>CAVLEF010000008.1:4830000-6062500 GCA_963661955.1 Leptosia nina
TACAGTCCAAAACCTACCTATTTTACCTTGTTTAAATAACACACCCTCAACGGTTTTAATCGCCAATCATATGAGTTAACCTATTTTAACTTATCTATATTGCATTTTAAACCGTTGAAAGTATTCTATTTAAATGTGTTGATACTACTCGCGTAAATTATAGACAACATTTTATCGCTACCATAGGATATCTTCGTTTTGAATAGCAATATAAAATTACAATTCAAATTTAGATAATTTCCAAGTAGGTACTAACTGTACTCTTAAATAATACTCAAATAGAACTAAAAGAATTCTAAAAACTCGAATCACATTTACACCCCTACCTTTGCTATAAAAAAATGATAAAAGTACAGTTATAAAACATTTTAAACAAACCACTGACCACTACACTCAAATGCAAATTTCGAACTGACCAAAATATTAGAATTAATAATATTAACAGAAATCAACCCTTTCGCGATACCGGTTCCGGTGACCGATGGGGTCAGTTCTGGTCTTCCATTGTCTATTCGACTGGTCAATCTAGTCTGACCCTTTCTTGAAAGGCAGCTGGCGAGAAACCCGTTTTTTACAAAGCCATAGATTACGTTTCAGTCCGTTTAGACGGGACCCCTAAATCCGATAACCTTTTGACCACGTTGCGATGTGTTGCGAGAAATTGATGTGCTACACAAATTTCTTTATAATATTTTTAGGAACACAGATAAGCATCGGCTTCCCATATACTGAACGTAATAATTATGTTTAGCACACTTTGAAGGCTGCATAGCATCCGAAACATCGCGTCGTAGTTTAAAATAAGGAAATTTCGATATTACGTGTTTGGAACCGTTAAAAGTGTAAATTTAATAGTTACAATGTATCAACTAAGCTAAACAATTTTTCAGTAACTCAATTGGATAGTGTAGCATGAAACGCTCTGTATGCAGGTTCAAGTCCTGTTCCTACCGTCAATCTAAACAAATTTAAAAAATCAAGAAGAAATTTTCGCCTTCTTCCCCCCCCCCCCCCCCCCCCCCAACCACCTAAAAAAATATTTTTTTATTCCCATTACCAAAACGCTTTAATAAACTTTCTTCTTTAGCTTTTTGGGAGTGGGAGCGGGTATGAAAGTTTGCCTTGAACGTGGTTTTTGGTAGAATAAACTTTCTTCTTGGGATTTAGTGTAGGAGTGATGTGAGGTGAGAGTGTTGCGGCAAAGTAACACTTAAAACATAAATTAATGGCTGCCTTAAATGCGCCCTTACATAAATTAATAAACATCCTAAATAATTAAAAATCCAGGCGGACGAAGTCGCGGGCACAGCTAGTCTAAATATATTTTTAATTTATATAATACCACAATATGCCAACATTGTCAAATGTTTAATTTTTTAAAATCTTCAAAACATGTATTGTTTGAATAAGGCATAGATAGGTATCACTTATTAGATGGAGGCCTTTCTTGTACCTACAAAAGTAGAATCTACTGTAAAGAACATTTTACAAGCAAATCAACACAAGCTAATTCTTAAAGGAATAATAAACTGCAATTGGTCTTTGAAGGTATATAATTCACTGTAGTCTGTGATTAGCTGAAGCAGGAATGTATTCACTTAATCTATACTAATACTATGAAGCTTACGTTTGTCTGTTTGTTTAAATGCGTTTGACTACTACTTAAATAAAAATGTGTGGATTGGTCTATCCAATTTTCTCGTTTATCGAATTAATCAAGGATGGCTTTAGGTTATATAAGAACACGCTGCGACCAATAGGAGCGAAGAGAATCTTTGAGTGCTTCGGTTGCGAGCACTGCGTAAACCGTTCAAGAAACCAAAAAATACATAAAAAAGAATAATTCCTTTCTAAATGATTTTTAAAATGTCTGTTTGTCTTTTTAAGATTAACTCGAGAATAAAGCAATAATACCAATTATTTGTTAGACTTGTATCAACATACAACATATTGATGTTACAATAGAAAATTTGTCGGACTTGCTAGTAAAAAATATATGCGTAATATCTTTTGTTTTTATGCCCAAAAATAGTTATTTGTTGTCTAGGTACCTATATAAATAAATCGGTCGGCGCAGAGCACAGTGACATAAACGGTTGTAGGTACTTAGTATTAAATAAATTGATTCTTAGAACTGACACAGAAATGTGTCTATTTAATTACTCAATTGTAGAAAAGTATTTTTTTTTATAAAAATAAAAGAAGAGAATAGAATTGTAAGTATACGAATGTTAATACATCTCTGTACTGTATTTTAAACAAGGCATTTGTACACGCGAATATTCAATAAAGTTACGAATGGGTTTTTATCGATTTTATAACTGACTGTGGACTGGTACCATCAGATTAAATAACCCGTACATGAACATACAGAAATTATAGGTAACTTCGTAAGTATTTTAACGGTTCGAAATGCGAAACATTACTTAACTTTTATTTTTATATGACATATACAAATCTAAATTAAATATATAGTTTTGAAAATAGAAAGGTAGGCATATAGAATATAGGAAGATGACTTTTTTATGATAGAGGAGGACAAACATAGGGTTCCCTTGATGGTAGGTGAAATACCCTAGCCATGTAACATATAAAGAAGTTGTGCTGTTGACCGATTTTTTTTTCTTTGGATATTCTGAAATCCACGGCGGTGGTTCGTGACAAGGACGGAAATTTTTCATATTCCTACCACCCATATACCTAAACAATCGAAAACAACTTATATTTTTTCTGAAACATCGTAAAATTGTCTGGATAGCTGGATATTAAAACTTGTGGTAATATTATCGAAAATTTATTTATTTAATCAACAGACAAAAAAGACATGAAATTATATTTTAATTTTTTGGATTTCCGGATATCCTAAGCCAAAATAGATGTTTTTTTTTCTTTGGATTGTTACGTATTGGGCCCGGGGCCGCGAATACTATCCGGACGTTACAAAATAGATGGGGTATTTTATCTTTTATTTAGAGAACCTATGTTTGTTTCCCACTATCATAAAAAAAAATATATTTAATACCTTTAAGAGGTTTTTTCGTATATACTAGCGTGAAGTACTCGAAGACAATACCTAAGACCATTGGTTTTATTCTCATGTATTTATAGACATTTTAACTTTCCTTAAAGTCACTTAATAGACTTAGTTCTTTTATCTAATACTAGCTGTGTCCGCGATTTCGTCCGCGTGGAATAGTGACTTGGGGTAGAATTTTTTATTGTTTAGGCTGTTCATTAATTTATGTAAGCGCGCATTTAAGGCAGCCAATCTATATTGTAAGTGCTTCTTTGCCGCAACATTCCGATTCTCACCACACATCACTCCTACTCTAACTCCCACTCTCATTTCTACACTCACTCCCACTCCCACTCGCACTCCTATTCCCAAAAAGCCAAAGAAGAAAGTTTCATTGTTCTAGCTTCAAAAACCACGAATTTCTATCAACTCTATTTTGGCATTAAAAAGTAGCCTATGTCCTTTACCAGTATCATTTAAATCAGTGCAGTAGTTTCGGAGTTAAAGCCGGACAGACAGACAGAGTTACTTTCGCATTTATAATATTAGTATAGATTGGTAATTGCAGATACTATTACATGCCTTAGTCACATGATAAATTAATACAGGAATTATTTAATGTCACTATTGGAAGGGATACTAGAGCCATAACGCGTTACGCAACAAAACAAAATTACCTTTCCATAAGTTTTCAATAAAAAACAGATTTATGATATCTCACAAAAACTTAACGACAACACGTATAAAATTGATTTCTGTCGTGCTACCGATCCTCCGATTTTTTATTTATCACCCCAGACTATTAAGAACAGTAGGGATATTTGTAGAAATCATTGAACGTTTCAAATTTACGTATGTATACTATAATATATGTGAAAAATATAATTGTAAATGTAATATTGTTAATTGAGTTTTTAGTATAAACGTCGTATGAATAGATATTAGGGACACGGCATTAAATTGTTGTGTTTAAATTAAAGTACTAAATAATATTTTGTGTGAAATCCCGTTTCCCCCTCGTGGGGCATGGAGCAAACACATTTCTGTGTCCGTTTCACTGATCCGTTTTTAACTTTACAATAGGCAAGTAGTTGATCAGACATCTGTGCCCTGCCCGACCAAAACATTTTTTGTTTCCCTGAGATTCGAACCCAGAACCTCTGCGCGTAACCAATGCTAGACAATACGTTTAACCATTTGGCTACAGTGGCGGTACTAATTAATATACTTAAGCTTTTGGCTCGTGGCGGTACTAATCAATAGCCTTGAATACCTATTTCGTCGATGTGCTCGTCTTCAGAGACGTTACTGTATCTAGATTCTAAACTGTGGCCAAACCATATTTGTAAAACCAACTTCCTATCGAAAATCAATAAACTTAAGAACTTTTTGTTCACTTAACCCTTCATAACATATGGCATTTTATTTACGAGGATAAAAAATAATCATAGCTATCGGTGTGTCCATCTGTCTGTCCTTTTATTGGGTTTTGTAATAATAATCGATTGCATAGACACACTTGAATGGTCGTGGACCTGGTCAGTTGTAGGGCGACCATGATTTTTTAATTCGTAAGATGGAGTGTCTATCTTATCGACATGATAAGTAGATCAGTAGGAATTTATCAATTAAGTATTATATATAAATTTTATCTTACTTTTGTAGAAATCTGACTATTAACCCCTTAGAAGGGGGACTAAAGGGCTACGAAGTAAAATTTATTTCACACAAAGTAATACGTATTTTAATTAAGTTAAATAAAAACGCCTTAATAAATATAATACAATATTGAAATTGGAAATAATCGGTTCATATACGACAAATTCATCCGCGAACAAACAAACAAATCTATAAATCGAATAGAGAACCTCCTTTTTTTAGGCCAAATTATGATCATTACTACAGTTTATTTACGCACAAATCTGTTGAACAATGTAGCCTATGGATTTTTACGCAAAGGAAATTAAATGTTAACACCGGATAAATAATAAAGCGAATGTCCTAATCCGCGCTTAATTTATGGTCACCGTATTACGACCGGTTTATTACGGAACCGGTAGTGGCCAACTGGTCACTGTTTTGACCCTTTCTTTTCTATTGTTGTTTAAGGAAGCACAGCTGTCGCGGGTTAAAAAGGTGTAATGATAGTTTAGTCCGCGAATATTTTAAAACAAAATATATGATTATTTAAGAATTTGGCATATCTATTAAATATCCACTTCTGTAGCTAAATGGTTAAACGTGTTGCCTCGCATTGTAGGAGAGGTCCTAAGTTTGATTCCCGGGGAAACAATAGATGGTTTCGCTCGGACAGGGCACAGAAGTCTGATACTTTACTTGCCTGCTAAAGAAGCAATATAACAGGATTTCATACTCACTCTATTAAATATGAAGTCTTTTTCAACGGCCATAAACCATACGTACTCGGTATAAGATTTAAAAAGTAAGTAGCTATCTAGGAGTGCAGACCATGAGGTCCATGCTTCAATAGCCGCATTGGGTAAAATATTAGTTCAGTGTTTGGAATTTTTTGATACAGTCTGGAAAATTGGGTTTCATCACTTCCGTAGGTACCTATCTCGAAAAGCGTGTTAGGCGGTCCCGGTTGTCACCTAATCACTGAGCGTTGAAGCCCACCAGTTTACATTGGAGAATCATGGTGGATCTGACCTTTTATATCCTGTTTCGAGTAGTGAATTAATTGTTTATTTTTTCACGATAAAAAGACCGCAGCCATAATAAAGGTGCCGTGTAATAGATCGTGACAGGTACATTGTCGAACTATTTCGGCTTTGGATATTCTGTCACCCATGTTAGACAAGTATTATAAATGAATAGCGTCTAGCTTCACATATACCTAGTTGAATGGAATAATTGCGATTTTATTAAAATAGCTTCACGCGACTAACGGGAGAATTTCCCAAACATCTCGGCAGTTAGCGAACAATTCGTGAGCGAAATTTTTAGTGTGACGTCACCCGGATATCCGCCGTGTTAACTATTCGCCGGATAACCGCTGTATATCTTACATTTGAACTACGAAGTACAGTCGCGGTGAGAGGTAACTCTGCCAAGTCAAACAAATTTTATATTAAGTGTTTGAAAAGAATGACATAGACGATACAAACGGTTTTTTAGACAATTATTGACATTTATAATATATTCTACATAAAAATTGTGAAAGGGTGGAATTCAGACCCACTACAGCGACCGTCCTCTATCAAGTGGATATGCTACTGGTTACTTAAAACACAAAATATATTAACTCAATTAAAATTTATTTTAACTACCGCCCGACGTAAATAAAATTAAAATATGTTAACTAATATATTTCGCGTTAAAGGTGTTTTATTTAAATGCGTACTACTCATGTATACAGAATATTTAAACAAACTACTTTAACGGTTTAAAAAAGAGTTAAATATACAATTATTTTTTTATTCGCATTTTAAACCAAAAGGTATTTTATTTAAATGTGTAGTACTACTCGCGTAAACTAAAGACAATATTTAACTTCTTTTGTACTTCTTTAGTAGATTACTGTGCCATATTAGCCATTGGATATACGAATCGCATTGTCATTCTTTCGGACCTGAAAATATTATCTAACGCTAAAAAAAATTTTTATCAATAATTATTTTGTGGTAAAGTTAATTTTAAAGCACTTCTATCCATAACTGTATAATGGTGCGGAAAGCGGTAATAATTCGTGGTTGTTTTCGCAAATTCTTACCACCGTATAAGCCACTTCCGTTCCATACTCGTTGGTGTACGCGACTGTACATTTGGAATTGTATCAGATACTCCAGTTACCGAAAAAATTACATTTAGAATGCAACTAATATTAGTACTCATAGTTCAGGTGAGTAAACGTTAATTAAAACCGTTTACCTTGGTTTAAATGGTGAACGGTCGGACAATTCAACACTTCGATTTATATAGTACGCATTTGAACCCGTTAAAATTGGTTTTATTCAATATCTCATGTCCATTTACTTGAATTTATGTAAAATGATTTTTATTATTATTTTTATACATAAGTTAAGCATACTTCACTCAATAGAGTTATATTATGTTGCTAAAGCCAAAAAGTGTTTTTTTTTAGTTTGTTTGTTTACTTTTTACTTGTCAGCAGACCAATACACAAGTGTTGTTTGTAATATTTTTTCGTTTCGCTTTTGTAATTTATATTAATACTATCTCTAAAAAAATTTACAATAATGCTATCAAGATATCAAGACGAGATATTTCGATTATCCATGATTAAGGGTTGTCAATTTGTATTCAATACTCTTATTTTACGCACCCGAAAGTGATAATATATACACCAGTTCTCTCATTTAAATTTGAAACTAAATACCCTATAATAAAGTTCAAAATTAAACAACACGACAGAAGGAAGCGATCCTTCACGCTTTCGATTTTTATCGATCGTCGATTTATCGCCGGAATCCAAACGAGGCTCGGAAGTGATTTTTTTTTAAATTCCACTTTCCAATAACATATGTTGTTTATGTTTGTTAATTCTTTTAAAAAACTGGCAGCTATAAGAACGATGAGTTCAAATTAGTTCCACATTCTAAACAAACAAAAAACCTCAAAAGAACAATAATAGTTAGATCTAAAAGGACACCAGTCAGATTTAGTTGCACATTGCACAAATTTCCACTATGAAACAATGATTCCTCTTTAAATAATCTAAAAAAATGTCCGCGGCTATGTCTATCTTATAAGATGAGAAAGAACGACTGGACGAGGCCGACGTATTAGTAACTTTACCGTCAGGGTACAGCTTTAGTTTATAAAGATGAAACGGACGTTAGCAAAAACAAATTTACAAAAATACCAAAGATTAAAAAATTGTTCAAAATAACTATTCTACGCGGACGAAGTCACTCAACAGATAAGTAGTACCTACATACAATAAGAAATGAGAAGTTTTCTCTAGTAGTTACTTAACGCACAGTTTAAATTAACAAAAACTCTATTATAAGCGTTTAAAATTCAACTCACGTCAAAAATATGATCCGAATGATTATATCGAACAAAATCCTAGGTTCATATTGTGAAAGTTAAGTAAATAATTAAAATTCAAATCTCAAGGTGGTCCATTCCCCCTCTCCCGCCCCCCAACAGGACGCAAACTCACCAAGCAATGTAAGTGCAATTTAAAATGTAAATTAACGACGCAAAGAAGTTTGGGGGGACACCCGAGTCTTGAAACACCCTGTACTCCGGCCTACGAAACTCTAAACTTATATATGCACACGCCATTCTAGTTCTTAACAATGGAAAAATACGTTCCATATTACGATACACAAATTTTGCTATCGTGATGTTCTGTAATTTAGTGGTCGAGTGATATACCAAGCGAATTTCAGTCTTAAATATTTGTATTGAAGGTTTGTTTTTTATTGATAGATAGTTATAAGATTTAGGCTCTTCTGGACGAATTTTTATATTTCTTAGCACAAGAGATTTGTTTTGCGAGAAAATGGAGACGGGCGGGCAATTCGTATTTCTCTTTATAACGTTGGGTACATTATTTTTACTCTAAAGATCTTTATTACAACTCGAGAAAAGCAAGTAAATGCTCACGGCCAATATAGGTCGACCACACATCTTGTTTAGATGTTATAAGTTTGGAGGAGAACAAATGAGCCTCATATTGGTCTGTCCCCCTACGTCATAAAAATATCTCGTTAAAACTAATATTCTGGTCAGTACATTTAGTATAGGAGAAATTAAACAATTTTTCAGCATTGACAACGTGTATTATTATTAATGTGGGCGACGGCTGCTCCAATTTTGAGTTTTAAACCGTTTAAAGTAAAAAAGATATATCGGTTGTAGATAAGAAAATAAATATTTTATTGCAAATCACAACTGTAACGAAAAATTACGGTAAAAAGTTGGAATTCCGTTACATAGAACAGACATATATATGTACCTGTATCTATCAAGCTTATTTAGGTACTGACACGTGGCAAGTATGTATATGCGAACTTTACACCATTCTGTCCTAATAAGTATACCTGCGGTGACAATACAATAAGTTAATTGAACAATTAAAAATCATCTAAAAATTAAAATATAAGTATAGTAAAATAAGTAAAAATAGATGATAAATTGAAAAAAAAAAGTACGACACGGGACTTGAACCGGCATCCACGGCGTATCGTGCTGTTGCTTTAACCAATTAAGCTAGTGTTCTACATGTCATCATCATACAACCTTAACGCTTGCAAAACATTTTTTTTTATTTAAATCGATTTTTAATGTATAATGTGCAATAACATGTAAAAAAATATCAAAATTCGTTATAAAATAGATGAATAAACAGACAAACACTCCACTTGGGTTTTAATCACATCTATTATTATATTCTAGCGATACCGATAATTGCTAGACTGTTACAAAATACCGAAGGATTCGTTACTCTACACTTTAACTTGACGGTAACTGGAGATCGACCGGGTCGTTAAGAACCTTTTTTCAACCCCCAGGGGTGGGGGTGGGGTAGAAATGGAAAACTCGGGAAAATTGTAGCATTCTTGAGGCAACGCGCTGGCTCACACCTTCTTGGGGCGGGGTGAACAATCTTTGGTTCATGATTTTTTTTATTTACATGATTTGCTCGAAGTTGGGCTTTGTGACAGATATATTTGTGTGGCGTTTTTATTTATGTGTAACACACATTTTAAAATTCGAAATATTTTCGCCATATGTAGTATTTGAACGAACTTAGATTCCCATAAAAAGAGTTCGAGTGAGTTAATATTAAATTAAAAATTTTAGACAATTAAATTAAAAATCGTTACTGTTGGTCGCAGCACTTTTAACGGTTCAAATCGCGAAATATATTATTTAACTGATTCACAAGTTATTTTAACTACATCTGCGGTAATTTTATTTCAATAGTAGTTTTCTGATAATTATATTTGTAGAATTGTAGAGCACACAATGTTATAATCGACGATAAAATTTTAAATCACTTATATAAAGGCACTTTGACAAGATGAAGAAGAGGTTTGCCAAAACAAATTTGATGCCCGAATTAACTACATATTCTACGCGAAGGAAGTCGCTGGCACAGCTTGTAATTAGATACACTTAACCTAGCTGGCAAAAACTAATTAGGTATATATAGGTATATAAAAACCATATCAAGTTATTGACAAGGGTTAAGAAAAGGTTTGGAACATCTGAGGCGGCTTGGAACGTAAAAAGGAGTGCTGTTGGACCACCCTTTACCCATCCTACGGTCCGGACAGCGATTCGTGGGCGCGGATTCTGCTTTATATTATTTACTAGGCTTTCACCCGGTTTTGTCTTTTCTTTTCAAAAGAGAATAAACGACGCAGAATATCTTATATGTTTTAATTAAATAAATGTTCATAATAGAGTAGTATATAAAAATCGCGTTTGTCATGGGGTATGGTACAAATGCCAAAATGTATGTCCCCTTCACTGAATGATACAGGCGTGTTGATTAGATTTTTATGCCCTGGTCGACCAAAATATTTTTTTTTTTTTAGAATCTCTCGAAACCTCTTATTTATTAATTTATCCAAAGATACATCAACAACCGATCTAGATAACCACTTGGACGTACAGTAAGTATTTAATTATTACATAAAAAAAATAATAATAATTAACCTAATTATTGCTATGTTGGTGATGAAATAAAAAAGTCTACAAATGTTTTTTGAGTGGTGTATCCCATTATGTTTGCATTTTTAGTAGTTTAATATGTTAGTATTTTCTTAAATTATCGATATTTATTTATATATCTAACACCTAGTATGTAGTATAATTTTTAAAACAGAAAACTGAAGATAGAGATAATTACGAAAAATTTACAACAATAAATATTATATAATATAAATAGAGCACGGTTAACGGTTTAAAACGCGAAGTAGTACTTTTAAATACATTTCAACCCGGGCCCGACGTTTCGGATGCTTTGCAATAGCCGCGGTTACGGTGTGAAACGTTGATCTTGGGACGGAATTATGATAGGTATATCCACTCATCCAGATTTCCAGAGAAAAATTGTAAACTGATCAGAAAAATGTTGCAGTCGTTGGGAATGAAACCCGTTAATTATTAGCTATACATTACTAGCACTAGTACACCAGAGAGCCCGTAAAATTAAAAAAAATATTAATATTATACATTCCTACTTCTATATAAATCCCCATCCCCAAGATCCGTCTCTGTGTGTCGCGGGGCTGCTTTACATATTTCTTCAACTCCATTGTGCGGGACCAGGTCTAATGTACTTGTTTAATAAATGCATGACAAACCATCTCTCCTCTCGAAAAATCCTTGCTTTTCTTTACGATACTATAGCCTTATGTACCGCCGTGTTGGGTTACGGGAATTTAGGGAAAGCCGCTTACACAAGGAAAAATTATTAGTTATCTCTAAGTTTTCATTGAATAAGGTCACTCATACTCACCTGACGTTTGGACTAAACCAAGAGTGCCCCGAGGAGGGCATCCTCTGACTTAGCTGGAGCGATACTCACCCGAGTGATTGTGTGAAGAATCTGTAACTAAAACTCGGCGAAAAAAAGAGTGACGGCGAGTTTCTTGCTGGTTCTTCTCGTTCGTTCTATGCCTTTCATTTGAGAACTGACAGTAAATGTAAATTGACAGATTTTTATTTTTTTACTGTGCGTTCATAATTGTACTTAGTAAAAGAAGAATATTTTAATAACCCATTTAAATGAACTAATTAACTAAGACAACGCGTTTTAAACCGTTAAATTTAAAACGCGTTATCTTAGTTAAGCTACAACGGGGAGACTTCCCGTGACCACGGCTGCTGCAAAGCATCCGAAACGTCGGGCCGATGTTAAAAAGAAAAATAAATTTCAAATAAGTTCTATCTAATTAATATATATCGCGTTTTAAAACGTTGAAGTGTTTTATTTAATTTTTTTTAAAATTTATTTTGATTTAATTCTTGAGAGGCTCTTGGATCCGAATCCCGGGAATACGACAAATTGTTTTCCCGGGATTCTGATGATGTGGCAGGGCAAATAAGTCAACCACGTTGGTCCCATGTCCCGAAAGGGACAATACACATCCTTAATAGTATATATTCAGGTTTAATCAAATCGAATCGAAACGATTAATTGTTTCAATCGGACAGAAGTGTGAAAAACAGATACAAGAATTCGTTTGCCCCATGTCGACAGCCCCAAGCCCCATATCCCATTAAAATGATTCATAATTTAAATGTATGAAGTAGGTAGGTATCCACTGTAAAGAGAGACTAACATAAACAAATATAGCTAGCTAATTAAAAGTGTAATCAACAAAAAACTGAACTCCCCCGTTCAGATGACGACGCCTTTCTTTGGTTACATCAGCAGATTCTCCACCAGCCAATCTTGACCCCTCATCCATTCGCCTTTCTAAAAATTCTTACACCAACGAACCGAGAGAAGGGGAGCAGCAGGGTCAACTAATACTGGACGAATAAAACTCTAATGTTTTGTTCGGTTCAGCGTAAATGACTCAAAAAGCCTTAAGAATTTATAAATGCCGCTCGATGTATTGTTATGATGAATATATTTAATGAATCTTTGTATTCGCTTATGTGTTTCAGGCTTTTGTCTTGGAATTTCTTGTGGTGGTTAACGAGGCGGAAAGATCTAGAAGCTTCGAATGCGTACGGACATTTGTAATTTTCGTTTTGAATTTTCCAAGGGGAATATTATTTGGGATATATGACGGTCGTTATTACCCCGTGCCTCGTAATAATCTAGTGGCGGTAATGGTAAATGGAGCAGCGTAGTACAGCAAAAGCAGCTGTGGGTCTGAGACAAATGTATAACTAATATGTATATAACAGAATACCCACGTGAGTAGTGCAAATTTAAATATAACACTTTTAACGTTTTTAAACGCAAAATATATTCGTTAACGTACGTTTAACTACGGACGTTTCCCTAGTTTCACACTGCTGCAAACCATCCGAAATGTCGGGTCGTAGATAAATTATTTTAACTAATATATTTCGCTCCTTAAACCATTAAAAGATAACAATAGTTTAATTTAAACAACGACTAAGTTTAATTTACACAAAAATGATTACCAAGAATTCGAATTCATGATCTCTACAATAAAAAGCACAACGCCATGAAGGAATACAATTCTTTCGTTGTTAGATAAAACTGCTCGCAAAAGCAAACCAAACTTAATTTTCCACAGCATTACGCTTATCTGGCAAAAAGATAGAACTTATCTATGTTTAATATACAATATGCTAACTTTAAACCTGTAAGCGTTGCCAAGCGCGTCGCCAAAAGGCAAAAATAATGCACAGTGTTATACAGATAAGATGCTTACTTGGCAAAAAACATAAATTCACCGACATACAGTAGTTAGGCGGCATTACACCGAGGTTTGAAAGTTGGTATTTTACGAAATCTATTTATTTAGTTTTAACATTGATAGTGTTTACATTATAACGGTTTAAAACACGATGTTAATTGCACTTATTTGAGAATTATTTTAACTACGGCCCGATGTTTCGGACGCTTTGCAGCAGCCGTGGTCACGGGGAGTTACGCGTCCCTGTGACCACGACAGCTGAAGCGCAGAATATGAGATAAAACAGAAATGACAGTGACGTATGGCTAATATTTATTTATTCATAGAGATGGACATATAAACATGGCGTTCATTTGACCTTAGCCATATCTATACTAATAGGTATTATAAAGAGGAAAGATTTGTATTTTTGTATGTAATGGATAAACTCAAAAAGTACTGGACCGATTTGAATAATTCTTTTTTTCATTAGAAAGCTACATTACCTCTGAGTAACATATATTTAGTATAGTATTCTATAGATTCTTACTAAAACCAACGGAAGGCGTAAAAAAAATAGCCGTAAAATGTTTTTCTTCGCATACGCTGCCTAATGATAGAACAAAAAAATGTTCGACAATAATTTAGAATATATTAATATCTACAAAAAACATCCCGAGAGCATATGTCTAACTGTTGTAGTTACGTCGCTATAACTACTTTTTTAAATTTAACAAATTAATAGAAATGCCGATCAAAATCAGACCGTGTTATCCATACCATTTATAAATTTTTATTCAATTTAATATTCAAGTCTGTTTCAATACCTAATGATTACTTTTTTAATTGTTGAAATCGGACATTCCATTCAAAAGATACATGATATCTTATTTCAAGCGCCGAGCGACCATTTTTAAAACCAAGACGCGATTAAAACGCTACAAATTTTTCATCTCGACGATGGTTCATGTCCCGGACGAATTTGATATGATATTACCACCAGGTGAAGTCTAGCATGTTTCAGAAAAAATATAAATCGACTGAAAACGTTGGAGCCGATGGCGATCGAACTCGCAACCGTTAGCCGTAGCCGTGCAAAAAAATCTCGAAAATCGACGTTCCTTTTTTGCAGCAGCTATTGACATGTAGTTTAGACACATACAATAGTCAACAGAAAACGTGGTGAGAAGCTCACATATGTTAAAACCAATAATAATGACAACGCGGGCGAAGGCTTGTAAGTACATCAGTATAATAGGCTCTGGTCCCAGCCATGGGAACAGTTAAAAGGCTGGAATGTAATAAACAAATTCCTTTTTTATATATTTTTCAGTTCCTAGTCTGTAGATATATTTATAAAAGATTCCGTTTAATATTTCTGCCTTAACAATATCTTATTAAAAAAAAAGATGTACTGGTTAAGTTAACAAAAACAAAAATAATAAAAAGTTTACGTAACAAAATAATGAACCACAACACGGAGTTATCAACATTCCAAAATTAAATTCAAAAAGTTATGAACACTTTTTCCTTGTAACCGCAAGGCACACTAAAAAATTTCCTTCGCCGCCCCTGTGTGAGTAAAACTCTATACGTACACAAGATTTGCATCTGTGTGAGTGCTAGCCGCTGCTTTCATTGGACACGGAGCCATTTCTTTATTGATCCATATTTCTTCTTCTTTGCACTGCCCCGGGGGGGTAGGGGTTCCCCCCCCTGGGGGGTGGTTTTTCTGCCAAGGAGCGATGTTATTAATGGTTAAGCTGAATTTTCGCGCTTTGTTTTTGTGTTTTGTTTTGCAGGATATTGCTTTAGATGTCATTAATTTAGTGTCTTACAACTTTACAAATACTGTTTGAATTACCATCTTACGTAACTTCTTCAATTTAAAAATAATTCTCAGATCTGTTATGTATTACTAGGTATTTGATCATTGTACATGTTACAAATCACAAACTATAAAAGCCACACATTGAACAATAGAACTCTATAGTTCATTAGCTGTGCCCGCGACGTCGTCCACGTCCCGTCGTTCTTGCAAATTAATCTTAAAAGATTAGATATTGTCGCGGACATTTTTTGAGATAAAAAGGAATCATTACTTTATACATATTATTTCGTTTTTTGAACTGTTATCGCAGCGCAGTCAAGGAAAGCCGTCAAGATGATTTATTATTCACATTTCCTACTGTTTTTTCGCTCCTATAAGTCCAAGCATGATGTTATATAGCCTAAAGCCATCCTCGATAAATGTGCTATCCACCTCGACGAGTTCCTGAGATTAGCGCGTTCAAACAACAAACTCTCGCTTTATAAAAAGTCAACACACATACAAACATACATGTTTAGTACATGTACACATATTTGTTCAAATTTTACTGCGAATATAAACTCTTCAAATAATTATATACTATAATACAAAAATAATATTTAAATATATTTAATATTCTTCACAAAGAACTCAAACAAAAAACATAAAAAGCAATTCATAAAACAGATAATAAAATCGTCGAGAACAGAGTGTTATTGACAATAAAACCCGACACTTATCTCACGCAAACACTGGCTGAATAAAAAAGAAAAAACTTCAATCTGAAAAACAACCCTAATAATTTGGCTCATTACTAAATGCAAGAGAAACATATTCTGCCTTAACCGCCCCTATAAATAAAGGCGACGGGGGAAGGGAAAAATTTTATTATCCCTTCCCACCCCCCAAAGGAGAAATATGAAATAAAATGAAAATGTAATATGAAAAAAATATGGAGTGCGCGAGGCAAGACAAAGGGTTGAGAGTTGCTCGGTTGGCATGGAAGCGGCACTTTTTAATAATTTTTTCTTGTTTCACACTAAGTCAATCAAGTCAGTAAGTTCATTACGTAACATGACAAAGACAGTGTCTTCTTTTTTAGTTCTAGTGATTTTGCTTTGCGATAGTAAGTACAAATGGATCATTTTTACTTCTATTATTTCATATAGCATATATTTTAAATTAGAATGGAAATACTTGTAAATATTTGTCTAGGATAGAGATTTTATCTTAATGATGAAAAATACGTAAAAATGTATTTGAAAACTTTAATATTTTTTAAATGTTATTGCACATATATAGATTAAATTAAAATAAATTTAAAAAAAATCGTCTCGGGTTGGACCGATGCTACGGTAGCTCAATTGGTTAGAGATAAAACACGGAACGCTGACGATGTCGGTTCAAGTCCTGTCCGATTCATTTTTTTTTTTAATTTTAATCTAGGTAAAAATATAATCGTAACGATATGATTTTTTTAAAAGTAGGTACCTAAATATACAAACTGTGATATTAAATACAAGGGACGCAAGTGAGATGGACATACGTTTTACTGATAAGATATAGAGTATTTAAATAAAACACTTTAACGGTTTAAAACGCGATATATTAGTTAAACTTATTTGAAAATGATTTTTAACTTCGGCCCGACGTTTCGGATGCTTTGCAGAAGCCGTGGTCACGGGAGACTCGTCGGGCCGAAGTTAAAAATCATTTTTAAATAGGTTTAACTAATATATCGCGTTTTAAACCGTTAAAGTGTTTTATTTAAATGTGTAATACTCGCGTAAACTATAGACAGATGTAGAGTGTGCTTAAAACTATTATAATGAAATCTAGTTCGATTTTCGTTATAAAACTCATAAGTTTTGTAGTCGATATGGTTATGTTATTATTTATATTTAGTTGTAAATCGACGTCCTGTCTTGCGTAAACAAGCATAAAGTCGTTTGTTAAACTGGGTTGTTCACAATTGACACAATGCAAATAATGCTTTCAAGTCAAGTTGAAAACTCACAGCTATCTTTGTCCCAATGTTTGAATACCAAAAAAAAGCCATCTCCACGTTAGCGAGCCCAGCAAGGCGGGGGCCGGCCTCAGGCAGCGAAGACTCGCTTCTATAAATCTACCTTATCATAAAAAACCCTTCTTTATTCCCTCATACCTACTTGCATACGCCATGTTTGCGCTATGATTTACTCATTAGGGGAAAAAGGTTTGCGTTCTAAACTTCGTACTTTATCTGCTTTTTATTACATCTCGTACGATTAAGATATATTAAGGTTTAGATGACTAGGTTTCAAGACGTAATTGATGATATAGCACGATAGCCGTACAATATCTTTCAAGTTGTGTTGTCGACCTTTGAGTTTATTTGAAAATTATATGGTCGTGTCTAATGCCACCTAAGTGTCAAATTTTTCCAGGTAAATTATATATGTATTTAGAAACATATTGGACCCGACAGCAGTCGAATCCACTATCCGTTGGCTATTGAGCTTATTTTTTTATTTACTTGCTTGCTACTATAGGCACACCGAGCCCTTAAAAATCGAATCATATGCAAATAAAAGTTAATTAGCATTGTCGATTCTAAAATTGTTAATAATGATCTAAATTTAAACAAGATAATAAACTAATAACTAATATATAGCGCGTGTTAACTGTTAAAGTGTTTTATTTAAATG
Source organism: Leptosia nina (assembly GCA_963661955.1). Lineage (NCBI taxonomy): Eukaryota > Metazoa > Arthropoda > Insecta > Lepidoptera > Pieridae > Leptosia > Leptosia nina. Next base: position 4,847,842 of record CAVLEF010000008.1, read on the forward strand.
TGTACTACTCGCGTAAACTACAGACAGTATTTAAGTTAATAAACTTGTAAAATTAATTAATTAACTTATTATCGTTACGAAATTATTATCAGAAGACGTGTGAATAATTAAATATATTTAAAATTCTTCACAGAGCACTCAAACAAAAAACATAAAATATAATAAAATCGTCGAGAACAGAGTGAAAGAGATATCCAAAAGCTTAGGTCGGTTTTCGAATAAGTACTAATAAATTAATTGAGTATTAGTTTTAAATAGTATTCAAATTAAGAAAGAGTTAGAAGAATTCTTATACGATTTTTTCCTAATAAGACGTTTAGAAGTTATAAGGTTTAGCCATTTGCTTCATAAATAAAAATTTAAAAAAAAATGTACTGAATAAATTTGTTTTATGTATTCTCCCCGAAGATGTTTGTCTGTCAGTCTCACTTAAAACTTCGCTTGGTATATCTATATATATATTAAAAGGCTGAATAGTTTGTTTATGCGTTAATTTCAGGAACTACTGGTTCAAGTTGAAAGAAATATGTTTGTGTTGGTTGGACCATTTATCGAGATAGGCTTTTTCAGGCTAAAAAACATTAGGGTTCTATTAATAGGAGCAAAGAAACAGGGAAATATAGAAAAAAGGGGGAAAATTATTCATCTTTAGGAGATTTTCTTGCGTGAACTTTAAAAAACGGTTCAAGATACTTAACATTATATATGAATTAATAATTCCCCTTTAAATAATCTAAAAAATATACTCGACAGTATATGTCTGTCTTTTAATATTAAGTCACAAGAACTATGGTAATCAACCATTGGTCAAAATATCTTATATGGCAAAGATCACCTAGTCACTTATACTACAGTATACAAATAAGAACTTAAGTTACAAATTCTTGTACGCTTTAAATATTTTTAAACACGACGAAAAACCTTTACAGGTTGCGTTATTTAGATCGTAAGAAGGTTCCATTTTTAAAAATTCGACTAAGCGAATAATCCGCATTCGATCTTCAAAAGGTTTGCAGGTAGAAGACAGGACCCTTACAAAAATTAGTCCAGAGGGGATCGCGGGGGTGGTAGGGGGGCGCTAAGTGTATTTTTCTCCCGGATATAAGGGCGGAGGCACATGTGTATGTTTATTTACTTTTTGTTCGCATTGAGTAATTATTTTTTTTGAATATATGTTAAGAAATATAAAAGCTGATAAAATTTTAATATATGTTACAAACTACTTTCAGTGTTTCAGTGAAATATTTTTTACGCAAAATTTTCGAATAAGACTAAAATTCCTATATTCATAGGAGTAAATAACAAGACAGCGTTAAGACTTTTCTAGAGTGATTTAATTAAATGGGCATATGCGAGACTCGAACCAGCAGCACTTAGGTTACTATGGCGAGTGTTTAAGACTAAAACATCTATAAGTATAATATAATAAAAAATATGTATTAGCGTAAAGATATTAAGAATAGATAAATATTTAAATTTTTGGTGTAATGGTAGTAATGTTTTTGTTTAATCTTGTTGGACTTCATCTGATAATAGATTATTAAATGGGTAGAAGGAATATCGATATTACGTCCTGGTCTCGAACCACCGACGTTAGATAAAAAGCCATTAAGTTATGCTTAGTTTCGCAGTTCGGTATCAGTCCGATAATCAAAAGCCTAATTCGTCGACGCTCATTTTATTTAGATGTTATAAGCTTAGGATATTTCGCCTACCATCAAATGACGCATTTTTTTTAGATGATAAAATAAAACAATTTATTCAATAATGTGTTCACCCCTTATAGGGGCATTATTCGGAGTTTTTGCCAAGGACTCAGTAAGTGAATTCTGCAGATAATTTTATATGAGGGAGGCTTTCGAGGTTTTTTCGGGACTTGGTGGTAGCTTTATAAAAGCCTTTTATAAAATTGACTCTATTGGGGCTCTTTTTGTCTATCATATCGCTTTGTTCTTGGTCCTTTTCATAAATAGATACAATTTATTTTCATTACTAAATAATAATTTCTAACTATGTAGTTATGAAATTAACTACCTATAGTGGTTAATAATAAAACAAATTACTTTCTATTACATAAAAATTCCTGGGTTCGAATTGGAAAACATTAAAACGTATTGTGTTTGTACAGTATAAAATACGAATTATATTCCCATTAATAAAACATACCTGTCCCATGCCCCATAAAGAATAACATACAAATTATTTTCTTTTTCACGACTATAAGCAGACACCAAACCTGTAACATAGTGTCTTCTTTTATTAATTGAGTAGCACATCCTATTTACGATAATAACTTAAGAAGACTTATGCAACATATGACAGATATATTCCTGTGTCATTTTTACTCATTGATTTTATACACAGTACTGAAACTTTTGAAGATAATTATATATAAAAATTGTTTTCCCTGATTTCGAAGACTGGGATAGATCGACCAAGAGCGCTTATGTACTGTTACTTACATATTGTAATAGATGCATTAAACGAATAAAATATATAAATAACAAAAGACGCTCTATCTTGAAAGATAAGTTGTCCTAGATCATAAGAAAATTAGTAGTGTTATATAATAAAATTACTCTTACAAAAAGCCCCGAAATTATTTCGTGAAAGGGGTAAGTATGAGCTCAAAGTATCCCTCTTATAAGCGGAGCGGATCAGTGTATTTATTTTTATGTAAAAACGTTCGTCCTTCAGATGACGTGGAGTAGCAGTCTACAATTATAATAATTACATATTCCAGACAATCTTTTTATAAAATAAAGTAAAGACTCTTTAGTCATAACTCTAAAAATAAGTTTAAATAAAACACTTTTAAGGCCCGACGTTTCGTCCATAACCCCCCGTGGCCGTGCTACAAATAATCAGAGTCAGGCCGTAGTAAAAATTAAAAATAAGTTATCTACCATATTTCGTGTTTTAAACTTTTAAAAGTGTTTGTTTAAACGTGAACTACTAGCGTAAACGACAGACAATACCTAAATAGAACAAGTTAACTTCAAAAGGATGTAAAAAAAAATTACAAAGAAATTGCATTCTTTCATTTATGTTTGTCGCATTAGTAACTTAAAAAGCTCTTAAAAGTAACTTATGGAAGTCTTAAAAAGGAAAGTGACTTTTTTGTTTTAACGATAGATTTTTTTTTAATTTGACAGATGATAACTTGTTCTCCATTTAATTTTCTTAACCTGTTTCCATAACAACAACTAACAAAGTCCTCGAGGGTTTTTCTCACATAGAATCTTTGAAGAAGAATTACTAACAAGTTCGTCTCCATTCGTTCCCTATTCCGACCGTCTAATGGAAAAAAGGATAAAATTCAAGGGATACCTTTTAATATTTTTTTCATTAAAGTTTTTAATATTAATGCAGACGTATCAGGGCTCTCCTAATTATTTCCCGGAATCCCCATTTTCCGGGCTGCTGGAGTCAGGCGTTACCTGTTCAGGAGGATTAGTCTGGATGTTTATGATATTATAGGAGTGCTACTGAATTCTTTTTATTGCAAAACCGTTCACAGCAAAGTAGAGACAAACATTATGTACTCGTGCATTTTGTTTGAACATCAACGTTGACGATAAAAATACGATACTGACTGATATTGGCTGTATTTAAATATGGAACCCTTTTAAAGGTTTTAAACTCTCGACTGACCGACCCGACATTTCGGATTGTACAACTACTGAGGGAACGGTTACGAAAAATGGTTTTCGTCTCTATGGTTACAGTTTGTCTGCTAGCGCCATCTGTTTTGTCGAGAGAGCTATTTGCAGACAGGTTCAAACGACCCTCTTCCTTTTGTTTATGAATTGTGTAATATTCTCTCGGTAGAATATCATTTATACCATAACAAAGAAAAGTTTTTTATATTTAGAATTATAAAAACTGAAGATATTATAAAAATTTAAGTCTGACTTTCATGGTTTTCGAAATAATTTTATAATGTGCACTGGATTTCAGCAAAGATCTTAAATCATTTTAAATTTTACATAGTACCCAAATCATAGGTATTATTATGTTTAATAGTGAAACATAATGAAAGATTATTCTTTGCAACAAACTACTTGCACATTCCATCTATCGTCGAATAGCAATAACATATGAGATTAATGTGAAATAATTTAGAATTCTTAAAATATATTTAGCATGAATAAATAAAGTTCTTATTACCTTCAATTAAATAAAGGTTTAAAACGCGATATATTAGTTAAACTTTTTGAAAATATTGTAAACTTCGGCCGACGTTTCGTTTTAAACCGTTAAAGTGTTTTATTTAAATGGTACTACTCCGCTAAACTATAGACAGTATTTAACCTTCAAGTTTCTTAAAAATAAAAAGTATTTTTTTGTGTATTTTTGGACTATATAAAAATGTTTTAACGGTATCAACCAACATCATAGACACAAGATCTACTATAAAACATTCTAAACATGAAATAGTAGTTATTATTTTCTATTTTAAACCGTTATTAGTGTTTAATTTGAGATATTTTTACAAAAGACACAATAAAGGCTTTGTCCCGTCCCGATAAACAAATCAATCATATGACGAAGGTCTCGCAAAGCTTTCAAAACGTATACATTTTTATTTTTACGCCCTTTCTGCTTTTTGAGTTTTAGAGATCCGTAGTCGATATCTTAAGTACTTAGTTTTCAAGATTTTTCGTATTGAGTAAAATTTAAACCATGTCACAAAAATTTTATGGCGTCATTTTGTAGAACTATTACAACATCCTAGATATAAATCGTACCTACATCGAAATAGGTACGTACAAAGCTTAAAGTCAAAAGTCATTTTTAAAGAATATATTTTTTATAATATAATAAAAATAAATTTAAAAACATTCAAGGGTGAATGAATTCCTTATTTTGAAATATATTTTCTTAATAGTAGGTACTATAAATTCATAGATATAGACTATATATAACATATAGTCTGTAGTTTACGCGAGTAAGTAGTGCACATTAAAATAAAACACCTTAACGGCTTGAAACGCGAAATATATTATTTAAACTTGATTGAAAACTATTTTAACTAGGGCCCGACGTTGCGGATGCTTTGCAGCAGCTTTTATGAAGGCCGAGGGGATAAGTAACATTTTATACTCCTTCCTTCAATTGTTTGTTCTACGGAACCATTGAAATTTCGCTCTAGACGCTCTTGTTGATTTTTTCCGACCTTTTCCAATTACTTTCTACGCGACTGGATATCAGTGAATGGCGTATTCTTTTTTCCTTTTTCGTTTCATCCTTTTTTCCACAGAAGCGGATTTTCGCTCATTTTCACGCATCATTGGCTTGTTGTAGGGATTCACGAAATTTTTTTTAAGTTGCTTTGTTATCCTTTTTTTTAATTAAACTCGACCTTCTTTAAACATTTCTGTTTACAATTTGCGATGCCAGCGCCTTAATAAGAGTGGAGGTTTTCGGAACTTAGTGACTTAGCAGCGCCATCTAGGAGCGAGTAGATGTTATAATTCATCGAAGCTTTATGTTTAATATTTGGGCTTTCATAAAGATATCTAGTTATAAATTATTTTTTTAGGCAAAAAATGTTCTATTGAATAATTTATTTGACATAAAATTACGGTGTTCATTGGAAGTAAGTTATTTTCTTCACTTTTCTAGTTAGAACGTATTCATATAAGATGTAAATTTACTATTATAAATATACATGCTATGTTATAATTTTAAGAATAAAACATATTTTAGTATTCCTTTGACAAGCTAGTGTTATAATAACAACGTATGGATAAAAAACATAGTCGTCGGCCTCGTGAACCCGAGGGTCATTTTATCGCCCGAGTTGAACTTCGTGTGGCAATCTCGATATCAAATGAGTGGTAGGAATATCCAGGTCACGAACCATCGTCCACAGCCTATGGATTTTCGAATATCCTAAGCAAAAATAGGCCGACAACGCATCTAGTGTAAGTCAATGTTATAGAACTGGGGTATTTCAACTACGATCAAGTGAACTTCGTGCTTGTCAGTCTTTCTCTATCATAACAAACTTCAACATTCTTGGAAAAATATAGGTTCTATATACTGTCTATAGTTTACGCGAGTAGTACACATTTAAATAAAACACTTTAACGGTTTAAAACGTGAAACGTCGGGCCTAAGTTAAAAATCATTTTCAACTAAGTTTAACTAATATATCGCGTTTAAAACCGTTAAAGTGTTTTATTTAAATAGGTTCTATAGTCAAACTTATCATCTACTTACTTGTTTAATTAAATTATTTAGAAACGGACTCAAAATTATCTCATTTTTGTATCTCATACGATTTATACCAAAAAACCAATCTGAAAAAACATTGGACTCCTAAAATTGATGTCAACCCTGTAATAATTTAAAAAGCCCGTTTTCTGTACGGATTTAACAGTAAAAAAGGAATTCTCTTGGAATTTGTATCGCTAATTAAATAACCTTCCCCTCCACAAATGAAGCCATCGTTTACAAGCTCAAATGTGTATCGTCGTGGGAAATGTTACAGTTTTTTTACGTTTTTCTTGTAATTTATGAGTTCACTTCGCTCAATATGGAAGCGGCTTTATTAAAAATTTAACAAATCCATAAAAATATTATAAAATTCATGTTTAAACGGTTTAAAACGTGATATATATATTACCGTCTCCCCATGACCACGGCTGCAGCAGCACAAAGCACCGAAACGTCTAAAAATATTGATTAAGAGTTATCAATTTTGGGTCTGCATTTTGCGGTAAAAGTCTCCTCCATACGCTAAATGCAGTTTTTTATTGTCTAGAGGTAAGGGGAAATCCTATAAAAAATTATAAGAAAAATGTATGATTATTATATAAGATAAATATAAGATTATTTAAGATCTTACAATGTTATTTATTTGTTTTAAAGAAGCTTACCAACTAAAAAACATAAGAAATACTAAATCTAGAAAAACAATGTGATATATTTTTATGTGACGATTATATATTTAAATTAAAGGCAAGCACAACGTTGCTATGAAATTAGATATAAAATATATGGAAGCAAACATAAATGCGTAATTCAACAACAATATTATAAAACAAAGTAATTTGATATTTCTTAAATTTGGCTTTTAAAATTTATGAAATTTGGAGAAATCATCGAATTTAACGTCTATTTTTAAAATGCATAAGCCAATGTATCAAAGCAGCCAGACCGTGATTATAATTGCTTTGCTTGAGTGCATGCTACTATGTCGAGCAAAACGCGAAAATAAATCCTTGTCCACATATTGCGAGCTTTATTTTTTGCCACTGGTCAGTGATTACCGCCCCCAACTCCTGTAATCGCCCGTTTACGGTTAAACCAAGCGGCTAATTCAACTTGCGGTGAACTTGGATAGATCACCTGATTGACTATCCAGGTATAAATATTGTCTTTAGTTTCCGCGAGTAGTACACATGTAAATCGCGATATACTTATATCCCCCGAGACCACGGCTGCAGAGCATCAAAAACGTCGAGCAGTTATTTTACTTTCGAATAAGTCTATAATATATATTATCTCGTTTTAAATTGTTAAAGTGTTATATTTAAATATCGAGGTATATCTTCAAAAATTATATGCAGAACCAACATATATTTTTGCTTCAAGCCTCTTAATATACGTATCGAGAGATCAGAGTTATTTTTATATAATTAAACTTATAAATTACTTTGCCTTTAGAGAAGTATATACAGAAATTAAATTAAATTAATAAAAACCCGTGTTATAGTTTAAAAACCTACTTACAAATTGCATTTTTTCGCCGACGCCTAAAGTAGCTTTGCAGCTGTGGCACAGGAGTCAACGCCCACCTCTGTATGAATATTTTAAACTAAAACTAGTATACTATAGAAATTTAATTTAATATAAAATTGTTAATAATATTTTTTTAGCAGTAATGGTTTTAAAGTAAAAGTCTGTATACCAAACCGTTTAGGTACTTTTATTCAATGAGTACCTACTCGTATAACTAACTATACATAGATACATCATTCTATAAATAAAACGGTTTTAAACGTAAAATAAATGAGTTAATTTTCGTTTACCGTTTTATTAATGTAAGTTACAACTTTACCTGCCTGCCCGCGACTTCGTCCGCGTGGCATAGTGACATGGGGAAGAATTTTTAATTATTTAGGCTGTTTTTTAATTTATGCAAGGGTGCATTTAAGGCAGCCAATCTATATTGTAAGTGCAACTTTGCCGCAATACTCTCACCTCAAATTCATTGCTACACTCACTCTCACTCCCACTCCTATTCCCAAAAAGCCAAAGAAGAAAGTTTCATTGTTCACCAGGAATTTCAATACAAACTTTCATCCCCTTTTTCGACCCCTATTAAACATTTTTGGCATTAAAGAGTAGCATATGTCCTTATCTCAAGCTCTAAAATATCTATGTACCAAATTTTACTTAAATCAGTTCAGTAGTTTCGGACTTAAAGCCGGACAGACAGACTGAGTTACTTTCGCATTTATAATATTATTAAAATCTATAATTTATTTAAATGAAAATTTATAAATGGTATAGATAACACGGTTTGATTTTGTTCGGCATTTCTATCAATTTGTTAAAAGTAAAAAAGCAAGTCTATTTTACTCAGTGATTATGTAGCTTTTCTAATGAAAAAAGAATGATTAAAATCGGTCCAGTACTTTTTGAGTTTATCCGTTACATACAAAAATACAAATCTTTCCTCTTTATAATATTAGTGTAGATAGCTGTTACCCACAATATTCGTATCCCGTCGTACGCGTTCCGTCGTTCGGGTCGTTCTTGCAAGTTAATCTTAAAAGATAGACATATAGCGTTGGACTTTTTTTTAGATTATTTAAAGAGGAATCATTCTTTCGTACATAATTTTTAGGTAACTTGAACCGTTTTCGCGGCGTACGCATCTGAAACCTACATAGATGAAAAATTTCACCCGTTTTGTTCACATTTCTCGCTGTATCTTCGCTCCTATTATTCACATCGCATATGTGTTATAGTCCTTTTAAATAAAACATATTTAAATGTGTACTACTCGCGTAAACTATAGACAGTATTTAGCCTATAACCTTCCTCGATAGATTTCAACTTCTAACGAACACAAAAATAATTTTTCGATTCGAACCCGTACTTAAGATTAGCGCGTTCAAAGAAACAAACAAACTCGTCAGCTTTATATATTAGTATATAGATAGATAGGAACTTTTAGATGCTTTGCAGCTGTGGTCACGGGATGACTGAATAAAGCGTTTCCCGTTTTGAAACCGTTCAGAGTGTTTTATTCGCTGTACATCTTTCTATATAACATTATATTCGTAACGTTTTTCTGATGTATCTAGATTGGTATTTAAATGTGTACGTCTGGCTACAGACAATAATTTTAAAATTTCGTTCTTTCCTTTTAAAGTTCAAATATGCGTGTACATTGATAATACGTACATATTATTTTCAAAGGCCTCGATCACCCTCTTGGAATAAAGTAATATTAGCCTCAACTTCGTACATACAAAATATATTCCCCAAATAATGTACATTAACGAAGGGGGAGGCCCTTAAAATTTACATTTTCACCTGCACAAAGAAAATTCCAAGACGCCTCGTCCGCAGCTAAAGATTTAATTAAAACAGCCCCACTTCCTTCGGGCGGGGCGGATAAGTTTTTGGGGGCAAAACAAACATTGTATTAACATATTATTTAAATAGCGTACAATGTAGATCTTTGCTGTTGGAGCAAAGTTGAAGAAGGGTGAGTTGTTTTTATAGATACATTTTATAGTTTTGTATAGACGTTACTTTTGCCTGACTAATTAATTTTCCAACTAAGCAACTATTAAGAAAAAAAGTAATGTATCATTAAGTAGTGTTTACACGAGTACCTTCAAATAAGCATTTTAAACTAATTGAAACGCTAAATATATTAGTTACTTTAACTTTTAAGTTTAAGTTAACTTAAATTTGATTTATTTCTACGCATCTCCGTGATTTGCTGCAAAACACCTAATACCTTGAATTTACCCAACGACCCGACCGTTGGGTAAATTCAAGTATAAGTATATATTTCGCAATTGATATTGTCAAAATTGTTTATTCCTTGCATTTTTTTATTTAATACACTTGTAATAAATGTTAAAATTATATAAAATGCTTGTGGGTTGTGGGGGGCGTGAAGGGAGGAGTATGTAAAGTTTGTAAAATAATCTTGGCGATAAGGTGGTGGAGGTGGCGACTGGTGGCGAGTTTTTCCCAGCTTGACGTCCATAAGTGTACCTACGTGAATAAATAATTGACATATCGACGCCCCCGAGCAATAACCCAGTAATTGCAAAAATCAAATTTTTCAGGAGAAGCAATTTAGTGTTTTTTAGCTATATCTTTTCAATGAATCATTATTGTTTCATGTTAAATATACCAAATGAAAGGTATTTTCTTATAGAATAGCCACATTTCGTAAATATTTCATTATATATATAAACATTTATGTATTACATAAAAGTATATATTACGTAAAATAATTTTGTAATATTTTAACTGTAATTTTATCTTACCTTACAGATTTATAAAGATGAAATTAGTAATATCAACTTACGAGATTATTGCGGTATATTCTAAAACAAATAGTACAAAATAGTCATTACTTCCTCATCTAACAAGTTTTTTATTGAAGAGCGTGAATGTAAAGTTCATAACGTCTTATTGTCGTGCAATCTAAACCGTCTCTAATAGTTGAACTTAGTACCAGAAAGCACTTTTTTGAATTTGAAGTGTATTCTTCCCTGATTATCATAAAAGCTAGTCAAGTGGATTTAAGGATCAAAACATAGAGAATTTATAAAATAATAAGACATTTATTAAAGAAAAACAAAACGCATCGAATGAACTTTAGGTATAATTAAAATCAAATAAAAGAAACTATGATGTGACTAAAAATTAATTGTAATCAGTCATAATCGGAGTTTTCTTCAGTAACTATATTAGTTTTCTTCTCAGAATACGTCAACGTAAAAATTATGGTAATATTTTGCAATTTGCTCCACTATTGAATAAATATATTAAGCCTGTGTTGAGTACTTTGCTTATTGGAATAGGTTGCTGATACTAGAGCTATATTTTCAGTCGTTGAGCCAGGTTTACATCTTCGTCCCCGTCGTCTAGTTTGGGTTGAGTGTACAGTGTCTAACTCCAAATACCCTCCATCTATATCGTATCGGAAAAAAGCTTTCCTGGTTGTGATGGCGTTACGTGAACATCCATGACGTCAGGTCAACGGATGATATTTTCAATAGTATCCCGACACCCATGTGCAGGACTAACTTTTTAATATGTAAAATATCCGATTGGTCAATTTCTGTAATAGTGTATTTTTTCGGTAACTCTTGAATTTAATACAATATTATACATTTGTTCAGAGTATAAAAACTTTATTTTCTTATTGCGTTCGAGCAAGGGTGCATTGAATAACCTTGATTTTGGCTATGCCCTGTTTCAAAAAATCTTTGCGTTATGGACAGTTGTAGTTTTTTGCGGCAAAGACATATAGGGCAAAAATGTATTTATTTTTATTTTGCCCATAGCACCCATCAGAGTAGAATGATACTGTGCTTATTCCCTTTTCACGTTCAAAATTTAAGAACATTAACAAAAACTAATTTCCGTACAGTCTTTTCGCCACACTATGCCAAATAGCATAACTTTTTTTACGTAAAGCGTCAAATACCGTAAAATTGTAAACAGGTCTCCGTTTGTAATCAAAAATCCTACATTACATTGTGCAATGTTAAAGACCTTTTGTAGGTCAATTTACTACTGTCCTCTATTTGGTCGAAAATATCCTTTTCCCCGTTTTTAATTTGCCTAATCCTATTTTATTTGAATGTGGTGTATGAAATTTTCTTCAAACTCTTCTTGAGGGAGTAGCTTGCTCATATAAGACGCAAGTAGCCACTGATCTTTTTTGGGTTTAAAAAAGGAGTAGTTAAATTTGAATATTAAAAATATTTTTTTACTGCCGTTTAGTTGCCACGGTGACATTCCTGTAGTTTTGTTGTACATACCAGTCGGTGTACAAACGGTATAATTTGATTTTAATATTTTCTGAAAGGTATTGACTACTAGATAATTTTCTTGTAAAATGTGACTCAGTTTAGGAATAATTTAATACGTGTTACGATCTCGTTTTTTCAATGCTCATTTTCCGAAATCTATTTGTATGTTTCTTCCTTTTATGATTTAAACCGTCATCTGATTAAGCCTTTTCAATAGCAGTATAAATCATAGTCTCTTACAAACAGTAAGTTCTGCACCATCCCATAAAAAATAAAAATCTGATCGTTCGAGTACGATTATTTTTGCGTTGTAGGGCCATTCTATAATATTTTCTATCTTAACTTGTCTTGTTATTTCTGTATTTCAATCCTTATGAATAATATTACTAACTTTCTGAAAAGGCCTGCTCTTTTTCTGCATATCTTGTAATAGCAAAAACCAAAACGTAACATGAATTATTTTACGGTATTACTATAATACCAATTATCAGTCATAAAATTTAAAAAGTTACAGTATGTAATTTTATTTTTGTCGTATAAAAATTAAACTGAAATTCCGTGCAATAAAACTTTCAATAGTCATATTTCGGTAATTTCATAGAAAAAATCCAAAAAAAATACATACATGAATTATGGCCCACAGATTTCAAATTTGCAATAAAAAAAATCCAGTAATGTGCTATTACTGGGTTATTGCTCGGGGGCGTCGATATTATCACAGCATAGCTTTATAAAACTCTATTGGTATTAAAATACATCCACAATCCACAATATTTATATGTTTTGGTACTACTTGTTATCTGATAGGGGCAGACTGGAAATCAGCGCTTAGCAAGCCTTGCTGAGCACATGCTGAGTGTACCGCTCACCCGGGTGAGCTTCCGTCCAGCTCTTCTAGCTCCCACCCGCATTGCGGCGGTCCAAGCCGAGGCCGATGCCCCCCTCGGGGCACCCTTGATCTAGCCGCAAACACGGCGAGCGCTGTCGCGCTCGCCCAAAACGCCCGGTTAGTATTCATGGCTCCTTAGGAACACAATACGTAAGAGTCCATTCAAAAAAAAAAAAAAAAAACATGCTGAGTCTTGATGCCTTTTAGCACAAAGTTAAAATTGTACTTTTTTTGTATTCTTTTAATTGTAAGGTTTCTTTTTTATTACTTATTTTAATTGTAAATTATGTACTTTGTGTTAATAAACGGATTATTTGTTTATTTAATTAAAAAATAGGATTGATGCAACGGGCGGGACTCGAACACATAACTATTGCGAGATGTGCGTGTATAAAATATATACGCACATATCGGAATGGCAAAATTTTAAAAATATGATGTGGACAAGCGATTCTCTCAGTTGATAGCACAGCATGGAACGCCGGATTAGGGGTTCGATTCTTGCCAGTGCTACAGAATTTTCTTATGATAGAGGAGGGTAGACAAACATGGGATTCACTTTATGGTAGGTGAAACACCCTATATAATAACAGGATGCCTTTTTGACCTTTTTAACTTAGGCCACTTTGGAAATCCCCTCTTCATCTGTGGACTGTGGTGGTTAGACAGAATATCTACATTCCTATCACCCATTTAATATCCAGATTTCCAGACGAAGTCCAACATTCGACGAATTATAAATTGATAAGAAACATGATGACTCGGTCGTGATCGAACCCACGAACCGTTATTAGCCATACATTGCTCTCTGTTTTTAACTCTTACAATATAATAATATAATACAAGCAATGCTTAATACCGACCGCCTCTGTAGCCAAATGGTTAAACGTATTGCCTAGCATTGCGTTCAGCGCGAGAGCGTCCTGGTTTCGAATCCCAGAGAAACAAAAAATGTTTCGCTCGGGCAGGGCACAGAGATCAACTACTTGCCTGATCAGAACGGATCAGTGAGACGAACACAAAAACGTGTTCGCCCCATGCCCCGCGAGGGGGAAACGGGATTTCACTAAAGCTTAATACCGTCACAGGTAAAATATCGCTTGAGGACGCCAAGCTTCATAATTAAACTACATAACTCGCGTGAAACTTTATAAATTTGTAAATTTCCATAGAAGGCTTTCTTACAAAGGCTATAATTTGGAGCACACAGTCCCGGGGTAGCTACACACATACATACACGTGCAGTTTAAGATGAATAATTATGTGGCAGGCGTTGCCTCGCTCCGCTCACGTGTTGGATTTATATGGACGTTACCTATTTTAGAATTTACCCCCTTTTAAATAAAACACTTCGACCGTTTAAAACGCGATATATTTAAACTTGTTTGAAATTCATTTTTAACTACGACGTTTCGGATGCTTCGCAGCACCCGTGGTCATGGGGAGACCAAATATCGGGTTTTAAACCGTTAAAGTGTTTTATTTAAATTTGCACTACTCGCGTAAACTACAGACAGTATTTATTTATTCTCTTGATCACAGATTTATATTATTTACTTTTTTGTGTACTCCCTTTCTTTCGTCTTCTAATCTCCGTTCGTAATAATCGTGGCATTTGTTTTAGACCTACCTAAAACAAAAATCCGAATTTTTATTGCATTATTTTTTGCTCACATACATCAGTAGTTAATATACTTTGTATGCTACAGGAGAACAGACAAAATATATTGATACGGAAATTCACAGACTAAAGACGAAACGCGAATAAACTTCACGGCTTTTCACCAGAGGACGATGGTTCACGACCCGGACGAAATTACCATATTCCTTCCAGATTTACAGATAAAGAACATGTTTCAGAATCTTGATAAATTTATTTAAACGGGTGTTGGTGATGGGGGGCATCGATATTCTAAATCGTTAATTATTATTTACATAACATTCCTACAATTAAACCAACGTGCCCATTACAAACGACACACAAAAATGCTGGACGATACATATATAAGCTATTAATTACCTACTCGACCCACGAGCCCGTCATATACCTAGATTACTATGTTTAAGTAAATTGTTGAATACACTAGACTGGAGACTACGTTCAGGCATACGAAGTGTAGGCCGGCCACGGTGGACAGATGACCTGAAGAAAGCAGCTGGCAACAAGTGGATAAATAAAGCTCAAGAGAGGGCCGAGTGGCATGCTTTGGGAGAGACCTACGTCCAGCGGTGGACCCAAACGAGCTAATAATGATGATGATACAAAATTTCGTATCATCATTTTATCTATAAGAAAGCATGTCCATACTATTTCAATAAAACACTTTAACGGTTTAAAACGCGATATATTAGTTTAACTTATTTGAAAATGATTTTTAACTTCGGCCCGACGTTTCGGATGCTTCGCAGCAGCCGTGGTCACGGAGAGACTAAAGATGGAGGATGTCTCTGACGTCAAAGTAAAAAATTGCTACGCTAGCGCCATCTCTTCCATTGAAGTTGGTATTTGGCGAAACTGGCCGGGTCCTTATAGAACAGTTTCAGTCCGAAACGTTGGGCCGAAGTTAAAAATAATTTCCAAAAAAGTTTAACTAATATATCGCGTTTTAAACCGTTAAAGTGTTTTATTTAAATGTGTACTACTCGCGTAAACTATAGACGGTATGTCCATACTATTCCATCGCCGTCTCAAGAAGGGTACCCTAAGAAAACACATACTACACTTATTTATCTACAGAGCCCCACTCTTTATGAAAGGAATGATTAATGTCTGGCATTAGGGCTCGCTAACGAACCCCCCAGCCCCCCCCCCCTTCTACCAATTATTACACGCACTTATAAGAGTTCTGAGATGGGCCTGAGATAATGGTATTTACGTGAAATTAAGATCTACGGTTTTAAGTTGCAAAGTTTTAGATCAATTTAGGCTCTTCTCCGTCGCTACGGGCTACGCGATGAAGAAAATGATCCTTCATTAAAAATTGGGTCGTTTCACTGATCCTATTTTACCTTCTACTCTACGGACTATTATGTCCTGCCCGATTAAAACTCTTCTGCTTTAACTAAGCTAAGCTAAGCATAAACGACGCTGAGTAGAGTTCAGCAATTATATTTAAACTTGCGTAAGTAATTGAGTTCACAGAATAATATCTCTTACATAATGTATATTTAATAAAATACCTGTTTTTCTAGTCATATAGCAGATGTTATTGTCAATATAATGACAAGAAATATTTTCATAACTATGAAATATTTAAATAAAACGCTTTAACGGTTTAAAAGCCGATATACCTACGATACGGCCCGACGTTTCGGAAGCTTTGCAGCAGCCGTGGTCACGGCTTGTGTGTTTTATTTATATGTGTACTACTCGCGTAAACTACAGGCAGTATTTGACTCTGAAAATCAATCTTAGATCTAATAATGTAGGTTTAAACTCTATCAATTTTTCTAAATAAACTTAATATGTAAAATACAGTATTTATCTTGTTATTAGGAACTTAACACCGTTTTATTACGTTGAAAGTTGAAATACAAGTACGAAAATATTAAGTTTGTACGGTGTCAAAATATTCCCTCAAAAACATCTTTCAAAGGAAGTATATAGAATACGGGTTCATATATGGTGAGGTGGCAAAAAAGACCCCCCCCCAACCCTCGCTCACCCTCTTTAGAAAACGTTACTGTGTCTAAGACGTGCTCCGAAAGGGGTTTTTTGTAAGACCTCCTTCGTTAATTATTATGCTTAAGCATATACAGCGTGTTGCACAAAATACCACAGACTTATTATGTGTATTTTTTATTTGCCACCTTTATGCTTCGGGTACAAAGAACAGTATAAGATATAGCACTAAAGGTCCTAATTCAAAACCCATAATCAAACAGTTTTCAATTATAAATTTTCTTTATTTTTTTTTCAATAAATTGTCATACCATTGTCGTTTTTTTTGTCTCATAGCCCAATAGCTAACGGAATTTTACTCAAGTACTAAATATTTAATTGTGACTATCTAGAGAGTCATAGTTATTCTATTGTAAAGGAGAGCAGTTTTTTTTAGTTCCTCACTTTGAAACCGCACTATTATTTCTTTAAAAAAAAATGGGTAATCCTGTTGTAATTTTATAAACCACTCTGTATAAGCCAAATTCGTCAAAGAAAACGTAGGCCGGGTTCCGTAGCAATTTATCAAGAGTCTCGTATATTAATGTGGATAAATGGAGCGTTCTTAGGGTGAAAGGGGAGTGGAGGGGGTAGATCCCTCCGTCTTGACAGGCAAGTAATTGGGTTTTTATTCTCAATTTCTCTATAAAATATATATCCTTATCGTGCGATAAATAATTTTTCACAAAAGTCAATCATGGACTTTTAAATTAAAAATGGTTTTAATATACATACTTTTAAATTACATACGAAATTTAAATCTTCACGCTTGTACACATAGGATGAGGAAAGTAGAGAACTTGGAACTCGAATACAAAAGAGGGTTTTGTTAAAAACACGATTCCATAATAATACGAAGAAGTTTTATAGTTATACAGAATAAAAATCCTCAAATTACCACTGCAGTTACCGCGAGTAGTTTATACCACATCATTACATCATTCTATATTTAAATAAATCACTTTAAACTGTATAAAACGCGAAATATATTATAATACTTAATTGATGAATCAAACTCGTCATCGGCTGTAAAGAGCGTAGTGGTAGAACATCGGGTCGTAGTTGAAAATATATCAAAAATCTTGGCGTTTATTTAGTTTAAATGTTCTCCTTTTAAAATATTTTGACAAGACTTAGGAATTGTCTTTATTTAGGTACTAGCAACCTTTCATGGTATATTTTTATTTATGCGGGTAGTTTTAAAACAGAACGTATTAAGTTCACGTAAGTAGGTACGTTTGACTTATGCATACATCTATAATATTAACGATACATGAACCACAGGCTATAGATAACAAAGGCGTAATAAATATTCGCGCTGTCAATACATATACATAACTAGAAGTTATCTGGATGATATAATATAAACGCCTCAGGCCGCGGAGGCGGGAATTATAAGGAACGTCACACACATAATTAATTAACCGACAATTTTTTTAAAGGACATATAGTTTAATCACGTTTCGGTTTCATTCTGTGGATTTCCGAATGTCCAAAGCCAAAATAGGTCGACAGTGCATCATGTTATATGGGTGGGTTGTTGGCCTATTATCAAGAGAACCCCATGCTCGTCTGCCTTCCTCTATCATAAAAAAGAGAACCAAGTTAAATAAATTAAATAAGAATTCGCATTTCGTATTAATAAATAAATGTATTATAATTTTTCCTATCTGATAGTAGTTAAAAACTATAGTAGAAGATTTCTTTTTAAGGCGGTATCTTTTATCTTCATATTTGGTAAGCATGTTTATTAGAAATAAAACTATAAGTGCCTTTAGAAATAAATTAATTTGATTGATTGTAATATTGTACCTCCGACATCACGGTTGTCAAATTAGTGGTCGTTAAAGCCAATCAACCAGCATGGATGTGGATCTTGCAAAATCTCTTCTTTGTGCGAAAAGACTTATGCAGAACATCGAGACAGTCATAGACTGGAACGAATGAATTTCAATATAGATTTGATATGGTTTATCTATAAATTGCCGGTTTTCAGCATTTCTTAATACACGTGATAGCTGACCTTAACTCTGGTAATGAGCCCCAGCACAACTTTCTGTGGAGCCGCGAAAGTAGCACGGAAAACTTTAACGGCGTCTTCGTTCTATACTGCGATATATTATTTTGATACGTCAATTATAAAAATAACACAATAAAAAAATAATGATATGTACCCAAGACGATTGTATGTAAAACAAAATATGCTTGGAAAGAGTGCTATGCTAAGCTATGATGTTAATTAAAATTTAAATATTAAAAATGCTTGGTGTGTGGAGGGACAAGATGAAATATGTAGTGAGACTCAAAATAGGTACATGAAGAATGTAAAATCTAACTTGGCGATAAAAGGAGTAACGGCGAGTTTATTGCCAGTTCTTCTCGTTCGTTCTACGCTCTTGATTTGAGAACTGGTAGTAAATGTAAAGATAGATTTTTTAGTTTTGTAACGTTTTAACCCTAATATACCGTCTATGAAATACAACCCCTTTCCACGAGGAACCGCTATTTGATGTCCGGTCTGACCTATTGCGTAACACGTTTGATGGATGCCAACATTTTGGATTAGCTTTATGTTGTTTATTTGATTTAATAATCTATTAACCTGCTGCTAAAATTTAGTTTTTTATATTTTTTTAAGAGACCATTATTACCAATATTCCTTTAAACAGAATATAACAATTTAAAACGTAAATGGAAATAAAGTAAAACTCCTGTTCTCTGATCAATTCACTTTAGTTGTACAGAATCCTGAGCTGTGTCTGATCAAAATTATTGTTTTCCGAGATTTGAACTTTAAACCTTTTTGTGCTTTACCAACCTTTAAGAATTAACCCTTAATATATGGAGGCATTAATGAATTATTTGTGTACGTAGAATTTGGGTGAAAATAGAACCTAGGACCCATTGACAATTAGCCATTGTTACTATTACATCAACGATGCGGTAGTCGGTAAAATTAATTCAGAAATGTACATTTCATAATTAACTCTCCAAAATATAATAAATATAACATTTGATAGCACAGGGTTTTATATTAAATGTGAACAACAAGTATTCTTTAAAACTAGTAAAAACTGGTTTCAACCCTTCGCGTTCCCACACATTGACCACTGTCCGTCTTAACTGTCCTAAAACCCGTTGTGCAAGTGGTCATTTTGACCAAACCGGTTTCAGTTCTCATAGACTCTAAGGAGCTGTAAGATACAGGGGTATTCCTTTGTTATTTTTACCGTTAATCTTATCTAAACAGTTGACAGATGTAATGTTAGTAATATCTAAATATGTGATTCATTGTAAATTCTACGGTTTGGTTATAACAAAAAATTATAAAGAGGAATTATTGACTTTGAAAAAAATAACTACATATTTTTTATTTATTTTCAGGCTTATGATCTATTAATCTGTTTGTTTTTAAGTTAAAATTGTCTGTTTTAACAATGAAATTAAATAATACCAAAAATGTTAACGAAGATCCAAAAAAACTAATCCAATATTACATAGAAAAAAAATATTAAATACGATTGACTGATGAATATAGCATTTTATAAAACAATATCTATATTTTATTTTTCGACGTTCTTTATAGTATGGTGAATGGTAAAAGGCATTCTATTAGGCACGGGAGTGGAAACGTAAAAATAATCGAGCACGGCTGATTAGTCAGATAAGTGAAACAGACACAAAAATACTTCCACTCTATGTCCCATATTGTAGTCCATATGTATGCCAGCATATTTAAATACATAGAAATATATTACATGTCAAGGTTTTGTATACTTTGATTTGATATAGTATCAACACCGTTGACGCGACGTACACCCGCTTGAGATAAATTTCGGAGCGTCAGTGAAATTTTAATAACTAATTTTCTTGTAGGACTCACGCCCGCGGCGCACCGCCATCTTAGGAACATATGCATAACTCAATTATATTTTATGATACGAGTTGAGTTATACATAACAATAAGTAAGTACAAGTATATATTATATAGTAGTATGTTTTATTTTTATGTACAAAACTGTAGGTACATAAAAAATGACAATTATATCGAGGCATGTTAGTTTGGACGTTAGGTAGTGTATTTTGTTTTATTGAACCGTTAAAATATTTGTATTGGTGCAAAAACTGTAGGTGTACTAGTAATTTTGTAGACTACAGCCCGACGGTTTCGATGTATTACAGAACTGCAGTCGTTAATAATAATTTTTAACAGGTCTTAGTAAATCGCGTTTTAACGTTGTGTCTTATGACCTTAAAAGTGTTAATATAATACATGTATGTGAATAAAGCAAAAGTTATTTACATTGCAATTATCTGTACCTTTACAACACATTTACGAAGCTGGGTGTAAGATTTGAAATAAAAAGGAAATTTGAATACTGTCTATACTTTACGCAAAGTAGTACACATTTAAATAAAACACCAATTGGATCTTTTAATCTTCGGTTTATTTAAATGCGATATATTAAGTTCAAACTTATTTGGAAATGTCTAATTTTGTAACTAAATACAAACAACGCGACAAGTTTCGGTTTTAGTCAATTTTTATTGGTATAATGCAGTAATATTTAAGCACGCTTAAGTAAAGGAAGACTGCTAAAAGTGACCAGGTGTTAAGTATACCGAATATGATAAGGAGATTCAAATTAAACTACGGGTTCCGTATTTATTGTTTAATTTTTAAAAATCAACAATAAATGATTATATTGATTTGAACGATGCTCCGTCTTTTATACCTGGAAGGAGAAAAATAGTATCTGCTTTATTAAATAAATACCTTTTTTTTAATTTTTAGTAAAGCGTTTTTATAAACAAAAGCGTAACCATGGCAACTAACGTATAACATATCTACAAATAAGTACATTTTTAAACAAAGACTCATATTTCTTTATTTACACAACCACAGATAATATTATATTATCTACAACGTCTTAAATAAAACTCTATAGCCCGAGAAATTTTACATCAACGACATCAAAGGAAACTTTCCTCTTTGTTAGCATTAAAGAACTCTTAACTTTTAACTACCGCATGTAAGTTGAAGCGAAAAGGGGGGTCAAGTTACACTGGTCGTTACCTCAAGGCGGTGGGTGGCGGGTTGCGCGAAAATTACACAAGAAAATTTCACCATTCAGCATCTTTGTGTTTCCTCCAAGATGGCGCCCGTGGGGTGGAGGAAATTTATTTAAATTACCTACTTTGAGCAATTTAATTGTGTTGAGTTTGTTTATGGCGTTGCGTTACGCGTTATCGTATTACTTTGTGAGTTATGTGCAGCTTAACTGTTTATATTAATGCTGGCAGTATTTAAAAATAAGTTCGTATTCGTAACAATGCGTAAAGATTTTTATGGCGGCCTCTATTGCTTAATGGTTTAATCATATTGCTAAAATTGAGATAAGTATGAGATGTTTAAAAAATATACACAGGGGGGGGGGCGAGATATTAACCGAGATTTAAAACGACCTAATTTGCAAATTAGGTATATTGTATTTGTTATATTAGTGTCCTAAGGCTTTTTTAACCGAAAAACGAAAACCTGTATTCGAATTTTAAAAAGCAGTCAAATTAGTTTTAGATCACTGATTTCAAAACGAGTTTTTTCAAGATTTTATAATAGGAACAAATGGTAAACAAGTTGAATGAAATTCTAGAAATATACAACTCGTTTCCAACCCTTATTACAAAGCAGTGGACTAGACACGTGGCTGGTGTTCCGAACTAGTTCGATTTACGAATGCGACCGGTTTGATTTTATATTAAAACGTTTTCTTTTTAATTTGAACAGCCAATGTTAAATTATTTTAACGGTTTTAAAAAAAATAGTACCTATGTCTATTTTCAATACATTTTACATTTGCCGTGGCCATTTAACAATGACATCTTAGCCATTAAAAATTACTTTATTTATTGTAGCTAATAGTAGAAAAATTGATCTGATTGGTTTAATTCCTTTTTGAAATTAACAGAATTAGATTTTATTATTAAGAAATACAATTCACTTTTAAATGATAAATTTACAGTCTGTCTGTTGTGTACGCGTGTAGTACACATTTAAATTAAAACTAACAGTTCAAAACGCGATATATATTAGTAAAACTTGTTTGAACATTATTTTATCTGCAGCAGCCATGGTGACGGGTCTTCCCGTGATCTCGTCTACTGCAAAGCGAAACGTCGGGCCGTAGTTAAAATTTTCAAAGTTTAATGAATATATATCGCGTTTTAAACCGTTAAAGTGTTTGTAAATTTACAGACTTCATTTACCTATAATGTATTTTCAAATTAATTAAAACTTTATTTAAGGAGCAGCAGAAGACGCTAATTAAAACTACAAAATTGAATTCAAATTTCTCTTTTATCTAACGTCAAACCATTTTAATTATAGACCGGTATAAAAGCAGTTTATCGCGGGCCGGTAGGGCTGTCTCTTTGTAGGAAACTGTATCTACTGAATTATAGCAAACTTTGAACAAATATTTTTAACAAGTAATAATTTTCCATTTCCAGTAGCTAATGAGAAAACATCTATAGTATTCTGAATGTCCAACGCCAGAACAGGTGACCGCGGATCTTATAGGGCTAGGTGAAATAAACTTAATACTTTTCAAAAACAAATTATTGTTAAAAATGAATCTAAGTTTAACATGGTACATGCCAAAGGCGCTGCAAAAGTTTTCACACAGTTTTACATACTCACGGGAAAGATAGGCAACGTAGTTACTTGAAAAATCCTTTTTTATTCGGGACTTGAAGTCATTATCGTATGTGCTTATTACAAGAATGCGGAGAAGGTCTTCTATCTAGATAAGCTTGAAATAGAAATATTACAAGGCAATATCTTTTTGTTCGTTGTGTTTATTTAATAGCATAAATATTAAGCAAGTGGAAGCCCTAGAATGGGGGTTAAAAGGGGGGCAAGAAGCAGAGATTTTATAGCTCGAGCGTCGCAACGCTTTTAATGGCTTATTTGCCCGGCCTTTGGGGGGTAAGTCACCCCCGCCTTTGTATTGCCAATTTTATTGAGAAGAATAATAATGGCTTAGATAATGGCCGAGGTTTTGTGTTGCGAGAACGGTAAACCTCTATGAAGAAACTATATTTGAGAAATACGTCTAAGTACTTGTATAGCACTTGTCACAATGTAGTAAATGTTGGACTAATTTGACATTTATTACTATTCAATCGATTTAAATACAAGAAAGATCATAAAATTGATCAACATTACAACAACTTAAAACAAGGTGCTACGCCTTTAAATACAACACTTTAACAGTTTAAAACGCGATATATTAGTTAAACTAAGTTAACTAATATATCGCGTTGTAAGCCGTTAAAGTGTTTTATTTAAATGTGTACTACTCGCGTAAACTATAGACAGTATTTAAGGTGCCAATAAAAATAAGGAAATTAGTGAATTTCAAGTTTTTAAACGTGAAACGGTTTTTTTTTTAAATATCATCACATTTAATAAACGATAAACTATAAGATAAGATTACTTATAAAGAATAAATATTAGTAGTAGTATACAAAACGTTAGTCCTGAAATATGTATGTTAATCCTTTACTATACAATCTTTAAACACATTAAATACACAAAAAATATACCTATAACGGAAACATTAGATATTTTTTAAACATTTTATTGTACTTTTCTATAGGTTAATAATAATAATATATATAAGTTAAACCGATAAGATTGTTTTATTTAAATGTGTAGGTCGACTCGAGCAAACTAAAGACAGTATTTTACACTTTTCTCTTTAAACACAATCAGGTGTTAGAGTAAATGTATACAAAGTTTTTATTTAATAATTAGTCAATAAATGTTTTAATTTAAGTAACTATATTTACAAAATAAACCTTCTAAACGCCGAAACTTAACAGCCCAATCTTAACAAAGCAATAGCCGCGAGAATAGCAAAAACGTACTCAACCTAATCTCACTAAAATCAATACCTTTTTCCACCCCCGAAAATTTTCCAAACTACCCCCCACCCTTTCAATTTTAACGACAAAGTATTATTTAATTTCCTCCGTCTTTTCTACATTGTGGTGGTGCGAGAGGGAGGGGACTATCTTTTCTTTTCGCTAAGACGTCGCTAGACGTTTTGTCTTGCTCCCGTTGCTTGAGTTGGTACTAGAGTGAGCGAGATGGGTATACCTAAGATGTTCTGTCGCGTTTTCTTGGTATAGATTTATATAGGGGTGAGCACCCCGCGGGTGGCAAAAAGTTTAGCTCGCTATGAATGTTGTAGTTTTTTATACAGCAAGCTCTAGTATCTATTTTTTTAAATTAATTACAGTATTGTTTAAAACAGTTAATTTTCATGAATTATAATATATTCTTTATATCTAGGTAACTGTAATTATTTAAGAGACTAGATCACGTTCTCTTTGTTTGTAAATTGGCGAAAGACATATTTCTTTATTTTCTGTCCACTATAAAATTAATTCCTTGCAATTAAACGTTCAATTTAGTTTTTTTTTTCAATAAGAATCAAACCTTTGTTGGTTTAGCTACATGATAACGTAATCAAAAAATATTGGCAAGTCCCATATCTAATATACTTACGATATTCAAGAATTACGCTGAAATATTTATTAACTGCTAATTATGTTTGACAAAAACTTTGTCAAAAACAAAGCTGCATTATCGCAGGTGGATCACACAATAATCCATTTAAATTTGAAACGCGTTCCATTCGAGTTCTGAATTCGAAACATAAAACGTCGAGGCGTATTCGAAATACGAAAAAGCCGTTGTAAATCGCGTAATCTTGAGACCTTGCCTCATGACGTATGGAAAGCACGTCGCGGGCTCAAATGGGTGTACAGATTAAGAAAACCCCAGTCGTATAAATTGAATTTAATCACAGAATACAAATTGCGACAGTAAGAACAAATATCAATAATTCGTAGATCTGTATATTTTACCCATAATGTATGTAACTTTTTTAAGACAGACAGTTGGAATATGAATGGCTATTTCGGCTTTGAATATTCGGAAATCCATAGATTGAAAACGAAACGCGAATATACTTCACGGTTTTTCATGTATGACGGTAGTTTGTACCGCGGGCGTTTCCCATATTCCTTCAATTCAGCCGTTCGGTGTCCACTGCTGAACATAGGCCTTCCCAATAGTCTTCCAGTCGTCCGGTCGTTCATATTTCTAACACCCATTTGATATCCAGATTGCCTGACGAAGTCCAACATGTATTAGAAAAGAAATAATTAAAAAGAAAAATGTTGGACTCGCTGTAAATCGAACCCGCGACCCGTTGAGTTATTATTAATATTGTTATAAGAACAACGAGTCCAATATAATTCCAAGTTTAAAAGTCAGTTCCTTTTTATGAATAAACTTAAAACCTGAGATTAGTCCACGGTATCACAGTCTGAACGAGCAGCGGAGGCAAATAGAGGAATCTTGGGCGGTCTAATCCAGCAATTACGCATTTTAATGGCGTAGTAGAAATACGTTTTAATATTCCGCTCCTTGTTTTACGGCTCAGAGCGCACCTACCCTCCGTATTGAGGTATTTGTTTTAATATTTTGCATCAAGCACTTTATTACCTGCTTACAGTCTTGGGGAGTGTTGTTTGCGATATGTTAGTTGAAGGGGGTAAGAATTGCCTATACATTGCTCTTCTGTATGAACATCTATACTAAGCTTATTATAGTACTAGATAATTTATAAGTAAAAACAAAATTAAAGTAAACATAAGTAAGTACTGTCTAGTTTTCGCGTGTACAAATTAAAAAAAAAA
This sequence comes from Leptosia nina, assembly GCA_963661955.1. Classification (NCBI taxonomy): domain Eukaryota; kingdom Metazoa; phylum Arthropoda; class Insecta; order Lepidoptera; family Pieridae; genus Leptosia; species Leptosia nina. Next base: position 4,874,195 of record CAVLEF010000008.1, read on the forward strand.
AAACACTTTTAACGGTTTAAAATGCGAAATCTGCTGATCCATCAATATGCATACATCGGGCTGTAGTTAAAATAAATTTATTAAATTAGTTAATTAATACATTTGGAATTTAAACCGTAAAAGTGTTTATTGTGTTTTGTTGCGACTTTACTATGACATGCTTATTTTTATTTATATCTTACTCACGATATGTCGTTGCTGAAATTGTCTGAAAATATGAAAAACACAACATTAATTTTTACCAGACTCATAACACGAGAACTAATTATACGCGATCAAACTAAACCCCGCATCTCCCTGGCGACATACATTTGTAGGGTAACCATACTTTCCAGTTAAATCATTACACTTAATTTTTTAATACAAAATGTTTTTAGTGAGATCTATCAATAAACATATAACTAGATACAATAAATAAACGAATATATAAATTCAATTCTCTTACAGTTATTGTCAATTTAAATAAACTGCACGTAAAAAATCCTATACCTTGACGCAGCTCTTTAATTAAATTCTTGATACCTGCAATCTCTATAAATTATTTTGTAGAGTCTCTTTAAAAACCACTAAAGTATATTAACTATTCGTAGAAATAGCATTAGACATTTTGCTATCACAATTCATAAGTACCTCGATGACATCATCAGGAAATATTGCGCGTTCCTCGCCTTCTAGATATAGAGTTCATACATATAATAAAGAATACTTTATTTACATTTTTAACTTAAATCTATCTATTTTCAATCTAACTATATAGGTATATCCCTTTTTAAATTCAGACCATAGTCACGACTGTACTGCTATAATGTTCTCGCGGCAGTACCAACACTCGACGGGCTCATAGTAAGATTAATCGCGTTACGGTTTCAGTCTGTGGATTTGGAGTATCCAAAAGGCAAAATATATCGACACCGCACCTTGTTTAGATGCTATAGGCTGGGGTATATCGCCTACCATCAAGTAAACCCTAATCTTGTCTGTCCGCCTCTATCATTAATAAAAAGTATAGTCGTGACAATGTTCCAAATATCCACCATAACATGTGCACCCTACTCCCAGTATCTGCACGAAAACCGAAAGGTTCGCAAGCCGAGCATAAAATTCTGAACACGAAAGACTCGGGTGCCATTTATTAAAACCAGTTGCGAAGTTAAAATTAAATGTGAAAAACGGACCCCCCCTCTCCCGCGGGACACCCTACTCAAACCCTGGCAGTGCCACTATGCCACCCCGGACAAATAGTGGAATATTTTTGACCCAGTTTTATGTTGATGCTATAAAGGCGCGTTTTAGACTATGAAAGTCTGTTTTTTATATATCTTTGCAGTTGGAAGTACATTTATTTAGGCGTTTAAGGTTAAGGTAGGATATAGACAGAAGTTATCTACTTGTATTATAACGCTGAAGACTTTCTTTGTTTGAACTCGATAATTTCAGGAACTACTAGTTCGAATTGAAAAATTAATTTCGTATAGGTTGGACTATTTGTCGAGGAAGGCTTTAGGCTACGAAACATCAGGCTGCGACCAGTCGGAGCGGAGGGACAGAGGAAAATGTGGCAAAAACGGGGAAAATTATTCATTTTTGAGAGTTTCAGCGATTACGGTACAAAATACCGACAAATATGTGTTAAAGAATGATTAATTATTCTTTAAATAATCTAAAAGAATGTCCGCAATAGTATATGACTATTTTTTTAAGATTAATTCTCAAGGACTGTTTTTATGATAATCAAAGTTAGTCCAAATATTTCATATGGCAAAAGGCTATACTTTTAGGCATAAGGTTGTATGCTACCTATGAATAACACGAGCAAGATTCAAACCTACGATCACAGCGACTATAAAATAATTCCTATTTAACTACTTATTACTTTGTGTGAAGTAAAGCTTTTTAGTTTATTGTTTAAACTCGGGATTTTCTTCTAAATAAACTCGCTTTAAGAGAAAATTATAAGAAGTTTCATAATAGTTATCCATTACCTTTTCTCAACAAGGTCTCGAACTGTCTACTTAACGATGCTGGTACCCCACAACCGCGCCGTTAAATAAAGTCCAAGTTTGAAAACCCGAAGTGCTTTTAGCACGTCCACAAAGTTTTAATAGAAATTTAAATTAGCTCCACCTCGTTCTGTATTGCAAATCTTATTTAGCCATACGTGAATAATATATATTTTTTAAAGTATAGAATGGGATAGCTTATAAAATAATATACAACAGGTAGTCTGACAAGAAGTGAAAAAAATTTAAAGTAATTGTTAATTATCGTTAAAATTTACTAGTAATTAGTAGTAGTTAATAATTACCAAACTTTATACTAATAGTTGTGCTTACACCAGACTTAATTAAATAAAATTGAAATCCCGTTTCCCCTCGTAGAGCATGGGGCGAACACGTTTTAGATCGGTTTTTACAGGTAAGTTGAACAGACTTCTGCACACTACTTGACTGAAACAACTCCTCCTCGGGATTTGAACCTTGGTGCTCTCACGCTTAAATTAATGCAACACATTTAACCATTTAGCTATAGGGGTGGTATACTTAATTCAATTTGTACTTTGTTTACGGTCTTCTGTAATTTGCGGGCGCGTTACTTTTTATTCTGTTTCCCAAGAGTCGAAATCACGAGCTCTCGTGCTTGACATCCGCGAAACGGAGGCGATAACCGAGTAGGTACGTATTTCTTTAATATCATCTGATTAAAAGGATCTTTAGATAGCAAGTAACTCTACCAAAACAAACAATGGTATGCTCACAAGTTGGACTTGTTTGAAGAATGTTCTGTCAGTTGAAATTATTTGCGTTCTAGTAGTCAAATAAGGCACTAAAATTATACTACTTATGTCTTGAAATCCAGATTTGGATATATGCGTCTATTCTTAATGATTAAAAACACTTTTAACTGTTTAAAACGCAAAATGTAATAGTTAGCTGTTTTTAACAAGGATTCGATGTTTCAGATGCTTTGCATAGTCATAAGGTGCGTTTTAAACCGTTGAAAATGTTGAAAATTATTTTTAACTACGGCCCGACGTTTCGGATGCTTCGGATTCTTTGCTGCAAAGCATCCGAAACGCCGAGCCGTAGTTAAAAATAATTTTTAAACAAGTTTAACTAAAATATATCGCGTTTTAAAGCGTTAAAGTGTTTTATTTTAATGTGTACCTACTACTCGCGTAAATTACCGACAGTATGATTTTTATTACTGTCCGTAAAATCTATAAGCTATATTCGCGATATAAATAATGAAACATTCACATTTGTATACATAAATAACTTAACTAAAATAATTTTGGGCCACTGACTTCCAAATTAAAGAGTGACATTACAAAAACTTGTTCCGGGGGGTTCCCCTTATCTCACTCATTCGAACATTGAACAAAGGAAGCAAGTTGTAAACGGAGACGCCTCCGCGATGTTTGATCGGAAGTCTCCGGAACTTTTGATAGAATTTTCAGTTACCCGTCTTTGTCACGTGAGCACCTTTATATAACTAGCTGTGACAGCGACTTTGTCCGCGAATTATAGTTATTTTGGGCATCAAAAATTTGTTCTGCAAACCTCCACATCTTTATAAATGTAAGCTGTTACCAACGACGTCGGTCGCGTCACATCTAGCAAGTTAAACTTAAAATAGACATATAGTGTCGCGGACATTTTTTTATAAATTAAAGATGAATCGTTCTTTCACACATATCTTTTGGAAATCTTGAACCGTTTTCGAAGCGTACGCAACGAAAACCCACCAAGATTAATAATTTTTCCCGTTTTTCCCATATTTCTACCATTTTTGTTTTAAAGCCTTCTTCGATAAATGCACAGGTCACAGACACAGAAATCAGTTTCCAATTCGAACCGATAGTTCTTAAGATTTCAAATATTACACTTCAGTATTTTATTTTAATGTAGTGAGTGGGGTTTGGGGCAGACATTGTTTTTATTTTACGTAATTATTTTTACATATTTTTGCTCACGCACTAGCGTTTATTTAAGTTAATTATAACTATATAATTAATTAAAAATTTAATTTGAATTTATAAAATGCGATGCCATGGGCTTTGTTATATCAGCACGGATAGCGGTGGACGCCAGTCCATGCCTTGCCCGTGTCAACTTACTCTTTTAATCTAAAATGGAGTTTAAATTTCATAGTCATGTTCCGAAATTCGAAGTCAGATGTAGAGCCTAATATGGTGTATTTAAAAAATATGTATAGTTTGTTCAGATTGATATAAATAACAAATTATAAGTACCAACATTGCAAAGAGGGTTATGATATTGCTTGTCTTAAACGTCTTTATATATTAAACCCCAAACAAAACGGCACAGCAGTAGGAATGAACATAAATCCGAAACAATACAACTCAGCGCATTGTTAAATAAATACATAGATAGCGAACCGAAAGAACAAGGCAGCCCGCGGCGAGTCTAATTTTAAACTTCCCCGATCCGTCTTCAGCGTTCATTTTTACCCCCACGGCCCCCCCACCCTCCACGGAACCCCCCCCAAGCCTCGAGAAACTTTGACGTTAGCAGGAACTAACTTGCGTGTGGTCGACGCTAGCTTTAATCAATTTTTAAACTAAATTTTAGGTGGTATAATTAAGGTGAATTCTTCGTAAATAATTTTAAAAATTAAACGATATATTTGATTTAAGAATATTAATGCGTTAAATTTGACTAATAACTCGCTTCTTTTGTTTCTGTAAGTTGATAGCCCAATGGCTTTTTTTGTCAATCGAATTCACAATATTTATATTTATTTATATGTAGTTCATACTATAATATTAAAACCTACAGTCTCATTAAAGTTAGTTAAGTTTACGCGTTTGATACCTACAGATTAAACAACAGACTTAAACGATTTGAAATTCGAGACAGTTCAAATTTACTGCGACACTGCTGTAAAATCTTCGTAGGTAAAAAGATACGAATATAGTTTCCGATTCAAACCGTTAAAGGTGTGTTATTTAATTAAGTGTTCGTTCTGTGTTAAGAAAGTTAAAGTCAAACAGTCAACCCTAACTTTTCAGGATCTCTGTTTGAAACAATCGATGATTTACATAATAACCTAATATAGGTATAATATACTTTTAATTGAATACTGTCTATAGTTTACGCGAGCAGTACACATTTAAATAAAACACTTTAACGGTTTAAAACGCGATATGTTACTTTTATATATTAGTTTAACTTACGAAGTTAAAAATCATTTTCCTATAAGTTTAACTAATATATCGCGTTTTAAACCGTTTAAGTGTTTTATTTAAATACTTTGAATTTGTTAATTATAAAGGTGTGTATAGCATTTCATAAAGTTTAACTGTCTAATTTTTATAGCGACCTTTGATATATTACGTAAAGAGCGTGAAATTAAATAAACAAGAAAAAATTCCCCCCCCCGAAATAGTCAAAAATTTTACCTATATTTCGGAAAAACCCAACCCGAACAACTTTCAAATGTAATTCACACGATTTTACGTCCAAACAGAAACTATCGTGGCCCAAAAGCCTAAAAAAGGTCCGCCCTAACCAAACACGGACCCTTATAAAACATAAGGGCGAAACTGAACTAAAAACCTCCCAAAAAGGCTCTAAAACTAAGGGAATTAAACCCTTTGTAACTACTTTTCAAAACACTTTTCCGACCCCCACCCGCTCGCTACACTAAAATATATGAATCTCAATTTATATTTTCTAACTCGGGTACTGCAGGGTCGGATTCAACTTTAATTAAATAGTGAGTTATTAAAGAATTATTATATTGGATTAAATAACTTTAAAAACAGGCACGGCAATCTGACCGATACGGTAGCTGAATACTTAACGTGTTTAGCTTTTCGTTATGTCACACGTCGGCTATTACCTGCTGGGCTAGCCTATTTTTTAGGTCTCTTCTCTTCCACTTCGGAAGTGAAAAGTTTTTGACAAAAAAATGTGACTGTAAAGGACTAGATTTAATAAATATAAAGTTCTTCTAAAATAAAATAATAATAGCTCTTTACTTTTAGCTAGAGATGGGTTACTTGACCCATCTCTAGCTCGGTTCATACTGGGTACTCTGCGTACTCAGCGTGTTATTTGATAACGAGTATACTTTGTTTAAGAAAAGCAATATATTTAGGTATATCTAATTTAAAGAACAGTGTTAATCCAAAAGTATTTATTTTTTATTAGTAATTTAGGAAATCTTTAAATAATCTTAATTAATTGATGCGTTTGTAAACAATCAAGTGACCGATAGTTGTAAGGCCCGGGCGGGGGAACGGTGTATCAAAGCGAGCCGACGTCTTGACCGGCGACACCTGTTTATACTTGTTAACGCGCGCGAATTGGGACTTTGATTAAACTGAGTTACTCGGCCGAGTACAGGGTTGAAAAATAATTGAAACTCGGTACTCGTTACTCGGCAAAAGTGTTACTCGACGCATCTCTAATCTCAGCAAACGTTTACATCGTTTACATAGCTATTATTATAATATATCCTATTCAGTGTATTTTTGACTGCTATTTTGCACTATTTATTGCTACGTAGGTCCTATAATAATAAAAAAATCGTCTTCTTCCGCCGTTTATTCCCATCTTCTTGTTGGACGTTCTCATTGTCTGCTGCCATCTTTTACATACCAGACAGTCACCTGTTGCTCCGAATTTCTGCCTTACAACGTAGAACCTGTCCAGAGTCATTACAATTAGCAAATGAAATTAATACTAGTTTAAAAAACAGGGCAAAAATCGTCAACATTTATATTTTTTGTAGAGAGTCCGGCACTGTAAACCAAACGATAAGTCTCCACGTTGTGGGGTTAAGGAAATTTCTTCGCCGAATACGTTTAAAATAATTATATTATAGTTCACTAGTTTTCCTATGATTATTCAGACACTGTTTAAATCTCCTTATAGAAATGTTCTTCTTAACAATATGTATTTATTATGGCCTTCGTGACTCAAACACTACTATGCATTATGTAGCAAACGCTGGGTTCAATTTTTTTTTTTTTTATAGAGGATGTAGGTGATATACCCCAGCCTATAGGATCTAAACAAGATGCGCTGTCAACCTATTTTGACTTTGGATATTTGGAAATCCATAGACTGAAACCAAAACGCGATTAAGCTTCACTGCTTTTTCATCCTTAGACGGTGGTTCATGACCAGGACGGAATTTCTATATTTAATATCCAGATTTCGAACCCACGACCCGTTGATTATTAACCATACTTACTACCATTAGAGTAACGAGGAAGTTAAAAACATCCCATCTAAATAAAGTTGTTTCGTTCTCGCAGAGCGCAGAATTACGATTAGAATTACGAATATAACTACATATACTTCGATTTATAATTTGACCGTCTCATGGTCTACTTACTAGTCTAATGGTAGCTTCTGTTATGTTTGGACAACGGTTATTTCAATTCCTCCAAAGTCAAACCTTAAGAGAAACACAAAGAACAGAAAATATCATTTTTTCAAAATATAAAAAAGTGACAAGTTATGGCTTCTGGATTTCAGTCTGTGGATTTCTTGAAGGCCAAAGCCAAAATAGATAGACATCTTGTTTATATTGATGTTATGATTGGCATTTCATTGTCTTTCGGGCTGTTCGGCCGACGTGAGCGAGAAGAGGTTCTCGATGTTTCGCCATCACGTGCGAACGGCATCATCAGGAGATGTTAACTCCTCAATTGCTCGAAAAATTATGAGTCCGCCGCGGTCTCAGATGACAACTCATAGTTCTTCGATGGCGAAACGTCGAGAACTTCTCGCTCACGTCGGTCGAACAGCTTGAAGGACAATGATATGCTGAAGAGCATGATAGTTTGTCCTCTATCATGAAAACAGTTTTTTATGATTAAAACAGGCAGATAAGCACGGGGTTCATTTGATGGCAGGTGAAACATCCCAGCCATATACTAAACAAGATGTACTCTCGTATATCGGGCTTTGGATAGTCGGAAATCCACAGACTGAAACCGAAGCATCATTAAAACTTAGGTAACCTTTTCATATATGAACGGTGGAATTTCAAAATACCGACCACCCGTTTAATATTCAGCTTACCAGACGACGCCCAATATGTTACAGAATCATAAATTGATAATTTATAATTATGGTACATAATCAAGATTCCTTAGTCTTGATGAAAAGGTAAAACTTTAAGAATTGTCTTAACATAAATAACACCAAAGGAAAGGAAATAATATTAAACATTAATAGTTGAATTTGTATAGTTGACTATCTTTGTATTTTCAGGGGAGGCAATAAATTTGCGATACGCGACGGAACACAATTTGCTTTGTCACTGAATTTTCTCTTCACGAGTATATTTCAGCGAAATTGAGGGGCTGATTTCGTTACAAATTGTATTACTGTTAAGTGCGTCTGAGACGAAAAAATATTGCCCTTAGAAGCTATAAAACATTGAAAACCTTTGTATTAGTAGATACGTTTAAAAAAATAACAGATTAAAACGCGAAATATACCTATCACGTAACTTATATTTCATTTAAGTATGGCTCAACATTCTTCTTGCAGCAGCCGTGACTACGGGGTGACTGAATATGGAGGGTGTCACTAATGTCCACATCGTAACTGCTACGCACCATAGCTAGCGCGTTTCTTCGTAGTTGATATTTGCAGACACTGGTTGGGTGCACAGAACTGACTCACGGAATCCTCTATTTTACCAGTATTCAGTTTTCTGGAATTTAGTGTTTTATAATATGGTGTTAAATAAACATGTATGTATGTAAATACTGTCTATAGTTTACACGAGTAGTACACATTTAAATAAAACACTTTAACGGTTTAAAACGCGAGTTAAACTTATTTGAAAATGATTTTTAACCTCGGCCCGATGTTTCCGATGCTTTGCAGTCACCGTTAAAATTGTTTTATTTAAGTGTGCACCTACTACACGAAAACTACAGACAGTTACGTTGTTACAAATGTCTCTAGACAGGTATCTAACGACATTAAAACGAACTTAACTTGTTTTTAATATATAATTGAATCAATTTAGGAAGACGCTGCTATCGCAAGTTGTAAATTAAATCCGGATCATCGGGTTCTGACAGAAGATTAAAATTCAGCCCGCCGTAGCAAGATGGCGGCTAAAGTTACTGCGTAACAAGCAACAAAATTGTCGGAATTCAAATCACGTGACAAAAGTACTGCAGTACGCCTCCTACAACAAATTCAATAAAGTTACCGAAACTACGGTAAGGGGAATACATAATTTCTTAGTGTCTTTGTGCGCGGTAGTGATGTATGCCCGCGCGATGTTTGGAAACGTTTTTGTCTTAAGCGAAGGATTCATCGATGACTTACAAAACTTCTCACAGACGAAATTTCTTCTTTTAGTATTTATACATTAGTACAATAAGAAGAAATATTAATAAATTCTATAACATGTGAGTATATTAGTAACTAGCGGCCCGTCATACGTATATAGGTAGACAGATATTTAAATTATAAGCACGCTAATTAAAACGACCATGAATCACTAAATTAGAAAAAAATTGTATTGCGCGTCCTAGCTGTTGTCTGTCTCGCTGTGTCCTGTGCACGCGTTCGTGAATTCCTAACTCCTTTTCCTTATTTCCTTCAAGTCGCTGCGGCGCTCGGCGCTTGAATTTCGTTCATATAGCTGCGACGATCTTGCATTTTGTTCTGCACGACGAACCTGAGATAAGCGCGCTCAAACAAACTCTTGAGCTTTATATATTAGTATAGACTATAGATTACTATATTGACCTCTATTTATTTAAATTTAACGGTTTAATACGTGATATATTAGTTAAACTAATTGGAGATTATTTTAAATTCGGCTCGATTTGGATTCACTAAATATATATCGCGTTTTAAACCTTTAACGTGTTTTATTTAAATGCGTATTACTCACGTAAATTACAGACAGTATTTTATTTTTATTTACTCACATCGACCTAATTATGAAATATATCGCCTATAAATATTAGCGATGTATTTTACAATACAATTTGGTCATGTAGGTTATGTTAAGTAAATTTTTCCGATGTTTTAAGACTATGCTTTGTAAATTTTATTTTTCCAACTCCCGAATTAGTTGCTCTCTTACTTACTGTATGTACTTTTACGATGTACCTTTGGTTTTTGTTTATTATTCCTTACACCTACCCACCTTCTTCTTATAAATAAGTACGTAAGTTTTATCTCTTTAAGTTTTTGCGGTTCGTATTATATATAATTAATAGGTATTCTACATTTATGTATATTTTTTACACGTACCTAATATTATATACCTTTATGTTACTTATTTATTTACATAGACATTAGAATACAAGAGTCATTTAAAATAGCGAATAAACTAACGATATTTTAGTGACTCATTTTCAGACTATAACTTTTATCGATACATCCGCGGCACGGTCACATCACTACGCAAATCTAGTTACGACTCGTGAATATATTTTGTAATTACAGGTAAAGTTGAAGATGAAAATTTTCGACGCAGCTGCGCTCTCGCTCCGGCTTTAATTTAAATTCAAGAAATGCTATTTAAATTTATGCTCCTGTAGTTTTATTAATTGGGGAGCACCTTATTATTTGTACGGCTTCTTGATACAACGATATTCGCTATTTTAGACATCTGAATTAATTGTACCTTCAGTCAACCCTCATACAATATCTATAGCTACCCGCGTCGTTCGTCTAATCACAACCGGTTAGTGCTTTCGACTATAGATTACGAGGTGCAGTGTTCAAATACTGGCTCGGATTTTTTTTTATAAAATTTGTATTACCAGCCTGGAGCTTGGTAGTGAATGGTTTTGAAATGAATATTACATTTAAAAATCGAAAATAAATTGAAAAAATTTTCGACTCGAAAACCGTTCAACCGGCATCGTCAGCGGTCCGTGTGTTGCTCTACCAATTGGCTACGAGTCCTCGAGTCAATTTAGAGCAACACAGGAAGCGACGATGCGGTTCAAGTCTTCCGAGTCGAATTTTGATTTTTAATTTTAGGCTTCATGTGCAATATGTAAAAAATAATAAAGTTTTCAAATGGATATTACATACCTAGAGGTTTTATTGCGATGGGCTTGTTGGTCTAATGGTAATTAGGTTTCATATAAAATCGTGGGTTCGATTGGGTCCAACATATTAGAGCGCCTATGTAAAGTCTAGACGTAAGAATGTAACGTAGTTGTAAGTATATCACAAGTCCGTCAGTATACGAACAATCGTTCGCTCACGGAAATTGGAAAGTGGTTGAGTCTGTGATTTCCAAATTTACAAAACCAAAATAGGTCGTCAGTATTAATTAATTTCATGTTATGGGAGTGGGGGGTTCAAATAAACGGATCTTTCGAATCGAAAAATATTTATCTTCACTTCGAAGGACACCTATCAACAGGAATCTAATGACATTTTTAATTTTAATCAACGACATTCATAAGGGACTTCTCTCGATAGCAAGTAATCTGTAAAGTATTACAGTAGTAATCTAGCATTTTTTTTTTCAATTTAATAGTTGTAGATATACCTATGCACTTTGAACGGCTTAAAACATTATATATATTATTTAATTCATTTTAGATTTATTTTCCCTGCGGTAACGTTTCACGTTTAAAACCGTTCAAAGTATTTTATAAATCCTTAAGTTAGAGTAAACTACCAAACAGATATGTATCTAATAGTTTGAATGAAAAAACTTTAATTATAAATTAGATTCAAACTTAAACAGCGACAATGCAGCGCCTCGATCCGCCATATTGTATTTAATTCGCGCCAAGTCGGTTCAATTTTCAAATTTCGAAACTTGGGTGTTCGTTTTCAAGTTGGAATGGAGAGCTCCGTATTCGCGGCACGAGTTTTACGCCTCTAGTTGTTCCTTCGCTCAAATTCGAAATTAGAATGTCAATAGAATAATTTATTGTAGTTCTGCTTTTGACGTTTTATTAAGGAGTTTTTATGTAATAAAATCTAGATTATTATTTATATCTTTTGGTGTACATTTAATAGTAGGTACTTATTTGATATAGAAAGAAAGTAAAAGTTCATTATTAATAAATCCCCAAAGACATAATTTTGCTGTCAAAACAACTTTATACGTCTAGGGTGGGTACTTAATTTTTCCGTCTAAATTTAAAACCATATCTTAATTATTTTATTGAGTAGTACACATTTAAATAAAACACTTTAAACGGTTTATAACGCGTTTTAAACCGTTAAAGTGTTTTATTTAATATCACTAACTTGTTTAAAAACCAGCCACAACACACTTCCAACAGCATTTGAAACGTCGAGTCGTAGTTAAAAAAATATCAAATATGTTTCGCTTTTTACACTGTTAAAAATGTTTTATTTTAATTTTTAAACCACAGGCAATACTAAATCAAGCAACAAATATTTTAAGTAGGTATTTACTCCTTAATGCCATACTGCATACAAAAAAAACAAAATAAAATGTAGGTACTTATTAAAGCTAATATTTTAATTAACAACAGATAATACAAAAGCGAGGAATATGTCTACATTTGCAATAGACTGCACAGATTAAAAACTAAATTTAAACTTGGAACGCAAAGCAATCCCGCCAGTTCCTATACGCTTCCCGGATTCCGAGTTCCTTGTCGAGAGAAGTAAACAAAATTTCTGCAAGGATATGAGGGCCCCCCACCCGGGGGGAGGGGGGGAACTAGTTAACGTTTTTACGTGGGGAGATTTTTATATGTGTGAGTCAGGGAGGTTTTTAGTGCCGGGTTTTTGTGTGTATCTGCGGTCTATAGTGCTTAGGTTTAATGGAGTTTTTATTAAAATATTACGAAATATATTTAAATTGAACATTTTGAAGCATGAAGCGTTCGTATAGAAAAAGCGAATTTAAACACTAAATAACAATGAGATAATTATTACAGTAGTTTTATTTTATGAGTTTTTTACCTTACATTTTTCAATAACACTATGGTTTGAAGCAACAAGTGTAATGTTTTAAAGCATCACATAAATATACACACCATTATCTATTCGTATTAGTTATTTAAATAAAACACTTTTACGGTTTAAAACTTAGCGATATATTATTTAAAGTTATTTGAAAACTCATTTTCAAATAAGTTTTAAAAAAAATATCGCGTTTTAAACCGTTAAAGTGTTTTATTTAAATGTGTACTACTCGCGTAAACTATAGACATAATTCGTATTAGTTAAATTATAATCTGTGCACCTACTGCATGAACTTCTATAAAAATGTTAGGCACAAAAAACGATAATATTTGACATAAAAAAACAAACAACACAAGCACAACCAATCGAAGGCAATGTAAAACATTCGAAACTTGAAAATGTAAAAACGAACATTCAAATAGAATTCCAAAATTAAAAAATCAAGGCAACCAATCGCCCTTCAAAAATTCACTAACAACACTGGCACTCTAGGAAAAAAGACCCCATCAAAATTTTAAAACCCGATCTCATTCGTTGCTAAGTATCCCACCCCTTTTTTCTCCCTAAGAATCGCTAAGGCGGGGTAGCCCACCCCCAACCCCAGATGGGGTGGGGTTTTTTCCCCTTTGAAGAATTGCCTCAAGGCGCGGGCCTCGCGCTTGTGTGAGTGTGAAGTAAAAGGGTATAGTTTTTGTACGTAAGCTTAAACGAGCTCTGCAGAATGTTATTTTCAATGCAAATTCTACTTTATTTTACGTTGAAATATTAATTAAAGCATTTAAATATTGTGTTCTGAAAATGAAACATTATAGTTTTTATCTGGTTAGTACTTTCTCCGCTAACTTAATTAAACATTAAATTCAATTTAAAAATCGAACTCTATTTGAAAACAGATACTATACAGTATTGCCTTCACGAGCGACTGTAATTATCACTTTATTTTGATATTATTAAGCTTTAAGAATAAGTAGGTATATACATAAGGACCTAATTATCTCTAGGTTGCTATTTTACTTCATTTCAACAAGAAGGATACTAAATAATATTTTCTAGGAATTTGAACACAATTTCACGTTAAATTAGGTTTCCAGCACAATTTCTCTAGTTGCTTTTTTAATATAAATAAATATTTAATTGATACCTCTATGTTAGTTACATCTAAAGCATTATCTATTATATAACTAATCTATTAACTAACAACTAAATAATTAATATTTACTTATATTAAATAACCTAACAGACAAGAAAATATACACTTATACACAACAAATTAATTCTTTAACTCCGTCGCTAAGTCTTATCGTTTAGCAATATAAATACGGAGAAAATTGTCTAAATCCGACCCTATTAATATTAAACTCGTTTCAAAGTATTTCTCGTATTTTATTGCGCCCGCGTCTCCCCTCTTCCTTAATAATGCATTCAGAAAGTAGACGTGGAGCAAAGAGTAAAGATAAGCAAACAAATCCCGTTTGAATATGGAATTCGCTTTACAGGCTGCTTGGGAATAAACGGTTGGAATTAGAAAATTTGTAAATGGAACGTTCGATATTTGTATATTATAACGTCGCACTGTTAATCTGTGGTATAAAACCGGAAAATATATGTTTATAAGCAAGTAGTTATTCGACCTCTGTGCTCTGTCCAACCTTCATATTATTACCGGGGATTCGAACGCTAACCAATTCCTCTTATCTCGCTAGGCTCTTTGGCAAATATAGATTTATAGTAGGGCAGTAGTTTTTGTGACTGGCAATACATATAACATTCCAATAAATTTATAAACTAGGTAGGTACGTAGGTAGTGTTGACATTGGGTTTTCAATAAATTAATGCGTGTTTGAAGTATTTAAATATACTAATTACCTAACTAAGTATTAGAAAAAAATTACTTTAAAATAATTGTGGTGGGACAAAAGAGAAGAAATGTATGTATACATACTGGATAAACAGTACATTGTGAGTGATTAACACATCTTCAAGCCTGATTAGCTAGATTCAGACAAAAACAAAATACTTGTTTTACTATGCCAAAAAGACACTTTGATTTCCTAGACACAAAAGTATGTAGAAACCTCTGTAGCCGAATGGCTAAGCGTGTTGCATTGCGATAAGCGCGATAGGGCATGGGTTCAGATCCTAGGGATAATTTGTTATAAAATATTGGTTCATTCGGTGGTAGATCTCTACTTACCTGTTCCGATCCGTTATGAACCCATCAATAAAACGGATACAGAATTGTGTCCGGGATTTCACTTCTATGTAGGAACAATGGCTGTCTTAAGGGGAGCACCTAAAACCGACGCTGCAAATTCAAAGATGGAGCGCAAATTCACACCCTTTATAAACATTTTGCACCCGGAGAAAATCTTCGCGACTCATTACTTGCGGGGGTCACCCACACCCCCCGGGGGGCGGGAGGAATCTTCGTTCAAATCTCTGACGTTTTATCTAAATGGGCCTCGGAATGGGTGTCGTTTCTACTAATGACCCCTAAGAAATGGTAAGACGTAGATTTGTTGCTTGCGAGCGTTATTGCTACTCGTTTGGGACTGAAATTAAATTAATTTGTCATATTTCCTTTGAAAATTTACCTACATTGATTTCATTACTTATTTACTTAAGTACCTATTATCTGTAGTTAACGCGAGTACTTTAAATTTAAAAAAGGCAGAAAGAATAGCAGACACGACGAACTAGTACTGAGTCTTTGCAGAAGACATATGTCCAGCAATGGACGCCGAACGTCATGTAAACTAAAATAAAACATCATTTAAAAGGTGAAATATAATATATTAACATTAGGTAAATCTGCAAAGTATCCAAAACTTTGGATCTATTTAGATTTATTATATATCCTTTTCCTAATTTACAAAATATTACAATAATATGGATTACACGCCAGTATTAAAAAAAAAACTGCTTTTGAAAGTTGAAAGTAAGTGAACAATATTTATATTATTTCTTAGTAAGTTTTAATTATCTAGGCCGTTCCGCTAGAGCTAAACACTGGTTTTGATCCAATGAAATAATAGTTCGTTCAGTTACAATATAATCAACCTATAGTCTTAAAATAGAATCCGTCATCCCATGCGCCGAGCGGAATTTCAATTCATTATTTTTGTTATATAAAGCTATGTTTTACAAGCATATATCTTCGAGCCTATTAAGTTGTAGTTTTTTGTGTGAAATCTCGTGGGGCATGGGGCGATCACATTTCTGTATCCGTTTCACAGATCCGTTGGACAGATAAGTTTTTGATCGGACTTCTGTGCCCTAAAAGTCGTAGTCTACCCTAAGCTAATTCATAACGGTTCGTAATCGATACATCTTCGAACACATTCGAATAATTAAATGGATTCGATTTCATTAAACCCGGAACGCAACAATAACAGATGTTCGAAATTTAAATCCAACGGAAATTTTGCTAGACGGCAATCTGGTGGAGCAATTTGGCTTTAACTGAGTCATTTGGTAGAGGGGGCTGGAAGGTAGCGTCTTCGCGGGGGGGGGGGCAGATGATTCGTAATTTGTTTTCTGTAGCACCGGCTACGGGCTACGCGAAGCGGGTGTAAGTGAATATTTTCCTCACGTTGTTGCTTGAAGACTTCCCGGGACTTTTAAATAAAACCTTAACGGTTTAAAAGATATATTAGTTAAACTTATGTGAAAATGATTTTAAACTTGGGCCCGGCGGTGGGGGGGGTTTGGGGGGGGGGGGGGGGGGGGGGGGGCCCGGGGGGGGGGGGGGGGGGGGGGGGGGGGGGGGGGGGGTTTTTTTTTTTTTTTTTTTTTTTTTTTTTTTTTTTTTTTTTTTTTTTTTTTTTTTTTTTTTTTTTTTTTTTTGGTTTTTTTTTTTGGGTGGGGGGGGTTTTTTTTTTTTTTTTTTTTTTTTTTTTAGATGGTGGTTAGTTACCAGGACCAGGACTAACCTTTAATACACAGATTTCTAAGCAAAGTCTCTACAGTTAAAATAGATTACAAAATTAAATTTCTGGACCTAGTTAATGACACTGAACAGATAAGATCTTAAATATTGTCTGTAGTTTCGCGAGTAGTGCACATTTCAATAAAACACTTTAACGGTTTAAAACGCGATATATTAGTTAAAGTTATTTGAAAATTATTTTTAACTTCGTCCCGACGTTTCGGATGCTTTGCAGCAGCCGTGGTCACGGGGAGGCAAAATGAAAATCATTTTCAAATAAGTTTAACTATTATATCGCGTTTTAAACCGTTATAGTGTTTTATTTAGATAAGATCTTGGTAAGGTTGGATCTTGGTTAATATTAACGTATTTTAATATCTATTTTCTATAAAATTTTATTATTATTCAGATATTACTTGCTTATTTCTTAAGTAAGGAAGCAATTTTATCCTTTAATAGGTACCTAATTTAAGTAAATATATATTTAGTTAAATGATATATATCTCTTTAAGGACAGTATAGAGTTATTAACCGAACCAAACAATTTCACTAAATAAATTTAACTCAAAAATATAGATTACTCGTAGATTTAGCGTTTTTTCAGGCGGTAAAAAGAGTCCCGTTAGAAAATTAGTACACATATTAGCTAACTAATTAAACTCAGCTTATAATATTGTAGACTAGTACCTATGACTACAAGAAATTTCATTTTCCCACTTCTTACCGCCGTGCCTACTGACTGATGCCGCTTGGAGAAAATGCACCCAGTTTCATTACGTTTTCTCGTTTAGAGGAAACACGATTTATGGCCAACACCTCGACAACCACAGCCACTAATAACTACTGTTATTTTGTGTTATACCTAGGCTAAAGTTAAGAAGGGCTAATTTTCATGTACAGTTATATATACTTCTGCATCAGCTGCTGCAAAGCATCCTACCATAAACGTCCGGCCATATAAAATACTCACATTGTAAATAAGGTAACGAATTCGCGTTTTAAACCGTTAAAAGTGAAGTATAAATATGCTAATTTACATATGTTATACTGCCATTGCCGACTACAATACCGAATAAAATGCAGAATAGCGCCGTAACGCATAACGTAACGAGGTGGTTTGTTCTCCCATATGGGTAAACACCACAAACGTCTGATTGTCAATTAAATTCGCACAAGGAAAATTTTACGTTTAAGCGTTGTTAAGAAATTTAATGTTATTATTTTTAAAACATAGGTAGGTACTTACATATTCAACCTTTATATTAGTAGCTTTGTATTCTTAACACCAAAAAATATACTAATACCAAGATATGACTTCACTAAGCTAAGGAAAGTTACACAACGAAAACAATTTTGTCTAGTTTTGATCACACTGTCTTATAAAGCACACATTTCTCGATTCACTAACACAATTTCAAAATCACAAATGCATTAACATCTTAACCCTTCTACGCATTCATTGAAGACGGTCAGTAGTGTCCACCGTGAGAATTAAAACAGGTTTGTCTTATGGGGGTCAAATTGACCCGTAATGGTCAGCGTGGGAAAGTAGGAATAGATAAGAAGGGTTGAGAATTTTTAAGACGGATTTATTTTTAAGTCTGTTAACGTGTTTTTTTTACGGGTTCGTTAGTCTAATGGTAGCAATATATGACTAATAATTTCAATTTATAATTTTTCTATCTTTCCTGGACTTCGTCTGGAAATCTACAGAGACCGCCTCTGTAGCCAAATGGTTAAACCTATTGCAGTTAAGCCTAGCATTGGGTTAGGCACGAGAGGTCCTGGGTTCGAATCCCAGGGGAACGAAAAAAAGTTGTTCCGGTCGGGTAGGGCATAGAAGTCTGATCAATTACTTGCCTGTTTAAAAGAACTGATTATTGAATCGATCATAGAAATCTGTTCGCCCCACGCCCCAGGGAAACGGGTTTTGACACTGTAAATCTGGATATGAAACGGGTGGTAGAAATATTGAAACTCCGCCCGGGTCAACCACCGTCAACAGATGAAAAACCGTGAAGTTTCATCGCGTCAGTTTGTAGATTTCAGAATGTCCAAAGCTAAAATAGGTCGACAGGGCAACTTGTTTAGAAATACCATTAATGAGCCCCATGCTTGCCTGTCCTCTATATTAAAAAAAATACATTTTCAGAACTACTTAGACATACATATAGGTAGAATTCAATACCTGGGTTATAAATGAAATTAGTCTCAATTTTGACTTCATCTTTCACGCTTCTGATTTCCAAACATAGACAATTTTATTTCTTTACAACGGAAGTGTCATTAGATCTTTTTATTAGTATTTCACGAAATTGTATGTTAATTATTAATAAGTTAAAAAAGGGTGTTTTTAAAGTCGAATTATAGATCCTAGTTATTTTAAATATTGTTTGTTTTGTTTGTAGGTATAGTATGATTTTTTATATTATAAGTACATATATAAACCAGAACTTCGAGGGTTTAAATAACCATCGCCATGTGAGAGTTTTTAAGAAAAGAGTTAATTTTAACAATATTTTTTTAACTAAGTGTGCATTTGGATTTCTTAAGTTTTCTATTATTAACTTTGAATGTGAATCGTAGCGCATACACTTTTTTTCGAACTTGATAACCATCATTGATGATTGCGCATTAACGGGCTTTATATATATATATATATTTATATATATATATATATATATATTACATATATAAATATCGCTCTCCAAAATTAATTGATGTTTGAAAACTTTATTATTTTTTACATGATATTGCACATGAAGGAATATTATTAAAAAATCAAAGTCGCTGACGCGTCCGTATAGCACGGAACGCTGACGATGCCGGTTCAAGTCCTGCCCGAGTTCATTTATTTTCGATTTTTAAAGTAATTGAAATATTTATCTTTGAGGACTTCTGTTGTGTGCGCTGCGAAAACGTTAATAGAAACCAAATACCTAATACGTAAGAATGATTCCTCTTTAAACAAAACAATGTTTGCCGGATCAGCTATCTAGTTTAATGTCTTATAATGATCCCCTAACCTTGCATGTGTTCCTACAAAGTGTGTCTGTGTAAAACTGACTTAGATGTCTTTCTGTGAATACTAGGAATAGGCTTTTGATAACAATAATGATAAGGCTTCGATCTCTTGCAGCTATTCATTTCAGAAGAACTATAAATTTCTATGTCCAATAAGAATCTGAAAATCTAATACATCAAACAAGATCTAAATAAATAAGAAATATTTCATTTTCATGACATATAATTCAGAATATTAATAAAACAATGAAACATTTGAGTGTATCTTTATTAACAAACGATGTGCTACTAATAATTAAAAAATAGTAGTACACATTTTAATAAAAACACTCGAACGGTTTAAAACTAAATTAAGTTTAATATATAAAACGTTTTAAACCATTAAAGTGTTTTATTTCAATAATAAGAAAAGTCTAAAAAGAAATAATAAAAAATCTATTTGGTAATATACATACGCCATCTAGCGTCTAATAGTTGAGACTTGCTGTTCGATTATAATAAGTGTATTTTACTGACATCTAGCGTCAAATAGTATAAATAAAAGCGTGTAAATATTATAACTTTTTAACTAAATACATCAATGGTTTTAAAATAATTTTAAGCAAATCCTACATTTACTTTATGAATTAAATTAAATTAAATTGAGTTGTCAATTTCATGCTATAATCAAAATTGTGCTTCTGTATTACAGCGCCCTCTTGTATCCAAAAGAAGTACTTATTAAATATTAAGCCTAATTATTAAAAAATATAAAAATAAATAAAATTGGTTAATAAAACAAGAATAACATTGTATAATGTTTATTGTTCTAGTAATGTTTTTTTATGCTTCTAAAATATGGTTTCACACCTTTTACAAATTATGTTATTAAATCAAATTGAACGTCAATAATTTATAAATTGCTTTAAAAAGCTTTTAGGCAATGTCAAACTCGCACCAAGACAATACCAGGTCGAAAATTCGGAAGACGGTAAGGAGAGTAGACAATGTTAATTGTTATGTTCGTGTACAATTTGCGTAATAAACAAAATTGTATTTATCCACCATAAGTATAATAATTTAATCAATTTAGGGAAAACTTAACCTAACTCACATCACTAATGTATAATTTTTTTGTAAAATTAATATGTGTTACATATTTATAACCGTAAAAAAAGAAAAAATATAACATTTTAAGTAAACCAAGGTGGTTTACTTAAAATGTTATATTTCTTCTAAACGGATTAAAACTTAGCCCCTACGTTTTGGATTCTTACAATATAACCTTATGCATTATGCCGTTTTCACGAGTATTAGAAGATAATTGGTTTAAAATTTTATTTTTTCGTTAGAGCGTTTATTTTCCAATTGTTTACCCATCCACTTCCTGACCGCTTCCATGATAGTTTAACCCGCGTTATCGATTCATGTACAAGAAGTATGCCCTTTAAGAGGCAGTATTAATTACCATACAGTGCGGTTTGTTTCTCGACAGACATACCGTCGCGTGGCCGGCTGACCCTCGAACAACGAAAGCAGTGGGGTCGTCAATATATTTTTAACACTGATTTGCCTTAAAATCTATAGATAACATTTAGAAAATATTCTTTTTTATTAACGATGATACTATTAATAGTATCATCAGTAAGATATTTATAACTTTTTTATGATGATACCGAATGATGAATGATGACACCTACGATAAAAACTTATATGATCTTTTAGGCGTTGTGTCTAAGTAGAATAACAGATAAGTTTACTTAGCAAAGGCATAAAAAGTCGCGTATAAAAATTATTAAGATATTCATTCAAGAGGGTAGTTAAAGATTTTCGTGCCAATATATTTTTAAGATTTCATTTCGTTATTAATCGGGATAAATTAAGGGGCTCTTTAGTACAAGAAATGAATGGCTAATAATTACCAGGTAGTGGGGTTCGATTTCTATTACATTCGGAATGCTTAAACACATTTTTTTAAGTTGTCTGGAAAACCTAAAGGCACATGACATGAAGTTGGTAGGAGTATTAAAATTCCATCTACAATTAGACAAGTCGCGAAGTGTAAATGCATGTTCAGGACGACAGGCAAAAAAGGTTGGTAGCGCATTTGTTTAATTTTTATATAGATTACACTTTAATTACAATACAAATACTGTCTTTAGTTTACCTGAATATTACACATTTAAATAAATCTATTTATTGGTTCAAAACGCAATATATATTAGTTAAACTTATTTTTAACTACTATATTTCTACTACAAATAAGTTTAACTAATATATATCGCGTTTTAAACCGTAAAAGTGTTTTATTTAAATACAATACAAATATTATGTAATATGTTCTAATTCAACTAAAAAAATACAGTGAAACGCCTACTTGTTTGTCTTCCATTATCATATAAAAAATATTATTTAAAGCGACGCCACTCCACAACTTTCTGAAAGGTCATCGCCCGGTCAGCTGTCGGGGCGACTTTACACGACGCTACAAGTCATTGGCAAATTATACGGTATTGTGACCTACATAACAATGTGTCAATGGACCAATTAATGTTTAAAATACTATAGTATTGTCTGTGGTTTACGCGTGCAGTGACATCTATACTAATATATAAATCTGAAGAGTTTGTTTCTTTGAACGCGCTTATCTCAGGAACTACAGGTTCAAATTATTTTTGTGTTGGTTAGAGCAATTATCGAGGAAGGCTATGGGCTATAAAATATCGCGCTGTTACCAACAGAAGCGAAGATACAGCGGCAAATGTGAACAAAACGGGGGAAATTTTTCATCTCTATGGGTTTCAGATGCGTACGCTACGAAAACGGTACAAGATACCTAAAAAATATGTTTGAAAGAATGATTCCTTTTTAATGATCTACAAAAAAATCCACGACGCTATATGTCTATCTTTTAACTAGAAAGAGCGACGGGAAGGGACGCGACAGACGTCGTGGGTAAAAGCTTAAGTTTATAAAGATGATAGAAACCCCATCAAAACGAATTTTGATGCCCAAAATAACGATTCTCGCGAACGAAGTCGCTGGCACAGCTAGTATTTAATAAAACACTTTGAACAGTGTAAAACGGGATATTTAAAAGCCGCTTTTTTTACTTTTTTTGTGATACAGTAGGACAGACAAGCGCGACGTTCAGTTGATGGTAGTTCAGTTCAATTCAGTTCAGTTCAGTTCAGTTCAGTTCAGTTCAGTTCAGTTCAGTTCAGTTCAATTCAGTTCAATTCAGTTCAGTTCAATAAAATATCCCAGCCATCTAAACAAGTTGCGCTGGCAACGTATTTTTGGCTTTGTATATTCTAAAATCAACAGATTGTAACCAAAACGCAATTACACTTGACGGCGTTTTTTATCTGTGGACGATAGTTCGTGTCCCATTTAATATCCAGATTTCCAGAAGTCCAACATGTTTCATAATAATTATAAATCGATAAGACAAGTGTTGGACCCGGTAAAGATCGAACCCACGGCCTGTTAGTTTTTAGCCATAGGTACATTTCTACCGTTACTCAAACGAGCCCGTTAACGTGACGTAGAAGAAAAACTAAAGACTGTAAACTGTCAAGTGTTTTTTTTAATATTTGAAAAATGTTTGTAGTAATCGTATCCTACTTTCTAGCGATTTATGGATCAACGAGTCACGAATTAGATTCACACCCAGGCTTGGCATGCTCAAATTTTTCCTGTTTCTAAACAAGTGAAGCCGGGTCTAGAAGATTCTGAGGCGTTCGTAGGATATGTCGGTATTAGTGTTGCCCAAATACGAGAACAAGACGAAACTTAAGCCAGTCTTGGTCTTGCAAGAGCCTAGCTAGTGTTGCTATTACCTATTCGACTATTCTATTTATTAAAAACGTATTAGAATTTGAAAATTTTGAGCTTAACATAGCCATTGAGATTTACAAATGTCTAAAGATTAGATAAGAGATTCGAAAAATCAACTGCCACGTGGTGTCACTGAGCTATATGCCGTTTTCCATGGGACTGTTTCTAAATAAACATTTACGCGTCACAAGCTTACCTACATGCACTAAAACACGTAAAAACAAATTAATTTCAATAACTTGACTGTATTTTAAAGAACAACGTCTGTCTAGAAAAGATTGAATCGTCAACTTTTATGAAATTTAATAAAAGCGTTTTACGATTTATCATTTATTTCAATAAAATACAACAAAAAAGAGGGAAATTTATTTGAGAAGTCAATACAAAATCTTTGATGCCGCATTATCAAGGTGCCGTTGGTTAAAACAACCTTTGCATTCACTCTGTTTGATTTTAATGGATATATTTTATTCGCTCAAATACTAGTAATTAAAATAAGAAAGTACAATCGCATTATGTTACCTGCATCAATTTGTGTTAAATTCGATGATGAGATGTAAGACACGGCAGCTCAATTTGTCTAAGCAAGAAACTCTGTGGATGCCGGTTCTCGATTTTTAATTTAGTCTTTCTTAATTACATAATTCAATGACAAAAATCATTAATTACAATAACTTTGTGACGTCAATGCAGTTAAAAATATGTGGGCCTATGTGGACAGTTCACCTAGTTTGGATGTAATACATCATAAACATCATAAAAAATATATAGGTAATATCGTGATATACAAAATTTAAACATGGTTGTAGGTAGGTACCTAGGTATATTTATTTGCAAGAATATTGGTAAAACATGTTTTATGAATATGTAAAGATTTAAAAACATTCTTAGAAATAAATTAATGTTGTATTAAGTTTTTTTTTTTTCCTTTATGCCCCACGTAGGGGAATGGGCCCCAGATGTCTGAGACGATCTGTATCTACTAAATTTATAGATAGTTAAGACATTTGGTAGGTGCCTACTTGACTCAGTAGGTCAATTGGTTAGAGCACCGGAACGCTGTGGATGCTGGTTCAAGTCCTGCCCGAGTCGTATTTTTTTCCTTTTTTTAATTTATCAAGTCACCTACCTACCTAAATGTTTTATTGTGTTTTATGCCAAAATGAGCTAATAAATAGGTATATGAATATATTTTTTTTCTTGTATTCTTGAAATTAATATAAAAAAAGCAAATATTTATGAAAAATTAAAACAAAGACGGCAGACATCTTGATTCAATCTAATTTAACTTCCCGCGCTTAAAACCATTAAAAGCTTCCCTCTTACAAACTTCTTTCAAAGTTGATCCACTATCCAAACTATATAGCACCGCCCATTTATACGCAATTTAAACATATACCTTTCCCATTCTAGCTTATTATAATGCGGCCCTCTAAAATGAGATGGCACTATTTTATCCGCATGCATTATCATAATAGTTTTCCAGTATAATTGTGAACGGTTCTACAGTTAAGCGTTTTGGTATTCGAATTTAGCATTTATCACAATATAATAAGGATTATATTTCTTTACTTTAATATGTATTTGTTACGTTCTATATTTGAATCAAGGAAGAAATAGAGCAACATTTTTACGCGAGCGATTCAGTAACATAAGATGACGGCGTAAGGGCGAAAGTGGCGTAAAAATGGCCAACTTAAGACGTTCTGGTGAAAAAATACGCGGATCTAGTTACTATGTATCGACGTCTTGCGCAAGATGGCGGTGAGAGGCGTTCGAAATTTGAATTTCTCTTAGGAATTGGTAGGGGTATAATGTAGGGTAGCGGCGAGCGGCGTTTGAAGTTATTCGAAGCGCTTATAAGATTTTCTAATCGAGGAAACAGAGTTTTCTAATAAGATGTTTATAATGCTGTTGTTAGTTTCAAATACTTTTAATAAATAATAATTATAGACATATAATGGACCCCTATATAGGTCAATGGTTTGAAGTGTTAGCGAACAATGCTATAAACACTGGGCTTTATTCACAAATAACATAATAATTTCGGCCTAGTAGGACATAGTTAAGTAGCTAATAAAATTCTGTATTAGTGTAATGTTAAATACTGTCTGTAGTTACGCGAGTAGTACACATTTAAATTAAACACTTTAACGGCTTAAACGCGATATATTTTAGTTAAACTTGTTTGAAAATTACTTTTAACTAAGGACCGACGTTTCGGATGCTTTGCAGCAGCCGCGGTCGCGGGGGGACCACTAAGGGGGGGTGTAATTTTGTTGTAATAATATGAAAAATTTACCAATAATTTTATCGCCAAATATTTAAGCATCGTGGATTCAATTCTCGCTAGCTATATTTTGTTTGGAAAATCTGGATATAAATTATAACACAGAAAAAATAACGTGAAGTGTTAAGTAATGTATGGTTTCTATCTGTAAATTTCTAGCAAAAATGGGTCTATAGCACATTCTGTTTAGTGTTATATGGTGGTATTTTACTGTGCGGTTTGCGCTTTGGTATACCCTTAGAAGAGAAATCTGGTAAAAATCGTTGTGCAATTTTTATACTTTCGAATGGTTAGGTAATAATTAAATAATACAAATTAAAAATTTAAATTAACACCCACTTTCGATCAGTTTTTTTTACCTAAGTTCACAAAGCTGGTCAAAACAGTTCTCTCTGCAAAAATACACATTTAGCTTAACACATTTCCACGACACTATAAAAACCATATCAACTGACAATTGTTACTGAACTAGCGATTTTTTTTCATACGGACAGACACAAAAATAACCCTATTTCGTTCCAACCCCAAAGCTTTCTTAACCTGTCCACCGCAACAGGTTCTGATGTCTCAAGACACCTTGCGATTCCCATAAAACCAGATCAGTCCGCTTTCAACTGCTTTGAACCGGTTTCAAGTTATTAGATGAGATCGGAGGTGTCATGGGTAAGTGTTCGAACTGGATTTCGTCATTTCTGGATTCTATGAACTAGTTACCGTGAGAAAGACAAATTTTTATTGCGTAAGGGACAAATGAAGAGATCTTCAGGCAAACCGCTTCAAACTTTCAATTCGAGTTTTATCGATGCGTGAGAATGTAAGAATCACACACTTGTTCAAAGAAAAATCCTGTTTTATACTTAGTTTAATAGTGTAAAGGGCCGAGTTTGATAAAATAAGGAGTCAGATTTAAATAACATAATTTGTACGGTTTAAATCATGATTCAAAGTAATCTTACTAATCCTGTCCACCAAACCTGTGGTCCTTCCGTGACCAATTTGTACCTGTAGCATTTGTTAAGTTGGGTTTTTATTAAAAAAAAATTTTTTTCCCCCCTTTTGTTGTTTAGTTCATAAATAACATTAACCTAAGATATTCCCCTTTTTTTTTTTTTTTTTTAATTTTTTTTTTTTTTTTTTTTTTTTTTTTTTTTTTTTTTTTTTTTTTTTTTTTTTTTTTTTTTTTTTTTTTTTTTTTTTTTTTTTTTTTTCTGTATCAGAGTTTAATTTAATATATGTTCTTCGTTTATTTTTGTATAAGGTATATTATAATAATACGTATCGCGACAACAGTGATTTTTTCTCATCATATTGAACTGGATTTTATATAAGATTTATTTTTGTGATAGAATATGTATTTGAATAGTCGCCGCCTCTGTAGCCAAATGATTAAACGTATTGCCTAGCATTGCTTTGAGCGCGAGAGGTCCTGGGTTCGAATCCCAGAGAAACAAAAAATGTTTCGGTCGGGCAGGGCACAGAAATCTGAATAACTACTTGCCCGTTAAAAGAACGGATCAATCAAACGGACACAGAAATGTGTTCGCCCCATGCCCCATGATGGGGAGGGCTATTTTTATGTATTTGAAACTTTATTGTTTTTCACATGTTATTTCACGTAGGTAATGACATTATATCAATATTTTAGATTTTATATATTTGAATAAAAATAACCCATTCGGGCTTGACCTGACTAGGTATGTGTCACATGTAACCGTCGAATTTTTTTCTACCTATTAAGACAAAAGTTAGGTTTAAAATTAAGTTGCGTGAGAGGTATGTAACAATATGTTGAAAAAATTTAACGATGACGGTAGCTCAATTGGTTAGAGCAAAAGCACGAATCGCCGTGGATGCCGGAAGTCTCGCCCGTGTCGTAAATTTTTTTCAATCTAAAATCGGGTTTTTATTCAATATTATAATATTTCTACGTCTAGACCTAATTCCCCAGTCTATCTAACGTACAATCAAGTAATACAGGTCAGGATGTCTTAGCTGGAACACTGATTTAGTTCCTAATTATTACTATTTGCTGGGTCAAGGGCAGACTGTCCAATAATAGCTCTCTAGGATAATGAACACGCCACGGCAATAGAGTAGTTGGAATTAGGTACCTATATAGGTTGGTTATTAGGTCATACCGTTTGACGTGTTCCCAGGGCTCCCTCAAAGCACCGTAGAGAGCTGGTGGTGTGTTTAGTGGTTCTGGTAGGGTATACGATTTACCACACACCCCACGTCACACTTGCCCGACGCGCGCGTGCATTAGGCATCTATCAGTAAAAAAAAGGACAAGATACCGTTTGAATAAGCTTTGTGTTTTTTTAATAATTCTCATTAAAATATGACGTATAGATATATTTGAAATGAAGCACGGTTTGAAACTATGTATATATTTTTTACATGTTATTGCACATTGTTATTTATTTTAATTTATATAGCCATCAGTGAAATGCTGTTTTCCCTTGTGGGGCATGGGGCGAACACATTTCTTTATCCGTTTCACTGATGGGTTTTTTACAGGCAAGTAGTTGATCAGACTCCTGTGCTCTGTCCGACCGAAACAATTTACTGTTTCCCCGGGGTTCGAACTCAGGACCTCTCGCGCTTAACAATCTAGGCGACACGTTTAACCATTTGACTACCGAGGCGCTATATCTTTAGCTTATATACTGCCTGATGGCACAATATAAATTAAAAATCGTTCTTAGATTCGATGTTAAGGTTCGAATTAGAGTGCGCGAGAGGTGTATGTATCAATAGGTTGAACAAAATCGACGATAACTTGTAAGGACACGGTAGCTCAGTTGGTTAGAGCAAGAGCACGGGACGTTGTCGATGCCGGTTCAAGTACCGCCCGTGTCGTAATTTGTTTTTAATCTAAAATCGGCGTTTAATTTAAAACACTGTTAATATATGTCTGCCCTCTATTAGACTATAATACATTGAATACTGTCTATAGTTTACGCAAGTAGTACACATTTAAATAAAACACTTTAACGGTTTAAAACGCGATATATTAGTTAAACTTGTTTGAAAATGATTTTTAACTTCGGCCCGAAGTTTCGGATGCTTTGCAGCAGCCGTGGTCACGGGAAGGGTCAGTCTCTTCGTAAGACCAATTAGCTAATATATTTGGCGTTTAAAACAGTATAATTGAATTATTCTAATAATAAACAATATGGAAGAGTTTATCGGTTTAAAACATGATAGACGCATCTGGTATAGGAAGTCGCCAGCATCTACTAAGAAGGTATAAACAAAGCCTAAAGATATATTAAAAGCCCCACCCCCTAAATCACCTGTGCCATTAATTCATTTTAAGACGCCTAACACGGCATCCCCTTAGACGTAGGTACATTTGCATATTACAAAGTATGGAAGTTCGCTAACGAAGGGGGGTGCGGTTAGGGTGGGGGCCTAAGGTTGCTGGCGTAAGACGGGAATTGAGTACAGGGACGGATTCAAGGGGAGCTGTTTATACAATTATTCGTCGTAGTGCCGAGTTTATGCAATATTAAGTATGGTTAACATAAAATGATTACTTAAGGGTCTAAGTAAATCATTTATTATTCAGTCCTTGAAACCTCAAAATATTTATTTATTTCAGCTTTATTATTTATCATATATACCACATAAACTACAAAAGTTAAAAAACTTACGTACTAACTAATAAAGCAGCGATCTCTTCCAGGCGACTTGAAGTACAGGAGAAAAGAAATAAAGAAAGGGCTCATTAAGTGAGTAGGCATAAGGAATAATAAAAAAAGCAAAAGTACTTCGTAAAAGGATACATAGCAAGTAAGAGATAGAATAGTTTCCATAAGTGGTAGTTATAGCTATTTGTTAAATTATTGTTTCCAAGACATGTTGGTTACATAAGGGTGTTTTTCTTCGCAAGAAAGCATGAACGAGAATGTACTTAGAGATCATTTTTTGGAACTTCAATTAATAATAGTAATGAAAAATTAGCATTCAAACATTAATCATTATGTAATATCAACCCGAGTCCGGCCCTGACCCGTCGAATACGGAGAAAGATGAAGGAAATGAAAATGTACGCTGCAAAAAGGGGTGGCGCCACCCCTAAGGGGTTCCGAAAATTCTATAAAGGGGGTACCTTTTGTGATAAGCCCTTCGGAGGGAAGCATTAGTCTTGTAGACGTCTCAAAATGTACTCTTATCGAGAAATTATTCGGAATGCGGGTTCCGATTGAGACTTTCGAGGGGCTGTTTTGATGTTTAAATATAGATTTGGGGTATGTTGTTATTTCATAGAGATCGCTTTAGTAGATTTCTATTTAAGATAGAAGTTGTATAAATTGAAAGGCATATAATTTGACTACCTCTTTTATAATCATGTACAAATTGTAAAAATCTACCTACAGGTATTAATATTGTTGGTTCACTAAAGCAATGTACTTTTTTGGTAGAGAAAATACAATACAAGCAAGGTGTTTACTTGATGGAAGATACTTCATCCATATAACATCACATCAAGATGTGCCGTCGACTTATATTTGCATATTTTGACAAATTTTCATCTGTGAGGGGTATGGCGAGTTTTTATATACCTACCACCCATTCAATTTCCAGGTTTCCAAACGAAGTTCGACATGTTCATAAAAATTATAAATTATACCCACGAACCCATGGTCCCTTGATTATAAGCCATACAGACCAATGAGCACGTCAAAACCGTCACAGTATTTATACGCGCTTTGATCAAACTTCTTCAAGTTACAAATATACAATTATATCACATTTAATGGGATCTTGTTAATCCAGGGAGTTATTAAGTGGGGGAACCGCCTTCCTTGAAACGAACTACCCTCCATAAACTGTTATTGTGCCGCACAAATTTCCTCTTAAACCAAGCGAGTTTTGTTCCGCGAACTGACTACAACAATAAATATATGAAAACACTATCTAAATGGGATATTTAACTATTTGTCTTAATTCAAGTAATTATCATTATTTCAAATTAAAAATGTATTTTGATTGAAAAAAGAAACGCGATATATATTTATATCTAAATTATTTTAACTAGGGCCCGAATTATTTTAAATAAATTTCAAAATATGTTTAACCGATATATATCGTGTTTTAAACCGTTTAAGTGTTTCAGTTAAATGTGTACTACTCGCGTAAGCAAAATAATAATATCTAATAAAATAAAAAAATTTTTTTTAATATATCGTGCTATTATTCGTGGTACCTATACTATACATCAACTGTCTGTCTGTAAGGACAGACATAAAATTATTATACATGGTCGTCACTGTTACATTGTATGTAGCAGCTAGACTATTGAACAGCGTAGTCCCGTAAGCCTCGCTGAAGCCAATGAAAAAGCTATTAGAGCAATACGCATGTGTTTCAGAGAAGGAATTTTCATTAAGGCAATAATATTACCCGTCGTGAGAGGGCAGTGGCTCTCAAAGTACATGTATTTTGAGGTATTTGTATGTACAATAATTCGTATAGTTTTCACAAAGGGCTGTGCGAATTTTTTTTCCTACTTAGCTCTGCTTTTTTGAAAGTAGCACATTAAATTTTTGGCATACCTACAGCACACTTCGTGCCGTAGTAAATAATAAAATGCCAAATATTATGTACACTAATCTATAACGCTGAAGAGTTTGTTAATCTCAGGAACCACTGGTCCGAATTGAAAAATTATTTTTGTGTTGGTTAGAGCATTTATCGAGGAAGGCTATAGGCTATAAGACTGCACTGTGACTAATAGAAGCGAGGAAACAACGTGAAATGTGGAAAAACGGGGGAACATTATTCATTTTAGAGGGTTTCCCTAGCGTACGCTGCGAAAACGGTTCATGATACCGAAAATATATTAACGGCAAAATGATTCCTTTTTAAAGAATCTAAAATATGTCATGAAGTGTCGACACTATATGTCTATCTTTTAAGATTAACTTGCAAGAACGACAGGACAGGACCGACGTCGTGACTAACAGCTTAAATTCATATAGATAAGAGGGTTTGCAAAAACAAATTTGTATGCCCAAAATAACTACCTATTCTTCGCGGACGAAGTCGCTGACACAGCTAGTAACCTTATATATCAGAAACAAATACACAAATTCTTTGTACGGGACAGGATAGCACAACTACAGCACAAATCAGCATAAAAATATAGTACTTAGCGTAAAGAACGCAAAGCTAAGTATCTTATCACATGTCATATTTTCGGTATTCGGGTACAGACTTTTTAAATAAATACAATTTTTTTTTAAATTTTATGGATACTTTGAGAATCATTGTACTAAGTAGTAAGATGAGATGTGTTAAGGCACGGATGCTTCAAGACTTTCTGTTTATAGATAGTTCGGAACTACCCCTTACAAGATAAGTAGCTTTTACGCGCGGCTTCACTCGCTATTTAGAACAAGAATACTTTTTTCACATTAGGCATTCGACTTAATCACTTGGTCACCAGTGTGAAACTGAAAACATTTATTTCTAGGTCGTAAAATTTTGTAAATTTAAAAATCAACGATACACGTTGCCTAGTGGGGAAATCCTTGATTCAAATCCAGTAATCTAACCAAATTGATATTCTTTATTGGCAAGAGATATGATTGAAAGAAAACAATTTTAACGGTTTTAAACGCGAAATATATGTATCAAATTATTTTCCGTGGTGTCCCTGTCACTTACCGCTGCTGTAAAACATACGAAACTAAAAAATAAACTAGCGTCTTAAGCCGTTGTAAGTGTTTTATTTAAATGTGTAGGTATTACGCGCGTAAACTACAGACAATATTTAAAGAATATCGTTAAACGCATTGACATAAGTTCGTCCCATGTCCCATTTAGGGGACAGGGGGGCTTTTAATTTACATACCTAGTTATATCGCAGCAGCACAAGTGTTTTGCCATAGCGAAATTCACGTTCCTAAATCAATACCGCCTACCTTATTTATTCGCTAGAGAAGCCGCGAAAATAGAGATATTCGCGAACACCCCCCAGCGCCCCCCCGTACCCCCAACACCCCCCGAGAGGAGGCCACCTGAGACAGTGTGAAGACGCTCAAAATTTCGCCTAACGGGTAATTAAATTGCTTTAAGTTTTAATGTTATGGTCTCGCGTTATACGCGTAGCTATGTAACGGTGTATTATATTCGCTATCTATCTGTATATATTGACATATATGTATATTGTACTAGCTGTGTCAGCGACTTCGTCGTGGAACAGTTTTGAATTTCGAAATTTGTTTTTGCCAACCTGTTCCTCATCTTTATAAATAAAATAGACTTTCGTTAATGTTATAGTAGCATAGTATGGCTTATTGGTGATCGACGGTTCGTGGGTTCGATTTCCACCGGGTCTAACATGTTTTTAATCAATTTATATTTTTTTTTGAAACATATTGGACTTCGTCCGAAAATCTGGATATTATATGTCAGTATAAAAACAGTAGGAAAAATCCGTCAAGTTTAATTGCGTTTCAATACAAAGAAAATAGGAAGACAGCACATCTTGATGCTTGATATGCGGCTTATTTAGAACATCAGTGACCACGGCTGCTGCAAAGTATCCGAAACGTCGGGCCGTAGTTACAATAATTTTCAAATATATATTTTAAATATAAGGTATATCCGCCACATATACCGCCTCTTTAGACAAATGGTTAAACGTATTGCCTAGCATTTCGTTAAGCGCGGGAGGTCCTAGGTTCGAATCCCAAGGAAACAAAAAAAAATATTTCGGTCGGGCAGGGCACGGGATTCTGATCAAGTAGTTGATCAAAATTCTGTGCCCTGCCCGACCGATAAGAACGCCTGTTAAAGAACGGATCAGTGAAACGAACACAAAAATGTGTTCGCCCCATGCCCCACGAGGGGGAAACGGGATTTCACTACTTTAAGGTATATCGCGTTTTAAACCGTTAAAGTGTTTAATACTTATATTTTCGTTTTAAAACGTCAAAAGCATTCCATCTAACGCCGAGGCAGGTACCTGCGTATCGAAAGCCCCACTATAATTTATGGTAATTCCGCACAAGCGTTATAAGGAAGGAGATATCGATTTTTGAAATAGGAAGTTGCGGAAGCGACGCTCGGAACAAGTTAAATTAAAGTTGTTGGAAGAGCCGCAATATTCCGAGCACGAACTACTTACTTCCAAGATTTGACGGCGAGGAGGCGAAGCTAACAAAAGGCGAGTTACGGGTCTCGTGTTGCGGAGATTTCTAATGGAAAGCTCGTTAGGAGATAACTCTGGAGTGATTTCTAGCGATTAGGCACCTAATTTATACGAACAAGACAAAAAGAAAATAATAATAAGTAAAATAAATATTTTTTTTTCATTTGTAAAGATAATTACGTAAATACTATACAATTAAGTCACTTTTAACTCTTCACTTTACAATTTATTTACCGACGTTTCGGATGCTTTGCACATACGGATCATTAACACATAGGGAAATAATATAAGCAGAGCAGCAACAAATAGAGTTAAAAAAGGCACAAGTAAGTATACATTCTACCGGCAAATTTCATAAAAAAAATCCCCTTGAACGGTTTAAAACGCGAAGTATACAATTTAGCTTTTATAATTCATTTTTACTACGGCCCGCCACATTAGGTTGATAGTAAACAATTTATCTGTAAAATTTTGATTAAAACGGACACAGATCTGCGTTCGCCGCATAACCCATGAATTATATAACCTGGTAAACCGCATTTCAAGGGAGCTACAGTCTTATACCTAACATGTGCAAATTTTGTTGGAGGTTTAATATACGCCACGTGAAGTAACGATCGCGAACGCTGAGATTCAAGATGGCGTCTTACCACTTCTTAACGTTACTTGCGGCTCGGTTGCATGGAGAGAGATTACTTATGTTTTTTTCTAAAAAGCTAAAACTAACCCGGGACTATACTGAAAGCCACCTGAAACAAGGGTTCCAAGTTAAATATAAATAAAAATTATATCAAATATTTGATTATGAAATGTTTAGTAAATTAATCTCAAGTTAAAACCATAAAAAATTATATCCTTCTGTAGTATTTTTACAAATATTACACGATTCGTAGCAAACCTTATACTGTTGTTTTGATTAAGGACAGTGAAAAACAACTTTTAAACCTTATTTATATAAATTAATCAATATAAGAAAAATACCAATATAATAGAAATACAATAGTAACAATACCATGTAAATCACTTTCTTTGTTTTTTTTTATAAAATGATCTCTGCAGTTTACGCGAGTAGTACACATTTAAATAAAACACTTATACCTACGGTTTGCGACATATATTAGTTAAACTTATTTGGAAACGTCGGGCCGTAGTTCAAATAACTTTCAAATAAATTGATGAATGACTAATATATACACACTTTAAGGTTTAAACCCGTTAAAGTATTTTATTAAGAAAATCGTCTCTCCATATCGTTGAAGCCATGTTGGTTTCGCCTCAAGTTATAATATCGCGGGAACTTTGTGAGGAGGCGCGGGGGAAGGAGGGTGATGACTCGCTACTTCGCTTACTTATTTACATAATTACATACGATCGTTGTGTACGTCTTGGCATCTTATTTAACAAATTTTAATATAACTTTTAAGAAGAAAAATTATTGGCTTGCCTTTTTTCTATAGACCTTCTTCTAGCACTACTGTCTACTGTTAAACTATGTTAACATTCTGCGATTCGCTGACTGGAACCGAAGCTCGAATTCACTTTACACCTTTATTTACCAGTATACGGCTTAAAATTGTATTTATTAGTGATAAGACTCAAAGGAAATCGAACCTGTGACTATACGACTCCGCTTCACTAAGTAGGTACCTATAGGTTATTTTTAATAGTCACATTACTTTTTATTATTAAAAAAAACTTTGTACGTAAACAATCTACTTCTCTTAATTAAGAATGGACAATACTATACGACATATTTCTGTCACTTGTCAGAAATGTCGTTATTCCTTTAATCAAGTTATTTTTCGTAAGTTTACTCGTGTTTTCTAAAGACTTTAAGAGTTTTATAAGTTCTTTTACGGTATAATGTCCAATGAAGGGGAGGTAATTGATAACAGGCCACAGCCGGACAACTTCGTTGAATTTATGCCGTGGGCCTGCTCACAGCTACAAATGGACCATGTTATCATCATTGAAAAAATTGAACAACGTAAGTAAAGGATTTTTACTTCTTCACAGTCGTATCTCTGTTGGCAGAGAGGTCATGATCGTCATCTAGTATTGTAGGAAGGGGAAGGTCATATTCGCTTAACTGTTTCTCGCCATTTCTCCCGGTTGTGAGCATTCTGCTGCATTCGTTCAAAGTATCGCTCAGCGCAAGTTTTATTTGGTCAGTCCATCGCATCGGGGATCTGCCACGTGGCCTGGTTCCCTCTACTTTTTCCTGGATAACGAGCCGTTCCATGGATGAATGATTACACCTATAAACTTACTTACCTAGATCTTTTTTTTCTTATTAAAGGGAAATAATAGTTTCGGTCGAGCAGGGCACAAAAGTCTGTTCAACTACTTAGTTACAGTACAAGTACATACTTGTAAACAAAAGATGTAAACAGATGTATGTTCACTCAATGCGCCACACGGAAAATTGAATTTTATTGAAATAAAACACTTAACGGTTTAAAACTTAATACTTAAGTAACCATATTTGTCCATCAATGACCACGGAAAATGCAAAACATTGTCGAAGTTAAGTATATAAAATGTTATACCTACTTACCTAATTTATCTATTACTCGATTAATCTTCAGAAAAAAACTGGAATGAAATGTTGTCAAAACTCAGTTGCTGGTAGGCCATGGATTGGCATGTTATTTGTTAGGCTGTGCTTTAGGTGGCTATTAATGGATAGTAAGTTTGGTTCCATCGGATTCAACGTGTTTCTTAAATCTATTTTTTTTTTCTGAAACATGGAATACTTCTAGATAATTTTAACATTATTCTCGTGGTCGTGGTCTTCCAAAGCTAAAATAACATACGATACGCTGATCGAACCCTATGAAGGATTTTCATTGAGGTAATTCACTTTTCATCAGATAAGGCCCTTGTTTCTCTCTCCTACTGTCATACAATAGCTACAATTTGTGTGATTTTGTATACTAATGAAACGCTACTCACATTACAGATGAATATGTGAGTGCCGTGAACCCAGACCGCATCAAAAAAGTTAGAAGCAAAGCCAAACTTCAGTCACATTTCGAACTAACATCAGATCAAGAGAAAGACGAGAACCTGGACACATTAAAAACACCGATTTCCATCGATTCGCAAATGGTCTACATCACCGCTGTCTACGACCACGCAGATAACCTGACCCAATTAAAGTTCGAGAAGAACAAGGAAATACCGCGTCTGATTTGGAAGATCTTGGGCCTCATCATAAAATATTACACCCAACTAACGAGCATAACCATCAACGGCGGCATGAACCAATATACCATACACGAAATCAGTAAATTTCTCAAAACGTCCTATGTGACTGAAGTGATTTTGGATAATTCGTTTATATGTGAAGCCAATTTCTGCCTCTTGCTGAATTGTGAGAACAGCTTGTATCATATATCCTTAGCTGGATGTGATATCGACGATAATATTACAGCAAACATTGCGTCCAAGCTGGTTTTTCCCTTACCAGCTTCGAAGAAGTTAAGTATCCTAAATCTATCATCAAACAAAATAACTGATGAAGGCGCTAAACATTTGGGCGAAGCCCTACGTTCCAACAGGCAACTGAGCTATCTCAACTTATCAAACAATAAACTATCCGACGACGGCGCTGACTATTTACTAAACAGCTTAAGTGAATTCGTTTTAACAGCAGATGAGTTGCTAACAGCACGAGCCAGACACATAGCATTCTTGAAGAGAAAGAATGAATTGGCTAAGAAGACGCTGCAGGAACTTAAAGCGGGTGAATTCGGGAGGGGAGCAAGAAAGAAGACATTGAGACAGACGACCGTTGGCCTCACACCTAAACGCGGAAAACTAGAGAAGGATACCTCTCTAAAATCACTCGTGGACGCAAACGCGAAGAGTTTTCTCAACGTAGATGTTCTATTATACGACAAAGCGGTCGCCATAGCTGAAAATGAACTTGGAGATTTCGATGATCCATTTAGCTCTGACAACACAGTCTTTAAAGACGGCTACACATATTCTAAAGGGAACAATTCGTTGTGCTATTTAAATCTATCGTTTAATAACTTAAGTTATTTATGTCTTAAGAAGATAGCTACGTTAATCAAGTACCAGAGGAGCTTAGATAGAAAGCCTTCCGGCTTGTACAATGTGATAATCGAAGGGAACCCTCTGCCGGTGTCGTGTACGGAGCTTAATCAGATAGATGATTTGATTGACATGGGCTTGGCAGCTCACAGACGGATTTCTGGCGTGAAGAAACGAGGTGGTCATACGAAGCGTTGATTTTTAACAATTTGTAAACTTTATACCCTTGTGCGTACTCTTTCTGTGTCTCTAGTAATTTTTATCGCCTATGCAAATTAGAAAATTATATTTAATAATAATAGTATTCGGAGTATAACTACTTGTCATGTATGTTTTTAATTTATATAGTTTGTAATGTTCAGCTTTCTTAATTCAGTTTTATTTGTATCAATGTACCTATCTATAGTTTGCTGAATATATTATTTGTCAATTGACAAGTCTTATCCGTTAATATGAAACTCATTGAAACTTAAAGTTAACTTAAGTAAAAATAAAACTACCACTGATTAAATTTAATATCCATGGAGCGAACATAAATTTGTATCTGTTTTAAGAACCCAGGACCACGTTAACGCTATAGTTGTAATCAATCACCTAATATATTATATAGGATATTTAATATTTCAATTTGATTGTAGGTACACGTAGATACACTATATCTTAGTGTGACATCAGCAGCATAGATTATAAACATTTTTTAATAAGTCGAAATAGAAGCTGAAAACTGCAAGCTATTTACTGCAAACGAAAAACCATACAAATCACTGGCAACAAACGCCGCGTGTTATCGGGGTAGGGGTGGGGGCGGCGGCAACGCGTCGATATTCGCGCTCGGAAGCCATCTTAAAATATAAGACCCCCCCCTCCGCTCGCCTCCTTAGACGCTCGCTTTTTCAAACTGCCGAGCGAGCGGTGTGCGCTGGGATCTGCAACCTTTGGTTCATACAATAATGCGCAACTTTTTTTTTCGACAAATTTTATTTAATAATGATTTTAATAAAACACTTAGATTTTATTTTAGTTAACTGTTTTATTTTTACTGCCACTCGACGTTTCGAAACTTTACAAGAGCCATGAAAATGGGTTTATTTAATTTTTTACTTAAATGAGGACCTGTAGTTAAGTAGTTAACACGTTGCCTAGCATTGTGTTAAGCGCAAGAGTTACTGGTGTCGAATACCGGAACGCAATAAATTATTTCGGTCGTGCGGACACCGAAAGATGTCCTATAGCGCCACAAAAAACATCACAGATATACCTACTATTGTCGTAGTAAAAAAAAATTGCTTAATGGAAAGTTTACCTGTATTGTGACCTATTAATTCTATTTCCTCTTTAAAACTCTTTATAGTTAAAAGTAATTGCTATTTGTAGGTACATAGTCAACTAACGTAACAAACATCCAATAGTTTTTAAAACTACACGCACGTATATAATAAAATAGTACTCATTTCTGTTTGAGTATAACTTTACGAATAAACGAATGTTTCATTTATGAATTAGCCATCGACTAATAAACAAAATATCTCAAATAGACGCTACCAGGTAAGTACTGAAAGTCAATTCAACACTTAAAGAATTCACATAGCAATATTTGATCACAAAAAGCAAAATGTTTTATTCACTGTAGATTATCTTATATCATGAAGCAATTTTCTTGCCAACTCCGTCTAAATCAATACAGCATTAACGCACACACGTGCAGCATACGCAAACGGCTGCAGAAAAACTATTGAAATGAAAATATAACGCTTACTAGGGCTGCCTACGAAAGATATTTATTTAAGGTTCAGGTAATACTGTCAAGACATCATATAATTACTAAAAAATGTCGTATTACTAGGCAGTCCATTCAAGTAAATATTACAGATTGAATAAATACACTATGAACAGTTTTAATAGTGAAGTATATTAGTAAGTAATTACTTTGACCTCAAAGACATCCTCCATCTCTCAATCAACTTTCGGGACACGGACAGAGTTTGAACCGGCATCCACAGTGTTCCGCGCTGTTGCTCTAGCCACCGTGAGCTATCGTGTCATACGAGAAACGTATTAATTTAATCAAAATATTATATTGTTTTAATCCGTTAAAAATATTTTATTTAAACGTAACATTTAATTTCAATCACGAATCGACGCTTCGAATGCTTTTAACAAACATTGTTACGTTTTCAGAAGTTTAAACATAAATTTACAACAATAATTATTTATCAAACGTAATTTTACTCTTTATATTTATTTGTTATTAGCACAATACTGAAGTACAATACGGCAATATTTTTTTATAATTATTGGTAACCAGAACAACATTTTTTTTAAGTAGTAGTAACCCTATATACAAGTAAGTTGAGAACACACACACAGATATACAGTGTGTATACAGACCGCGGTCCCACCACCACCCACACCCGCTTCGTGCGCCTTAGACGTTGGCTTTTTACATGGGTAAAAGCGGCGATGGGGTTCGGCACCTCTGGTCCATTGAAACAGGTAAACTTATTATTTTTTTTAATAATTTTATTACATTTGGTGGATATAATAATTTTATTGCTTTTTAAATATTATTTAAAGTTCAATAGGTATGTAATATACAATTTAGATTCTTAATTCAAATATAGTTCTAAACATTGTTTTCTAATAGCTTTAATATATATGCGTTTGTTACCACCAGAAAAACAGGCACTAAGTATTTCAAAAGTTTATCTGGTGGTTCAAAGCCAGGGGAAACTAAAACGGAAAAAAATGTGATTTAAAAGAACACACACTTTTCAATTCAAGAAACTATTTGCCAAGAAATAAAATTATTTAGTAAAATACACATACAATTAGCCTTATGTGGCATTCTCCCACATAAGGCACTTACGTATGGAAATTACATTTAACTTTGACTATTTTTCTCAAACATTTAAATCTATTATACAACATTTAAAATGGCAGGCGTTCTAGAATCATTACAAAAGTAACATAGTTTACAAAAGAACATAGTCCATTTCTAGTCCGGTTTCCTAATCTCGATATTGTAACTACAGGTTTCTTTGTAAAACTGAACGGTGGGAACATCGAAGCTCCCAAATATTTCTTCGGAATTTCTTGACCAACCTGTTTGTGAGGGTGATTTTCGAATCTAGTTTATTTGAAACACGTTTACAATAAGTCTTATTCTATTTTACGATCTCACCACATTTCTGTTAAAGAACATGTATTTTTGGGGTCACGAGAATTTTAAATTGTAAGAATTTTAAAGTGTAGACAGACAAGCCTGATGTTCATTTGATGGTGGATGATAAACCCCAGTCGTAGGCCCCAGCCCCAACATGATTTATTTGGCTTGGTGGACGGTGGTTTGAGACCCGGATGGAATTTTCATATTCCTATCACCCATTTTATATATAATTTCATACCCTTACAGCTAGTCTTAAATGACTTTATACTTAATTAAAAGATACAAAATAAATCTGTTGTAGATGTTACCTTGATATCAACGAAACAAATTTTTTAGATTTTTTCACTAACTCTTTAGTTAATTAATTAAAATCTCAATTAATTAAGTATTTAAAAATCGAAAATAAATTGAAAAAAATTTTGACTCGGGAAGGACTTGAACCGGCATCGTCAGCTTTCCGTGCTGTTTCAATTTATATTCGATTATTAAATAGTATAGTGCCTTCATGTGCAATAACATGTAAAAAATAATTAAGTTTTCAAATTAAGTATTTGTTCACCGCACGGTGTATTGTTATAAATAATCTTATGATCGCAAAATATGCCACAATATAAAAAAAAAAGTTATCTGAAAAAAAAACGTAGAGAAAACAGGTCTAAAGCAAGCAAACAGGTTAAAAAGCCAAGATTCACACGAACTTATCTATTCTTCAGTAGAAAGTGGACAACAATACGTTCCTTAACAAAGAACCGGTTCGTCCCTTACACAAACAGGTGGATCGGATGATTTATTATCACACCTTACAGTCTATATTTGTACGAGTGAAACACTGTAACAAGCAAATGTTATACCAGGAATTACAAAAAAATATTTACCTTTGGTAACTAGTTACAAAGTATTGTCTGTTTAAAACGCAAAATATATAAGTTGACTTATTGAAAATATATTAACTACGATTTGATGTTTCGGATTCTTTAAAGCAGCCATTATAGGGGGGACTGCAGGAGGGTATATATTTTTAATAAATTAATTTATATATTATAATTATATTTGTGTTAAATATTTTTTACATTTCTGTAAATTAAATTCTCTCATATTAATGAATGTCAGTTTTTTGTTCTAACATTGACCCTTTGTGTCTTGTAGTTACAATATTTATAACGAAAGGACACAAGCAAAACATAAACAATAGCGTTTTAACTCGAAATCCAAATTAGTTATTTAATTTTAAATCAGGTATGAATTCTTAACTGCGAGATACGTTAAAATTCTACCCTCACCGTCTATAGGCGTATCGCGGCCTCATCTCGCTGTCTTTCTAAGGGGACCGCATAAAATAGTTATACAGGGTAGGGAGCTACTTAACCGTTTTTAGGAGACACCCCATCCCCAAACACCCAGCGACACCCACTTCCTACCCCACTAGCGCACAACCATATAACTATTCGTATATTTTTGCAATTCTTACCGAGGGTTGGTTATACCTGCCTTTTATAGTGGTGTGCGTCTTTTCGGGTCGCACGATTTAGTTTTAATATCGAATGATTTTGGACGAGTTACGTTTTTAAATGAAACACTTGTAACGGTTTAAATCGACATTTTTTGGTTAACTTATTTAAACTCAAACCACGTATTGCACAAAATGAACTTAACTATTAACTTACATATAAAAGAGAGTAAGAATAAATACTTGCAAAATTAGTTTAATTTAGTTATTTAAATTTTATTTTATCTATCCCGGTCTATGCCCGGATCAAAAATTGGCATACCGAGAAACGGATTTTCATTAATTTATTACTTCCTAAATGTTTACCGCTAAAGTCACTGTCATATAGTATCAAATGTTTGTATGGGCGCTGTCTAACGGACGAACAGTAGGGTTTTGCTGAAAATCAGTGTTGTAGCATAACCGTGCTGCAACTTATGCTGACGTAAGACCCTTTTGACATCATTTTTAACAAAATTTAATTTAAACTTGTCGTAGTATTATTATTTTACTTTTATTATTATTATTTTTTATTGTAATTACATTTATCTTTACTACGTCTAATGATTGTATAAAATGAATGCTAAATAATGAGATTTATTATTATTATTATAATAGATACGACATATAGTCAGTTATCGAGGACCCAGCTAGTTTTAAACCGTTATAAGTGTTTTCTTAACTACTAGTTTTAA
The DNA here is from genome assembly GCA_963661955.1 of Leptosia nina. Classification (NCBI taxonomy): domain Eukaryota; kingdom Metazoa; phylum Arthropoda; class Insecta; order Lepidoptera; family Pieridae; genus Leptosia; species Leptosia nina. Next base: position 4,917,761 of record CAVLEF010000008.1, read on the forward strand.
CTAAAGACAACCAGTTAGGTAAGTCAAGTTCAAACTAATACTACTTCTGGCGTAATACCTCAACATATACTTACCAATTTTCGAAAATCAATAAAAATTTAATTTCGTTTTTCCCGTGGGGCATGGGGTCAACACATTTATATGCCCTTTTCATTTGATCGATTCTATTTACATGCAAGTTAGTTGAAGACTGTGCCCTGCCCGACCGAATTTATTGCTTCCATCGGATTCGAGCCCAGAACCTCTCGCGTTCGATATAGGCAACATCCATTTAGCTACGGCGTCACTGCTGTACTTTACGACATATTGTTCGTCGTTAGATATAATGTATCTATTAGAAATATAACGTTTAAGTTAATAATAAATCCAATTAAGATTTTGAGAGCTTTAGGTATAATAAATACAGTGAGATATAAGACGCTGCTTAATAAATATGTATGCGCGGAATGAGGTGAGGTAAAATTTGAGGGGGCGCGCTCTTCACGAACCACGGGAAGGAGGTTGTAAGTGAAAATTTTCTTTTTCATTACACATTGCTGTGGTGGAGGAAACCAGGGTACTGTCTGTAGTTTACGCGAGTAGTACACATTTAAATAAAATGCTTAAACAAGTTTAACTAACATATATCGCGTTTTAAACCGTTAAAGTGTTAAACATGTATCACGTTCGTATGCTACAGATAGTATGTAAAATTTATATAGTATGTATAATTTAGCTTATATAGAACAGTCAAACTTAGTATATATTATATTATGAACTGTGATAGGACCAAAATACCCGATAGGTACATAACAGAAACGAGAAAAACCTCTTGACTCAGAAAAGCTCTTTACGTGTATTATATGTTGGTACTTAGCCACGTTTAAAGCGATATATATTAATTAAACTTATTATGTATGGATAATCCCCTTGACCACGACTGCTGCAAGGCATCCTAAACTACATGTTAACTATAATTTATGCGTTTTAAAGTACAACATGTATACGGTTTATTTTTTATGACTTTTCAGTTACAACCATATTCTAGAACACCGTCTTCGTCTTGATACAGCATATACGTCGATCGCGGGGTGGTTTTTACATTCACCCCAAGTATACCCATACTATCACCAAACTCCCGTTACAAACTGTACATCAGAAAATACACTTTAATACAACGTACTAAAGCCGACATTTCCGTGTATCCAATGTCCGTGTGGGGTGTAATCTTAATATTAATATCGTCTTGGGAAACTCCTTATATGAAGTTTTATGTTGTATGTAGATAGCTATGTGGGATTATGTAGGCGCTGTATGAGATATTAGTATGGAAAGTAGGTTAGTTTCGAAGTGGCTTGCGGTTCAAATTGCTACTCGGAGACATACCTATAGTTCGAAGATGGGACAAAAACGAAACGAGGAACAAGATTGGCCCAACGGTCTAATGGTAGCAATCGGTGGCTAATAAACGGGCCGTGGCTTCGATCCCCACCGGATCCCGACGTTTCTGATTTTTCAATTTATATTTTTTCTGAAACTGAACTTCGTCTGGAAATCTGGATATTACCTAAAGGGTGGTATGAATATCGGAATTTCGACCTAACCTAACCTAACCACCGTCTACAGATGAATAAGTCGTGCTTAATCGCGTTTCGGTTTCAGTCTGTGGATTTCCGAATATCCAAAACCAAAATAGGTCGACAGTGCAACTTGTTTATATGTTAGGGTATATGACCTACCATCAAGTGTGTTTATTAAAAAAAAGTGGATTAATAGTCACTTGTCTTCGTGACCCAATGGTTCAGTATTACTAAAAACTGCGTTATGTACCAGAATTCCATTAGGACAGTTCGCTTATAGACTGACATTAAAATGTGTCCGAGCATTTAATATAGAGATTTATAAACACTGTCTGTAATTTACGCGAGTCTTACACACTTAAATAGAACACTTTAACGGTTTAAAACGCGATATATATTAGTTAAACTTTATTATTTTTTTTACATGTTATTACACATGAAGGCACTATATAATTTAAAAATCGAAAATAGAGCTACCGAGTCTCAATTGGTAGAGCAACAGCACGGAACGCTGACGATGCCGGTCCTGCCCGAGTCAAATTTTTTTTTTGTTTATTTTCGATTTTTAAATTAGTTAAACTTATTTGGAGATTATTTTAAGCCCGACGTTTTCGATCCTTTGCAGCAGTCATGGTGACGGCTACTAATATATATCGCGTCTTGAAAGGTCAGGAAAGTGTTTTATTTTCGTTCAGATTTATAGTAGGGACAAAAATTGTAATCCGAATTAGAACAAGAACTTTTACTTGACGAAAAAGTAAATATTTCATAAATTAAAAATCGGTTTTAAATTGAAAAAAAATGATGAACACGGGCACTACTAGAACCGGCATGCACCGAGTTGGACCTGGAATCGAAATCACAACGCGTTGATTATAGCCATATATTGCTAAGCGAACCCACCTGTCTTCGCTCGTGTGCAATGCTGATAAATTCACTAGGGAAAACTGTGAACGTCGTATATAAAAACCTTCCTCTTGAATCACTCTATCTGTTAGAAAATCACATCAAAACCCGTTGCGTAGTTTTAAAGGTTTAAGCGTACAGTGGGACAGAAAAATCGACTTTGTTTTATACTATTTTTGGATGAGCAGGTATCTATTATACCATCGAACGCGTCAAATCATATTTTCTAAGTGAGTATGTCTCTTTCAAGCATTTTTGTTTATAATTTTAAAAAAAAGTTTACCTACCCTTAACACCTACTTACGTAATTTTTTACAAACAATTTATGGCAACACTATAACCTATATATACATAAACATAATGCAAAGTTATAATTCAGACCACGTGTTCCGTGCTAATAAATCAGATTTCACAAACATAGGGTCGCAGCTTCGAAACCGCACTGTGCTATATTAGCTAACTTCACCCATAAATATTCTTACGTTGTTGCGTTAATGTAGTGTGACAAACATTAACTGTTTAAAACTACATTGAATAAAGGGATTGACATAGTGATTTATATAAACATGTAGTTAATTAAACACATAAAATAAAAATTAATAAAAAAGTAAAGTAACATTTCGTGTTTTAAACCATTCAAAATTGTAGTATTTAAATCTGTACTTCTCGCGTAAGCTACAGACAATACTTAAAGGAAATGGTTTAAAACGCAAAATATTACAGTAAATTTACCTTAAACGACGACCCGGCGTTTTCATCTGAACACGACTGTTGTCAAGAAGTAATCCGAAGCGTGTATAAATGTATTTGTATATAAAAATACATAAATTAATTATATATATCTCAGACAAACAAGATGCGCTGTCGGCCTATTTTGGTTTAGTTTTTACGGATTTTTCACCCGTGACCCGGACAGTATTTTTATATTCCGAATATCCATCCATTTAATATCCAGATATCCAATGAAACCCGTCAAAAAGGTTTTTGTAAGAAGTGATGTTTTTATTTTTAGGATTTTTTACTCTGAAAATAACTTGTTGCCAACAGTATACAGTTAGTTCTTGACATATATTTAAAAATTTTAATAAAATGAAAATCGACTTTCTAACCAAATCACGATACGTACACTAGCTAGGTAACTCAAGTGTCAAAGATGTGGATGTCGAATCGAGTCCTGCGCCCGATTTGTGAACGATTTTCAATCTATAATAGATTTCTATCTACCGATATATATATATACCGTGTGAATTAAATAAAATATTAAAGTTTAAATAAAACACTTTAAAAGTTAAAACGCCATATATTTTAGTTAAACATGTTGAACGGATGCTTTGCAGCAGCCATGGTCACGGGGAGACCTTTTTTGGGGAAGTTTAACTAAAATATATCGCCTTTCAAACCGTTATTTTTTATTTAAATGTGTATTACTAACGTAAACTACAGACAGTGAATATTAAAGTGTTCAAGCAATCGAATAAATTGATTTTGAATTTAGAATACACCTTGTTCCAGTACCTACTCCGCTCCGCTTTCCCCGCGCGGCAGGATGCGGGCCTCGCATAAATTTTATTGGCATAATCTTAAACCCACCCGCAAGATTCACTGGGTGGAAATTTTAAGATACACGACTAGAATACGGTGCGCAAAAAAGACTAAATATATTTTTATAACAGACAAGATGGATAAATTAAAAATCCATTTTAGATTGAAAAAAATTTACGACACGGAATTAAATACACAGGGACCGGAATACACAGGGATCCGTGCTGTTGCTCTAACCAATTGCGCTACCTACACTTATCGTAAATTTTTTTCAACCATTAATACATCTCACGCAATGCAATCGATACATTTTTTAAATCTAAAATCGATTTTTAATTTATATAATCCCAGTATGTGCAATAATGAAAAATATGTAAATACAAGTATTTCCCTTGATGATCACCATACTCTAGCCATGGTCGTGGACAGTGCAATTAGTTTAAATTTTAATACTTTAAACAATTTGAGTTCCATAGACTGAAACGCAGTCTGTGGTTTCCTTTTCGAATTTCGAAATTTCCACTGAAAATATTTTTTTCTTGCTATTTTTATTTTTGGTACTTAAAACATAGAAATAGTATTATTTTTTCAGACCAGACATATCACACGAATATAACAGATTTGTTCTTGACATTAGGGACATCCTCCATCTTTGCGCGCTGTTCCAAACCGTCCGGATCATCAGATGCTATTTAAAATGAAAGTAACGAGTACATTTTGCGAATTAAACCGTTAAAATCGTTACAGATACAATCATTTTATATTTGCTTATATGATTTGTGAGACCACAGGAATGACAGGCCGACACACGGAAATTAGAAAACCGTTGCCCTTAACTGTTCAAAAATTTCTAAGCATCACTTTCATTAAGGACGCAAATAGGCACATATAAATAATAATTTTAACGGTTTAAATCGTGAAGATGTATTGTTTAACTTATTTTTTATATACTTACATATTTTCCTATGCACAATTTCGGCTACTTCGCAGCGTGGTCACGGGGGGACTGAAGATGGAGGGTGTCCCTAACTTTCAAGTCAACTGTGTTTCAACTGTGTAACGAATATATCCTAATTGTCAAAATTAATCCTTCTTTAAAAATCTTTTATTTAAATAAACATATTATTCGACAGTCAGAAAACACACTTACTAGTGGTAGGTATACCAACTCAAAAAAGATTATAAGACGAATAAACATAAAGTGATAGCGTACATAGGATAAAAGCAAAGAATTCATACCTCAAAATTATAACAAAAACGAAATCACGTAACTAACATACAAAAATATCTGTTATAATATATTTCATTCAGGGTAGTGATTTCTTTGCCGACAGTACCTGTTTTATTAGGTCAACTTGTAACGTCTTTGCGTTTAATCAAAGGATATTTCCAATTAAATTGATAACGATCGGCCCCTATCGCGGCTACATTGTTTTAGTGTGGTTCTATGTACGTAATGCTTTATATAAACCACGTTTATACCCTACAACATCTCTGTAAATACTGTCTGTAGTTTACGCGAGTAGTACCAATTTAAATAAAGATTTAACGGTTTAAAACGGGGAGACTCCCAGTGACCACGGCTGCTGCAAAGCATCCGAAACGTAGCCCCGAAGTTAAAAATAAGTTTTAAATAAATTTCACTAATATATATCGCGTTTTAAACCGTTAATGTGTTTTATTTAAATATCAATGTAGCCAAATGGTTGAATGTGTTGCCTAGGATTGCGTTAAGTAAGAGGACTCGAATCGTGGAAAAAAATAGATTGTTTTGCACAGTATGTATCACCTACTTGCCTGTAAACCGATCAGTTAATCAGACATAGAAATAAGTTCGGCCCATACCCCACACGGGCTCTTGTTGGAGTATGATTACTTACTTCGTTGCAACGTATTATCCCACTGCTGGGCAGGTTACCGACGTCGCATGTAACAGTTTAAATGTATGAACATGAAGGTTTGCAAAAACAAATAACTATTCTATGCGGACGAAGTCGCTGACACAGCTAGATAAAATAATTGTAACGCTAGCTGATCTTTACAGTGAGACATTTAGTTAGAACAAATAAATATTCCAATTCTAGGATTGTACTCAGTGTACCACTGTCCCAATAAAACCCTTTAAAGCCGGAAAAATATAGGAAACCGGTCCTTTTTCCTATCGTTATGTTATCATATTGTTTACAATTTTGTACATTTCATTGTATTGTGAAATAGTGTTAGAGTAAAATTCGTATTTATAATACCTACCTATCGCCATTTTTTCATGTGAAAATGTTCTAATTTGTATAACAGAGGTCCAGTTTATATGATTTCACTACGGCCCGACGTTTTGTTGGATAGCAGCCGTGTTCGGGATGTTTTGAACCATTTAAATTTGTTTTATTCAAATTATTTAAGACTTTCCAATGTCGTGTTGTTAAATATATACATCAATCGCTTTGTATCTTATTTATCGTTTGCCGTGGTTACTGCGCACTAATATATTTGTTGTTTTATACCGTTTAAAGTGTTTTTGCACACTACACACAACCAATTGTTATGTATGATACCCATCTAACTTTAGTTTGAAAGTTTTTTATTAGACACAATTTTCAGGTAAAACTACATTTACTTTTTATAGAAATAATAAACAAAGAAATACTACGTCCACATTTTCAATATTTTAAAGACAATTATTATTAGAAATATCAATGACAAGTCTAATACATTCAACTAGCTTCAACCTATTAGCACACAGCTTGGCCCGACTGTTTGTATACCAACCAAGCATCTTCAGTGCGTATTGCTTTTGCCGAACAACGATTTTATACCAAACCTTAGTCCAATCAAATTTAAAAAAAAAATTTTAGATAGAACAAAACATATCTATTTATAGTCCAGTAAATGTACTGTCCCATCCCGTTATGTCCCGTCACTGGACCGATGACCAGCAAACATCAATTATCCAGTCAACTAACGAGACGTGACCACAGGGTATAAATAAGCGAACAGTTGGGACATAGTATCGTTACTTACAGTTGAATGTTATAACTATTTGTAAACGATAACTGAAATATAAAAATGTGAATATGAGAAATCACATTTATATCTAAAGAATTACTGGATTTTTTAACTTTCATTATTTATTAGATGTTAGTGCGCTAATTTTATACTAGCTATGTCGGCGACTTCGTCCGCAAGAATCATTATTGTGGGCATCGAAATTCTGTTTTTGTAAACTCCTTCATCATTATAAACTTAAGCTATTAACCCACGACGTCGGTTGCATCCATTCTCGTCGTCCTTGCAAGTTAATCTTAAAAATAGACATCACTTTTTAGATCATTTAAAATCATACTTATTTTTTGGATATTTGCTCCGTTTATACAGCGTACGCCTTGCCCATAATAACGAATGATTTTCCCATTTATATTAGTCACAGCGATGTTATTCTATCAACTGTGGTACATTTTTTCGTTTGTCCTTAGCGAACTTGTTCAATACATTTATTGAAGCGTCTTACGCGAAAGTAGAAATTTGATTGTAATGCCAATTAAAAATAGAGATAGATAATACAGTAATAAATACTAAACATGCTTCGTTTGCATATACAGATTTTTACTGAAAATCACTAATTACTATTACACATATAAATATACTTTATTAATTCGTAAAATACTATTGTACATTTATTCATAATATATACATAATCATGCATCTACGTTCCAGTCGTTAAAACAGAATATTCGTTTTAAACCGAGCGACTGTTAACATTGTACTGTGGCACCATTTAAAAACGTAAAAAACACGTTAACAAGCTCTCCAGCCACTGAATTAATCTCCATAATAACCGGGTAAAAATCTGTTAGCCCCGGATGTAAAAAATGCCCGACGCCACTTAAAAAGCGATTTATTTCACTCGCGTCCCGTTTCAGGATAAAAAAGGAAGTGGCCAGACGTAACAAGTGGTTCGGGGGTGTTTTTTCGGGATCTGTTAATTACTAACGTTGGAAATAAGGTGAATTTTTTTAACGGTTGATTGGACAGTAAGAGTAGTTTTTTGATGTAATAAACAAGAAATGAACAACAAATTTTATTATAAATTGCTACGTAAGACTTTTCCTCATGTATGTATTTTCTGTGGTATGCTTTATAAATAATAAAGCAATAATAAAAAATAAAATGAAAGAAATGCAACGCTAAAAACCTTACAAGGTATAAATATGTCATGAAAGATAGTTTTTTTTAATATACCTTCTATTTAAATACCATATTTGAAACACCAGAGTATTGATAAGTGACGTTTAATTTGTCCTATTTAAATAAAACACTTTTGACGGTTTAAAACGCGATTATACTTTATATTACTTAAATTATCTTAATTTATTTAAAGTACGTGCGTGTCGGAAAGTGTCTTTTGTATATAATGCATTAGAGCAGTTAAGCATGAGATTTACTTGATGGAAGTTAAAATACTTCAGCCATATAACATCTAAACAAATTGCGCTGTCGACCTATTTTAGCTTCGGACATTCAATAATCAATAACAATTAATAAGACAGATCAAAGGAAACACGAAAATGTTTCTACCAGTAACAAGTGTTGGAGACATGAAATTTCAAATAGAATAGAATATTTATTTAAACAGTTACTGCCATCTCTCGTCTGGTAGTCGAGTTGTTCTAATTAGATTTTTAAAAATAATATTAACTTGTGAAAATTGTGTCACGTTTAGCCAAAAAATCAAACGAATAAATCTAAATATTTTAACGTGTTATATCTAAATAAATAAATTAACAAAACATAATTATATTCAAGTATGCCACTACTCAAACATAGATTGCGCTGTTTAGTTCACCAACTAGCCTGTAGATAACCTACTACTATATTCTATTTGCTAAGAGATGGCGCTGTATTAACGCCATCTTGTAAAAAATAGAATAAATTGTTTAGTTATTCTTTTAGCCACTAGGGAGCGATCTTTATTATTTTAATATAAATATTATATTATTATGTCCACAGAATTAATTATTATAATTGATGAATATTTAAATAAATAAATTCAATTAAAGCGTGACATTTGATGATTAGATAGATTGGTCAAATGATAACTTTTACAGTAAATGTAGGTACTTTACAAGTTTAAAAATAAAAATATTGAAAGAAATACGGAAGTATGCCTTTTTCCATAGTTACAAAATTAAAATCATCACACTATTGGCTATATTGTTATAAAGTTTGTAAAGTCACATAAGAAGCAATACAATCCAATGTTTTATATCAGTTTCAGTAGGTATGTACCTATCTACAGCCGAAATATGTTCACAGCGAAATTATTTATCTTCTAAAAACCTAGAGACATCAACTTTTAAATACTGTCTGTATTTAACGCGAATAGTACACATTTAAATAAATCACTAACGGTCAACAGCGTGTTCCGCCTCCGTGACCACGGCTGCTGTAAAGCATCTGAAACGTCGGGCGGTAGTTAAAATAAATTACAAATAAGTTTGAATATATATATCGCGTTTGAAACCGTTTTAAATAGAACACTGTAATTCTATTTAAACATTAACTTTCATCAAATGAATCTTGTGTCATAAAAACAATAACAATAGTCATTTATTTGTCAGTCGATTGATCTATTTTTTATCTAATGAAGGTGTTAGTTTGTCATTCTTAGGTTTGAAAATAAAAAAATTTTAACTTAAAATAACAAAAAAAAATACTGTCTATAGTTTACGCGAGTAGTACACATTTAAATAAAACACTTTAACGGTTTAAAACGCGATATATTAGTTAAACTGATTTGAAAATGATTTTTAACTGACTACTAACGGCAGCAGCCGTGGTCACGGACATTTAATCATTAGTCTTGTCTTACGACATTAAGAATATCAGTCCCTCATCTCATTCATGTAATAATATAACACGCGGACGCCAAGACAATAGCCCTTAGCGGGATCAGACGCTAAGAAAAACTAAAGGTCACACATTGTTATTCAAATTAATAGTCGCAAGGGTTAAAATAATGTTTATTCTGCATTGTCTAAGGATAATGGCATTCGAGAAGATTCGCTCTAGTCTGTGGCTAAGATTATTAAAAGTTTATAGGCGTTTTAATAAAACACTTTTAACGGTTTAACCCGCGATATATATAAATTAACTTATTTTTAACTAGCTAGTGCCCGCGACTTTGTCTTCGCACGATTAGGATTACGTAGTACCGCGCATTTAAACTAAATGATGTCTGAAAACATTAATATTTTTCACATGTTATTGCACATGAAGGCACTATATAATTTTTTCCAAAAAAAATTCGACGATGAGGTGTAGGACTCGGTAGCTCAATTGGTAGAGCAACAGCACGGAAAGCTGACGATGCCGGTTCAAGTCCTGCCCGAGTCGAAAAATTTTTTCAATTTATTTTCGATTTTTAAATTAAATGATGTCTATCATATCATACATTACATAATTGTGCAACTGACGTTTGGCAGTGCACGTCAGAGTAGCTCGCAGAAAGGAAGGTTTTCCTAGTTACTTGACACTGAATGTCATATTTTGGACAGCATACACAATATCTTTATAAATTGTAGGCTATGTGTTATTCTGATGTATAAGCTATATTATTAGAAAGTTTAATTGAAAAAACTACTGAATGGATTCTTTATATTTCTTTATTATCGGATAATTTTATATTATTTAAACTATATAAAATATGTCATAACGTAAAAATAGGCGTTTAAAAAGATTTAAATATGCCTGTAATTTCAAATACACAAAGTAAATTCAAGCTTTTAGACTAATTGTATCTTGTATCTTTTATTCTGTATAACATAACAACGCGTGTATGTCTGTCTGTCAAATATTCAGAACAGAGTATGTTGGAAGATGGACACAGACGTGTTTTTGTGTTTCGAATCTTATCCCCGTTAGAACTTAGAACATAAGCCTATATACAGTTAAAAACTTATTAAATTTCAAAATAAGATTTAATACAATTTGAAACGAAGTAATATAAAGATTTAAAATCAACTAATATCTGTGATATTTAAATTAAGAAACAAAATTAAAACTCGAATGTAGGTAGATTTTTATTTTTATTTGAAATATACTTTCATAAGAAAGTTTACACTTAAAAGCCAAGTATGAGATTAAATACTGTGTGCAGTTTATGCGAGTAGTACACATATAAATAAAACACTGTAACTGTTTAAAACATGTTAGTTAAACTTATAACTTTACAAAATTATTTTAACGGTCCGGCGTTTCGGATGCTTTGCAGTAGCCGTGGTCTCGACGAGGTATTTTGTTTATTGTTTTTTAAATGCTTGAAATCGTATCCTATGCGAAGGTAAAAAAAAAACGAATTACATGATAAAATGCAGTTCTAAATGTTAGAAATAATATTTGTGTAAGTTTTGTCCTCCGTCATGACGTCCTTGTGTCAAACGTGTGTTACAAATACTTCATATGAATAAATGTCCGTTCTCAACCCGTTCGCGCGACTGTCAGTGATCAAATAGTGTTAACGGTCTTTTCGGCCCTCCAGCGAAGACTGTCCATTGCCGGCTGCAGCCCGACGCGTGAGAACCGGTTATGCAAATGTGCTGCATTGTGGACACGGACAATTCTTTACTTTTAATTGTTGTTTTTTTAACACTGCCGGGCTCATGATGACCTGGGATCTTGTCGATGTTTCTATTTAATAGTGTGCTTTTTTCTATCGATAAGTTGTGAACATAACTATTAATGTAGATGGTTAAAGTATAATGTAAAACTCAAAATTTGGAGGTAAAATTTTAATAAGGAAAACACTTTTTCAACGGATTAAAATTAGTTTTTTTATTTGTTGACCTTTTACTTTTTTACGAGGGTATCTTTTATTTTGAGAGAGCTACCAACATTTTAGGTATATGTAATGTGTAAGCACCATTATATCTGTACTACAATTTTTCAAGACCATATCGTCTTTAAAATATTTTTAAAAGCAAGTGATGCCAAACCTCAAATAAATATTTACAATATAAAATAAGATAAGTAGTTACCCTGCCCGACCGAAAAGATTTTTGTTTCCCTGAGATTCAAACCCAGAACCACTCGCGCTCAACGCAATACTAGGAAACATGCTTAAACATTTGGCTACAGACATTCTTCACACATTTTTAAATGTTAAAAACTGCATTTGATATATAATTTATTTATTGTTACCATTAAAAATATCGACAAGAACTATTTCCTGTTACATCACTATGAACCCGTCCAAAACCGGTCAGGTCAGTTCCGCAAATCATAAAGGGCCCACTGGATACTTAAATAGGTCCAAATATTATAATGAAATTCGTTATTATTAACTTAACAAAGCCATTATGTCCAGTTTGCACCCTTCTCACCTTTTGTGACGACCCCTCGCAAGATAACTGGTAAGACAACTTTGACCCACCACGGTAACGGTAGGGTTATTTCAGTTGTGGCCTGACCATGTCCTCGATATGGTCTTTAAATTTTAACCATGCAAGCTTTGGTAACAGTTTTTAGTGAAATTTATCAACATCAATAATTACAGGTGAGTTTTTTTAGATGTAAACATTTTTCTTAACAAACTTTTAAACATAAGTATAAAATCTTAGTAATATTGTTCATGAGTACGTAACCCCTTCCATAAAATTCTACTTAGGTAGTTTGGGGGTAAAATGTATACATACAGTATCTATTTTAGGAAAATGCCTTTCTTTAAATAACCCCAGAAGCAAGAAAGGAGATTATAGGCGAAAATACAACACACAGAAAAATAGTTTTTCTTTTATTTATTTATTTGATTCACCAACATTCTAACAACTAAATACTTAATACCTACTAACCTTATAAAGGAAAGGGGAAACAATAGGTCGTGAAGAACAATTATAAAAAAATTAACATTTTCATATAATGGCAGTCTATTTAGATGTAAAAAATACGAGACGGGCGGGAATCGAACCAGCATCCACAGCGTTCTGTACAGCCCTAACCAACGGTGTATTGTTTGACACGATAGCTCAATTAGTTGGAGCACGGAACGCTGTGTAGGCTCAAATCCCGCCCGTGTTGTAAACTGTTTTCAATCTTAATACCTTTGTAATGTAATTATTTTAACTTTATTATTTATAAAACATACCATACCATACCATACAAAAAAGGAAAACCTTACGTAGTAACTTATATACAAAGGGCGGCCTTATCGCTTAGCAGCGATCTCTTCCAGGCAACATTACTTATTTATATTGAAAGTGGAAACTCTGAAAACGAAGAATTCTAAGTATCTAAATAAATCAGCGGATTCTTTGCAAGACGCGCACTTTAATAACAGCGGAGTGTTTCACCCGCCCACGTCGATCGATCACATTTTTGCCATTGGCGGGTGGATATTTTTGTTCCCAATTTCTAAAGCTTTTTCTAAGTGGGCTGCTCGTGGGTGGGTGGGGAGAGGCAATATGGCGCTTCTTTGTCCCCTTTTTTCCCGAGATATCGTTCGGTGTTGACTTTCTTCGTTTGTTGAGATTAGATAACGTTTTAAATAGAGTGTCAAACTTGACAATATAATTTTATTAGTATTTAATTATTATAGGTTTATTCAGGCAACCTGACGTATAGGAGAAAAAATAGAAAAAGGTTTATTAAGTGACTAGATGTCAAGAATAATAAACAAAAGCAAAGATAAATCGTAAAAGTACAGCAACTTGGAGATATTTTTTATGTGTTTTCAATATTTTATATAAATAAAAACACCAAATCGTTATATGTATTAGTATCAATTTAAAATAAATGTAAAATAGAAAATACATATGTGACATCAAGAATTAAGACTCACCCCCGTGACCACGGCTGCTGCAAAGCATCCGAAACGATGTTTCCGGCCGTAGTTAAAAATTATTTACAAACAAGTTTAACTAAAATATATCGCGTTTTAAACCGTTAAAGTGTTTTATTTAAATCTGTACTACTCGCGTAAACTACAGACAGTATTTAGTAGTTACTATTGCCTAAGATTACGATAGATATTAGGCAGCAAATCATAAAAATCTCCATTTTTTTAAATTTTTACTCACCATGGAAGACCAATATACCAAAAAGAATATAAAACCCCTCAATATCAAAAAAGATTCTGTCGCGATCGTTACGAACAGCCCCCCTCGAACGTCCGTCAGAAGTTTGTAATCATTACACAAATATAATTACGGATAAATTCTTAGGTGAAGGGTCTCGAAGAAAAACTGAGCTCCCGGAGTGAAATGGGGTGGGGGGGAATTGATTTTATTTGCCAGTCGACACGATTTTTTAATTAGCGAAAGGGTTGAAATGAAAATCTCGGAAAATTCAAGATAGCTTGAAAATGTTCACTACTACAATTCGTTGGACGGTTTATGAGGCGTCGTTTTTTAATTTTTCGACCTAGATATAAAACTATAAAGTGAAAGCCCGTTTCCCCCTCGTGGGGCATGGGGCGAACACATTTTTGTGTCCGTTTTACTGATCCATTCTTTAAAGTTTAAACCGTTAAACTATAGACAGTATTTAATTAACCGCTTCGAGTTACCCCAAGAAATATAAACTAAAGAATGATTCTTCTTGCTATAATCGAAAAAATGTCCGCGACAATAATATCTATTTAAGATTTACAATAACGGTGTTTTACGATCAACGATGGTCGAAACACAAAAAAGAACGTTTGCCATCTCGTTTAAAATATAAAGCGTCCGAAAACCTAGCGCGTTCAAAGAGGAAAAATCGTGAAAACTTAGGCGTTCAACCGAATGACTCGTGAAAGCGAACTTTGGGATGTTTTTAAATAAATGAGCGTTGTTAAACAGTTAATTGGCTCGCGAAACTTCGGCCTTCTTGATCGACGTGTCACTCTGAAAAATTTCACTTTTACTTTTAGAATAATGATCGCGCCATTACAGCCTTTGAGGTAACGCTTACTACTCTGAAGTTCAAAGAACAATTGTATGGCTCCTGGACCTAAATAACATTTTTCGAGTAACACATTGTAGGATTTGATTTACTTTTATGTAAATACTGTCTGTAGTTCACGCGAGTAGTAGGTAGGTACACATTCAAACCCCCGTGACCACGGCTTTGCTCTTTACGTATAAAAAGCAAGAAAACATTAAATAATTATAAATCATTGTCTATTGGATGTTATTAACGTTGATTCGCATAGAATGTAGCAAAGTTACATTCTTTGCGAATACTAACGACACTTTTCTGAACAAACAGATTACAAAAAAAAAAAAAACCTATATCTTTTTTCTTGGCTTTATTATTAGTTATTATTAATATTTCCTAGAAAAAAAAATACGAATTTTTGATATATAACACATGTCTGGTCGCCATTGTTCTTTAACGTAAAGCACGAAACGATATATTGTTTTGGTCGCCCTACGCAAAACTCTTTGACGGCCTTGTTGGTGTAATGATTTCAGTCTGTAGATTTCCGAATATCCAAAGCCAAAACAGTACGACATGTTATATGGCTGGGATATTTTATCTACCACCAAGCGAACCCCCGCGTTTGCCTGCCCTGTTAGTTATATTAATATTAGTGTAATGTATTAATTAGTGCCAACATCATGACATTATTATAACATATATCATTTATACTGTATTGTACAACTCGCCTTGAGAATAATAGTAACGGGAAACACAAGATAAATTGAATATTTTTTTTTAGTCGTATTTCGATCACGCTGTCGGGACTCGAACTCACAGCACTCCGTATCGCTTGGACTTAATAAATAAATAACTCTTACTGTGACACCACGCACCATGGGTTCGAATCCCGCCACAACATTGATTTTTTTAACTATCATATTTATATAAATCTACCATATGCATAAAACATCTAAAAAATAATATTGTCTCACTGTCTAATATACCTAAATATTATTCCAATAAGAAGGGATTCGTAACGAGCTCCTCAAAAAATTAAATTCCAAGAGTTGGGGGCGCTTTGGACCCCTCGACACTTTTTTGACGCCCACTGGCCCCCATTTTTTGGGGGACATTTTGCAATTTAAATTTTATCTCGCCGTAATGAGTGAAACGGCACTGGATTTAGATCTTGCGAAACAATCATAAAAGATTTGCGTCTTTATATTCGGGGTTTTCGTTCTTATCTCACAAATTAGAGACAAAAGTGTAGGGTAGGTTATGACGGGTTCGTTAGTCTAATAGTAGCTAATCAATGTTCGACGCCTGGAAATCCGGATACTAAATAGGTGGTAGAAATATCGAAATCACGAACCACTGTCCACTAAAGAAAAGGCCGTCAAGTTAAACCTCGTCAAAGTAAAAATAGGTCGACATCGCATTTTGTATGGTATAGCTATATACACGCTGGCATGTTGCCGTACAAATATGATATAAATCAGACACATTTTTGTGGAATTCGCTGGTGAATGTAGACGTAATTGTAATTGACTAAAAACAATTTTTCCCCGGGATTCGAAAAAATTATCAGAGGCCCCATTTAAATAATCTTAATTTATCACTAACATAATTATAATTCTACCTCGTAGAAAAGTTTAGACTTAATTCTGCTAGTTTAATTCAAATGAATAATTATGTTTTAAATGTCTTTAAGCAAACACAACAGAAGTTTTCATTGTCTTTATTTTGCACATTATATAAATTTCGTCGAATCAGCCCGTGGATTACGGGAAATCTTGTTAAAAGTAATTCGAAATACATCCACGGCGGGTGGTGAGGAGAGGGTTAAAAGTTTTATTTCTTATCGGGAGATACAAATAAAAGGATGGACCCTTTTCCTGCAAATTTCACCTACAATGTTGTTTTTATTTAATTGATAGCCTAATATTTTCCACAGATAAGTAACAGTCAGTTTTATTAATAGTTGTATTTACTTAGTAACCGTATTTTTCCATTTAAATAAAACACTTTAACGGTTTAAAACGCGATATATTAGTTAAACTTATTTGAAAATGATTTTTAACTTCGGCCCGACGTTTCGGATGCTTTTCAGCAGCCGTGGTCACGAGGACACGAATAAGTTTAACTAATAATATTTAATGAAATGTGTACTACTCGCGTAAACTATAGACAGTATTATATTTTCCGTTTACAAAAGCCACCGCAGTCCATCCCAGGTTTCCTATTTTGAAATGCTAAAATATGTCGTAAATCTCCTTCTTCGTCTATCATAGAAAATATATACATTATTACAATTAGACTAAACCGAGCGAAATTCTCATTATTGCCGCCATTAGAAGAAGTTTTAAAAAGTTACCCTGAAACCAAAATGGCGGCGCATAGTTGTCAGTTGGTGGCGGGAAACAGTTGCAAACTTTTTAATTTGCAGGCCAAGCTCAAAGTGAGCATTTTTCATCGAGGAGTTTTTAGTGTTAAATAGTTTCATGAAGTGATTTATAATTTAGTTTATTTTTAACGAGAGATAGTTTCAAACTCGACAATATAGACTAGAGATAACTACTACGCGATATAAGTCTTCGAGTAAAGTATTAATTAGATATAGAAAAAGTACTGTCTATAGTTTACGCGGGTAGTACACATTTAAATAAAACATTTTTAACTGTTTAAATCGTGAATTGTATTAGTAAAACTTATTTACAATTATTTGAATTACGGCTAGGCGTTTTAGATGCTTTAAAGCGGCGGTAACCAGAATTTAAACCGTTAAAAGTGTTTTATATAAAAGTTGTAGAGTTAGTTATTAACCCTTTGTTTCGGAGATCAAGTCGTTCCGGTCCTTGCCAAATTGGGTCTAAACATTCTTACTCTCTCTCTTTTCTTTCAATAAGTACTTGTAGTCGATACGAAATAAGTATTCTTCTCTAACACACATTGCTTTACAATTGTACCTAATAACTATATTTTCTTTTCTTTCTACATTGCAAAATCGATACTCGAGCCACTGAAGTAGCTAACGTAATAAAACCTTCATGGAAAACTACGACATCCGGTGTGTCACTTCCTGTTAAACCGGAACATGGATATTACGTCACATCCTGCCAAGCGAGTGGAACTTCTAAACAATATTTTTGAACCGTCTTTAGACTGACCTGTTTATTAAGAGAATTTACTTATAAAACGCGAAAAAAAAACAAATGTCCACTGAATAAAGATGAATAAAACCTATTTATTTATGGCACACATTTTTTCTTTGACTCTTCAGATTCCCATGTTTTACTTGATTATAGTGGATTGATGGAGGAACGTGTCAAAGTACATCAAAGTCTAGTTACGGCCTAGACTAATAGTACTTTACTCAAATAATGCGCCGAAATTTGACTAAGTAACACAATTGAGAACTTTAAAACCAATGCCGAACTAAAGCACGAATAACCATAGTTTTTACGCGCCAAAGTATTTTTTTTTATTAAACAGTTTTCTGTGTGCCAGCCAGTTCGAAATTTATATTAAACCTTTGATAAGTTACCACTTTGGTCGCCTTGTTGCGGAAGATAGTTCCATTTTGAATTACACGACAAATATGATTATAAAGCTAGTTCGATTTATCGCAAAGAAAATAATGAACAATTTCCAATCATGTTTGAGAAAAACCTATTCATATAATATGTTTCCTCAGAATTCGAATTCAGAACGTCTCGTGCTTAAAGAATCAGGCAAAGCATCTCACCCGTTTAGCCATCCATTAGGTAAACCGTATTAATAAACATTTAAAAGTCTAATAAAGTATCATTCTGCGATCTTCTAAGAAAATTAAACTTTAAAACCGTTACGTAAAGTTAAAATACTATTGAAACATAGTTAGCAGAACTTCTTAAGTCTGGAGTAATTATTCTTGAAAATGGTGCCAAAAAAGTAGGGGATTTCAAAGGATTGGACCAATTTAATCTCGAAGAAGTTTCTTACCACCTAAAAAAGGGAAGCTACCAGTAATGTACGGCGTCAAGAATGTAGAGAAAATACATTTTCTTACTAACACAGCACTTTTATGTCCTCATTCTTATTTAAATCCGAATCTAATAAGATATTAAAAATCTAACTTAATACTAGTAGAATAATAATTAAGACGCTCTTTACTTTACATCAGTAGTATCTACACACTTATGTTAAACATTTTAAACGTTTTCTATGGGATATACAATATTATTTTTTATTCAAATAAGTTAAATGTTACACGTGTAAAATTAATTTTTGAAATTATTCTTAGTCTTTTCTTATTTTTACATTTATTCTTTAAAAGATGATAATGTTTAAACCAATAAGTTTTTCTAGTAAAACATCGGTACGGAAAGTATAAGCGTTTGTTATCTCAAGATATTACCTTTAAATAGTATGTACGTATGAAAATAAAAATACCTTGTTAGGTGCACGCAGTACTTTCGCTCTGCCATACCGAATGGTCCAACGATTAAAAATAAAATGGGGTGACATCACCCTTCGTAAAAACTTCGTCTCATTTTTAACTTCACAATCAACCCTTAGGTATTACATCTGTTTTTGTAACGCTATGTAATTTGTACCAACGAAAGGCTCGTAACGAAAGCGTTTTTTTATTATTCCAGTCATATAACCAATTTAGATGCGCTGTCAAAGTTTTTTGGCTTTAGAAATTCAGATATAGAAATGACAAAATTAATTAACCGTAGAAACCCAATATCACAACAATTATAAAATAAACCTTTATGAATAAAAAATTGTTATGTAATAATAACAATATTAAACTATAAAATTATTCTTTTGAAGGTCTGAAATGAAATTCAAAATAAATTATATTAATTCTACATTACCCACTAAGCCTTTACTATTCCATAGCTCTTGATTGTGGTCACTTTTAGTCCACTAGCCATAGCTTATATAATACGCAAGTGTTAAGGATGAAATTACATTGCGCTGGAGGTGCATGTATCAATAAGTTCGAGTAAAAATTCGACGATGAGGTGTAGGACTCAGTAGCTCAATTGGTAGAGCAACAGCACGGAACGCTGACGATGCCGGTTCATGTCCTGCCCGAGTCGAAATTTTTTTCAATTTATTTTCGATATTTAAATTACATAGCTTATATGTCATTGTATCTTATATATCCATGCCATGACAATGCTCTTGCGCTCATCAAATATTTCTATAAGACAACCATAATTTTGCTTTATAAGTAAGAAATCTTTAAATAAATCTAGTTCCTTAGGCGCTGTTAACTGTGTTTGTAGTTTTAAAATTTATAGCCCATACAAAAGAATAAATTGTATTGCAATGGTGCAAAGAAAACATTAAACGGGGAAATAACATATTTTCAGGAGTTAGGCGGAAACGGATGGAGACAGACAGACACACTGTTTTGGAAACGCGCCAATGGAACTAAGAATTGTAGACTTTTTGTTTCACTTCTCGTCCATAACTTGGTATTGTGTAAAAAATAACAATCCAAGTGATATTCGTTTTATAGTACGCATAGGGCAGACACACTTCTGTGTCCGTTTTACTGATCCGTTTTATTTACAGGCAATTAGTTGAGATTTCTGTGTCCCGCCCACAATCTATTGCTTTCCCGGCATTTGATCTCAGCACCTTAGCGCAATGATAGACAACGAGTTGGATATTTTGTTGGATTGTATTGGAAAAGTAGCGAAATATGTATGAGAAAATGATTACTCTAAAATTATCAAAAAAAAATCCGTTTTTATGGTAATATAATTTGGTCGAAATTGTTGCATTATTACCAATTATTTGTTACATAAATGTGTTGTATTAAAAAACAATATTAATCTTGCAAAAAACACAACAATGCTTGACGTATGAGCTAATTTTTAAATAATATAATTATAATAATACTTATGACCTCAAAACGGATTTTAAAATCTATTTTAATAAAACATTTTTAACGGTTTGAATCGCGAAATATATTAGTTTTCACCTCAAGTAAATAGGCACGTTTCGAAAGCTTTACAGTAGGAGCATATATATCACGTTTTAAATCGTTAAAGTGTGTTATGTAAATGTGTACTACTCGCGTAAACTCCAGACAGTTTTTTTTTAAATCAAGCCAAGACAGTGCTCATGCTCTTTGTCTACCTAGACTGTAGAATAGTCCTTATAAATAGTCCGCCATTTTTCAAGTGCAGACGAAACTACAAAATTTCTCATTCCGTGTTTAAATTAAAAACAATTATGAGGGACGGGCGGCGACGGCCGGCCGAGATGAAAAATTAAGACAATTTCCAACTCCCGCCTCCAGATATAGACTATCTGTTGAGCCATAGACTATAAATCCTTTATTATCTTTGGTATTAGTTGACATGGACTTTTTAAAAATTGAACTAATAGATTTGTTTACGCGTAATTAAAAAACTATTAAAACCTCTTTGCTCTT
This sequence comes from Leptosia nina, assembly GCA_963661955.1. NCBI lineage: Eukaryota > Metazoa > Arthropoda > Insecta > Lepidoptera > Pieridae > Leptosia > Leptosia nina. Next base: position 4,939,100 of record CAVLEF010000008.1, read on the forward strand.
TGTTATTAAAAATATAATGATTAAGGTTTAATAAAAAAATTTTTTTTTTTTTTTGGCGAATATTAAAGATTTAAATAATATTAAAACGCAAAATATTATTTATTTTGTTTTTTTTTAACTACGGTCTGACATTTATAGAAAAATATAATTATTTTATAATTTTGTGTACCTACTTTTAATTTAAAATCTGTAGTTAGTAATAGGTGTCTTAAGACGCCGTGGATTCGGGAGACGATCTAAGGTTTCCCGTAACCACGACTGAAGAAAAGCATCCGCAGCGGTTAAAAGAGAAACAAACCTATATTTTTGGGTGCGTCGGTTAACATATTTGATTGTAGACTCATATCAATGGGTCGTGCAAGAAAATTAGAACAAAGAGGCCACGTGCGTGCCTCCTTGTCAAAAATCAATTTAATCATTTTAATTATGTACTTATGTCAATTGTGCCATCTGTCACGCATAGGTGTCATTTTTGCACAATGTAGCTGTGGAAAGCTATAAAAATACTCCGTAGTAGTTTTTTAATTGAGTAAATTTTTAAAAGAATTTAGGTTCTTTAAGCCCGAGGTAATCACGAAAAAACACAATTACTTCGAAAATGAACCGCGTCAAGAGAGCGTCATTACCATTCCAATAAGAAGACACCCACCCTACTTCGATCACCCTATTTTTTAACCCCGGAGCGAGGGAGACAAACACACAACAATCGGCACGTCGAAAAGAGACAGCCGCCGTCCGTACATTTTAATTTTCTTACTATTTGAATCTTAATTTTTCGCGGAAAAGTTTGCCGTTTCTCTTCAACCAGTTTAATAGTGCTATTTCTATTCTGTTTTGGAATGGTGGGGGGGAAGGATTTTATTCGATATTCAAATAAATTACGTTTTTAAGGAGGAAGGGATATTTTTTCCAGTTTAAAAGTTTTTTACAACTCAGACCAATTCAATTACTTGAGTATAGTAAAAAAATAATTATAATAACACTACCATCCATTGTTAAGCTTCGGTAAACAGAGTTTTATATTCAAACACATAACAAACAAATAATTGGCTATATGTTACACAAAATGGAAGTTTGTAAAAATTTTAGGTGATAGATATCGCAATTCCGTCCTGGTCACGAAGCATCGTCCACAGATGAAAAAAGCCGTGAAGTTTAATCACGTTTCGGTTTCAGTCTGTTGTTTCGAATATCAAAAGGCGAAATAGGACGATAGCGCATTTTGTTTAGATGCTATATATAGGCTATAGGTATCAAGTGAACTCCAAGCCTGGTGTCATCATTAAAAAATTCTCCTTTAAAGAGTTTTATTTAAAAACATTCCTTAATTTAAACCGATCAAAGTCTCAAGACGCAAAAAAGCCCACCCAACACCCCGACGAGGAGGCTCGTGTCTTTGTCCCGTGTTATCTATACAATTATTTGAAGAAAGTCTCGCAAAAAGATAGGACAGCATAGTCCTGTACACGACAGTATTTATTGAACAAACAACAAATAATTGACTATATGGTTGTTTGTTTAATAAAATTGTGATGGGCTTACGCGAATAGTGCCTACGCATTTAAATAAAACTTCTCAACGGTTTAAAACGCGAAATATATTAGTTAAACTGTGCATCTCCCCGTGACCACGGTGGCAGCAAAGCATCCGAACGTCGCGGTCGGGCCGTAATTAAAATATTCTTCATATAAGTTTTGCTATTATATATCGCGTTTTAAACCGTTAAAGTGTTGATGGATGCCTGATAATCAACGGGTTTGATCCACACCGGATCAAAAATGATTCTAATTTATAATTTTGCTGATACATGTTGTACTTCGCCTGGAAATCTGAATGTAAAATGGGTGGTGGGGAAATCGAAATTCTGTTTTAGTCACATCCATCGTCCATAGATGGAAAGCAGTGAAGCTTTATCGCGTTCCGTTTTTAAGTCTGTGAAATTCCAAATTCTAAAACCAAATATATGTTAAAATAATACACTTTAACGGTTTAAAACGCGATATATTAGTTAAACTTATTTGGAAATGATTTTTAACTTCGGCCCGACGTTTCGGATGCTTTCAGTCTCCCCGTGACCCCGGCTGCTGCAAAGCATCCGAAACGTCGGGCCGTTTTATTTAAATGTGTACTACTCGCGTAAACTTATAGACAGTATTCAAATAGATGTTGTCAAGGCAACCATAAGGTTTGTTGATCCTCCTCCATAATAAAAAACTCTAAATGCAGACACAGTTTTGTGTTTCGCTGATCGATTTTATAATCAAGTATTGATGAAAAACATGATGATGACGTCATAGTTAAATAACATTATTTTAATTTATCTTAATTAGGGCCCGGCATTCAATTTAACAAATATATTATTACCACTAAGAAAAAATATATAATTATTGTAGTTACTACCTTCAAGTATTGTCTGTAGTTTATGCGAAGAGCACACACACGTTAAAATAAAACACTTTTAACGGTTTGAAACGCGAAATATATTAGTTAACATATTTTTAACTTGAGAAAATACGGCCCGACGTTTCGAAAGCTTTGTGGCAATCGTGGTAACAGATTAGGGACTAACCGGGGCTGCTTACTAATATATTTTGCGTTTTAAACCATTAAAAGCGTTTTATATAATATTAGACATCAACAATAACCAAATTATAATATGCCTTATTATCGTTAAGATAAAAAACAGAAAGCGTTGTTTAAAAGCCTTTTTTTATTTTCCAGCTACAAAGCAACACCGAATTTTCGCCGGACACCCTACAAAAACGATCCAAGAAAGGGGAGACGAGGCAAAAATGACGTACCAAATAAAATAAATACTCGGCCAATCTAGCTACAGCTCCCAGCCTCCCCGCGATAAGTGAATAATAGGAGAACCGCGGTAAGTCGCGAAGAATGTTTGGGGTCTTGATATATTGGGCAACTTGTAACTGTCTTGAACAGAAGAATCTCTAAGAAATATAGACGACTTGGCTATCTACACTCCTCCGCCGAGGTATATTTTTTCGTAATATCTTTGGCTAGGGGACGTTATAAGAACGACTGTATAACTTATTACAAATTGAAGGGGTGAAATTATCAGCGTAAATTTCAGTGTTTTTCAGTTCCAAATTTAAATTTGATTGCCTTTATAGTTTTCACAATATGCTTATAACTACCAAATTAAGAATGCATTATAATATAATACATATTATAATAAAACACTTTAACGGTTTAAAATGCGATATATTTTAGTTAAGCTTGTTTGAAAATTATGTTTAACTACGGCTCGACGTTTCTGATGCTATGCAGCAGCCGCGACCGCGGCACGCACGTATTTAAAAACAAGTTTAACTTAAATATATTGCGTTTTAAACCATTAAAGTGTTTATTTAAATAACACAGTGGTATACTATCATTATAAAGCTGAAATGTTTATATGCTTGAATGCGCTAATAGCAGGAACTACTAGTTCGAATTGAACTATTATTTTTGTGTTGGATAGACCATTCCGATAAATGGTAGGTTAATCCTACCTACATATTATATATAACATGATGCTGCGAAAAAATATTGCAAAATGCGGAAAATAATTAGTCTTTGAACCGAAAAATATGTGTAAAAGAATTGTTCCCGTTTAAACGATCTAAAAAATGTTTTAAGACGGATTTACAAGAACGACGGGATAAGACTGACGTCTTAAGTGATAACTATATTTCATAAAGTTGAAGAGGTTAACCAAAATAACTATTACGCGCGGACGAAGTCGCTGACAGAGCTAGTGATATAATAAAACACTCTAATAGTTTCCACTGCTGAAGTTCGAACATTCATAATATGGGATATAGTGTTGATAGATTACAAGTAGAATTTCTACTTCTCAAACATACGGATTACATCATAATATCTTAAACTCACAAAGTTTTACGGGTTTGTCCAATGTAATACCAAAGTATAGTATTAAACAGCGGTAAGACTCCTATAGAGTATAAGGATTTTTGAAATTTCGTCCGGATCAAGAACCACTGTCTATAGATGAAAAAATAATGAAGTTTGAATCCGCAACTTCAGTCTGTAGATTGTCATATAATCGAAGCTAGAAATAGTTAGGTATATATATCATGTGGCTGGGGTATTCCACCTTCTATCACGACCGTCGTGCTTGTCTGACCTAATCCGTCATGAAAGATCTAGTGTTGGAAATAGTAACACATTGGTCTTTGTATGTATAATTTTAGTATATAATTTAAATGTTTTAACTATTAAAAGCCCTGCTAATTAGCTAAACCTGAAAATTTTGCAAATAAAATCATAATATTAGCAAATAAATTTATGGTCGAACAAAAATGGTTTTTGGATTTTCTCTTAAAAAAACGGAAACAAACATGCATTTTACGTTCCCGACGGCAAGACGGCCATACCTCTGCATTAAAGGTGTTCGCAATTTCCTATCCAACTGACAATTTCCTTCGCTTGCCCGATTTTAATATAAAACGAGAAAAAACAGCGCCGACTTCTCCCGACGACATCTTAATATGGACACGTCCATCTTAAAATATACAAGTGAAACGCAAATACTATGAAACATCACTATTGTCTTTAGTTTACAGAGTACACATTTAAATAAAACAAATTTATCGGTTTAAGACGCGAATGATTCCTTAAAATCGGATCGTAGTTTGTTAAAGAAGAATAAGTTGGACTATTTCGCGTTTTGAATCGTCAAAATTGTTTTATTTAAACTAGGAACTGGTGCCTACAATTTTCTGAGTTAATCTCGTTTGTCATTTTTTACGGCAAGTGGTTGAGACTTTTATACCATGCCAAACCGAAGTACGTAATATACTTTCCAGGCTATAAATCTGAGGTCTCTTTCCCTTAAAGCATGAGACTTTATAGGTGTTGTAATCGAACTATATAGCGTATAGCGTTTGTTTCGGGTACGATATAAATTTCACAAAAAATAAACATAAGCGTAGGCTTATGTTACAGTCGTGTACTCGAATTACTGTTATGTGATTATATCGCATATATAGTTAAAAGAAAAATAATTGTATAATGATTAATGGCCACAATATAAACACATACAATGAATTTAAATAAAAGACTTTAACGGTTTAAAACGCGATATAGATTTTTTTGAAAATTATTTTTACTAAGGTTCGACGTCATCCAAAACGTCGGGCCGTTATCGCGTAGTATTGTTTGTAGTGCGTGAAATTCTATTCTATTTTTTACTTGTCTCAGATCTTATCCACAGTAACCTCTACGCGAGAAGCTTTGGCGAGAGAAAGAAACCCCCCCATCCCTTTCACCCCTTCGTTTTATAAGGCACCGTTTTATTTCACTCAGCATTGTTTTTTGTAAAATCACTCAAGTTTAATGAGAACAATGTTTTTGTGCTAAATACCTTTCCTTTGATGTTCCGCCGCCTATTCTACGGAGTTCTTTCGCGATATCTAAGTAAGAAGTATTGACTATAAGAATGTTTAAAAAACACATGATTATAATAGGTTAATGTATTAATAAGAAGGGCATATGCTTTTGGCATTAGGAAGAAAGAAAGAAAAAAATTGCCATTTTAAAGTTTTAAATAATATATTAGCAAAATTAAACATTTTTAGTGTTCAAGTACAAAGTAAATTTTTTTCTTAAGAAAATTTACCGTTTTGTAAACTATAGGTACGTATTACAAACAATATTGATAAGAAGTGTAACCGTTATGTCGTTTGCGTGTATAAATTAATTATGAAAAATAATTTTAATTTAACCAATAAATAAAACACACGGAAAAGGGTTAAAATTGGGTTTTAATTAATATATTTACAGTTAATCAGAGTAGGTAATATAGGTTTACTTAATTGCACCCTTAGTTTGAAATTATATACATACTTTCTTACATTCTTCGCAATTGTATGTAAATATCTTAAGTTATTATTGAACTGAACGGAATGTTGTCAAAACCCAAAAGGGTGAATTAAAATTCAAACTAAAATACTTATTCAATAACTCTATCATTATATAGTATCATTATGTTGAACCGGTATTAGAATCCAGGACCACGGAGGTAGTTCGTAAAATATCCATTATTTGATGCTCGTAAACGTATCTATAAGAACAATCAAGAAACACATTACTTCATCAAATATTAGCGAACCACTTGATTTAAGGTTTTAAGATATTAAAGAGAGCGATTGATTTGTATTCTCTAAGATAAGTAATTACGCACAGTCGAGGCCAGATCCATAAATCCGAGGGGGCTGCTCCCTTGAAAAAAGGGGGTTCTTCTTATATTTAAATATCGGCCCCTTCCGGGTAGGTGCCACGTTTTTCCAGCAAAGGGGTAAGTGACAGAACCAGGGAATATAGGAGGTATGGAGGGGCCTTTTTATGATGAGGAGGACAGACAAGATACTCGATGGAAGGTGAAATATGCTACCCACAGATTATATTATGAGATGCATTGTCGACTTATTGGCTTTGGTTATCTGGAAATCTACAGACTGAAACTGAAGCGACTAAGCGTAGTCACGCCTAAGACGTTTTTTAAGAGTTCTTTTAATTTATACCTGCTTTTTTTTAATACAGTAAATAAATAAAAACGTCACTAATATATCTACGAATGCAGCAGAACTACTAAACAAACATAGGATCTGACAAAACATATCTAATAGTTATGCTACCAACTACAAAGTTATAATCGCTAAAGGTTACCTATAAAAGGCTAACGAGCAACACAATAAAAAATAAAATAATAAAAACTATATATTCTAACAGTTATAATAAAATTAATCAATTACAGGTGAATACTGTCTATAGTTTACGCGAGTAGTACACATTTAAATAAAACACTTTAACGGTTTAAAACGCGATATATTAGTTAAACTTATTTGAAAATGATTTTTAACTTCGGCCACACTATAATATAATAACCACATGTAACAATTACAGGTGGTTATTTAAATTTGGATAAGATGTCTGTGAGGTTTTTAATACATTAAATTACAACAATGAATTTTAAATTATAATACTGTAAAAAAATATTCATTTATTTAATAAGTTAGTTCATAACTTACTACTAAGGTAGTAAGCATTAATTTATTTCACATATTAGTTTTTTGTCGTAAGTCTTAACTGGCACGCTAAACTTTTTTTAAAATATCTAAATTCCCTTTATATTTATTTACAGGAAACTGCAAAATCTCAACCAAACCAGTCAAACGCAACGAACAATTGAAAAAAATTCGATTCTGACGTCTCTATGTAAATCCCTGTTCTGTTTCAAGATGGACTTAAGAAGCAAAAAGGAAAGAGTCCAAGGGGCGGACCACCCCTCCCCTCCCCATCGGAATACAGAATAATAAGCACCAAAAGAAATGGCGGGCGGAGGAAAAATATAAATAGCTATCTACCTCCCGGAGATATTAAAATTTGTACAACGCTCGGCCCCGTTTCAATTTTGTTAAAATAAAATTATTCTCTGCCCAAGGAAGACGCTTATATTTTTGGTATTATCTTTGTTATAGTGGGTGCTTTGTATCGTTGTTTTGAATATATTTTTTCTTAGTGTTCTTAACACTCACTAATGATGAAATTAACAAACTAATAACGCTATTGACTAGACAGCGTATTGTATTATTTTTTCAACAACAGTCTATTTACATAACTTACAATGGTAATACATACTTATCAAACCACTTAACTCCAACTACCCTCAATTTGTCAATTAATGTGAACCAATCAATCAATTAACTAATGCCTTATACGTTTTTCTTGTAAGTCAATATTTAAGATGACCTATAACAAAAGTTGAAGTCACCATACAATTACAAACTGTGAAAGTGAACTCTGAACGTAAGTGAAAATCGCGCAACTTTCCACTTTCAACTTTAATCGTGCTAACTTTAGTTCCGACCTTTTTGTAGCGTCGGCAAATACATCACACTTTGTAAAATTACTTTTATTGCGTATTAATGCATATGAAAGCTGTGTTAAGCTGTGCAAAGTGTTGTTATTTTGACAGTTACGTCACTTAATTAAGGACTAAATTGTTAGCCCATTTTGTCGACGGTGAATTAATTTTTAGAATGATAATTTTGTGACCATCGCCGGTTAGGTCATTTTGCAGTTTTCTCTGTTACCAATAACAAATTACAAAGCTTTACAGTATAAACTACCATCCCTTGTACTATCAAATTGGCCTATATCCATATACTTTGAAATTGTTCTTCTTTATTTTATACCAAAACGCTAACACGCAAAAGATAAGAAAAAATCTTAAAAATAACACTTATTTAATAATATTATAGCTTAATATTACCATCTATAAATCTACATGATTCCGTTTTCTTAATCAATTTCTCAAAGGCTGCCCTTAGAATATTCAAATGTTCCTTTAAACATTTGTTTTTTTTTTTATATTCAAAGATTAACTAAAGCAGAAAATATTACTTCAATACGAATATGCTAACCTTACAAAAGTTAACCACCTGTTAAGCACATGTCGTTTAAGTTCCGTTTTAGTCCGAAACACGAATTCAACTACAGATAATTCAAATCAATTATCGTTATAGATTAACGAATTCTATACTTTCCAATGGAATTTTTTAAGTTCTTCTAACATTTTTGACATTATAAATATTTATTAATGATTTTTATAGAGTTTTAATGATCGTCATTTATATTTTGTTTTGTAAGTCAAATTTTTTCCAACCTACCCGTCGATAACATCAATTTAAAATTACGTCATCGATTAAACGACCCGCCATTTTAAAAAGCGACCAATGTCACCGCTAAGTGGGAGAGAGAAAGAAAATCGAGGGGGTCATTTTTGCCAATACTTAAACGAAGATAGATAGCAGCCACCCACCGCTCCGGGGGTGTTTTAAGAAAATTTTAACTTTTCTTTATTCAAAGCGATACCCCCGGGGGTGAAACCCCTCTGGGTGGCCCCATTTTTCTTATACTATTCTCTTTGGCCAGTCTCAAAGGAAAATAAGACTGTGTACTCAGTTAAGCATTTATTAAATCCAACATTCACAGTGAATGGCTAAAAAAGCGCTTTCAATTTATAATTTCCCGGAGTCTCGTTATGTTTTAATTAAATTTTGCGCTTCGTATTCTTTTGTTTCTTGTGAAATGTTTACGAATTAGTTCAGTTTATACTAACAAGCAATTTGTGGATTTTTTTCTGTATACCATATTAGGTATAATAAGTTGATATGAAACGCCATGAGTACAAAATTGTACTTGAATAAAGATAGTCACAACAATTATTGGATTTTATTTCTACGCAAGTTCATACTTTTTAGAGCACGATTCCTTCTAAGAAAGTAGTATGTACAAAGACTAGAACTAGTATACAGAAAGTGGTGCGCAGACTAGTTTAGTAATCTCGCCATAATAAAAATATGAATGCCGAAATTGTAGGCAATAAACAACGGAAAACCGAAGAGTCAACCGAAAAACCTGTTAAAAAAGGGGTAGGCATGGGGTAAGGGATAAAATGGCCTAACAACAATAACCATGATTTTCAATAAGGAGGAAAATAAAAATATGCAATTAACTTAACCGAAAATGAATTTGTACTTTTTAATTTTTTTGAATTTTATCTGTGTAACAATTATGTTAACAATTTTTGGTCGCTGTGCTCTTGTAGCATTTTTAGACTATCTATACTAATATATAAAGCTGAAGAGTTTGTTTGTTTGTTTGAACGCGCTAATCTCAGGAAGTACGGGTTCGAATTGAAAAAATATTTTTGTGTTGGTTAGAGCATTTATCGAGGAAGGTTATAGGCTATAACACATTGCGATGTGACTAATAGGAGCGAAGATACAGCGAGAAATGTGAACAAAACGGGGGAAAATTTTCATCTCTGTGGGTTTCAGTTGTGTGAAAACGGTTCAAGATACCTAAAAAATGTGTATAAAAGAATGATTCCTCTTTAAATCTATATGTATAAAGCTATATATGACGCTATATGTCTATCTTTTAAGATTAACTTGCAAGAACGACGGAAAGGGACGCGATCGACGTCGTGGATAACAGTTCAAGATTATAAAGATGACAGGGTTTGCAAAAACTAATTTGGATGCCCAAAATAACGTTTCTGGCGGACAAAGTCGCTGGCACAGCTAGTTAAAATATAAATAAGTAGAGACATAAAGTCGCAGTTAGGACTCTATAAATAAGTATATTGCTTTGCACGCGGACAGGTTTCTTTAAAAATATGCCAAAGCCAATAACTTAATAAGATTATGTTTGTTTGTTTGTTAATTCATTAAAAAAAGGATGTTTTAATTTTCATTCCAACGTTAATCTTCATAAACTTTCAATAATTATCAGAAAGGAATACAATTCCATAAGTCAATAGTTGAAAATTTCTTGTAAATAGGTACAATAACAGTTATCGCAAACAAAACTACCCCCAAAGCGCTCAAATCTGAAGGTAGTTGCGAATATACAAGAAACTAAAAATAAAACAGTATATTAGTTTAAAGTATTTTTTATTGAAATTTGATTTATATTACATTTCAATTCGTTATTATATTAATTTTTTATCTAGATCAGTTAGCAGTCAAAGGTTTATTAATTATAATTACAAGTAGACCTTAAATTACAGTGTCTTGCCTTTCTATTGCCGTCCCTTTTACACATATGCGAAGTGATGGGGACGACCGGCTGATATAATTGCGGCAATTGTTCACTAACCATTGACGTTATATTAAAGGAAAAAAATATAAGGGCCATGGTACACTGAGATCATTCAAAAAATCTGTGTACTCAGTATATACCAATATTGTTTCTGATATACTTAATATTCTAAGAACATGTTGGCACATAGCTTACGTTTAATATAACAAAAAAACGGAAGTATTTTTGGCAATGTATTAAATACTAACATTTACATGTAACATTTTCCTTATTATCATATGTTTACCACCGATTTTATGCGGAAAATATACAAGATTCACGTTGACTTTGACATTAATTTCATAGAAATTTGACTTAATTCGAGAATTATATTTCTTTTCATGACAGCAGAGAACAGACATGGTGTTTTCACTTGATTGAGGGTGAAGTATACGAGACCTATAAAACCTTATTACGATGCGCAGTCAACATTTTGGCTTTTGACACTTATAAGTTATATCTCAACACCATCATCAGAACACAACAGTCCCCATTTTTGCTACTTTGCCAAGCTCATAAACCGGAACCACATTTAAACACCTAAATACTGTAGTTACGCTACTCGCGTACACATTTAAAACACTTATAACGGTTTTAAACGCGAACCGCAGTTTAACTAATACATTCCGCGTTTAAAGCCGTTAAACGTGTTTTATTGAAACACTTAGGAATAAAGTTTTCCAAATTCATTTGCCTGGAGATTTATCACAGCGAAAAATTATAACAGACCCCAGAAAATAGGATGAACTTAAAACACTTTTAGCAAACAATATCACAGTATAAAATAAAGCCTTAAAAATATAATCAGTACGAACGGTTGGCACAGGGCAATACTCAGGGGCCGTTCAAGTATATACTTTAGCACAATGGGAGAGGGGGTTTGGATTTTGGATACTTTGCTAATTTAAATATAGCACAGACAAGCACGGAGTTTACTTGATGGGAGGTAAAATTCCCTAGCCATATAACATCTAAGTAAGATGCGCGGTCGGCCTATTTTTGGCTCTGTATATTCGGTGATACTAATGTTTGATGACCGAAGGTCGAAATCGTGATTACATCAGTATATAGCTAATTTAAAATCCATATAATTGTTTACGTTTAAAAGTAACGGCTAAATCAATTTGAATTGGAATTTGCATACTCGCTGACTTTGTTATCATTATTACATGCAATGGATTCTTCGCTTTGTTTATTTATAAACACTTAAGAGGTCTCGGGTGGTTATACTCGAACGGCCTTTAGACAAAACATTACAATTGGCAACAATATAAATTACAAATTTATTTAGATTGAAAAAAAAATCAACAAAGGCAGGACTCGAACCGGCATCCACGGCGTTACGTACTGTTGCTCTAACTGAGCAACTGTGTTAACTGGATACAAGTAGCTCAATTGTAAAGTCAAGTTTTTTAACTAAATTAATTTTTAATTTATATAATGCCATCATGCGCAAAATATTAAAAGTTCTCCCACAATACGCTACACCATAATTATCATATGAGATCCCGTAGATTTAAACGTAATTTAGTAACAATTTTACAACACTTTTCGGCTTTTAGTCCATAACTATTTGGCATTTATTTAACAAGAACTTCTAAAAACAAATTATAAATGCTTCTTCGATTTTCGAGTTGTTCGACCGTCGTAATTGAGAATCGACATCGTTTCGACATTACGACCGTCGAGCTTTAAAGCCGAGTAGCTTTTAACAAATTATTCAGTCAAACTGAAACAATTTTGAAAGTTTAAAACATTAACTATCTTCTTATAGATAATCTTATGTTAAAATGTGAGGTTAAATTTAACCTACCCTGGTTTCAATTAAAAGTGTGTGCCTTATTTCCAATCGTCGTTATACGTAAAACGATATCTATATATATACTACTAGCGACCCACCCCGGCTTCGCTCGCCTGCAATGCTGATACAAAATACACTAAAGAAAAACTGTGAATGTTGTATATAAAACTCTTCCTCTTATTTAGCGTATATAGGGACAGAAAAAGCGAATTTGTTTTATATTATGTAGTGATAAACAAATTTACCCTTTTTTCTAAAATAAACGATTTTTCAATATACAGTGTAAACCCCGTACGCTACCATTAGATTACCACTATATACTGTTAATTGGCATGGTGGCGAACACATTTTTGTGTCCGTTTCACAAGTATTTTATATAAAAGCTACTTCTGTGCTCTATTCAACTAAAACAATTTATCATTTCTCGGGTATTTGAAGTCAGAACATCTCATGTTTAACGCAATGCCAGACGTTCAATCTATTTAGATAGGGGGGCGGTATAACAAAATAAATAAAAAAAACTAGTAAAAAACAGAACAAATAATACAAAACAATAAAAAGGGTGACTCATGGCATACCTGTGTTATTATGTTATTCCTCACATTTGGTTTAGTTAAAGTTTTTCTAATACGGTTTTTCTATTAATTTAACAACAGCTCTTTGTATCGTCATAACATGCACAGTCTTAATATAACGACTCTTAGTAAAAGAGAGTTTACACTGTATTAAATAACGATCATTTTATAGAAATGTTTTACCAATTCCCAAAAGCGGCGCAGGCGCATTTTTACTATTGTTACTGTCTAGTCACGTGACGCGCCAGTTACGAATTCGAATATTAAAGAAAAATATTATAACGCGATTAAAAATAAGGCCACAAGTCTGCGACAGTAAAGAACTACTTAAAAATTCACTTGTTCGTCTTACCCCACTAAAATTGTAATACTGCTTGACTAGATATTAAATATTGTAACGAAAAGTGCGCTATTAAGTGATTAAAGTGGTTGAGGAACCAGGTCGGAGCTTCTTTGGGCATACTATATTGATTATGTTTATAAATAGTTTACTACGCAATGGCTAAATCAAAGTGAATTGGAATTTGCATGGTTATTGACTATTACGTGTCTCATATAATAAACAATAAATATTTCTGGTTCATAACCAGTAATTATGATAAGCGAAGATCTCCCAGAGACATTTTTTTATTTACCTTCATTTATAATGTAGTTGCTTTTAGCGCCATCTTTGATTGTTTCAGCTAACTACTTTAGGGTGGTTTAAAATTTCCAGAAATCGGAGTCATCGTGCTTGTCAAATTGCTACAAAGCTTCCGATGGACTCGTGGTTAAAATATTTTGCGTTTCAAACCGTTAAAAGTGGTCTATTTCAATAATGAGTATAGTACGCCCGCAGAAATTAAATTGCAAAGCCCATATCTAAACAATATCTACACTGCGAAGCTCTTATTGAATTAGCTAATAATTATAATTACAGTTGAAAATCGAGTCTTTATAATTAGTTGGCCCATTTTCAATACTTACTAAATAGTACAAGTCAATTTAGACCAGAAATCAGAATTACAATGTAGACGCTTAATAAAAAAAGTCAACGTAACCTCACCATCCAAACTGTGGTTGTTTCCTCATTTGAGAAAGAAATAAAAATTGTTTTCTTTTTTTAGCTACTTCAAACTGACTTTCCTTTTCTTTTTTTTCTCTAAAACTTTCTACTTTATATTGAACATAAATAAGTTCTCATTCAGGATTACAGTTCTTCCTACATCTAAATTGACTTTTACCATCATTTTATCTAAGCGGATCTAATTACTCCGCAAATGGATATTTGTCTTCAAACTTTGGCATAGGAATCACCGTTTTTTAAAACTGTTAACATTTCTTAAAAGTCAATTGTGCTTAATAGTTTTTTAAGGCTTGTGCGGCCATTTTAAAGGTACTTGACGTTTCGAGCATTTCATTCGTCGTAAATGAGACATAGTTCTTAAACTATCATCAATTACGACATTATGAGAACTACATCTCAATTACGACTGTCGAACATGTCGAAAACAAAAGCTTCGTTGTTTTAGCCATGGATATAAAAAAATAACACTAGTTAAATAAAGTTTTTCGGAAGAATTGTTAAGACATCATAAACTGGTGACTTCATTGGCACGGGTTGAAAAAAATTTAACTGAAAAAAAAATCTTAATCTATTTTAGACTGAATTAATTCGACGACATCGCCGCACCCTCGACCACAGTGTTCGTATCGATGTTTACCTAACAATAGAGTATGGAGTCTACTCGACTGCTTCAATCTAAAATAGATTTTTGATTGATGTGTTTGAAACATATTTCAAAGCTGTTATTGACAGCCCATTTTATAGGACCGGGGCTCTAACAATTATCCCTCGTCACGTGGTTATATGCTGGCCCGATGGGGTGGCAAGCTGAACGTCAGCGTATCGTTCACAAAATAATCACTCTCATCCAAAAAGTACCCATAACTATCATTCGAGACCTGATCCGCGTTAAACCTGGCCACGTCGCAGAACAGCTGATCGCGATCGAAGGATTTTCTCCTCTTCGCGAAGAGAATCGAACCGTCGAACGCGTATTCATCATCGAAGTGCAGCACCGCATCATCGTAGAAATAGTTCTCGGACCGAACGTTCCTGTCTATGTTCTTCTTGAGTTTCTTCTTCTCATAGCTGTTCTTCTCGGAGAAGTAGTCGTCGACGAGGGGGTCGTTGCTCCGTTCGTGCGCGTGCGCAGAGTACGAGCTCTGCGGGCTGTATTGGCACATGCGCATGCCCCGGCGCAGCTGTTCGCGTCGCCTGGCCACCAGGTCGCGGAAGTCCTCCGGCTCTATCCGAAATTCGTTCTTCGCGTTCATGAGGAGGTAGCCAGAGGCCGAGTGGAGGCGGAGCGTCTGCGAATTGTAGATAGAGCCGGATTTCTCTATGTGTCTCGGGATGCTGCCTTTGCGGCGCGGGCGCATCTGGCGAATGTTGGACGGCGACAGAGGATCACGATACGGGATCGACCTAAAAATATATGCACATACATAAACAAGTAAACAGTTTTTTGTGAAAACTGTTTATTATTTATTCTTATTTATTTATTAATACATTTACACTAAGTTTTTAAAGTGTATTTTTTTATTATAATTTAAGAAGCATATTCTTTATTATTTTCTAATATACTTCAGTCATATAACATCTGAACTTGACAGTTAAATGGTTAAACGTGTTGATTATCATTGTGTTAAGCGTGGGAGGTCCTGGGTTCGGAACCCAGAACCTCACGCTTGACGCAATTTATGTAAAACTGATCTGTGAAACGGACCCTGATTTCACTTTATAACGTCTAAAGAAACGCTGTCGACCCATTTGGCTTTGGGAAGTCCAGATTGCTACTAAAACGTGATTAAACTTACGGCTTTTTCACGTGTCAACGATGGCTCCTACCCAGGACGGAATTTTAATATTCCTACCAACCCAATATCTATCCTCAAAGAGATAGAAAATACTTATAAAAGATTGCATGATAGAAATGCATTTTTAAATGGTTACAGACGCGGATTATCAGCACTCCCGCGATCATGGTAGGACGTAAAGCGTCCAAAGCTTCACGTCCTTATAAAAAATATTAGCTAATAAAAATCGCGTTTAGACCGTTTTAATTATTTGAAATATCACTTACGTATTATGTCCGAAGCAATTACAGGTGCAGCTGCATACACTTGGCGCGTATTCTTCATCAGAGTATAATGGCATCATCGACGTATCACCTATAAATAATCATCATCATCATCAAATGTAGAACATCGTTTTTATTACATAGAAATCTCTAAGTGATTTTACATAAATACGAAATCGAATCTACATTTGCCTCAAAATTAAGAAATACATTTTTTTTATGATAAGAGTAGGAGATATGAGTAAGAGAGTCAAGTATTAGTTTCATTTGATGGAGGGTGAAGTACCCCAGCCATATAACAGCTCTATAACACATACTGTCTATAGTTTACACGAGTAGTACACATTTAAAAAAAAACACTTTAACGGTTTAAAACGCGATATACTACTTAAACTTATTTGAAAATGATTTTTAACTTCGGCCCAACGTTTCGCGTGGTCTCCCCGTGACCGCGGCTGCTGCAAAGAATCCGAAACGTTAGGCCGAAGTTAAAAATCATTTTCAATTAAGTTTAACTAATATATCGCGTTCTAAACCGTTAAAGTGTTTTATTTAAATAGTTTGCCTTTGTATATTCGGAAATTCAGACTGAAACGGAAACTTGATTAAATTTAACGGCTTTTTCATCTGTGGACGGTAGTTCCTGATCACGGTCGATATTTAATATCCAGATTTCCAGACGACGTCCAAGATGTTTCCTCCGAGCCCCTCAGAATATTCTGTATTAATTCGTGTATTTAATTAAATATTTATTAATAAGACTTTCACGTTCACTGATTTCATTAGTACTTACCAGCTTTTAACATTCTCGGCGTAGCTGGAAGTCTTGTCCCGCGGGCCACGCCCCTTAACACGTCACCGTCAGCAGTGATGACGTCACCTTCCAATCGTACAGCGACTTGTTGAGCCTGGAATGAGTTGCCTTATATTAACTATCCCCGAATATTTAAATAAAACACTGTTTGCGGTTTAAAATATTATCACAGTTCCTCTCTCACCAGGAGAGGAGACTTATGCCCACCAATGGGGCATGCCCACATTAATAGTTATAATCAGGGAGTTAAAGTTCAAGCCAGATAAGTCGATCTGTGTCAGCCAATTAGGCTTAAGTTCTTAACCCGTGCCCAGCAGTGGGACATTCAAAGGACAAGATGATACAAACGAATCGATTCGAAGTAGTTTTGTAGTTATTTTTTCTATCTTATTATCTCATTGTTGTTTATTGTTTTAATGTAGCTTCAGCTAGAACTAGTCACTGAAAATCACTTTCAGGTGCAACTAAAGTTGAGTGATGGTTTATGTTTTTGTAATGTTTGTGTGTGTGAATTAATTGATTTATTTGTTTTGATTCCTGGGTTTTTCTCACCTGTTCCGCCTGCTGTTGATCACGCTTCTCGTCTTCAGTGTTCATCGTGACGAATCTCAAGACAAGTAAGTTGAGGCACGCCGCCACAATGGCTAAGCCGAAAAGGATGAAAATCAGCGCAAACATCACATAGGACGGCTTACGGTTGAGCGCGTTGTCCTTTTGTAGTGCCACCATATCGCCAAAGCCTAAAAATGAAATGTTAGGCTAGCTATTGAAATTTGAACACACGACCAAAAACGGGTTCGAGTCCTGTTTGACATCTTTAAACGGTTTAAAACGCAAAATATATTAGAATATGCTTTGCAGTAGTCGTCGTCACAGGGGTTCGAAACGTCGGACCGTAAATATGTCAACTAAATTTTTAAAACAAAATTTGACGGTTTTAAACGCAAAATATTTTGCGTTTAAAACCGTCAAATTTGTATTATTTAAAAATATTTTTCAAATATAATGTATATAAATAATCCTCTTATGTTAATCACCATGTGAAATTTTTACAATAATGATCACAGGTTCATTGTTGATTCTGAGTTCGAGACCTACCAGGGTTTGAATTAATCCTTTTTAATGCGATAACTCTGTCTGTCTGTTACTCTTTCACGCCAAAACTACAGAACGGATATAGATTAAATTTGGTACACATATGGTCTAGACCCTGAGAAAGGACAAAGACTACTTTGCATTGCGAAAAAGGGGGGTTTAGAAGGGGGGATGAACGTTGGTATGGAAATTCGTGGTTTTTTAAGGTAGAACAATGTAACTTTCTTCTTTAGGAGTGGGAGTGGGAGTGAGAGTGAGAGTGGGAATTAGAGTAGGAGTGATGTGAGGTGAAGTGTTGCGGCAAAGTAGCACTTACAACATAGATTGGCTGCGATAAATGCGCAATTACATAAATTAATAAACAGCCTAAATAATTAAAAATTCTACCCCAAGTCACTAATCCACGCGAACGAAGTCGCGGGCACAGCTAGTTATTTAATTAAATAAAAATTAATGAATACAACTTACCAATCGTTGTGAGAGTAATGAAACAATAATAGACGCTGTCAAAGTAGTTCCAACCCTCAAACTTGGAGAAGGCCGCTGCACCACCAGCTATGGTCAATGACGATAAAGCGGTCACCACGCAAATAAGATCCACTTCAGTCGCATGCGTTTGTCGACAGTTCATTGCTCGTTTGATGGACTTTATAATGACACTGGAAGTATATAATATATTTTGTAGTAGATGTAAATATCTGGTTTTTCCTGTGGGCAATACAAATTGTTAGCGTTTGGAGACATAATGGAGGAAGCCTTCGGCCAGGGCGAACTACTAAATAGCATCGTGGGTTAATATATAAAAACAAGCAATGTAGTAGTAGTAATAAAGGCTTATTTAATTTATTTCTAATTTATTATGTTGATCAGTGCCTGGCCGAATCCAAACAATGTACCGTTTCCATGGAATTCGAACATAGGACCGCGCGTGTTTAATGCAATGAGAGTCTTACCCATCGAGCTAAGAAGGGCACTACACGTACGAAAAATGTAAATAAAAATTGGCAATAATAGAAGCAATAGTGCACTTGGCGCACGTCTAAGTCCACGACTAAAGAAAAGATATCCAGAAACTTACAATAAAAATATGTGTTGTAATGTAACCACTATTCTCAATTAAATGTCCGGGGCCCCACCCCCTCCGCCCCCCCGCGCCCCCCCCCCCCCGGCGGCCCCCCCCCCCCCCCCCCGGGGGGGGGGGGCCCCCACAACCCGCTTTTATATTTCAGTGTTTTTAAAGTTGATATTTAATACATACAAGTTACAAGCAACTGCTACTTATTATAAAGCCAACTACACCGCTAAAGTTAAGTTTAGCATAACTCTAATATACATATGCAATAAATTTAGAGGTACCTCATAAACTAAGTGTTATTCAAAAATTGCACAAAAGATTGAACAATTACATTAAGTAGTAAATAAATAAAATTAGTTGATATATTTTGTAAGTTTGTTCTCCAATGTAAAAGACTCTTAAGACTCTGGTGGCCACAGGCCATTTGTTAAAAATCTAAGTGTGCGAGAAAGACACAGTATTTATGTTCTTTTGAAATATTTATTAATGTTGACTATACCTGCTAAGCCTGTTAACCCTTTCACCGATACTCTGAAACATGATGAGTCCAAGTGGAATACCAACTATAGCATAGAACATGGTGAATAGTTTTCCACCGATTGTCGCCGGTGTGGAGTGACCATAGCCTGGAAAATAGGGGGCATGTGTAAGGTTGGTGTACAGAAAATTTCAATTTACTTTATCCAACTTACGCGGCTTACTCGTAGAATAGTTATTTTGGATATCAAATACTGTCTATAGTTTACGCGAGTAGTACACTTTTAAAAACTGTCTATAGTTTAACTAATATATCGCGTTTTACCGTTTAAGTTTTTATTTAAATTTTGGATATCAATTTTTTTTTTTGCAAACCCCCTGTTCAAGTCTATAAATTTGAGTTTACCACGACGTCGACCGAGGCCCGTCGTTCTTGCAAGTTAATCTTAAAAGAAAGACATATAGTGTCGCGGACTGTTTTTTTTAGATCATTTAAAGACGAAATTGAAAACTTTTATTTTACTTTATTCACATGAAGCGCTATACAATTTAAAAATCAAAATTATTGAAAAATTCAATTGTAGAGAAACACACGGAACCTAATCGGTTCAAGTCCTGCCGAGTCGAACAATTTTTCAATTTATTTTCGATTTTAAAAGAATATTTTTTCATATATAGTTTTTGGGTATCTTGAACCTTTTTCCATAACGCAATGGAAACTCACAAGGATAAATAATATTCCCCTTTTTTCCGACATATCCCGCTATTATCTATATATATTATAGGCTATAGGAGAAGAAAAATCTTCTCCTATAGCCTATAATACCTTACTCAATAAATGCTCTAACTAATACAATATAATTTTTCAATTAGAACCAGTAAATTCTGAGATTAGCGCGTTCAAACAAACAAACTATTGAGCTTTATATATTAGTATAGATAAATATTTTAAACTGTCTGTTTTATTTTGTTCTTAGATTATTTACTACATAAGTATGAAATTTTTACGATTTGATAGAAGAACCAACATAATTTCTGCATGAGGAACAAGGATTTATTATTTTGTTAAGTTCAGTAACAAAAAATTATAATAATTATCAATTTGTTGGTTGTTCCTGTGTTCTTTAGGTACTTGCTTTGTAAAAAGATATTTAGTCTTCCCTTTGCCTACAAGTAATAAGTATTTTTATTAAATCTTAGATTTTCTTCACTTACAAAGCACTGATTCAGGGTGAGGTAAAAGATTAGTTTTAGTAGCTCTTACCAATAGTAGTCAGCACAGTAGTAGCATAGTAGAATGCGCCAGTGAACTTCCACTGCTGTCCAGCCTTGTGCGGCTCCGACTTCAATACAACAGTCTCCATAACACGGAAGTCCTCTTCTGATATATTGTACTTTCGGATTATCATACCTTCTATAGCTGAAAGGCGAAAACAATAATAAACTTTACATACTTATATATTAAAAAGACTTTGTAATTTGTATTATGTAACCAGATATCTTATTATAAACATAGAATATATATTTAACCTGACCATTTCTATACACTCTGTCACATTTACCTTTTGTTATTTTTAAACACACTTTGTCACCAGTGTTATATTTGTGAATACATATCTTAATGTGTATGGTTAAATGCTGTCTGTAGTTTACATGAGTAGTGCACATTTAAATAAAACACAATAAAATATGGGGAGGCTTCCCAGTGACCACGGCTTCTGCAAAGCATCCAAAAACTTATGGTTGCAGTTAAAAATAATTTTCAAAGAAGTTTAACTAAATCTTTAAAACTATATCGTATTAAACTACTTTTTGTTTGTGTTTTAATTATTTTTTTTACTTATTTTTCTTCCGACTCTCCCATCCAAATCCAAAAGAAAGTAAATTTTAATTTAAATTCATATGGTTAAAACAAAGATTTTAGAACAAGACTTCCTTATACCAGAATAATTTGTGTAGTAAAACTTTTGTTGTCTATAAGAGCCTATTTCTGAATAAGAAACTATTAATAAATCACACCTTAATTGTAATTAAGTTATCTCATAACTTGTTGCCTCCTTTGTATATGACAATATAGTCTTTTTTAAACTTTAAGTTCCTATGGAACTATAGATTGGATTCGATTATAAGATATTAAACATCTACTACAGCTCAAACTCCTACCTTGTAAAACTTCAAATCGATTTCTCTCAGTAGTAGACTCAAGTGCATCAAACACAGCGGCACCGACAAGTAGATAAGTAAATGTGCACACAATTAATGATAGGGTGCGTACATTTTGCTTCTTCATCACTGCCGTGTGCACGCGGCCTTAGGCCATAGGGCCCATAACAAATCTACACTCCTATTATTTAATCCTTAAGTGACCATAATGCAAAATCTATTTCCAAATTCTATGGCATCCATCTCGAGTTTGATTATGTCAAATGGATTCATTTTAAGATGTATTTTTATCTACCGTAAATTGATCCCCTTTAGGAAGATTTTGCTTCTGTATCTAATGAGTTACATTCAGAAGATTCCAATCTAAAACAAATGATACAGGAATAGAAGTTTCATTATTATCACTTCTTCATGCCTTGAAGACAAAGGGAATGTTGGAACAGGAATTCTATTATTACAAATACTTTAACAGTCAATAAGTTATTTTATATTAATATGTTAGAAGAATTAGATACATTTGAACCTCTTGTCTTAAAATACTTTCAACATACTAATTATGTGTCAAAAAATATTTAGCTAGACATTGTCCTTTTGTATTTTAAAATATCTTAGGATAATAAACGGATTAAAACTCACCATTTCCACCCCTACAAGATATCGCATCTAACAATTCGCCGGCTGTGCATTGCGAAAGTTATTTTATAAATATTTAAAAATCCGCAAAGCTGTATCCTAAAAATAACAAAGTCCGCAATCGGAAAGGGTCAACCTCCCGCTCGTAAATGGGTCACACTTTGTATAAACATTATGATCGAAAACATTTAATTTAATCCCCCATAACCACTTCCTCGACGCATTATAACACATCTCTCGCTTCTAGCTAAAATAGCAGTGCATCGATAGTATTTTTATATGTCTATGCGGTAGAATTTCCCAGGCACACCTGCGTCTTCGTCCTATCATGCAAGCACGCACTTTGAAACAACATAACATGCATTCATCTGGGCGTCATCTTAAAGGAATATCTTCGGCCGATTAACATAATGTCGTTTCATTGAAAAATGTTAAGAATACATTAATAATTTTCCGCGAAACTGAACCCCCTGCACTTCCTCAATTTGATATTTGATTGACCTGCTTCGTGTTGCCAGTGGTGTAAAATAATTTCACAGCTAACGAGCTTACAACATTTTTTATTTAACTTTTTTTATTTATTTATGTAAATAGAATATAAAAAAATAATTTAATTATACTTATTAAAAAAATCAAGACAAACATTTTTATCTTTTACATAATTATTAAATTAAGTGACGTCTGTTATGGGAGTTAATGATATAATGCTTAAGAATAGCGCAATCTAGAATTAATTTTGTGTTTCTTTTACTTAGCTTAAATTAGCTCTATAAATGTTTCCGCCGTTTGTTAAGAGATGGCGGGGTATTCATATCATTTATTTACTAAAATAATACATTAAATATTGTGTTAAATGTCACATTATTTACTAATTAATAATATTCTTAGTAAATAAAAGTATATCTTAGAAGTTTGTAATAAATTATTGATCCCATTTTGTCATACATTACATAGTTACATTCTGTCATACATTTTCCGCTACTGTTGAACTAGGAGAATTGAAGGAAAGCTTAGTTAATAACAGGGGTAATACTGAACAATAAAGATGTAACCACCTAAAAGCAGTGTTAAGCCAGAAAAATTTAAAAGGGTTGTAACAAAAAACATTTGACTATTTACTGTAACCGTATTACTAAAGATGCCCAGTAACCACTAAACAGCAGTGTAATAAGACAAATAAGTGTACCAAACAAAAGGCTCCATAAAAGTTGTAATTCTTTCAAGACAAGAAAACTTTAATAAAATCCCCAGCGAAGTGCAAACACTCTAAAAAAATGGTTTTAAATGTTGTAACAAAATAACATTTGACAAGTTTTTACTCGTTAATCCGTATTTAAATGATAAAAATGCTTGGGGTGTGGGAAAAACCCCCCTCTCCCAAAAACATATGTTGTGTACTAAAAGTAATCAAATGTATAAACTTGGCGATAAAAGGAGTGAGCGAGTTTATTGCCAGTTCTTCTCGTTCGTTCTACGCCCCTTGATTTGAGAACTGGTAGTAAATGTAAAGTTAGATTCTTAATTATTTTGTGACGTTCATAAGTGTACATATTACCTACATGAATAAATGATTTTTGACTTTTGACTTTGACCTTCTGCACATGGGTTGAACACATTTCACATTTCCAATCTCGATAATTGTATTTATACTGGCAAGTAATTAATCAAACCACTGGATAGGAGGACTTCTAGGTTTGGACCCTATCTTTCGTGATTAATTCGAGGTTAGACATAGAGAAATTCCGTCGGTTTTATTACATACTATGTCTACTTGTTATGAGGTCATAGTTCGAAAACTGGCCATGTGTGTTCTGTACTAACCTTAATTGCATTAACAGTAAATCAAAAACTAAAAATAATGTATGTATAGGAAATGGTCTACAGATATAACAACTGTATTTTACTTAGTAACAAAGTAATCTTGTCGTCTCGTCAGCGCACGCGCCGGCCGAGTGAAGACCTTTCTCTCAAGTTCTGGGTCAATTCTGTTTATGTAAGGAATAAATACAATAATAAATGTTTCATATTTTTCGACCTTGCTTTCGTTGTATATCTGAAAATAAATCGAAAACGTTATCCTTCGAAAATAAGATCAAAGCTGTATTTTTATAGTATCGATTATATCATATGAATTTTAAATTTTAATAAAACAAATTCAACGGTTTAAATGCATTATAATCACTAAAATTGTTAATATCCCGAGACACAAAGGGAATGAATGATCTTAAATGAAAAATGTAATTCAAATTAGTACGATGTTTTTACGACACTAAAACTACCTAATACCTAATTAAGTATATAATTTTAAATACCGTCTGTAGTTTACGAGAGTAGTACACATTTAAATAAAACACTTTAACGTTTTAAAACGCGATATATATAAGTTAAACTTATTTGACAATTATTTTAACTACGGCCCAACGTTTCGAATGCTGTGCAGCAGCCGTTGTCACGGGGAGCCTAACCGTAGTGAAAATAATTTTTAACCAGTATTACTAATACATATCGTGTTTTCAATCGTTAAAGTGTTTTATTTAAATATATATTTTTAATTAATTGTTGAATAATCACTTTTTCGAAAATTGACTTTGTAAGTTTAAATTAGGCGTTAGACCATACATAATTACGTGCTATTTAAAAGCAATTAACATTTTATGTATGACATAGTGATAATATATTATTTTGCTTATATATTAATCGGTCAGTGACCAAGACACGGATACTTTTAAATTATTAACAGTACTATCTTTAGCGGTACTTATAAGTGCGGTAGTATTTTTAACAATAGTCCTAGACATTGGATATTTGTAACATTAAGTAATAGATTAACTATTTATTTATGTATTATTTAAGGCGTGAAAAGTGGTAATACACAGATAAGTAAATTAAATTATAGACCCGGTAGCTCAATTGGTTAGAGCAACAGCACAGAACTGTGTCATGCCGGTTCAATTTCTGCCCGAATTGAAATTTTGTTCAATTTATAATCGATTTTTGATTTATAAAATGCCATCATGTGCCACATGTGAAAAATATTAAAGTTTTCATATGTAAAATCTCTTATCCACGCATAGAAGAAAAATTGTCTTTGATGAGTTTTTTAGTAACAGACAAGTTCCTAGTTATTCAGACATCCCGGGCTGTCTGAAACTATTTATATTACCTATTAATTTGTATTTTTCATAATACAAACTCTCGCAATTCTACCCACTACGTATAAAATACTTTTAACAGTTTAAAAGGCGATATATATTTGTACGTGTTTGAAATTTATTTTAACAAGAACCGGTGTGTTTGATGCGTTGCAGCAGTCGTGGTCACGAGGGGACTGATTTATATAAATTTCTTCATTAATATCAACCCTTTCTCGTAAACCAAACCCAAAGTCTAACCAAAGCAGGGACAATTTCAATTCGAACCAGTAGTTCCTGGGATTAGCTCATTTAAACAAACGAACAAACTGTTCAGCTTTATAATATCAGCATAATTAGATAAATTTAAAGAACACTATCAGGAGCCAGTGACGAACGACATTCGAAAATATGGTACTGTACTGTTGTTTTCCAAATTGAACTACTGCATCATTTTCGTGATCACCGAATTTCCTCAACCTGTATTACTTACTTAGACAATTTAGGCCGCTAGATGCAGAGTAGCCTAACTGCATATTTATGACTTGAATGTTTTATATTCTAAAAATGTTAATCTATAAGAGCACAGTGACGAAAGTTGTTAACATAACTCTTACACAAATTATAGTACAAATTCGTTTTCGCCTAAGTTAATTGCATTTTTATTTTTCTCCATATTGAAAATCAGGTTTTTTTGTTATTAGGCTACTCTACCTCTAAGAAACTCAATTTTAGTTTTAATGTAATTTGCAGCAACGACAACAAAACGGTGTCGACTTTCCAATAAAATATAAACGTTTATGAAATTATAAATTCTAGCGGTTTCTAGCTAGGCTGTCGTACCTTCTGGAGCTAGGCCCTTTCACTTACGTAACACTCGAGAGAAAATCAAGAAAAGTGGAACTCGGGGTAAAACCTACGAAGTAACGTTCTAGACATTGGTTCTTTAGATCAATCTATCATAATTTTGTTATTGAAGTAAATACTGTCTGTAGTTTACGCGAGTACAACACTTTGACGGTTTCAAACGTGGAACATACTAATTATTTAAAACATATTTTAACTAAGGCCCGACGTCTTCCAGTGACCACGGCTGCTACAAAGCATCCAAAACGTCAGGCCAAAGTTAAAAAACATTTCCAAATAAGTTTAACTAATACATTCCGCGTTTTAAAAACGTTAAAGTGTTTTATTTCGATACTGAAGTAGCTACGAAAACTCAGTGGTAGCATCGGTACATTACACCGTCAATGGCGAGTTATTAAAAAAAAAAATTTTTTTTTAAATTTTAATTTTTTTAAAAAAAACCAAAACTTAAAAAACCCCCTTTTAATTTTAAAAAAAAAAAAAAAAATTTTTTTTTTTTTTTTTTTTTTTTTTTTTTTTTTTTTTTTTCTGGGGGGGGGGTTTTTTATATTTTTAACTTTCAAAAACCAAAAAAAAGTTTTTTACACCCCACAAAAAAAAAAATATAAAAAAAAAAATTAAAAAAAAAAAAAAAAAAAAAAAAAAAAAAAAAAAATATTTTTTTTTTTTTTTTTTTTTTTAAAAAAAAAAAAAAAAATAAAAAAAAAAAAAAAAAAAAAAAAAAAAAATATTTGGCCGTTAACTCTCCTTTTTTTTTTTTTTTCCCCCCCCCCGGGGGTTTTTTTTTTTGTTTTTTTTTTTTTTTTAAAAAAAAACCCCTTTTTTTTTCCCCAAATATTTTTTTTTTTTTTCCCCCCCCCCCCCGGGGGGGCCCCCCCCCCCCCCCCCCCCCCCACCAAACCCACAGGGGCGGCCCCAAATTAAAAATCGTTATTGAATAAGGTTAAACAAATATATCGCGTTTTAAACCTTTAAAGTGTCTTATGTAAATGTGTACTACTCGCGTAAACTAATTAATATATTTTGTGTTTGAAACCAAAATAGTGCTTAAATTCATGTGTATCGCATATGTGTATGAATTTAACCTGACGTAATAGAAAGAGTTCTAAACAATCAAAATATGTAACTAATAAATTGTGTAAGGCTTTCACGTCCATCGTTGAGCATAAGAATTAGCTTTTTTATTATAATTTTTTATATTAAATAATTTCTCGAGCAGTCGAGGAGTTAACATCTCCTGATGATGCCGGACGCACGTCACGGCGAAACGTCGAGAACCTCTTCTCGCTGATGTCGATCGAACAGCCCGAAAGACATAATCAAAATAACTGTTTAAGATTCCTTAATGTAATAAATAATATCAAATATTTCCCCCACCCCACCTAATGTCAATGGATTAGAAAGACCTATTACCTTAAACTTGCTTATCAATAAAGCCGTATTAGTAATATAAATAAATTACATATAACATCATACTATTAATGAGCTGTTCCGTTTAACCCGTCACAATATTATGTATCTGTGCCCATTTCTCCTAGCTAAACACCTTTCTTTACTCACACAAATATACAATAATCTGTACAAGAAAATGCGTGTGCATAAACGATGCCTCTATAGTATTTTGCCGCTGTGTGCGTTTAGAGGGGATGTGTCACTTCGCGAGGTATCTATGTGTGTGTGACTTTCTTTGTGTGCGTGTTGCGTATACGCACGCAATGCCAATGCCAGGTTACGATTACGGAAAGTTAAATTTCAAATGTTACGTTCGGGAAATGTGTATTTAGGAAATTGTTTTTTACACGTCTAACGACAGTCGATAAAAGGAAATTCGTGTTACTTCTTTGTTCCGTTCGCAAACATGATTGTTGTGAAATTATTTTATTTGTACACGTATAATTACATACATAACTTGTTGATACTTTATTTTTGATATAATCTGTATTAACTGTTTATAAAACAGAAATATATTTAAATAAAAAAATCGCTTTGCAGCAGTCTCCTCGTGATCACACAGGCTCCATCCGAAACGTCGAGCCGTAATGAAAACGATTTTAAGTAAATTTGACAAATATATTTCGCGTTTCAATCCGTTAAAGTGTTTTCGTTAACCTTTCTTTAAAAATCTCGGTCGTTTTAGTTTTGTAAGACATAGTTTTTAGAGCAGTTACAGTTTAACATTCCTTATAATTATTTAAGGGAAATAATATAGAACAGTTTGTTGGTCATTTGTTAAGCAAACTTAGTGCTATTTGAAAACTTTATTTATTTATAACGAGTATTATAGACGAATGCTCAGCAATTAATTTTATAATTTTGCTCTGAGCAACAAAAAAATGTAGAACATTCTGTCTTATCATTCTAATGATTTTAATGATACCGTAATGAGAAATTTTAATTAACCATTAATGTCCACGGTCTAGGCTGTGGGAAGTGGTTACAGTGAAAGCTTGCACCCCGATGACTACGACTGAACTGATTTGATACTTTTCTTATTATCTCATCACTATTTTTCAATTAATTTCGGATACAATTTGCATTTCGTTAATTATTTTATTTAAATAAAACACTTTAATAGTTTAAAACGCGATATATTAGTTAAACTTATTTGGAAATGATTTTTAACTTCGGCCCGACGTTACGGATGATTTGCAGCAGCCGTGGTCACGGGGAGACATATTTTATTCTTTACTTCATTCGTGTGTTAATTTTTATATTCCCACTTGTTAAAAAAAACGAAAAAGATTTTTTTTTATTTACAGGCAAGTAAGTCAGGGGTCTATGTCCGACGAATTATATCTATATTTTATGTGAGGCTAGAGGCAGCCTAACCGCAATTTTATGAATTGTATTATTTATATTTCCGATCGATAAGGATTTTTTTTGACGTCAGACACACCCTCCATCTTTAGTCTCCCCCCTGACAACGGCTGCTGCATCGGTAACATCGAGCCGTAGTTAAAATCATTTTAAATAAGTATAACTAATATATATCGCGTATTAAACCGTTAAAGTGTTTGATAAAAAAAAACAAATACATAAATGTATTTAGTGACACGTTTTGTATATTAAAAATAAGCACTTCCATTTTTTTATCATTAAATCATTAATTTTAACAAGCGGTATCCATTTATGACAGATGTACCAAATATACCAAAACGCTATACGTTGCTACTATCAAACTTATACATCGCAGTACATTTGCTATTAACTCGTCTAGATGGTAAACCGGCGAAAGCAAACATTGCTTGACGATTATCGATACCGCTACTCGTTAAAATATATTATGTTATTTCTATATAATTTATTGCCAGAAATATAGTATGACAATTGGAACTCTGTGAGAGCAAGATAATTTTTCGATCAGTTCTAAGTCCTCGATTCGAATTCGGGGAAATAGTAAATGTTTTTGTAGCCACTCATAAATTTAGTATTTATTGACGGTATGGAATAGTTTTATTTGTTCTCACTATTATAACAAAAGTCGAAACTAAAAAATTGTATGCTTATAAGGCAGAGTAGGTAGTAGCAGAGTTCATAGTAAAAAGTTAATCTACAAGAGCTCATTGACCGAAAATTGGTAACATAATTCTAACACAAATAATAGTACAAATTAACTTTCGCTTAAGTTAATTGCGCATTTTTATTTTCCTCCCTATTGAAAATCGTTTTTTTTTTTGTTATCAGGCCAGTATCGGCTTTAAATATCCTAAGCATCCGTCAAATAAAAATTACAAGTGATTTATGAAAAATAGTAAATTTAAGGACTATAAAGCCTTAAATTCAATACAATATAAAAAACAAATTAAACTATAGTAAATAAACTACGATGCAATAAATAATAGCTAACTGTATTTAATTTGACATCATTGTTAACCTGCCGATGTTACCATCAATAAAAAAGAACAATAGTTCTGGCTGTTTGATAAAAGCATTGAAAAAAGTTAGTGTTCCAAATTCAAATAATTTCCCACACGTAACGTTACGCGGGCGGACAACGAGCGCACGCCGTTATACGAGGCAGTGACCTACATTACCGCAGCATTTCGCCTCATTTCTGCAACCGGTTTAGTTTATAACCTCAATGGAAGATCGCTATTGTTCTGCATACAATACGCGTTTTGTATCAAACGTTAAATATACATAGTACGAAAAAACGTAATGAACGTCGAGTTTAGTTTTGTACAGTAAGAGATTTATAGTATCGTTGCGGAGTAGGTATGCCGCGCTTTCTGATTTTGAGACTAGAAATTATGATGCCTTCAAAGTCACGGTTGCACATCTACTCTTGCGTTGATATAACAATTATTTATTATGCCATTGGTAATAATTAATAAGTATTATTTATTTAACACTTTAACGGTTTAAAACGCGATATTATAAAAATTATTTTAACTAAAGCCCGACGTTTTGTTTTAAAACGTTAAAGTGTTTTATTGAACTGTGTACTACAGGCAGTTTTTAGTATTATGCTTATAAAGCAACTGGCTAAAGACAAACGTTATTTTGCCGTATGATGTGCTTCGATGAAATTTGATTCCTATAAAAAAGGTTTGTGTGAACCTCAAAAGATAGACATATACTGTCATGGATATTTTTTAGATCATTTAAATAAGAATAATTATGTTATCCATATTTTTTGGGTATCTTGAATCGTTTTAGAAGCGTAGGTACGAAATGGGATATCTCAAAGATAAATAATTTTCCCCGTGTTTTTCACATTACCCTCTCTTTCGTCTGTGTAGTCTAAAGCCTTCCTTAATAAATTGTCCAGTAATACAAAAATCATTATTCAATTCAAACCAATAGCTTCTGAGATTATCGCGTTCGAACAAACAAACTCTTCAGCTTTATAATATTTGTATACATAGATTTCAATAACATTTTTTAAATACTGTCTATGTAACTGTAACGGTTTAAAACGCGATATAATAGTTACACTTATGTGAAAATGATTTTAACTAATATATCGCGTTTTAAACCGTTTAAGGTTTTTTTTACTTAAAAAAATTTATTTAGATACGAAAAGATATAAAAAATCACCATTTACGATGTATGTGCCGAATAAAGTTATAACATAAGCAATTATTCAAAATACTTATTACAAACTGGCCGTGTTATCCCAGAAGTTTAATCACGTTTCTGTTTCAGTCTGTGAATATTCAAAGTAAGAATAGGTCGCCAGCACAACTTCATATGATGTTATGTGGCTGACTTTTTATCAAGTGAACCATAAGCCTCTCTGTCCTCTCGTTAATAAAAGTGGCACTAAATAAAAAAATATTTGGTTATGGTAATCTTTTCCATCGCAACATCATAATGTTGAAACATCCATTACACAAAAGTGGAACAGTATGATTCACGTAACAAAAACATAAGTACCGTGGCATACAGGGATTATCGAATGTGATGTAGCGTCTGTTAGGTATATTAAAAATATACAGATTCACAATAGATACTGAATTCTGTCATTTTTTTGATTTTTAAATTACTAAATAAATCATTTTGTAATAAAGAAATTTTGAGATCGTTTATACATAAAGGTTTTTTTTAAAGATCGAAAGTCGAACGTACGAATCTAGTTACCATTTTCAAAATGTGGTGTTTTTTAAAACCTTCAATTTATTTAATGTACTATTATCTATTTATAAGATAAGGCATTTCGTTTTTCTCAAATAAGGCTGTTCCCATATTTTTTGACGGGTTTGATGGCCCGATGGAAGTAATATATAGCTATAATCATTGGGTCGTAGGTACGATTCCTACCGTGTCCAACATCTTTCTAATTAATATATAATTTTCCGGAAACATGACAAAAAATCTGGATGTTTCAATGGGTGGTAGCAATATTGAAATTTGGTCCTGGTCACGAATCACCGTCCTCTGACAAAAGAAGCGAGTAAGATTCTCGTTGCTAAAATAGGTCAACAGTGAATCTTGTTTAGGTGTTGCATGCTTGGGGTCACATCCTACTCAGTCATAAAAAACATCATACCTACTACCATAAAAACATGTTCTAATGGGATTTAAATCAATACAAAAAAACGTGTTAAACACTATCAATTATTCAACAAGAATCATCTACTAGTCCGTCCAAATCAAATTTCGTTACATCAAAACGAAAATGTCCCAAAAAATTATCTCTATTTTATAATTCGACACACCGCTAACAGTATTTTGTAACGAGATCACTTTATGAGGTCGTGTGACACTTACAAGTTCAGAGAAAGTATTGTTTTGTTACTTGATTGGTCGCGGGCATGCAAACAAACAGGAAAACAAATTATAATTTTAGTGGAGAAAGGCAGACTTGCTGATAAACAATTTAGCGATGACACGCAGGTAATTAGAAATAAATAATGATGTCATAGAATTCATAGCTATGTTTTAAACATATTAAATTATAGAATAAATATAATCTCTAATATATAAAATTCTCGTGTCACGGTGTTTGAACTTAAACTCCTCCGAAACGGCTCTGATACAACATACAAAAATACATACAATCCTCAATTTTCACCCTTCTACAATCAAGCCTTATTTTTTAATAGACATTTTAGTAAAATTACTTATATGACAAAAAAACGTTTGCCGGCTCAGCTAGTTTTAATATAATATATGTTAATGCAAATGAGAAAAAAGGCTAACTGTTAAAACAATGGCCTTTTTTAACTGATGGTGTAAATACACGCCCACGTCGGGCAATAGCCCTCTACGGTGCTTTGAGGGAACCCTGGGAAGTCGAAAAATTGCCCTAAAATAACAACTGGTGGCCAAACTCTGAAGAAAATAATTTCATATGACCTTACATAACGCCTGTGTAGCCATATGTTTAAGCGGGTTGCTATTATGTTAAATGCGAGAGGTCCTTCGTATACTGGAGAAACAATAGATACTATAAAAGAACCGGGAAAAGGAAACGGGCACAGAAATGAGTTTGCCCAATGCCCAACGAGGGGAATTCACTTTTAAATAACTCCGAGCCTCCAAAACTTACATCGATTCTAAGACTAACTCTATCTAATGTTTAAAAATAAATATTAATTAAAATATTTGATTTTTTATCACATCTACTGACTACAAAAATAACAGACAGATCTCAACATAATACTGTGTATGTATCGTAAGTACGAGTATTGTAATTTAAAGTCAAAATATTATATATTTATGCAATGGAAAAATCTGCTTAAATAGGTGTAAAAACACAATGACACAATAATATTTCAAAACTGTGAAATAATAGTAAAAATATTTTCTAATGAACATCTTTTCAAATAGTTTTAAAAATTGTGTTCTATATAGCCCTAAGTTGCTTACAACAATATTACAGTGATATAATATTCTACTAAAGATGTGACTAAAGAAAACCTCTCGCTATAGGAAACTGTAATTTTCTTATGCAACGTGTACTAATGCGATGCAACTAGTGTATTAAATCGAATTTCTAATATTACATACGCTTTCTTCGACACACTCTCAAGTAAAATGGTGGCGGCAAACTCAGTGCTTTCTTTTTCAATGTCGGCTATAGAGCGAGACCGAACGATTCATTCACATACACCAGACAGAGACGGACGTATATTATGTTATTGCGTGTATTATTTAAGGTTTGCGCACGTAGCGCAAACGTCAAAAAGCGCGCCAAGCGATTTTGACAGTTGCACGAAGGAGGTAAGGTCCTATATAATTTTTTATCTGTTCGACTAGTGTTGTATGCAGTCTGTGCCGATTCGCGTGCAGTGAAATGTGGGACAATCAAAAGCCTTTCTCCGCTGTTGTTAGGTATTTTATTCCGTTAGTTTTTTTGCGGCCGGCATTATACCAATATGGCGGGACGGTGGCATAATTTTTTTTTCACTGTCACGTTAGATTATTCTTGTTGGGTGAAAGGCTGGGTTCTTCTATGTAACTATTGGTGGAACAATGATGTAATTGTCGCCCATTTTCATAGTCATTGGTGTTTTAATGCTACATTATAAAGACCTATTTGTTTTTCCTCTATTGCCATTTTGTTTCTAACATTAAATGCCGCTGTTAGAGCGTCATTAACGTGGGTTAAAATGAATTTGTATTATTTGTGTAAAAATATTGCGGTGACTGTGAAATAGACTATAAAAATATAAATAAGTCAAGTTATAAAATTGCAGTTAGGCTACTCTGCCTCTAGCGTGCTCTCTAGTTTGATTTTGCCTTCTGAGACAGAGAGAAATTATCTCAATTGCTTATCGCTAAAAATCTCAAATGTTAATAGCACTGCAAGTAAGTACGTCTCGTAAAACTAGTAAAATATAATTGCATAGATAATTAACATAGACTGCATCACACTTTCTCCGACTAACGGGTTTTAAACTGGGTTACCAGTTTTAGATATACGTTGCGAAGTTATTTCTTTTATCTGGGGTCCAGTTATTTTCCTATGTCATTCAATCCGTTCTGGTCTCTTGTTTGCTGTGCTGAAAGTTCTAGAAGTAGAGAAGGATTATTATTCAGCATATCATTGTCTTTCGGGCTGTTTGCTCAAATAATTCTTCGAGCAATCGAGGAGTTAACTTCTCCTGATGATGCCGTCCACACGTGATGGCGAAACGTCGAGAACCTCTTCTGGCTCACGTCGGCCGAACACCTCGAAAGACCAATATGCCAGTTGTATTATTATCTGTCAACACAGATGTTAAGCGAAATGGGGATGTTCCGAATAAATAAAACACTTTTAACAGTTTAAAACGCGAAATATATTAGTTTCTTTGTTTACAATTTTATTTTAACTGTTGCTCGCTGTTTCGGATGCTTTACAGCAGCCGTGGCCGCGGGGGAACGCAGTTTAAAATTGTAAATATGATACCTAATTAATTTCGTGTTAAACCCGTTAAAAGTATTAAATTAATAAGCGTAGCTCTGAGATCATGTCCCTAAGTTCACGGCCGTAGTAAGTAGGCCACGGTTGGTGAAAGTCGGCGAAAGGTGTACGCAATGAGGTCAGTTACAAATGTTACGTGTAATACTTTCTTTCATATGGACCGGTGAAAAATTACGCAAATATGATAAAATAGTTGCTCGTGAACTTTACTTATAGGGAGGTATAACCCGCACTTAGATAATAAGTTACAGAATATTTTAATAATTCAATATTTATGATAGAGGGTTCTAATCATGGGGCTCTCTCGATGGAAGGAGAAATAACCCAGTCTTATAACATCGCATCAAGATGCACTGTCGACCTGGACTAACGATATTCGGAAATCCACAGACTGAAACGAAACGCGATGAAACTTGACTGCTTTTTCACCTATGCACGGTAGTTCGTGACTCGGACGGAATTTCGATATTCCTTCCACCCATTGTATATCCAGATTTCCAGTAGTCCAATATGTTTCAGATTATAAAATGAACCACCACGCCAAGGAAACTATATTATATAATATTACTTAAAGGTGTTTTAATGTGTTCTACTCTCTTTAAAATAGATACATAGGTACATATACATATGTAATACCTTACTGGGACGTATGCCACTCAAAATTTGCCCTTATGTTGTTCGTATAATTTTATTGTCTGTAGTTTGACGTCAGTGATACACAATATAAAGAAAACACACTGTACCGGTTTCCTTAATAAATATTTTTTACAAGAACCGACGTTTTATTTTATTTAAAATACCCTTTATAATGTTTATTTAATGCTTTTCTAATATTAAAAACTTGACAATAAAGCGAGGATTGAATAAAACACTTTAACGATTTAAAACGAGATGTATATAAACTTATTTTATAAAATGTTTTAAGTCTAAATGCTGCCCGACGTAAACTATAGACAGTATTTAAAAAGCGAGTTTATATCTTTTAAATGATTATCTATTGCTTTCGCCCCTTAACCCTTATTGCCCATTTTAGTCTTAAACAGGGGTAGTAATTTAAGGTGGGGGTAAATGTATCACGCGACGAGCGTATAATTATGGTATATACCAAAAATCTAAAAAGACTAAATCTTGGTTTCGAATTTCAGAAAAAACGATAAATTCTTTTATCAACAAGTTTCTTGCCCGTACTGAACATAGATGTATGTCCGTACAATTTATAAACGAAAATTGTAACACGTTCGGAATGTAAAGTGATAACCCCAATGTTCTCATTTATTAATTATGGTAAAATTAAAACGCAAAGCATCCGAAACGTCGGACCGTAGTTAAAATAATTCTCAAATAAGTTGAACTAATATATATATAGTATTCGTATGTACAATACATTGCCAGTTGAGGTGTCAAATTTATCGATAAATAAATATTAAAAAGTTATAAAATTTAGATTGTCTCAAAAGGCGTAGGTATTATTGTCTGAAAAATTTCATTAATGACAAGAGCCTGGCAGCAACATGGATTGCTTTCTAGGTTAATAAATTCACAATGTATTAGTTTATAAGACATGTTTAAAAAAGGACGGACTGAGTATCTTGGGTGTTCTTCTCAGTTATGTTGCTCTTTTAAACACTAAAGAATCTCGACAGACAAACAAAAAATTTTGACGAATCTAAATAATTTTTAAAATTTTAAAGAGAATAAAGTATAACATTTTTAATTTAATATATCGCGTTTTAAACCGAGAGTTTTATTTAAATATAATAATACAGCCATCAACGCATTCCACTCATCCATCGTTGTTACAAAGGTAATTAATTCAAATTATTCACAATGTAGAAATTATAACCCATTGTCACAGTTGCGGACGCGTGCGTTATATTGTCTAGTGTAATGTTATTCAAGAATTCAATCACTGATAAAGAAGACGGTACACTAGGGTGATTGGTTTTCACACTCGAAGAAGGAAATCATTACAGGCGGCAAAAATCGAAATTATTATAAAAAACAAATTCAAACCAGTCATCGCCAAAAAAAAACGTTGTTTTTTTTGAATTTGGACTCACTAAAACATAACTTACATAAAAAGGGAGGGGGAAATTAACTATAGTGGTATATTTAAATAAAACACTTTAACGGTTTAAAACGCGATATATTAGTTAAACTTGAAACTTATTTGAAAATGATTTTTAACTTCGACCCGATGTTATAGTGGTATATTAAAGCATAATTAGATGTATGAGATGAAAATACCAAAATAGGGCAATATAATACGTCACACTTAGTAGATTACTAGTCTTTTATAGGATTATTTTCCGTTGCTTGTCGAAATGCTACTAAAAAATCTATATAGAAACATAAGTCTTGCAACATTTAAAATAAGTTGGTTTGGTCATAGTTTAAATTAGTGGTACCTACAACATCTTTATTTACTTGACTAGTAATCTCCGTAGCTGTTACAAATACTAGAATTAAAAAAAAAGATACACACTGAAAACATAAGCTATAATTTTTTGCATGCTTTCATCTATCTTGTTGATTTTTACTCTTTAATTGTTCCTTTGTTTCTATCTCCTACAACACAAAATGTGTCTAGAAAAAGTCGCCATAGGCGATAGAGGTCGCCTTTGCGCTTACTGTTTATGTAAACTAGTTATTTAGTAATTGCGTGTATATCTATTTGTTTGTGCGATTAAGTGTTTATTTATAATTAAAAGAAACTATAGCACTAGTGTGTCAGCGCCCTAATTTCCGATCGTGAGAATTATCTGGGGAAGTATTTCATAATTTTCACCACTTTCCTCAATAGAAGCGCACTTTCCTCGCAGATTTTAATTCAGCACATTACACTAGATATTCTTACTGGATGTGCCGACGTAATATTGTCATCACTACTCAGTTGTTACTATTAGATTCAATGCGCTAAGCACAACACTGGAACTTATAATTTACATTATTGATAATTATTTAAAGTTAAATTGACAAGAAATAATATGGGTATTTAACTGTTTTAAACTGGCAAGCAAACGTTGTTTTATGGCTTGCGAGATTAATCAATCAAGCGATATGTTGATACGACTCGCAACAAATAATTGGTATAAATGCATTACTTTCGACCAAATTTTAATACTATAAAAACGGTTGGTGAATAATTGTAAAAGATAGACACTGGTGCGGACAATTTGTTAGATCATTTAGTAGGGAATCAATCTTTCGTTCATATTTTTGGTTTAAACCGTTTAAAAGGTTTCGTGTTCCTGAGATTAGTGCGGTCAAACAATCAAAAAACTTTTTACCTTTAAAATATTAGAATAGATAAACAAAGACAAGTTCCTCATTTAAAATCTGTCTTTAAAATAAATAATAATTACATTTCGTTTACAATCATAATATATCTACCTACATTTTATTAATACAAAAAATCTTACGTGCATTGTGTAATATATTAAGTCTTCATTTATATATTCAGTAAGAGTACATGAAAAATAATAATTTACAGTCTAATGGTCTACAATTACAAAATCGATATACAATTGCTAATTTTATTCTCGTTCATCTAGTGTACATTTAAAACAAAAGTATAAAATTGTATACACACAAATTCTAGTTGTGCTTTGATTTTGCCTT
Organism: Leptosia nina; assembly: GCA_963661955.1. Taxonomy (NCBI): domain Eukaryota; kingdom Metazoa; phylum Arthropoda; class Insecta; order Lepidoptera; family Pieridae; genus Leptosia; species Leptosia nina. Next base: position 4,978,002 of record CAVLEF010000008.1, read on the forward strand.
TGCCACAAGTTTTTATTCAGAAAATATGACAAAATAATGCATCCAAAAATACGGTTCACAAAAATAATAAACGTGTCGCCTCGGATCCAAATAAATAATTGTAGAAAGTTGATAAGTGAATCTGAATCTCTCCCCTTGCCCCATAAACAAGACACCTTCATTCACCCATTATTAAAATGATAGAGCCTTTTGTACGGCCTTAGCAACAGTAAGCCATAATGGCCATACCGGCGCGAACGAGTCGCACGCGCATTGTGCGTTCAAATCTGGGTGACCGCGATATTATGTCGGTGAAATGCGAAAGCGGTAACGGATAACGGTACATCTAGTTGCATACAATGTTGATGTTTATCTATTGCATGTCGGGGATCCGGTTCAGAGGTGCTCTGGACGTTTGACAAAGGATAGACATGTCTAGATCTGTCTAGGTTTATAACAATAATCGTTTAAAACGTTTTATTTTGACTACGTAGACGTTCACGGGCGACATTTGGGTTTTAAATCATTATTATATCTAGGTTTTTATTACCATAATCGATATATTAAAATAAATCACTTTTAACCGTTTAAAACGTGAAATGTAGTAGTAATCTTATTTAGACGGTGGAAGTGTTTTTAAAGCGTTAAAGTATTTTATTTAAGTGAGTACTTGCGTTAAATATAAACGATAATCGTTAAATTATATTTGCCTGAGAGTTATGTAAAGTGGGTTAATTTTTATTACGACGAGCGGAATAGTAACTCAATTGGTAAGACCCCCCTCGGGGCACCCTTGGTCTAGCCGCAAACACGGCGAGCGCTGGCACGCTCGCCCTAACGCCCGGTTAGTATTCGTGGTTCCGTCGGGACACAATAAGAAATAGTCAAAAAATAAAAAAAAAATCAATTGGTAAGAGCAGAAAACGAGAGAAAAATTTTAAGATTTCTCGATTATAGGCGTCAATACTAATAAATAAATTTAATTACAATTAAATTTTCCATTGATTGAATATTCACATGTTAGTGAAGTTGGGCTATAAATGCCAATATTATGTCATATAAAAAAACAAAACAATTGATCGTGTTAAACTTACATTGGAGAGTAACAACAATTTTTTTTTTTTCAATATAATATCGATATTTAATTTACTTTATAAACTATTTAGTTAATGACAAAAAAGAGAGGGGTACTTGGTGGAAAATGAAATACCCCGACTACATAACATCACAACAAGATGCGTTATTAACCAATTTTGGATATTCGGAAATCCACAGTCTGAAACCGAACGCGATTAAACTTTACGCCTTTTTTATCTGAAGATGCAGCAATAACATGTGAGAGATACTGTCAATAGTTTACGCGAGTAGTACACATTTAAATAAAACACTTTAACGGATTCAAACGCGATATAGTTAGTAACTAATATATCGCGTTTTAAACCGTTAAAGTGTTTTATTTAAACACGTTGTTAACATTTTTTTAACACGCAAGAAGTAAGTATGGTACATAGTTAAAAAATAACAAAATAAACTTGTTGTGACACTGTTGTTAAAAGTTTACATAACCCGATGAGTTTGACACAATTGGCAGTAAGCCACAGAGATAACAAAGATTACGGGAAAGAGTTAAACGGGCTGTCAAAATGCTTTAACGGTTAAATACAATTAAAATAAATGAAGTAGTAATTAGGTACGAAATTTATTTCAATTATCACTGTGGATTTTAAATTCTCAAACATTATTGCGTGTTCGACGTTTTTACGAAAATCCTCTACTTTTAATTTTTACTGTTATAAAAACATATATTTTGGTTACTTTAGCCACATATTGCGGTCATTAGACCAACTAGTCCGTAAATAAAATCCATAAGTGAAACAGAATTGTCTGTCTGTCTCATTTGGTGTATTTATTTGCGCTTTTTTATGGTTTAATTGGCTTTATTTAATCAATATAACCACTTGATCAATGGGAATAATATTTACAACTTCTTTACATACATTTAAATAAATTACTTTAACGGTTTATAACGGGGTATTTATTATTTAAACTTATTTTAACTATGGCCCGACGTGTCGGATGCTTTGCAGCAGCCGTGGGCACGGGAAAACTACAGGATTAGCTAATATATATCGCGTTTTAAACCGTTAAAATGATTTATTTAAATGTGTACTACTCGCGTAAACTACAGACAGTATTTAACATCCTTATAATTGTATCTTATTACAAATTATGGGGTAAACACAACGTTATAGATTTAATCATCACACTTAAGTACGGCTAATTATTTTTCCGATAGCGCCAACTGCAGTTACGCAATACGCTTCCCGTTGCACAAGAGGAAAGTAGGGGTGTGGCCACCGGATACAGGGAAAGTGAGGTCGTCGCACGCGCAGCGCTGAATGTCAATTTACTTCGTTGCGCGCATTTTGATGCGCCGCGTTTGACGTTGCATGCATGTTTGGAAATGGTTTGTTTTTAGTATCAACAGACGGTGGTAGAAGAAAGTGTTTACTATACTATAAGAGTTAAATATTGTCCGTTAAACCGTATTATCAATTTTCTCTTATCTCCTCCCATTTTCTGGTAAATATCGTATTCAACATTCGAGATTTTAATACTTTTCCATTTTTTGAGTTTAGTTTGGTTTTAGAACACACTAAATGTTATCACGAGCACAAGTTGCTAAAATTGAATAAAGTTTATCTCCAATTGGCTAAGTTTAATTATTTGTCTAAAATGTTGTTTAATAGCCTATTTTTAACAAAGCTATCTATAACGAAGTGGGTTACCTTTTGGAAGGACAACACAATTCAATATATACTACACTTTTCATAGAAACACCACTAAACCTTGAGACAAGATATAGGATTTATTAAAAATACATACAGATAATTTAAATAAAACACCCTTACGGCTTAAGACAAAGCTGCGCCGCTACAAAGCATCCGAAACGTCGGGTCGTAATTAAAATAATTTGTTAATAAATTTAACCAATATATTTCGCGTTTTAATCGCATTGTGTTATTTAAATGTGTACTACTCGCTTGAACTACCAAACGAAATTCAAGTGCCCCCGGAACGATTTAAGGAATAAAATAATTTGACAAACATTCGCAATAACGGTAGGAAGTGGATAATTAGAAAGAAAGTACAGTTATAAACAATGCAAGACCGGTTGGTTGTGGTGACGTAAGGTGAAACGCTTTACGTAAGTAGGGCCTTGAACCTGCCCGGAACCGGAGGAAGCGCGCGTTGTGCAACCATTTCTTCGCGATTACTCGCTTTTATTTAATACGACGCCGGCGCATACCGACATAGCTCAGCGCAGTTACGTCTTAATCTTAAACATGCGTCATTTCTGGAGAGAGAATTAAGTTGAGGCAGCACAGAACGCTGGATGCCAGTTCAAGACCCGCTCGCGTCGTTAATTTGTTCAATATAAACAATTTTGTAATTTATACAATTAATTGAAAAAAAAATTCGACTCGGGCAGGCCTTGAACCGGTATCATCTGCGTTCCGTGCCGAGATTTTTAAATTAAGTACTTACTTTTTCATTCTGTTGTTTGTTGTCAGTTTTTGAATTCTGTATCCAAGTTATTTCCTGACATACGCGTCTCAAAATTATATTAAAAATTTTAATACTCAGATATAGACCGGCAAATCTAGTAAGATTATAAAGCTAAAGAGTTTGTTTAAACGCGCTAAGCTCAGGAACTACTGGTTCGAATTGAAATATTTTTTTGTGTTGATAGAGCATTTATCGAGGAAGGCTTTAGACTATAAAACATGACGTGGGTAAGAGCTATATAAATAAAAATGTGGAGATTTCCAAAAACGGTTATTTAGTTTCAGACGTTTATTTTACGCGAACGAGTCGCTGCCACAGTTAGTTCTAAATACAAAAAAGAAAAAGTATTCTACGCTCTCGTAGCAGCGTAGCATTTCCCCGGATTCCTTTTTCAAATTTAGTTCTACGGCGTAGCTTCGTAGGCGTTATTTTTGGAATTATGTTCATTTATAAGATTCACGCGTTCTAAATTTTAAACAATCTCACGCGCGGATTTATCTTTATAGAAATTACCAAACACGAGATGTTATAAGTTGAAAAATAAGACGCTAAAATGGTTAATTAAATTTATTAATTATAGTTCATTTCGAGGTGCTCAGTTCAAGGCTCGTTGCATAAGTTACGTCAACAGTTCGAAGACCCCTACGGTTACCAGCGCGATTGTATGTTAGGCCCGTAACAAACTGTAGGTAATTTATAGAGATATATATTTTTGTTATTATTTACCATATTATGAGCGTTAAAACTACTGCTGTTTAAATACAGTTAATAAGTTGAGTAATGAATTCAGATTTTTTTAAACGAAATATTACGCGAGTAGTACACATTTAAATAAAACATAAAACACTTCAACTTTAAAAACGCGATATATTGGTTAAACTTATTAGAAAATGATTTTTAACTTCGGTCCGACATTTCGGATGCTTTGCAGCAGTCGTGGTCACGGAGAGACGTCGGGCCGAAGTTAAAAATCATTTTCAAATAAGTTTAACTAATATATCGCGTTTTAAATCGTTAAAGTGTTTTATTTAAATTAAATATCATTCTTATTTTAAGGTTTTGTTTTTTACTTCGTCATTTCACATAAAATGTTACTCTTATTTTGTTCTGATAATACTGCCCTTTGCACTTTATTCTCGGATGTAAGTCTTGCTAGTATGTTTATTATCTTTGTTGTACTATTATTAGCAAAGAAACTTGATATATAAATAAGAGGGAGGAGTAGGTAATGCGCATCTCCCCGTGACCACGGCTGCTGCAAAGCATTCGAAACGTCGGGCCGTAGTAAAAATAATTTCTAAATCTGTTTAACTAATATATTTCGCGTTTTAACTGTTTAATTGAAAGGTAATTTCTTTTTAATTAAAATTTTCATAATTTCCATTTTTTGTTTTTTATGCAAACAGAGAAGATATTAGTCATTTCTATTAGTATTCTTATTTTCAGATGAAAAATTTGCCACGGGCGTGATTTGAACCTGCATCACTGCTCTAACCAATCGAGTTAATCAGCACGGTATGCTATAGTTGACGGTACATAGAAAAATAAGTGATACTTCGAATGTAAAGTCGAATGCCAAACTCGTTTCCCAGTTCTTCTCATATATAACAAACAGTTAAGGGTGTTTGGTGATTCATAGCAACAGTGTTGGGAAAAACGATGACGTCACTCGTGATTCAGGCTTTGCGGAAGGAATCGTATTAAAACAAAACTTAAATCCAAACCCAACTTCATTGAATACGTATAATATGTTATGAAGTCCTGGCCCAGGTTATAGTCAATTTCTAACTATTTTCGTAGTATTATTTTGAAGTAATTATAATTCGTTTCTTAGTCCTTGTAAATAGTGTTTAGACCGTGAAAAGCGTACTCGTGAGTGTTGTATTTAAATTGTAAAATAAGACAAATGTGAAGCAGTTTCAAGAATCACATAAAATAATTCGGTAATATAATCAAATGGCTTAGCAATAGTCAAATATTATATAGTAATTAATGTCCTTAATAATAGTAAATATATTTTTTTTAAATTATTAGTAGAAGATAATAAGTACTGTTTGTAGTTACAAAACACTTCTACGCGAGAAATATTAGTCACATTATTTAAAATCTATCTTAACTACGGCCTGACGTTTTGGTGTCACGGGGGACTGTGACAAAACTGTGTGCTTAAAAATGTTTTATTTAAATAAGTAGACCTATTAAATAAGTAAAAGCATTTTCAATTCTATCGTCACAACACGCGAGCACAAATTGGCATGGTAGATAATCTTTAGCAATATGACGTCATAACCGCAGCTTACATAAGACGGAAACCGAAGTTACATGGAGTCAATGTTCGTTGTTTTTCTAAGTTAACTGCTGTACGTAACAGCGGGCCTTGAACCACAGGAAAAAATTAAAAATATTTCACGTGATGAATAAGTAAATATTATATTGTTAACAATACGGTAATCTCGGCTTAAAACACATAATGTATACTAGATTGGAGGTTTTATTTATACACTTTAAAGGGTTAAGAACGCGAAATAGTTAAACTTATTTGAAAATAATTTTAACCACGCCGTGGTCAGGCAGACATGTCTCCCCGTTACCATGGCTGCTGCAAAGCATCCGAAACCTCGGGCCGTAGTTAGAATAAGTTTAACTAATATATATCACGTTTTAAATCGTTCAAGTGTTTTATTTAAATGTGTATTTAGAAGTTTTAGAATCTCGTATAAAAATAAAGCTTTATGAAGTTTGATTTTATAGAGAACAAATATATTGGCATATTATGTTTGACGGACTAATTGGTCTAATGGTAATCTGACTAATAATCGACGGGTCGTCGGTTCGATTCACATCGGGTCCGACATGTTTTACGGCTCTTGTGATTTCCGTAAATTGTAAAATATGTCCGACAGCTTTCAATAAGTTCACGGCCCTACGTTGTAATGCCGTACACGTAAAACTTTCACGTTGACATTGATATGCGCGGCGCGCCGGGTGAAATGTTTGCACTTTCTGCGGATACGCGCCTAAACGTAATAGAAAAATGTCTTAGGTAATGGGGTCGATGTCCTAGGTTCATTGACTTGAGTCTTTTTTTCGAAATTGACGATAACGTTCCAAATTTAAATGTACCTAGTGTTTTTTATGAAGCTATGTCTTTTCTTAATTAAGAATAAACAGTTATGTTAAAAAAGGTTGTATATTTTTCTTTCGATTTCCTGATAACACTTTAATGAAAAATTTCCGGCCCTGGTTAACATTTCAATAAAACACTATTCACGGTTCAAAACGTGAAATATATTCGTTCACTTATCAACAATTTTTAATTATTACGTCCCGAGCGACGCGATGTTTCGCATGCATTGCAGCAACCGAAACGTCGGGCTGAAGTTAAAAATCATTTTCAAATAAGTTTAACTAATGTACCGCGTTTTAAACCGTTAAAGTGTTTTATTTAAATTTGTACTACTCGCGTAAACTATAGACAGTATTTATTACTCATGTATTGTCTATAGTTTACACGAGTAGTACACATTTAAATAAAACACTTTTAACCGGCCCCCCTAAAATAAATTGTTTCATTTAAATAACACAACATTTGTTAAAAAAATGTAGTCAAAAATTTGTGATATAGAAAAAAAAATTATTAATCTAAAATTCACGTTATCAGCCATTAAAAGTATTTTATTAAAATGTGTAGCTATTTGCGTAAACTACAGGCAGTATTTTACATACGTTATGTTGGAAACTCTACGAGTAGGTACGTCCGATGATTCGAAACGGAAATAAACGCAGTAAATAAACATTCCTAACTCGCTAATTATTCATGACCTATTAAGAATAATTCCATAATATTATGACAATTAATTATCGTATTATGAAGGAGGAAAACCCCGGATTTATACTGAAAATTAGTCACTATTATTTCAATTACACCTCATATAAAAATTTTTTGTTCCAGTTATTAATTAAGTGATGAGTCGTGGTTGTGTGTTTACCTATTGCTGTCTTAAGGGTGAAGTTAAAAAAGCTTAGTATTTTTTTATGGTAGAGAGGGACAGACGAGCATTGGCTTCATTTCATGGTTGGTACCAATACCCCAGCTATGTTTAAACAAGATGCAATGGCGACCCATTTTGGGTTTGGATATTTGGAAACACACAGACGAAAACGCGATGAAACTTGACAGCTGTGATCCGGACGGAATTTCGATATTCCTACCACATATTTAGAATTTCAGACGAAGTGCCACTTTTTTTGTCTGTCTATAGCTTACGCCAGTAGTACACATTTAAATAAAACACTTTAACGGTTTAAAATGCGATATCGCGTCTCCCCGTGACCACGGCTGCAAAGCATTATAAACGTCGGGACAAAGTTAAAAATCATTTTCAAGTTTAACTAATATGTCGCGTTTCAAACCGTTAAAGTGTTTTATTTAAATAATCTATTGATTAGAAGCATGTTGGACCCATTAGGGATCGAACCCACGGCTCGTTGGTTATTAGCCATACATAGCTACCATTACACCAACAAAATCAAAACAGCATTTCACACAATTCGTATAAATGACAGCAATTCCAATATCACAATACCCAAAGCGTTGTATGTTATCTTTATTAGTCCAAATTACAATTTCCAACGTATGAGTCAGAACTGTGAGGCAGCGGTTTTATCATGAGTCACACTTTCACCCACAGAGAAATGATTTTCCGAGTAAACACAATTGGAATTGAGTCACACAACGTAAAGCTCTGAGCTTAATTCTAGGAATCTTAGTGATTTCCTCTAACACAATTTTCATCATAGTTGTCTACAGATAAGAGTATATATGAACCGCTAGAAGCAGAGCAGCCTAACTGCAATATAGTGACTTGACTTATTTATATTTTTATGGTCTAGAAGTTAACATAATACTTACACTAATTATAGTTCAAATTCATTTTCTCTTTAGTTAATTGGCCCCCCCCCCCCCCCCCCCCCCCCCCTGGGGGGGGGGTTTTTTCCCCCCCCCCCCCCCCCCCCTGGGGGGTCTCTCCTCCCATTAAGTCCAAATTGTTAGATTCCCTCTGGAAATCTGGATATGTAATTGGTCGTTGGTCAACCGTTGGCGTTACTTTCGAAATTGCAGACAGTGCATCTTGTTTAAATCTTTTATAGCTGGTATTTCACATTCCATCTAGAGAAGTCACTATTAAAAAACACAAATGAGCATTTAAAAAGTAGATCCTTGTATAATGTATGTTTTTCGTCGTTTTACAACAGTTTTAAAATATAAAGTTAAAATTAAACTTGTCTGTTTGTCTGTTCATTATACAAGGCCAAGATGGAGTAAGAACTGCGTAGATTGATCGTGTGATATAAACATGTTTTTGAGCGATCTCAAAATATTATTACTTAAATGTGTTGGGGTATTCAACTCGTGTCCGGGCAACAAACAAACAAGTTGGAGACACGATTTTTATTATTATAATGATCAATTGCCGATTTGCAGTCATAACTATTGCATATATATGTACTTTTAATTTAATAATGTCGTTCGTAAAATCCACAAAAAGTTAGGCAACTTAAATATTGAACATAATTATTATATCAGGCCGCTAGAGGCAGAGTAGCCTAACTGTAATTTTATGATTTGACTTATTTATATTTTATAGTCTAAAAATGTTAATCTACAAGAGCAAGTTGACCCAAATTTCAGTATGATTCTTACACAAATAAAAGAACAAATTCATTTTCGCCCAAGTTAATTGCGCAATTTAATTTTCCTCCTTATTAAAAATCATGTTTTTTGTTATTAGACCGCTCTCCCTCTAGTATCCTCATATATTCTCTGCGTGTCCTGGGCAAGTGGATATAGGTATAATAACTTTATTTAATCACCTGGGACTAAAAAACGCAACAGTCGTTCCTAAGAATTTTAAGCTACAACTTCTATTGGAAATTAATATAAAAAAAATCAAAATCCTCTATTAGTTGAACTTAACACACAAAAGTTTAACGTAGGTTTGATTCCCGTTTATTGTTTTATGGTAAAACTAATAATATCGTATCTGAAGGAATTACCGACACATATGACGTCATATCGAGTAATTCTTCCCATAAATTGCCTTCCAAAGTTTCGCGAACGCCAGTTCGCGAGTTCTTGGCACCTGATTCAATGTGGTATTTGAACTGGCGACCTTGGTGCGACCTGATTACGTGGTCGAACACCTTCATCTAACTTTGTTTATTTCCTAATGAACACGTATTGCATCAGAGCTATTTTAGTATTAAAGAAGCAAAGTACTCTGTTACGAGTGGGTATTTGATGATTGTAATCGAATGAATTGTTTTAGTGGTTCCCAAACTATTTTTTGAGAAGCTCCCTTGAAAGAGCTTTTCGAGAAAAAATACTGTGTACCCTCTTTTGAAATTGTACCCAAAGTCTCCGAATACAGAAAAAGTAATGTTATATAACTAACATATATAGATATACATTACACCAATGGGCCCATCAAAATTTGCTTCTTAAAATAGAACAAAATGACAGAAAATTATAATTAGATCCAAATAAATTGGTCGGCAGTGCATCTTGCTTAGATTTTATATGGCTGGGAAATTACCACCTGCCCTTCTGCCCTTCTCTATCATACAATAATGGACATAGACACTTATCGAATATTCGTTAATAATAATTTCGCAAATTTTGATGTCTTGTACATGATTCAGTATTCATTACGCAATAAGTCAAAGACCGAACGACCTTCACTCTATGAGAATTATATAGCATTTTACCTCCCATATATGTACCTTACTATTTAGGTATGAATCTAGAAGTTATGTATTAAATACTATCTGTAGTTTATGCGAGTAGAACTAGTATTCATGTTTCAGAGAATATATTATAGTAAAAATGCTATATCGTGTGAAGAAATTTAAGGTAGTTTGAAAAAAAATACGAAGATATTTTAAATCTACCTTCTATCTATACACAGGCGGAAATCGAACCAACAGCAGCCGCCATAACATACACAAAAGATGCAAAAAAGATATATAATCATATCTTCTCATGAAAAGTTGCCGTTGCGTTTTCACATTTCACATTGACGTGTCAAAATTAACATGAAATGTTTATTTTTTTTATTTGACTAAAGTCGATCAAAACTGGCACTATAGACTCCAAATAGAAATCACAGCAAATATGGTGTAAAAAGTCCTTTAATTTTTTTCTGAAATTACAAAATAGTTTTTAGATCCATAAAATTTCACGACAACGGGCAGGACTTGTGTTATTGCTCTAACCAACATTTTCCTATGGTCTATATAGTTTTTTAATTATGGAATATAGATTATACTTAAAGAAATAGACAGATCATGTACAAAGTGGTTTGAAAATCCAATTTAAAAACACAAGAAGTATTTGTTTCCTTTTCCCCCTTAACCCCTTTTAATACGTCGACTGTTGTCGAGTTTGACGAACTTTCACCCCCATTGTACCCTAGGAATTAATCTCTCGATACAATTAAATGTTTCTATTTAATCAATAAAACCAAACTACAAAACTATTAACAAACAACTTAAAACAAACAACCTAACTCAATAATCTCGATCAAAACATAATCAACGAAATAAATACCAAAGCGTTGACCTGTAGGGACTGGCTACATCTTATCGTTGCGTCTTTTGACCGTAGAAAAATGTCTATTTAACGGTTAAAACGTTACTTACATAAGCGCCAAAAAATCGGGATGTAGTTTATAGTAAAGCAATATATTTCGCGTTTTAAACAGTTTAAAGTGTTTTTTCTTAATTGTTCTATTATAATATACCTCACTATGAGGTATATTATAATATTGTAAAAAAAATCTATTATCGATCTCTTTTGAAACTAGTACAACATACGTCAATAAAAATCCTTAGTTTCACATACTAAGGTATTACACATTATATTTTTATCTGTGAGATTTAAAAGGTATATAGTTTTAAAGATATATCTACTTATTGTAACTTACTTATACAATATAATGATATTTAAATTTGTCTTCTCTATTTTAAATAAATACATTTTGTACGCTAATGTGTTAAAACTAATCACTAAATTTCCGCCTTTCTATAATTGATCTGTGCTAGATTACATACATACTCTGTAAGACTTTTCTTCGTAAGATACATAATATAGTCTGTGATGTCTCTATTATAGAATATATTATACTCTATGAGTTTATGGTACAACGAGTGTAATAGTTTTATTTTAATTCCTTTAATTAATATTGAAGTCATCATAATGGAATCTTTTTACCTTTGAAATATCTTTTATACGCGTTAAGTTTACGGACCCAATATCGTTACACATTTGAACTATTACAAAACAGCTATTCCTCAAACAAATTAAAAATATAATGTCCCCCAAATACTGTTAATATATAGGCGCCAATACAAAAACAAGGTGTACGACCTCAGTGTCAAAGCCTGTTTTAGAAGTAATTATACAAATTGGTATTTTCACGTGTTTTATGATAAAGGAGGACAGACAACCTAACATCGCAAGAAGATGCGATGTCGACCTATTTTCGCATTGAATATTCGGAAAAATACTTCTCAACATTAATCGTAGACCGTAGCTGGACCCCGGGACGTGAAGAACACAGGTGCGACGCGAACGCGACGGACGAAGCGACAATTTGGGCGAATTTGTGAGTTGTTCCGTTTTTTTGCCGCGCCGCAGTCGTTGAGTAGAAAATTGCTAAAAATGTATTCAGTCGCTAAACGCGTCGGCGTTCGTGTTAAGCGAATTTATCGCATGCGCAGGCGTGTCTTCCATCGCCCAAACCCTTTTATCGTAGTTAAATATGTTTGGATATAAAAGAGTTTCAAACCCCATTTAAAAAAAACACTTTAACGGTTTAAAACGCGATATATGAGTAAAAATTATTGGAAAATGATTTTTAACTTCGGCCCGACGTTTCTATCGCGTATATCAACTAATATATGGCGTTTTAAACCGTTAAAGTTTTTTTTAAATGTGTACTACTCGTGTAAACTATAGACAGTATTTAGTTTCAAACCCTGTTTAGCTAAGTGACGATCATTTCATTAAGCAAAAGCATTTGGTTCCGAATTTCGAGGAAACAACAATTTGTTTCAGTCGAGCAGAGCACAAAAATCGTATACTGTCTGTAATTGAAGCTAGTGGTACACATTTAAATAAAACACTTTTGACGGTTTAAAACGCGAAATGTTACTTACAAATTATTTCAACTACGGCCCGAAATGTGGATGCTTTCCAGCTATACATAGATTAAAAATTAATGCCTAGACTTAACATTATAAGTAAAAAAAGTTGTTTGAATAGCTTTTATTTTCGTACTTGCAACAATTGCTTTGAGTTTAAAGGAAATTTGTGACTCCGATACACCTGTGTGTCAATATTTAAAGGACTGGTCAGACAATGGATTACGTAAAATAACATTTATTTTGACTACAGTTCAATGCCCGAAGATCAAATCATTCGCAAACCGGGTGAACGACCTTTCGCATTGTACTGACATAAGGCTTGGTGCTAATAGCATTCGATAAATTACGATAATATAAATTCAAGAAAAAGTAATAAATATATATTTTTAATGTGTTATCTTTTATTGGCTTATGTGTAGACTTAAGTATTTTTGAAACGTTTATGTATTATCTAGCTAGATAATGATGCACAGACTTATTAAGAATAGGGGCACTCGAGCAAATAAAAACATGATGGCGAGCCCCAGAAGTATAGTAAATTAAAGACAATAAATAATTAACAATAACGTATTAAAATTGAAAAATAATTTGTTAATTGAAGTATTATTTTTGGTGTCGGAGGGCCACCAGTATTTGACCGGCGATGGCGGCCGGAGCCTGTGTACCAATGTGAGTAAAGGAAGACTTAATAAACAAAAAAAAATACTTTTGAAAAATTTTTTCTTTTTTATTCATATACATTTTAAATAGTTAAGTAAAAAATAATAATTAATTCATCTTTCTGAAACTTATTTGAACTAATAATTAAGTAACAAAATCTTTGAACCAAAATAAAAAATAGACCATCTATTTTTTTATTTCCATCTGGACACCACTATTAACAAATTCTATTTATAAATTACATCATTTCTGAAATATATCTTTGACATTTAAATGAATCATATTAAACGGAATAAACCGCGATATATATCAGATCTGTCCCACGTGACCATGGTACGATGAAGTATCCAGAATGCTGTGTCGTAGTTGCAAATAAGTTATGTATATGTTTTGTTTTTAAATGTTATTTTATATATTATAACTTTAGCCATTAATATTATAGCACGATGTCTGACCGAAGATCTTTGCCAATTTACGCGTTAGCGTTGGTGACATAAAGGTAATTTTCAATATAAGTAGATAACGCCGTTTGATCCTGTATCGTTGACATAGAAAATTAAGGTGTTTGACATCAAAAAGTTACTCATGTGAAAACCTGATTTTCACCTTAATATGACTGTATACGATAAAGCTATATATTTTTCATCTCAGGCTAAATTTAAATTAACCACCTTCGTTTTGCGCAACGTTGTGTTAAGCGTGAGTAGGTTAGAATACCGGGAAACATAATTTCGGTCGGGTAGGGCACAGATGTCGGATCGACTAAGTACTTGCGCAGAACAATTAATTGTAGCAGGCATGTTCAATAATTAATTTTAGATTAATTTATACTAGAAGAGGACAGATAAGCAAGGAGTACTTGATGGGAGGTGAAATACCCCCTAACATCTAGACAAGATGCGCTGCCGGACTATTTTGCTTACAAAGCAAATCTTCGGAATATTCGGAAATCCACAGACTGAAACCGCAACGCGATTAAATTTCACGGCTTTTCGGCGGCATCTGTGGACGGTGGTTTGTGCTCCGGACAAAATGTCGTTATTCCTACCACTTATGTAATAATCAGATTTCCAGATGTCCAACGTAATTCAGAAAAAATATAAATTGAACAATTAGAACAATGTTTGATCCGGTGGGGATCGAATCTACGACGCGTTGATTATTAGCCATACATTGTTACCATTACACCAAAAAAGGCAAAATGATTTAGATTTTTGAATGATTTTTTGAATGAGTTTTAAATCAAACACGATATAAATTAGTTAAACTACATACTACTATATACAGTTTAATATATATCGCGTTTTAAACCGCTAAAGAGTTTTATTTAAATATGTATTGATGAATTTTAGTTCATCTGAATTTGTTCACCACATCCCCGACCGAATTTCACACACCTTTTACCAACTCCTGAAATAGATGCGCAATTCATGAGATAAGCACCGGCGCAAAATAAAGCGTCAGAGGTCAACTAAAACTGGTCAGATTTTATTGTGCAATAGTTCACTGCCGAAAATTCGCCGGTTGTCGACCTCGTGTATAATACACGCACACATCTATAAGCGTACCTACTGTATTGTAATACTGTACGTGACGCACACGAGCGTAAGTTGATTTGTGCGCATGTGTACTTCAGATGGGGTGAACTGAACTTTGGTTTTGCGTAGAGGAATATTTTATGGTGTGACATATTTTGACACAAAATAATTATCTGACAAAATAAATTTATGTTTATAGTATACATTTGAAATGAGACCGACAGTTAATATTTTTGATTTGATCACTTTTGAACGCTTAAAAATGACCCGACAGTTAAACTGTACAGGTAGTTTGTTTTTGACACCTGTTAATTTTCTCAATCAACATAAATATGCCAATAAGAATACATTTAAGTTAAGTGTTTTTAAAATTCGAATCCGATATGACACTAATCGTGTACAGTAATAAAAATTGTTTACTGCCTAAACAACTTAAGACTAAGAATCGACGGTACCATCGGGACAGATTTGTTTATAAAATCAATTTATATTTTTCCTGCTAGACTAATTCTAGAGAAATTTGAATAATGCATGTGTAGTAGGAATATTGAAAATACCGTCCGGGTGACCAATAGATGAAAGTTTGGAAAAGTGTAATTACGTTTCAGATTTCTGAATGTCCAAAACCTAAATAGGTCGATAGCACATCTTCAACTAAACATTTAATGGCCCTAATGTTTGCTGGTCTTAATTTTAAATTAAAAAAAATATAACCTTTAATTAAAAAGGTGTTGCCATGCGCGTTCTATTGTTGCGCTCAACTTTTGTATACATTTCGAAAGCTATTCACGATTTATTAAAGAATTTAGCATTATAATGAAATAATTGTCACAAGTCAAGGCTTATTTACAACATTCAGGTAGATCGTTTCGCAAACTTGGTTTATTGCATCAAGTTGCTGGATTAGTGTTGGCAAAAACAACTGTGTTCGTATAGTCTGTGTTGTAAAAGTCTTAATTATAGTAATTGGGACATAGATCAGACATATTTATATGGCTGTGCGCGTTTGTGGAATTGTGGAAACTAGTGGAATTTTAATGGTCTTCTATGTAAAATTCTACTTATCTTAGATTAATCTTTTGCACGTCATAATTTAATAACATTTTTTCCCTTTTTTAGATTTTGAAACTTGTCGAGATTAATATAATTTATAAAACAGTCTAATAAACTTAATTTTTCTATAATTTATAAATGGTTTTTTGTTTATATTTGAAAAAAAGTGGTGGAAATTGTATAAGAAAACTTTTAAACGTATTATCTAAACTTTGTATCTATTTTCAGAGGATCCAGTGCGTCTGTGAATAATTGTACTTTTCCCAGTATGATTAAGATAACGATAATTGGACAATCTGGGCATTAATTTTTTTTAAATTCGCAGGAAACCTTAGGCTTCCGTCCATAGAAAGTTCACTGTAATAAGTTGTTATATATTTCTATACTAACCTAAAAATTCTAGGACGTTAGAGTGTATACGAAATAGAGTGACGTTACATGGAGTTTACACTGTATATATAAAATAGTGTTGGACCAATAATATTGAACCACTTTCATAAAGTATACTGAAGTATTAATATAAGTTGTCATTCTACATATTATTGTTATTCTGGCTGTTCGGCTAACATCATTTGTTGATGCCGTCCACTCGTGAGGGCGAAACGTCGAGAACCTCTTCTTCTCACGTCGGCCGAACAGCCCGAAAACCAATGATATCCTGAACGATGACCGTAAAAGCCTCACACAATTTTTTGTTTTTCACTGTAGCCTTAGAATTAGAACTACTTTTTTATTTGTATGCATAATTTTATTTAATCCAACAAAAAGATTGAGAAGTTGAAAAGTAAAGTTTTACAGACATATTGTGTTGAATTGAGTAATCTTCGCAGCGTATCCGTCATAAAAAATTCGCACGTACCAACAGCATTTCTCATTTCTAAAACTGATAAGAGGTAGTTGACATCGTGCATTCTGTTACACCGTGGCGGCGATAATATTTATCGTATTGCGTAATTTTTAATTATGTTGTTGTTTGCTTGTAAATCTGTAATTGAGATGAATTTTACAAACTTGAATACCAAGTTTCAAAACTTAAAAAATACGACGCGGACGGGACTTGAACCGGGATCCACGGTGCTCTAACCAATTGAGCCAATGTCTTAAACCTATTTAGGTTATATCTTTTTTGTCCAATTTGCTGACATTCAAGTGGTTAGGACCGCCTCTGTTGCCAAATGGTTAAACGAATTGCCTAGCGCGAGAGGTCCTGGGTTCGAATCCCAGGGAAACAAGAAATTGTTTCGGTCGGGCAGGGCACAGGAGTCAGGATCAACTAATTGCCTGTTAAAGAACGGATCAGTGACACAAACAGAGATGGTAACAAATAAAGTTTCAAAGCGTTGAATAGTGTAAAATTTACTACCATAATAAAAATGTTTTTAATAAAAATAACGCTATATGTTAAATACCGTCTATAGTTTATGCGGGTAGTACACATTTAAATAAAACAAACTTTGCAGCAGCCGTGGTCACGGGGAGACGGCTACTGCAAAGCATCCGAAACGTCGGGCCGAAGTTAAAAATCATTTTCAAATAAGTTTAACTAATATGTCGCGTTTTAAACCGTTAAAGTGTTTAATTTAAGCTAATATGTTTTAAAGAAGATTGTATAGTGATATTATATTACTTTTGGACTTCTGCGCCCCAGCTTTTAAAGCCTTTATTTCTATTTGCAAAATGAAGAAAAAACAAATAAAATAACCGGCCAAGCATCTCCAAAACAAACTGCGTAATTCTATAAACGCTTGTGGGTGGCTGAAACGTAAAAACCGTTGCCCCCAAGGCGACCATACTACATGACCTCCGATGTTTCCCAGGACCACCCCGCTTCGTACCAAACCCGTATATATCGGGGGAGGTAGGCGGGTCTCATATTGGTCGATCGGGAATTTTCCTTAGCGAAAAACGCCCGAAAATACGTCGGTGTCAGCGACCTTAACGCAAGGTCGCTGGCGCAAGGTTGAAGACCGCGCGCGGGTATTGAACCGAGAAAGATGATTGGCTAATATTGAGTGAAGTTACTTTAATGACAGTGTGACGTCACGACACTGATTGAATCATGTATTGTGTGTTTTGGGACATTGAGACTCTGTTTTAAATATTGATTACGGTTATTATTTACTACCTCCATAGGTTACTGTTTCAAAGTATTGTGTTACTAGAGCTGCTGGGTTCGGAGCTCGGTGAAAATTAGTTACGGACAGGGCACTAGGACAACCACGTAAACTATAGACAGCATTAGTGAAAAAAGTACTGTCTTATAGTTCACGTAGGATAGTATATTTTTATAGATATAAACACTTTAACGGTTTAAAAAGCGAAATATTAGTGAAATTATTTTAAAATTATTTTAATTTCGGCTCGACGTTGCGGATTTAAAACAGCCGTGGTAACGGAAAGGAGACATCTCTGTCTTCCTTGACCACGATCTAAGTTATATATATAAATAAGTTTAACTAATATATCGCGTTTTAAACCGTTAAAGTGTTTTATTTAAGTTTATTTTGTAGTTATTGGTTACACTGTTGAATTTTTTTCCCAGGATTCGAACCCATGGACTCTTAAAGCTTTGATAGCTTTAAGAGTCCATTGTGCATTAAACCATACCAGGGATGTAGTGGTAGATTAGAAAAAAATTAGTATTTTTTTTCCGTACGCTAGTTATTATAATGTTATTTGCCTATAAACAGGTTAATCACCTTTTATACATATTTTTTGTCAAGTCAAATTACAAGACGGATAACATATTTTTTTGTAAGTAAAGGTTGTCTACCCCTGAAAATTTTCGTGCGTCAACCCCTGACCTTTGCGTGAGGGAATGACCCTTTAGACCCCTAAACGTTATGTTGGACCCTTTGTGAAAATCACCAATTTTAGATACATTTTTGTTTAGGTGTAGAATGTTTTAATATAAGGAATTTACACAATTACACTAGGAATCTATCTATACTAACATATAAAGCTGAAGAATTTGTTTCAACGCGCTAATCTCAAAAACTACGAGTTCGATTTGAAAAATTATTTTTGTGTTGGTTAGAACATTTATCAAGGAAGGCTATAAGATATAAAACATTGTCCTGTAAGTAATAGGAGCGAAGATACAACGGGAATTGTGACAAATATTAGAAAAATTATTCATCATTATGGGTTTCGGAGGCTGCTAAAACTGTTCAAGATACCCAGAAAATATGTATCAGAGAATGATTCCTCTTTAAGTGATCTAAAAAAAATGTAATTGTTATTCGTGAACCATTAATAAATATCTTATTTTTACTAAAATTTTAATAATCCTAATTATAATAATCCTCCGTAGTTTGGGTAAGAACACAAAAATGTGTTCTATTTCAAAACGTAAAAATATTAGTTCAGTTGTCAAGTCCCTCACTAGTTGTGGTTACAATAAATATTTATCACGTTTTAATCATTTAAATAAAACACTTTAACGGTTTAAAACGCGATATTATATTAGGTAAAGTTATTCCCCGTTTCCCCGTGACCACGGCTGCTGCAAAGCATCCGAAACGTCGGGCCGAAGTTAAAAATCATTTCCAAATAAGTTTAACTAATATATCGCGTTTTAAACCGTTTAAGTGTTTTATTTAAATGTGTACTACTCGCGTAAACTATAGACACGTTTTAATCAGCCAAAATGCGGTCTTACGTACCGTTATTGTCATAAGAGGGACACACTACCTACAACATAATAAAAAAATTCTATATTTAATCTTGAATTTGAACAAAATCTTAACTAATCATAAATCATATAATGTTCGAATATTTAAGTATATTTTTACAAACTAATTTAATACGTTAGTTCAACTGTAAAAAGTAAAATGAAACATTAAATTTCAGTTTTCAGAGCGATAGCGAACAGATTACAAGGGACATTGGCCTCTAAAATTGTTATAACCGGGGCTTGAACCCGGACACACAACTAGGTCTTGTTTGTATTATTACTGTGCCTATCTCATACCTATAAAAATAATCGTATAGCAACAGTTGATGTTTTATTTTTGGTGATACTACTTTAAATTGCTTTCTTCTTGATACAATCATATGCTTTGATTTATTTTAAAACGAATGTATGACAAAAACGGCTTTTACTATACGAAGCACTTGGCAAACATATTTTTGTGTCTGTATAATTGATTGCTATTTACAAACAAGTAGACAAGTAGAAGACTGTGGTCGTTCGACCCAAAAACATAATGGTTCTCGATAGCGTAGTGCAAATATTAAAGCTTTGTTTTCTTTTAAATGAATCATTGTGGTATAATAATTACCAATTCTAATATGTTAAAATATAAATGATATGTTTTGAGTCATCTTATTAGATTTTCGTAGTATACAAAAGTTATTTGATCTTGACAATACATAATAAATTCCTTATATCTAGGATCTAGACTAAAAATAATCTGTAGCAATTTGCTACGAAAAAACAATCAATTATCAAGAACCAAAATCCAATCATCAAATCCTATTGAAGAAAATAGTAGATCATTTAATATTGACTTCAAATAAATATCGCATTTTAAACCGTTACTAGTGTTTTATTGCATGTTTACCACTCGCGTAAATCAGGCGATACTTTAGATATGCAATTAATAGGTCTAAGTAATAATTAAATAGTGTGATGTATGAAGAATATTTGATTCATGTAGCTTCTTTGGAAAATCACACGAAACGAGAGGATTGACCCATTATTTGCGCGTGTGTGTGTGTGTGTAAATATTGTTTGTGAATATGATAAATGTGTGAATTGAACTGAGTTACATGACCGCAACTCATTTTTGTATGATTAACGCTTGCGTCATGTCTCGACAAGTAATGTATGGTGATTATCTAAACGATAAGGTTTTGTATTCAATATTTCTAGAATATAGAGAAAGTTTTCTTAATTTCATGTATTCAAGAAAACGAACGTACTGAGTCGCATTTTTTTCACAGGCATGGAATTATGTGATGGGGTCGTTGGTGTAATGGTAGCAAATATAGCGAATAATCAACGTGTAAATACTGTCTAAAGTTTACGCGAGTATTACCCATTAAAATAAAACACTAACGGTTTAAAACGCGATATATTGAAGCAAAGCATCCGAAACGTCGGGCCGACGTTAAAAAACATTTTCTAATAATATAAACAAATACATTGCGTTTTAAACCGTTAAAGTGTTTTATTTAAATCACCATGTAATTGTTTTTGATCCTCACTGGCTCCGACATTTTTCTATTTGATTTATATTTTCTCTAAAATACATCGTCATCGTACTTTTAATGGATAAAAAGTGAAATATGCCTTTTGTAACCTATTCCTAATTTCTTATAACATCAGCCCGACGTATCTGCTGCTGGGTCTTGAACATCAGACTATATTACTCGTTAAATTGGTTTTATTTACGGCGAAAACGATCCTATAAGGAACGCACATGTCAATATTCGGAAGGCCTAAGTTAAGGCCGCGCACAAACGATGACATCATACGGGTGAAAGAACTTGCCGATCGCAAATGTACCGATGACCGTGCTGAACCGAGCCTAATTTAGACACATCGGTTTTTTAAATCATGAATGGTTTAACTAGGACGCCATAACGTACAATTAGATGTTTGTATGACTGGCACGGGCAAGTGTTTTATTTCCAGATTATACTCTTGTTTTATTTAAGCTATGTATAATAACAATTAATTAACTTTGTTTTTGAAGTTAAATTATGGTTGCAGGTGCCATTCAAAAAATATATATAATATTACACAAAAAGATCTTCTACCAAATCCCCTCCCCCCCCCCCCCCCGAAGTATGATCAACTATTTGCCTGTTAAAGAACGGATCTGTGAGACGGACACAAAGTGTGTTCGCCCCATGCCCCACAGCGGGAAAAGGGGTTTTCACTTTTTTACACACAAATAGATGAATATGAATTATGTAGATATTTTTTTATGTTGCAATTTGGTATGTGACTTATATTTCTCATACATCTTAATTCGTATAAGATCCTAATTGTAATAGGTTTATATAAGTAAAATTTAGGAAAGAAAGTAAATTGAATATTTTTATACTGGCATCGAACCTGCTACCGTAAGATTTAATTCCGCCCTTTTAATATTATTTATGTACGCCTATGGGAAGTTTTAGAATAGTTTTTTATAAAATACGGAAGTAAAAATAATTATATATGACCGAAAATAATTTCAAATATTTATTCTTAATTATAATAATTGAATGAAGTGATCATTGACCTATATTGCGATAGAAATAATTTATTCTTATCATATAGATTGAAATCGCGGTCATTGACCCCGGGAAAGTGGGCGGAAACGTGTGGAAAGCGCGGAACTGACGTCAGTGTTAGGTAATCGCACGTTCGATTTTCAAACGTGTTAGTTTTTACTTCATTGTCATTAGTACTTATAGATAATGAACGTAGATTTTAATCAAAGTGAAAAAATATATTTCTTAGTAAACGTCAGCCACAGTATATAATATAAGGCTAGTTTATAGGGAATTGAATTCTACTAAATTTAAATAAAACACTTTAACCGTTTAAAACGCGATATATTAGTTAAATTTTTTTGGAACAATTTTGGTGTTTTTCCGCCGGGGGTCCCGGGGGGTTTTTTTAAATAATAAGTTTTTGTTTTTTTAAAACGGGGGGGGGGTTTTTTAAAAATTTCCCAAATTTTTGGGGGTTTTTTTTTTGGTTTTTTTTTTTGTGTTTTTTTTTTTTTTTTTTTTTTTTTTTTTTTAAAAAAAAAAAAAAAAAAAAAAAAAAAAAAGATATTGCGAAACGTCGGGCCATAGTTAAAATAATTTTCAATTAAGTATAAATCGCGTATTAACACAGTTAAAGTGTTTTATCTAAATAATTTCTTAAACTATTTAGTATGTTTCCCAAAAATATTGAACCCAATACCGTCCGTACTTAACGCACAATAAACTACTGAACCATTGATGCGTAAGCTTTCTCTATTTTTAATAAAATATGATTCATCTTATCTAATTCATCTTGAATGATATGAAAGCAATGATCCTTCGCCAAGAAAATACGCCGTCATTCATCCCACATATTGTTGTTTGAACGATTTCTGTTTGTATATATTGATATACTTAAGTCCCCCGTGACCGCCTGTGTACCTAAATGTTTAAACGTGTTGCATAGGAATGCGTTAAGTGCGAGAAGCCTGGGACCCTATGGAAACAATAGATTGGTTCCGTCGGGCAGGAAACAAAAGTCAGATCAATTACCTAAAACCGGTCAGTCAAACGGACACGGAAATGTGATCGTGTATGCCCCAAAGGGGGAAACGGGATTTTACTTATTTTAAGTCTCAATTTTTTTGTTTATTGCATTACGTTTTAGGTCCAAATTCATTAGAATGCGGTATTTAGAAAACACATTTAAAATTAAATGATATTACCAGCATTAGATATATGTTTTACATCATTTATAACTTTTAAATATTTTTTTTTTACAGTTGGATACGCGAAAAATATAAATCAACGTATAATGTCAGCTTATAATATACCCCGTAGCCACGGCTGCTGCAAAGCGCCCGAAACGTCGGGTCACACATTAAATAAATAAGAAATAACGTAGCTTATATATTTCTCGCTTAAAACCGTTAAAACTTTTTTATTTAAATCTACTTGCGTAGACAACATTTGTTGATATGCTTCCATAGTAACGAAGATAACTATTGGGCAAGGGTCAACGACCCCGGTTAGCACAGTTTCGCGAGGAGCGAACGACCTCCGTCGATTAAAAACGCTATGACGTTTTAGACGCGGTATTTTTTGTTCCGCGTTTCATCCTACTACGAAAATAGAAACGTTTTTATCACGGCACAAAGTATACCATAGTGTTCCCGGTTTTTTTTTATGAGAGATAAAGAGAGTCTAGCAGGAGGTTAATTTTTAATCCTTAATCTATAAGTGACTTAATAAAAAGGGACATCCCCCGCGTGGGACATGGGGCAAACACATTTCTGTATATGTTTCACTGATCCGTTATTTAACCGAAACAATTGTTTGTTTCCTGGGATTCAAACCCAGGACCTCACGCGCTTAACGCAATGACTAGGCACTATATGTAACTATTTGGCTACAAAAGAGATCGTTCACTTGCTTAATAACAGAGAATAAATAGTTTATATATTAAGGCGATAAAATTTTATTTTTTAATAGAGGCATATAGCTAATTTTAATGTGATTTTTATGATAGTTGAGGACAGACTTTTGATGGAAGATAAAACAACCCAGCCGAAAAACATCCCTCAAGATGCGTTGTCAATAGCTGTATTTTGGCTTTTAATATTCAAAAACAACAGCCGGAAACCGATTCGCGATTAAACCTCACGGCTTTTTCATTGTAATGATAACAAATTATTTTTACTATATCCCGAAGCTACTACAAAACATTTGAAACGTCGGGCCTATACATATTTTTGCGTTTAAACTGTTAAAATGTAATTTGATGGTACTCGCGTGAACTACAGCCATATTATACATTTTAAACCGAGGCTCTTAAAAATGTAGTATTTGAAATTCACAGTTAAACAATGTGACTTGACGTCAATAAATAGACATACATTGTTGTATATTTTGATTGGTTGTTAAGATATAAAGCGACGACAAACTCTTCAAAAGATATTGCATAAGCAATAACGACTATGATGTCAAAGTCTTGTATACAGTTAATGAAATTTAAAAGTATTTTACCGACCCCAGAAGTTCGAGCTTTTTCTTCTAGACAAAACCTTCTAGACATCTGGATATTACGTGAGTTCGTAAGACTAAACGTTGAAAAAACAAGAAGATAGAAAATGTAATTATGTCAAGCGTAGTAGCGAGAAGAATGTATTAAAATAAAACACTTGTAACAGTTTATAGAGCGAAATATTAATTATTTGCAAAAGTCGTGGTCACAAATTAAAAATAAGTAATATGGTGCGTTTTAAACCGTTAAGAGTGATTTATTTAAATGTCTGCCGTGAAAAGAATGATAATGGCGACGAATGTTCTTGCTATTGACCCATAAAATAATACAGACTAAGGCTGAAAGTGAAAATTCTTTGTCGTCAGTGAAATGAACGCACACCGGACAGCGGTGTCCGGCCTTGACGCACGATTCGTGAGCCGACTGTTATTTATTCACAGCCCGCGGTAGAACAGAGAACGCTATAGAGAGGAATTACTCATAATTATTATAGTTGAGCTTCAAAAAATTCTACAAAGTATTTTTAATAACCTACCAGAATTTTTCGCCAATATTAAAATTTTAAACTTTTTTATAAAATCATTACTTAATAATGTTTCCCGCTAAAGTCACTGTTATATAATATCAAACGGTTGTATGAGCGCTGTCTAATAGACGAACCGTGGTTTTGCTGAAAATCAGTGCTGTAGCACAACCATGCTAATGCAAGACCCTTTTGGCATCATTTTTTTTTACATTTTATTTAATCTTGTCTTAGTATTATGTTTTATTGGTATTACATATATTTTTAATATTTCTAATGAATGCCAAATAAAGAGATTTATTATTATTATCATAAATTTTAAATATTAGCACTAGACATCAACAAGAATAATATTGCATAATTGTCCATCTCTTTTTGTATTAACAATGAATATATTTTTTTATTCGTAATTTATGTCTTTAAATAATAAAAAGCGAGTAAGTTCCTGTGGGCGCATATGCCAGAGGTTTTGTGTTGCGAGTAAATCTTAATCAAAAACGCACACAGATAACAGCTTCGTTTATTTTTGTGCGAATCCCAGAGTTAGACTTTTACAATAAATCGGATATTTATAGACAACGGTTATTAAAATCACAACTTCCTTTAAAACAAAATACTTGAAACGACTATATACAATTTAAAATATAGTAAATATTCTAATTTAATACTGTTATGAATTTTACATAATTCCCACATATTTATTTTACATATTTATCTTATAAATAAATTTTATTTTCATTAAAAGGTTATAAAAATTTACAATAGATGGCGCCACTAATTGGAAATTAAATAACTTTGTATTAATAAAACAATAAATAGAGTTATGTTTTAATCCAATACTGAAATTTATACAAAATATCTAAAATTAAGAATTTCATAAGTCAATACAATGTCTTAAAGAAATTGAATTTCTAAAAATAACAGTATAATAATTATGATTATTATTCAAACACTAAATTTTAATATTTATTATATAGTTTAATAATCAAAATACTGATTGGCGCTGAGATTTTAAAAATCGCAATATTTTGAACACATTCGCGAAATGTTTAAGATTTAAATAAATAAAATAAAATCACTACTGAATATTTTGTAAAAAAAAGTGCCTGATCAAAGAGATCTGTTTAAGTTCTAGATACATTTAAATAAAACACTTTAACGGTTTAAAACGCGATTTATTAGTTAAACTAACTAACTGAGTTTAACTAATATATCGCGTTTTAAACCGTTAAAGTGTTTTATTTAAATGTGTACTACTTGCGTAAACTATAGACAGTATTTTTCTAGATACAGTCAATAATTAATTTCTAAATTTCTTATAAAGATCTCTAAAAGTTATATTTTAACTAAATCGATCTGCCATAGAATCACTTCCCCTTCAGAAGAAGATATAATTGGAAAAGCCAAAATTTAACAGCGGCGGCGTCTCCATAGCTTTTGTGGTCACGCCCTTGAGGCAGGTCGAGTCTGCGTTGTTATACAGTTATAGTGTAGATTCTTGTTACTTGTATGCAATCATCATGCAATTCGTTTGGCTTACTGTTTTATTAATACTGTAGTAAAATAATTTTAGTAAAAACGTACTCGACCCTAAACTAAACTGTACAAAGTTTGAGTGTATGTACGTTATAGATCCATATAAATAGAAAAATATAAATTTAATAATTTTAAAGCCCACTATTAGATATGTCTGTGGGTTCACGCTTATTGTTCGCCAGTTTCATTTGAAGAAGAAGCACGGTGTTCAAACACGGACTGATAAACTTTTTGTCTTAAATAAAAATAAACAGTAACATAGATACTGTCTATAGTTTACGCGAGTAGTACACATTTAAATGTTTAAAATGCGATGTATTAATTTAACTTTTTGAAAATGATTTTTGACTTCGGCCCGACGTTTCGGATGCTTTGCAGCAGTCTCCCCGTGACCACGGCTGCTTTTTAACTAATATATCGCGTTGGAAACCGTTAAAGTGTTTTATTTAAATGTGTACTTCTGGCGTAAACTATAGACAGTATTTACTTCGTAATTGTTAAAAATAGTCCATCCTTTAAGTGTCATACAACATTGGCGTTTTGTGAAAAAAAATATTACGACTATTTAATAAATTTCGCGTCGTTAAAAGTCAATGATATAATAATCATTGTAAATTAAAATACCATACACGGAAAGACACCTGCAAGACATTGCTTTGTTCAACTGACACTTACAATAATCAAAATCTGAGCATTATTCTTATTTAAATTTACAAATTAACTGTCTACTAGTTTTTAAATTTAAATAATTTGTCTGTAAAAATTGAATAAAGTTAAAAACTTAAAGCGTAGATCGTGACTAAATGTCATGTTGTTATGCTTAGGAGGCAATAATACGAAGGCTAGAAAGATACGTACGTATACGTTTTAACAAACTTAAATTTTTAATATTACTGTAATGGTATCTTATATAAATATCCGAACTTATGTTGACTCACATTATGTTAGTATTTTCCTATTTTAATAATGCAGAACAATCTATAATTACTTAAAAAATTAAAAACTGCAATTTACTAGGTACACAACAAACGCGCGCCAAAAATAAACGTCAAAAAATTCAAGATGGCCGCCGCGGCGCCGAAGCGACCTCGCCGAGTCAGGAAGTGCATGTAATACCAATGAACTTTTCAATGTTACCCACTTCAGTTGTGGATCCTGCTCCACAGATAATGCATTTTGTGAGAAACATAATTGTTGACCTTTTGGACATGATGTCTGGCACAGAGTACAAGAAACAGACAATATTCATATGAAATTTGGAAGCCTTGTTGTGGCTACAAGCATATATATTTTATGATGGAGGAGGCCAGGCAATCATGTGGTTCATTTGGTGGTAGGCGAAATAACCCAGCCATATAACATCTAAACAATACGCGCTGTCGATATATTTTGGTTTTGGATATTCGAAACCCCAATAACAGAAAATATAACGAGTAAACTTCACGTCTGTTTCATCTGTGGACGTGGATCTGTGGTGGTTAGTAAGGGATTTAGATACTCCTACCACGTTTAATATCCATATTTCCAGACGAAGTGCAACATGTTTAATTACTAGCCATTCATTGCTACCGTTACCAACTTACCCGTCAGATAAATAATTAAATACATCCTATTTCATGTCTGTGGTTTACACGAACAGTCCACATTGAAATAAAACACTTTATCGGTTTAAAATGCGATATATATTAGTTAAACTTATTTGAAAATTATTATTATTAATTATTAACTACGGCCTGACGTTTCGGACGCTGTGCAGCTGCAGATACTAATATATATTGCGTTTTAAACAGTTAAAGTGTTTTTTTAATATCCTATTACAAACAATCCTATAGCTTCTAAAACGCTGTAAGTTATATTGATTGATCTTGTTGAATAGGTTTAGGATTTTCCTGAAGAGCTAAAAAATAAGCTACACCACCTCCTTTAGTCTGGTTACATCGTCAAGAAGAAAACCTTGAAAGGGCATTGCATGAATGATGTTGGTGGTTCTTAACCAATGTGTTTTCATACTTTATTTGCATAACTTATTATTGTTTTAAACGTCGATGTATTCAGGAACTAGGAGTTATAATATTGATTTCGTCATCTTTTTATTTGGCTGATAAACAATCGCAACACGCGCACAAGACCGGCTTGTGTCGAAAACAATCATAACAACTTTTATTTTAGATCTCAGGCTGGTATTATAAACCTATATTATATCTATACTGCTATCTATTATGTAGACTTGGTTAATACAGCTTTTACCAACAATAAAATTTCTTCTTTATAATGGTTTTTACTAGCAAATTATGGTTATATTCTTTATTTAAATAAAACACGTTTACGTTTGAAAACGCAAGATATATTAGTTAAGCTTATTTGAAAGTTGTTTTAATTACAATTCGAGTTTTCTGATGCTTTGCAGCAATAGCTCACAGTGAGACTAAACTTACTTGGTTTGCAACATTTAAAATGGTTTGTCCACGCAAACATTAATCAAACATTAAGAAAATAAACAGTAATCTACTAACATATATTTCTTGTTTATTTTCTTCTACAATATAATTTTATATTTTGGAACATACATTAGAAAGTCATGCTTCATCGGCATTTATTGTACCTAAAGCCAGCTACATCTAAAATTACATTACGTATTATTTTTTAAATTACACAGCTTTATTCGTCCTGATTTGCTTGGCGAAAGTACTGTACACCTCTGGTGTTATATAAATAAGAAATCGTGTTAAATTCAGCAGTAAAACGCCTATAAACAAAGTGCAAATGCAACAAAAGCAAGATGGCGGCAAGTCTGCGCGCGCGTCCGTGAACCTGAGCGCTAAAATTACTTACGACGCATCATCCGGCGCTTGCGCATAGATTATAAAATAGATGTTTTAATAATAATTGGAGGGGATGCCCTAAGGAATGAACTATTTAGATTTTTTTTGTGATAGAGCAGCACATACAAGCATGGGCAAGCATCAAGTGAACTTGATAGTAGGTGAAATAAGCCAGCCACATGGATGCACTTATCTTTGGATATTCGGAAACCCACAAAATTAAAAACGAAACAAGAAACGTTTTTTATCTAAGGACGGTAGTTCATGACCCAGAGGTAATTGCCATCACCATCACCTTCCATTTAATATCCAGACTCCAAACATGTCGGACCTGGTGGTGCTCGAACTACAGTAGTAGTTCCTGAGATTATCGCGTTTTGAACGCAAACAAATAAACCAACTCTTCAGCTTTATGATATTATATACAGTTATATTTTTAACATAAATATCGGTGTCTAATCTACAAAATAAAACAATTTAAAACGCAAATAAAAATGATGATAGATCATGCTGACTATGTTCATTTGTTATCTGGGACTGGGGCTTATGCATTCCTTGGAAATACGCTGAAAATTGTATAACACACATTTATTATTATAATCAAAAATTTGTCGCCAAGCGGAATTTATTTATTCACTTTTCATGAATCGTAATAGATTTTCAAAAATAACATATTCGTAATAAGCACATACTAACACTACGGACTTATAATTCAATAAAAAGTCTATTTTAATTGTTAGCAATACTTAACAAAGTTTTACTCATATACGCACATGACATGCCGTTATTGTGGTTATAAGTAAGAAAGCCGAGGCCAGGAGGTTTAACGTGTAACGATTACGAAACATGTTAGGCTACTTCTGGAAATCTGAGTATTAATTGGGTAGTAGGAAATCTGAAAACACCTGGGTCACAAACTACCCTCCGTTGAAGAGCCGTGAAGCTTAATCGTGTTTCAATGTGAACCTACGAATTTCTAAATATCCAAAGCCAAGATAGGTCGACTGCATTTGGAGATGTGGAATTCAATCGAGTGAAATGATTTTCTGTCCTTCTCTATTATAAAATAATGCCATTACACATCTTAACATATCTCAAGATGTTTTTTATATAAGCGCTGGATGGATGAAAATACTGAGCAATCGAGGAGTCAACATCTCCTGAGATGCCGTCCACACGTGATGGCGAAACGTTGAGAACCTCTTCTCGCTCACATCGGCCGAACAGCCCGAAAGACAATGATATGCTGAACGATGGCCGTGAAAGCCTTACACAATTGACTTTTCAAATGTTAGGGATTCCGATGCGTAAGTAAACAGACCGATTAAGACAGAGAAGCGTATTTTGCATTCACATAAAATTACAATAAATGTCGCCCGATCTAAGGACGCACTTATCTGGAAACTTTGGCGTAATACGTAAAACTGTATGTTTTAAAATATTAACCAACGCCTTGATGACTCAATAGATAAACGCTTTGTCTAGCGTGAGGTACCTGGGTTCTATCTAAAAATAGACACAGAAATAAACCCTGCCATACGATGGTATAGCTATCGTAGGCTCAGGCGGTGCAGTGCAACAAGACTCCGGAGCTTAGGCCCCTGTAAAATTGGAAAAAAAAATCTAATCTTATATGGAGGCTTTAAGTTAAGCTAAGCAGAAAGTGGGGATGAGGGCCCAATACGTTATAATATTTAATCCAACAAGTGTTTATTTTCTGAGCGTGATAAAATTATACATGATCTGAATAATCTAAAATACATACTACATTGAGATATATTATTTAGGAGCCGTGTTGGGTTTGGATAATAGCAGAAGACCAAAGACTTCCAGTACGACTGGTTGCTTCCTACTTGAATCCAGCTTTCACCAACTGCCTTGATCAGCCTATAAGTCTATCAGGTTGGATCCTGATTGGATCCTAATCCAAACCCTGAAATAATAGTATATCAGGGTTTCAGCTGGTTTTCAGGACGTCCGGGATTATGTCGGGGACGTGATATCTACTCCAGAACCTTTTAGCTCCAACATTTGTCAATTGTTTAGTTCTTAAAGGCCGGTTACCTACAGTAGTTACTGTAGCTAGTAAGGTGCGAACCCTGTAATGTAATAAAACTTATCGCGTTCATGATCTTTGCATTCTCTCACAGACAAACAGACTGACAGCAAACATTTGCATGTTTCTTTGTTCGTTCCTATATCAACACAATCCTAAGTTTCACAATTTACTGTAAATTACATTTTGCAATTAACTTTGTGTTTTATAAGCATTTCCGTTAAGTATAATGTGTAACTACTACGGTACTGACTTTTAACGGTTTAAAACGCAAAATATTTATGTTTACTTATATTTCGTTTATTTGAACGTTTCGGATACTTTGCAACGCTGGGTCGTATTTTGTTTTATTTTATTTTGACAATTAATTCATGAAACAGATTTTTCAATATGTTATATTTTCATGAGTCTTTTTAAAGTATATCAGTATGTTTTCAGTAAAGTAAAAATTTCGTAATGCCTCTGAAAAAAAAGTCAGTCAATATAACTCGGGTGCAATGGTGATTCAGCCGCTAGCGATTTCCGCCGCGCGCCGTTCTAATAATAAAATCGAACCCCTTTCTTAAAATGGTATAAAATCCGGCGCACGCGCATCCTTTTATTATTTTAGACATCCGACTATGTTTTAATGCGTAGCTTGTTGTACAGCGGATATGTACAATTTTCAAATTGTTACCGTATTTTTAAGATTTACTTTAAACTGTAAAGTTTACAGCATGTGTTCTTAAGTAAAAGGGTTGTCTTTTTCATTTTTAAGATTTTTTTTATTTTAGAGAAGGAAAACAAGCATTAGGTGTTGAAAAAACAATCAACATCTATAGAAGATGCACTAGGCCAGTGTGACTTCGAAAATTCTTTAATGAGGTGACTGAATCGAAATGTGATTACACTTTTCGCCCTTTCCATCTGTCCTGTATATACGGTGTTTACGACTGCTGGACGAATGTGACCGTTAGAACCACTTGTAGTCCATGACTAGAAAAATCCGTTTTTCTGGTCTTCATTTTATCAGTCGCGAAAAGTCGCGTTCTTTTATGGTATAGTATGTTTCTCATCACGTTATTTCCTTTGCCAGGAATACAGCAATCTCTTTGGTTAATGGTTAAAAGGAACAGGTCCTAGGTTTGAATCTCCATGAGACACAATACCGAGCAAGGCAAAACATCTCATAATATCGTCTTTTAAATATAGTCTGTAATTTACGTGAGTAGTTCAAATCAGTATTATTGGTTATATTTAGTTAAGTTTAACTTTTAAGAAAAATAGACCATTATAACAGGGTTTAAATTTGACTGTCCCATATTACAAAATTGCGATTGTTCATAAATATTTTTAACATAATGGTACATAACTATAATAGTCTAATATATCAAAAGTAAACATTACATTGTATAGAGACATACCAAACTGAGGTCAATGGGCGGACCGCTGAAACGGCGCTAAAGGTGTTTGCCTATTGTGTCTAAAAGTACACCAATAACACTGAAGTAGAAGTGAAAAAAAGTAAAAACGTTTCTATACTTTTATACGTTCTATACGTACTTAAAACGATATATATTTAATTGAATATGATATTCCTTAAAATCGTGTGTTTTGTAGTTAGGCTACTCTGTTTATTACTTTTATAGTAGGTGTTTAGATGTATATGTAAATAAATGTAATATTTAAAAAGCCGTTAATAAAATACATTACATTATAGTGTTCTTGATTACGATAATATTGCCTCTGTTTTTATTTGTACCATAATAGTTTATAAGCCAAATCTCTGAACACCTTTAAATACAGACGTGCTTGTTATACGAAGGCAATGAGCTTAAGATAAAATCTTCGCACTCGTGAATTGTGTACCAAGTCGACAGCCCAGAGTACGTTTATTTTTTCATTCAAATAACACACTTTAAACTGCTTTAAACGCCACATATAAATGGTCACGGGAGACCACAGCTGCTGCAAAGCACTCGAAACGTCGCGTCGTACTTAAAAATAAGTTGACTTATATACATCACGGTTTAAACCGTTAAAAATGATTTTTCTAATCGCTTGTAACCGACAGACTAAAAGAACTTTTTATTAACTATATAATGATTGTTAATTTTTATTACTTCAAAGCGGATTGAGGTTTGGGACCTAAACACATTTGCCATTGAAATATAAACGTATATATATCGTTAAGTAAGAGAGAATCTGAGTTTAAATTCTGGAGAAAAATGTATGGTTTTTAAATACTGTCTATAGTTTACGCGAGTAGTACACATTTAAATAAAACACATTAACGGTTTAAGACGCGATATATTAGTTAAACCAATATATCGCGTTTTAAACCGTTAAAGTGTTTTATTTAAGTATGGTTTTTGTCTCGTTCAGAGCGACATAAGATAGCCCAGAAGTCTGCAGTCTCAATGAGAGACCGACATAGAAATTACTTTATTTTATTATAGAATTTTACTTATTTTATAATAAATATATTCGTTATAATGATATTCATTTACCACCTTTGTTTGGAATATTAGCTTCCATGTCCTCTAATATAAGACAGGAGAAACGTTTAAAATTTGTATTCATAATTATGAATAAAAATTTTGCCCATCAACCCGCACTGGAGTAGTGTAGTGGGTTCAAATTCGTAAACCCTCTCTTCTGGGAGAGGAGACGAGAGATGTTGACTATGTCTACTAACCTTTAACTATGTTTTTAAAATGCTTGAAATGGTCGTATTATTGTGACCGAATGACGTCCCTTTTTGAGATCGAGTAATCTATTAGTAGACTTAGCAAAAAACACCTCTATGTGATAGTAACACAAAGGAAAACACCTGAAAAGCTATATAATTTTATTTATGTTTCTCGTTCGGTAAAATTAATTTTCTAATATCAATGAAATTAAATAAAATTGAGAAAAATTAATTACCAATTTGCATTAAAGTTATATTAATTTTTGATTACAGTCGAAAAGTCAACGGTCTGTAGTTTACGCTAGTAGTACACATTTAAATAAAACACCTTAACGCTTTGAAACGTAGTCATCGTGCAGCCAAACAGCTGTAAAGCATCCGAAACGTCGGGCAAAACGTTTACGAAATAAATATCGCGTTTTAATCCGTTAAAGTGTTTTATATAAAGTCAACAGTATTATGTATATGACCAACAGACACAATACAAAACAAACAAACAAACAACAAGGAATATTGATCTAGTTTTAGTTATTTATAGTTAAAGGACAACCCGTTTACATATGAATGGTAAAAAGACGCCTAAAAAGATATTTATTATTCAATATTAACAATGCAAATAAAATACAGCTTAAATTTATGTCATATTAATTGTTTTTCGTTGCTTCCTTTCACATATAATAAATATACAAATGTTCGTAATAAGATAACTTAGTTGTTTACACTTGTTCTCTGTTGTAATTTGCCATTTTTAAAATAATATGTTATATTCCAATTTTGTTCATATTTATAATCGTAATATTAATTTTAATACTTGACCTTAAGTTAAATTGAATTCTTTGGTTCGATTCTCGCTGTATACAAAAACCTAATGTCCTGTTAAATGTCGTTCATCCCCATTTTAAAACGTCTTCATCTACATCTAGTAATACAAGTAACATATATACATCATTTTTATGTTATCTATGGACTTTGTTACATAATTTTTATGTTATCTGTGGACTTATAACTACGGCCCGACGTATTGGATGCTTTGCAACAGCGGTGGTCGGGCCGTAGATAAAATAAATTGTAATTTAATTATATTCACATATTTCGCGTTTAAAATTAAGTTATTCAAATACTACTGTCCGTAGTTTACACGACTAGTACACATTTAAATAAAACACTTCAACGGCTTAAAACGCGATATATCCTAGTTATTAGTTAAAAATAATTTTCAAACGAGTTTAACTTAAATATATCGCGTTTTAAACCGTTAAAGTGTTTTATTTTAACAAATACTACTTACTAAATATTGGTATGACACCTGATTTTAGTATCTACCTGTAATTGTATCCATCGCGAGTATATTTTTTTGTCGACGAAAGAAAAAAAAGAATTGAAATGTGGTTCTATAATCTATGGATTGCAGCATACAGACAGAGATATTTGTATTAGTTGTATGTTTATTATATGTATAGAATATAAAACACATTTTGTATATATTTAAAATTCTTTCAGGCCACGCATAAAACCTTGTATGTAATCGCTGGTAATTAAAAAAACAACGAGTGACAAATCTCAATTGTTAAAAGGCCACACAATTTAGGTCAATGTGTTAAGGATGAGTATGTATGTGAACAAATATTGTTCGAGTCACTTTTTATCATTTGTTTTTAGTGTCGCAAACGGCGCTGTGTGTATAAAGATTATCTGCAGGGACGCAAAATTTAATTAACGTTGAATTATGCCTCATGGGTTTGGCTCAGTTACGAAACATTATACTAGACATGAGTTGCCAGGAACTGAACCCGCGATCCCGATTCACATCCAAGCTATAGTGGCGGATATAATTCAGGTTTAAATCGATAACATGTTAGACTGCGAACAAAAAAATTATCAATAAATATTTGTTTTTTTATTAAGAGACATCAAACATTATGCAAAGTGTGATTCCTAATACTAAAACTAAGTAGCTTTCAAAATAACTTTTTAAGTGAAGCATAAAAATGTTAAAAAAATCGAAATATTCATTGTCGTTCGCGCCCACTGCGTAAGGAGCCCACTGCCCCTCTATCGTCGAATTAGTTACTCGATGCGCAGCGATGCCGGCACGTATTTTTTTTTAAGTTCATATATCTTTTGAATGGCATGTCCGATTTCAATAATTAAAAAAGGAATCATTAGGCATTGAGATAGTCTTGAATATTAAATTATTTATTTGGATAAAAAAATATAAACGGTATAGATAACACGGTCTGATTTTGATCGCCATTTCTATTAATTTGGTAAATGTAAAAAAGTAGTTCTAGCGACGTAACTACAATAGTTAGATATATGCTCTCGAGATGTTTTTTGTAGATATTGATATTTTCTATAATATTGTCGAGCATTTTTTTGTCTTATCATTAATACTTTTCGAAGCGTATGCGAAGAAAGACATTATGCGGCTAATTTTTTTACGCCTTCCGTTGGTTTTAGTAAGAATTTCTATAGATGCCTATAGTAATCAAGAACGAAATATAGCCTATGTTACCCAGTGATAATGTAGCTTTCTAATGAAAAAAGAATTATTAAAATCGGTGAAGTACTTTTTGAGTTTATCCGTTACATACAAAAATACAAATCTTTCCTCTTTATAATATTAGTATAGATAAGTAGTAGAAAATACTTTGTAACAAAATAAATCAGAAATGCAATTTTAAATCTTAACGTTTTATTCATTTTCGTTCGGAATAAATCCAGACATTATGAAAAACATTAACAAATTATACATCTTACGTATCTTTGATTTGCATACAATGTCTTTTTTAAGGTAGCAGTCACATATGAAAGTTGCGTATAGCATAACACATTATGCGGTATGGAAACGATTGTTTTTTACTTTTAGTGATAGTGTTTTAACCGTTTTTTTATTATAGAGGACAGGCAAACTCGGTGTTCTCTTGATGGTACGTAAAAAAACCTCAACCTATAGTATCCAACGAATGGCGCTCTCGACTTATTTTGGCTTTAGATTCGGAAATCAACAGATTCAACCCGAAACATGATTAAACTTAACGCCCTCATCTGTGGACGGTGGTTTGTGACCCGAAAGGAATTTCGATATTTCTACCACCCATTTGATATCCTGACTTCCAGACGAAATCAATCATGTTTCGAAAAAAATATAAATTGGTTAGAAGACCCGAGGACCCGAACCCGACGACCCGTTGATTATTGACCGTATATCGCTACCGTTGCCACCAACGAGCTCCTAACAACTATTTACTACGGTTCGAAATAACAGAGCCTTGGCGACGTTTCGTGGCTGGTGAGAGGGACAACAATAGTACATATGTATAGTATGAAGCGTAAAACGCCGCGTTTATAAATGACCACAGCCTTAAGGATAATGTACCAGAGCGAACTTTGTTTACAATTATAAAAAGGACGCAGACACCTTGGAAGTTTAATACGAGACACGATTTTTAATGTTCCTGTAGTGCCTCCATAGCTCAGTAGTTAAACTATGCATTAAGAGAGGTCTTGGGTTCGTATACCGGGTTTTTGGTTGGGCATAGAAGTGCGATCACCTTGCACGAGACACTTTTAACGAAATATGTTTTTAAACTAAGTAGAGTTACGACCCCACGTTTCATAGCAACCGACACATCTGACGCATGTTACCTACAAACAATAATTGTATAAGTATTGTTTGTAGGTAACATTAAATAAACAATTAACGGTTTAAAATGCGATGTATATTGATCCAAATGATAAGAAATTTTGGCACTGTATATCTTTTCTCTTATTCAAATAATTCTACTAACATTACAATACAATTTTATTTTACTGAATAAACTAAATTAAAATATTTGTATGTTATAACGCTTGGCTTCCTGATTGTGTATGTTGTTATGTTAAAAATATGATGTCCATAAATTAAAAGCACGCCAATATCGTCGAGGTAGTGTAATGGAATTCGAGTTGACGTCCAAACAAACGTTATGCAAGGTCAGTGATACAATAATAATAATTGTATCGCTATAAATCATTGTTTATTGTGCTCACTGCAGCCCGACTCATGCGCAGCTCATGCTTATTACATTCAATTTGAGTTTTATAAAGTTTACGTTAAACGCTACTAACCGTTTTGAACGAATTGAAACGTGATTTATTTATAGGTTCGATATCTGAACGGTAGAGCTATTTATTTATTTTTAACGGATTAACTAAATACATATACAATACAATGTATTTTTTTAAAGATTGCGAAGACATAAGTAGTAGGAATGTAAAAAAGTCGGACATAAATTACCATCTTTGCAGTCTTCATGTTGCCTGCGCTGCGAAAATGGTTACATAAACCAAAAACCATATATGAAAGAATGATTCCTCTTTTAATAATGTGAAAAATGTCCGTGACAGTACATGTCTATCGTTTAAGATTAACTTCTAATAATAGTTTAAGTAGTAATCAAATAACCTAATAAAATACTTTTGGTGGATTTGTTAGGGTATGATAAAGTCACAAATTCACGTTTCCTATATGCTTATGCAATTGGCGACATCTGTTATCAAAAGTTATTTTGCATTGAAATGTTTACGATACCTGCGTCATACACAATTTATAATATAACAGATTATAAGCCCTTTTTCTCATTAAGTTACCGCCCGTTCCGCATTGGTCCTTAAATACCATCAACCTACCTTGTACACACCAGTAAATACCACGACGGTATTAATACCATCTTATTGTTGTCTATTTTTTACCAGCAATAAACGTAAAAGGAATCGTCATTACTACTCATACAGGTCCAGAGTTTTTTGTTTCTCACATTTTACTTCTCGTTTGCGCGATAAGATGAATTTTAATTAAAACAGTTTTAGCGGTTTAAAACGCGATATGTTTCAATCGGTGCATCGATCGATGTTAGTAGTCGTGGGGTATAGTGGAGTGAATGTATGTAATATAAAACACGTCTGTTTGCTCACTTCTATAACTTACTTGTTATGTTAGCGACTTGGTCCGCTTAGAATATTAATTTTGGACATCAAAATTTGTAATTTGCAAACCTCTTCTTTATCTCTATAGAATATAACTGTTACCCACGATTCGACGTCGGTCGAAAATCATATCATGTCCTAGACATTTAAAGATAATTTACATTTCCCCGTGTTTCCACATTTCCCACCGTTTCAAAACCGTTAACGTCGCGTTTTAAACCGTTAAAGTGTTTTATTTAAATGTGTACCACTCGCGTAAACTACAGACAGTGTTTTACAGCGCCATGTTCAATAAATGTTCAAGCCAACACAAACGTATTTTTTAAGATCGAACTTGTCACTCCTGAGAGTGGCACGTTCAAACAAGCTCTTCAACTTTATATATTAGTTGAAAAAAATATTTTTATTTTTTTAACAAAAAAATAAACATTGAAACTAGATTAAGAGGCCTAATTTAATATCTGCGACTCGGAGAAAAGGTGTCAAGGCCCGTTCTTAACAAATGTAACGCGGAAAGATACATATATTTTGCGACGCTCCGTAATCCAAGTCATAACATTACGAAAGGAAATGGTACAAGGTTTGTAATACTTTATCGGTGCGATAAATTCATTTAATGATTTTATTGTGTTCTTTGTGTGTTCCATGTTTATTATGAATTACTGCTCGTTTTGCACTGTGCCCAGACGTTAAACGCCTTGCAAGAACCGCAAAGGTTCCAGCATTCGATTCCGGAGGAATATGGTGAATTGCCACGTCACTGGTAGACATTTAAATAAAACGTGACCACGGCTGCTGCAAAGCATTCGAAACATCGGGCCGTAGTTAAAAATAATTGTCAAACAAGTTTAACTAAAATATATAGCGTTTTAAACCTATTAAGTGTTTTATTTAAATAAAACACTTTTAACAGTTTCCAACGTTTTCTAGCTACTTATACAATTTATTATGAATATTACCCGACATTTAGAGAGTTTTGAAACAACTAAGATCACGGTCGACTTATATTTCGCGTTTTAAACAGTTAAAAGTGTTCAAATTAATGTTATGGTTTAAAACGCGATATTTACCGTTTTAAACCGTTAAAGTTTAAATGTGTACTACTCGCGTACTACAGACAGTAGTTAAAAATGTTTTATAAAGAAAACCGTTTGAAGTTAGATTCGGATATTTTAGATAGAGCGAAAACAGGTTTTATCGACTAAAATAATCAATATTTTACGTCATTCATATCTTTTAAATAAAACACTGTCTAAACTGATTGACTGTCCCCGTGGCCGCCTCTGTAGCCAAATGGTTAAATGCATTTGCCTAGCATTGCGTTAAGCGCTAGAGGACCTGGGTAACCTTGGGTAATCCCGGGGAAATAGTAAATTGTTTTGTTCGGGCAGGGTACAGAAGTCTGATCCACTATTTGACCGTAAATAAATACGATCAGTGAAACGGACACAGCGGCACACGGGGAAACGGGATTTCTCTAAAATCCTACTCGCGTTAACTACAGACAATATTTATAACTGTTACTTCCACTGTGGATGTAACCTTTCAAACATTAAACAACGTTAAAGGGAACATCAATAATTTATAAAAGAGGATGCAACATCACGTGTTTGAAGAGGAAATTATGTAAAATAACTTAATGCATGTGAACTTCAGTAACCGAACATAATGAGATCAGAACCTAAATTTATTTCACCCGATTAAAGCATTGGTCCCGTCATGATATGATTCTGTTTCACTTCAGAACCTTGCAATGAATTTGTAGTTAAAGTAACAGTAAGTTAATATTTCGCGTTTAAACCCGTTAAAGGTATTAAAAAGCTCTTAAAACCCTTTCCATGGCCTATGTCCACCCAAGTTTAATATTAAAACCTATTTGAGACGGAACCTACGTCAAGCCTGGTGGGAAGAAAAAAAAGTATACTATATGTTTAGTGAGATAAGATATATGTCATTGCACAAAAATGAGAATTTGGCATTTTACGTTTAAGAACGAACTAGTTTTCTACAAATATCAATTACTCCAAAAGATGGCGCTAGCTACAGAATGGCTATACACACCACAGAATTAAACACCCCCTCCCCCCATATTCCGCATTTTTAACATTTAAAATGTTTTATTAGGTACGGTCTGTAGCTACGCGGGTTGTACTTAGACAAACTTAAAAAAAAAAAATTTAACGGTGTTAAAATTGTTTTATTTATTGATTATTATAGCAAATAAAAATTGGTTTCTCTTTTTCTAAAATATCAAAACAGTAACTCCAGTTAACTTATTTAGGTACAATTACTAGCTGTGAATCGTAAAAAGTTAACTACCTAATAATAATACATTTCGCGTTTTGAATCGTTAAAAATGTTTTATTTTAAAGTATAACGTAATATATAGCGTTCATTACATAACTTGTAGCGAATATAATAATACAACACTAGAATTCACAGCTAGCTAAACATAATAGGCGACATTATGAAACACTTGCATATAACCTTAACTGAACCGGTATTAAGAAAATAAGTCATTATTTCGCAAGTTATAAGGATTATTTCGCTTGAACGACGATAGCATGTCTAGCAAACGGTAAGACCTACCCCAATGTGCGCTGGTATGCGTGCCGTATGCGCGAACGCAACAGAAGCGGGTATTTTGAGACGTAGGGACAGCAAATAAGAAAAAATAAAATCCTATAAATAACAAAATTTAATTTTTTCAAGTGGTTTTAAGAAGATATTAGGAAAGAAATATAATAGAAGCGTATACAAAATAAACATTTTTGAAATATATGTTGTTTTATATTTATCATTTCCATATATCACTTCCTGTTTAAAAGTAAAGGTATTCTCCTTCACACCTAAGATTAATTCGGTAGTAGCAATATATCGCTGATAATCAACGGGTCATGGATTCGAAAACCGCCGTGTATTCTTTCTGAATTATTACATTAATATTGAAATTCCGTACATAGATGAAAAAGCCGGGAACTTTAATCGCGTTTATGTTAAAATCTGTAGATTTCCGAAACAGTCATAAGTCGACAATGCATGTGGGTAGTTTATATGTTATATAGCTATTTTACCTTGCATCAAATGAACTCCATACTTGCCTACCCTCTTTTGGCATGAAACAAATCGGACTTCTGTTCGCTGCCCGACCGAAACTATACATATTATATTTCAGCATAATTATATCGTACCGTCTATCATTTTTGTATATGTTTTAATATTAGAACCGAATTAAACCAAAATTTCGCCTTTAACGCAATGCGTAGACCCAATAAAACCGTATAAAAATACATGATTAATAGATCTTATTAAATAATGTTTCGTCTCTATTGATATATTTCTTGTACGATAAATGATACTAAGATATATTCTCTAGTAATCACAAAGCAAGCGTGTAAAATCCAAATTCATTCTTCTGCTGACCGTACATAACAAGCATCCGCGCCATTGACTTTCTTGGTGCCATTAACCGAATAACCCATTGCACAAAGAACTGGCGCTTTTCAAGGTGAACGCACACATACATACGATGTACGTATAGCCCCCTCTCCCGGCGTGTGATTCAAAATAACAAACCACGCACCTTATACAGCTTTAATTTTATAATCAAGCTATTATGGACCTTAAATTCAGGTTACAGAAGTGATGGAATTCTACGAGGGTTTCCTGCTAACTTGGATCAGACGGGAAGGGTGTACGCACACATTGAAACGCAGACATTATGTTCATACAAGGTGCAGTCTGCCACCCACACACGCACAGTATTTGTATAGAGCTTTGTGTGTGGAATTTTTATTTAAAGCGTTCAGTGTTTATTTTATAATAAAATGTTATGGAGCTTTGCCTGCATAATTATTATTACAATATGTTTGTTTTGTTGAATTGTATGGTGAGGTTTGGGGAGACGGTGTTATTTGCTAGAATAAGAATAACTAATAACTAAGTTACAGATTACTAAGTAACAGACGACAAATAAGCATGTTGTTATTTTGATGATAGGCCCTTCATCATATAATATCTAATTCCGATGCGCTGTCCTCCTATTATATACGGACGGACAAATACATAAAATACACATATTGCTTAGTTTATAATAAATATTTTTAATTAATCAGTTACTTAATTGAATTGAAATAAATTTAATAGAAATACATTTATTCAAATAACACAAATTCAATTTTAAGTCAGTATTATAAATATTATACGACTAAATACAGATAAAACAAAATAATACAGTTGCCTCTGAAAAGGGAATCCACTCAGCTACGTTGGGACTAATGCCCCAACACTGATATTTTGTGGCGAGAGAGAGAATTACGAGATTTACAATATTGTTCTATTTTCAAAAGTATAATTCGAATTTCAAAATGGATCATTCCGATTCTATATTCAATAACAACTGAATTAAACGCAATATTCTACTTTCAAACTGCATTAAAACATACTTACTTAAAAACAGTAAGTAACTTCTCATTAAAAACAGTAGATATAAACTTTTTTCTTTTGTCGAAGCAAAAAATAAGATTCCTAAATCACGAGCGATCTTATTTAATTCAGTTGGGCTTACGTGAAGTTAACGACCGCAGGGCAAACACCTTTTTTCGTTTCATAGACCTTTCGACGAGGCAACGAATTGCGGCTTATTCAAATATATTTTCCTTAATATATTTTTCGTGGAAGTGTTAATTGGATTAACTAACTCAGCATTAGGTTTTTATTATGAAATACATAATGACAGAAACAATTATTGTTTAGCTTTACAGGACATAACATGGAATCCCAAGACAACATTTGTACGCGTAAGCAAGGTACCTTAAACATTTATAAACTAGCTTTGTCCACGTAGAATAGTTTTAATCAAAATTAGTTTTTGCACATCCTTAGGTTGTTTAGTAAGAGAAATAAGTTATTCACACTATTTTTTGGGTATCATGAACATGAATGAAATTTTCTACTATCTTCGCTCCTATAGGCAGCGTGATATATTTTATAGCATAAAGCCTTCCTCGATATATGCTCTAACCAACATCTACGTATTTTTTCAATTCGAACCAATATTTCCTGAGATAAGCGCATTCAAAAAAAACAAACAATCTCTTCAGCTTTATACCGTATAGGTACGTATAACGTATAAAATTAGAATTCACGACCTCTTTCTCATTTTTTTAAATCTTGTAGGTTCAAATATCTCCTAATAAGGAATGTGAAGTACATTGTCATCCAGTAATAAAATCATAAGATTCATAAGTGATACACGACAAAAGTGTCATCATATTATAATATATTATTCATGATATCGAGTGAATGAACTATCAAGGCCTACGATGGCTCATTGTTGTAATGAATTACAGGAAAAATCTTTTTATAACACGAGTACTGCGCAAGCGCAGGCGATGTAGACGTTGTGCGTATAATATGCATTAAGATTATGCTGTTCTAATTTTAATACTTATGTATTTAAGGGGCTCGTTGATGTGAATGAATGAATGAATGCTCAATAATCAACGGGTCGTGGGTTCGTTCCCCACCATTTTTCAAATCAAATTATAATTATTATATAACATGTTGGACTTCACCTGGAGACCATGATTTTAAATTGGTGGTAGGAATATCGATATTTCGTCTGGGTCACGAATCACCGTCCACAAATGAAAAGTCCTTAAATATAATCGCGTTTCGGGTTCAGTCTGTGTATTTCC
Source organism: Leptosia nina (assembly GCA_963661955.1). Taxonomy (NCBI): domain Eukaryota; kingdom Metazoa; phylum Arthropoda; class Insecta; order Lepidoptera; family Pieridae; genus Leptosia; species Leptosia nina. The sequence continues at coordinate 5,022,997 of CAVLEF010000008.1, forward strand.
GAATAGTCTAAGCCAAAAGAATGTCAACTCATCTTTATTTAATATTATATTGCTATATTTCTCACTTTTATGTAAAAAGAAGACAGTAATGGCCAAGACGCTATTTATAGGTTCACTCGATAGAAGGTGAAATACTCCGGAGTAAAATCATACTTTTAATTAAAAAATGTTGGATGACGTAAGGTTCGAACCCACGACCTGTTATTTAATACTTTACTACCACTAGACATTGGGCACGTCCAGAGTTGTTAAGTTACAAAAATTATCATCATATATTTAGACTATAAAATACTAGTGTTAATTGTTCTGAACATTTTTCGTGTTATAAAATCTTTCTACATTAATTTAAAACGTTGAATATCAAAATACAAAGTCGGTAACCTAGGTGTGGTGCACATTTAGAAATTATAACACAGCGGCGAACTTACATCAATTCTTCTTCTTTTTGGTTCAACGCCTCGCAAAATAAATATCAGTTACAGACGTAAGAATATCTAGATCATTTTGCATTTTTTATTGTACCTCGTATTTTTTATCTTCTTTTGGGTACTCCTCGTGTTTGACAGTTAAATTTACTCTTGTAGAATTGTTGTTGTTGTACTCAGAATATTAAAAAAAAATATAAATATATATATATATATATATATATATACGGGGGGATTGAGTGATTAATAAATTTGCGTTTGAAACCTTTAAAAATATTTTATTTAGATGGGTTCTACCGACAATACTTAAGCCAATATGTCTGTAGTTTACGCGAGTAGTAGACATTTAAATACTTGTTTGAAAATTATTTTAAACTACGGCCTGATGTTACCTCTCCCCGTAACCACGGCTGCTGCAAAGCATTCGAAAAGTCGGGCCGTAGTTAAAAATAATTTTAAACAAGTTTAACTAAAATATATCACGTTTTAAACCGTTAAATAGCAGTTGCATAGTTCTTGATTTCCAGTTCTTAGCGGGTTATAGATTAAAATTTACTTATTTTACAAAGATAGATGTATACGTTGATTTTTGTATTGTGAACGAAATTGTATCACATTGCGTCACACATTTCGTTCAGGTGATAGGCGAGTCTATGATGCGTAGGTCTATCTAGAACGATGCAGTTAGATCAACGGCCGAGCGCCCTTGCACCGACCGAACTCCTTATGTAAAGGCAATGTACGGTGCCTGTTTCCATTGTCAGTTACGTGTGCCCCAGTCTTGAAGCGTACAACAATTTCATAATTACATCCTACTCGACTGCGTTTGACATTTGTTTCCTACATGGACTGTGATCCGCTATCAACATGCTATCCCGTACGACGTAATACGTCTAATGCTGATGATTTTGTTAAACTTAGGAACATATTTTTGTGTCGGTTAAAGCATTTATCGAGAACGGTATAGGGTATAACATCGCCTATATATACAATATTTCATGACAAATTGCATGAAAGATTGGATTTTATTCGAATTTAGATATATTCATTAGACCAAGGTTAGTGCATAATTAAGAAAATACTCGTTACTTGTGTAACGTTACAAGTCAAATCAAATCAATCACTTATGAACGTTAAAACAGGTAAAAATTAAGGGCGTAAAACGACCGAGAACGGGCAAGTTACTCGCCGCCACTCCTTTTATTGTCAAGTTTTTGTTACAATCCTTACGCACTTAATGTGTACATCTTCTTCTTTGTTATAGCAAGTTGCTCTATAGTCTTTACCCTAAGAATTGTTATTATTTCAATATTCCAAGCAGTTTTTGTTTAACATACATTTAAACTTATTTATTGACAGTGTTTGTGAAGTTAGTGACGTTCAAGATTCCGTACCGTGAAACAATGGACACGAATCCTAATCCGGGCGAGTCTTCGTCAGATCATCGCTGATTTTATCTCATTACACATGCAAATAAAAGATAAAAAACCAACATTGCATTATATTCTGTGAGCCGCGTGTAATTCTGTGACATCTGAATGTAAAATCTCTATTCAAATTGTCATAGAGTAAAGAGGTAGATACGATCAGCGACTTCTATTTTTAGATTTCACATCGATTCTCAGTTTATTTACGTAATTGTAGTTTATAAGAAAATTAATATGTATTTTGCGAGAACGCCAGTAATAAAAATGCAAAGTGTATAAGTCTAAGTGCTGCAATAAAAAGATAGATAGAAACAAACATTATACATAAACAAATGACGACTGTTCTTAGATTTAAGTAGTTGTAATTTAAAAATACTATATATTAAGATGTTATCAATTTCAACTCAGGTGAGAATTTATTAAATTAAGTATTTTTAACAAACCTATCTTAATAGTAAACTTAATGAATCAACAAGTATATACAACTTGGTATAGGATATATGTATTATAACGTTATACACACTTTATAGTCCACTTAATTTTTTTTTAATAATAATAATAAAATACTGTCAACGGTTTCAATGGCGAAATATACATGTTAACTTATTTCGGATGCTTTAAAACCGACGTAGTCACGTCGGGAAGTAGTTAAAGCAAATTAAAAATTGTTATTCAAATGAGTAATACTCACGTAGAGCACAGATAATCTATGCTTCTATTTAAAAGCTTAATAGTTTGTTCGTTTGAACGCCCTGATCTCTTTTTGTGTTTGATGGAGAACATGTATCGAGGAAGGCACCAGTGGGAAATGTGGAAACGGGAAAAATTATTCATCGTTTGAAAACTTTATTATTTTTTACATGTTATTGCACGTGAAGGCACTGTACAATTTAAAAATCGAAAATCAATTGAAAAAATTTTCGACTCGGGCAGGACTTGAACCGGCATCGTCAGCGTTCCGTGCTGTTGCTCTTTTTCTCAATTTATTTTCGATTTTTAAATTATTCACCCTTAAGGGTGTCCGTTGCGTGCGCTACGACAACGATTGAAGACATCCAAAAGTATGTGTACAAGATTTATTTTTCTTTAAATAATCTAAAATGATGTCTGCGACAGTATATGCCTATCTTTTAAGTTTATTTTGGTCGAAATACTTCATATGGCAAAAAAACCTTTGCCAGGTATGCTAGTACTTAATATTTCTTTAAACACACACCCTGACACGTGCACAAATGCCCTAAGAAAAAAAAATACCAAATCACCGCACATGTTACGACTTATTGCATAAAGTTTGACGCAGAAATCCCGCCAAAACGTTCAACGACCTTTTATTTAGTTTGAACTTAAACACAATTATTATTTCGAAGGACAGACAATTGAGGTGAATGACCCATCGATTTGGATGCTGTTTGGGCGTCATATTGCTTCAGAGTGGGATTAGGATATGTTTTTTAATACAAATCATCTCAATGTAACTTAGAAGAGTGTTTGATTCATTGATGCTGAAACTGAGATGTTTAACGTCTAAACATTTTCTATTAAGATACATGAGGACAGACAAGCATGAGGTTCTCTTGTTGGAAGGTGAAGAACCCAAGCCATATAACATCTAAACAAGATGCGTTGTCGATCTTCTTGGCTTCTATATTCCACAGACGGACCCAAGCCATATAACATCTTTTCAATAAGTTTTTTTTTTGGTTTACGGAAATACACCATGTAATTCTGGTAAACTTAAATGGTCGCGTTCTTAGACTAGACGACACTCCTTCTTGTCTTCTTTTATATTCTTCCACAGACAGAAATTAAGGTTTATATTTATGTGTTCTTCCCATGAACTTGCCCTTCGTTCCTCTTACACCCCTCTGCTTTTTTTGCCTGTCCTTTTTTCATCTATACAAGACTGCGTTTTTCTGATTTCAGGCTGTCCGCCTATGGAATAGCTGCCCCCCCGATTTGGCCCCCCCCAAGGCTTTACCCCTTCTAACCAAAGTCAAAAACCTTTTTTTTTTTAGTTTTTTTTTCTCTTTTTTTTTTTTTTTTTTTTTTTTTTTTTTTCTTTCTTTTTAAAAATCTTTTCTTTTTTTTTTTTTTTTTTTTTTTTTTTTTTTTTTTTTTTTTTTTTTTTTTTTTTTTTTTTTTTTTTTTTTTTTTTTTTTTCTTCTCTCTTTTTTTTTTTTTTTTTCTTTTTTTTTATTTTGTCTTCTTTCTATATTCCACAGGTTGACGGAAGAAATCGCCATAAGCGATAAGGCCGCCTTTGCACTAACTCTTTTATGAAAATATTTATTTTATTTTTATTATTTTTGTATTTTTTTTTTTTGTGAAAAAATGTTTTTTTTTTTTTTTTTTTTTTTTTTTTTTTTTTTTTTTTTTTTTTTTTTTTTTTTTTTTTTTTTTTTTTTTTTTTTGTTTATTAACATCTAAACAAGATGCGTTGTCGGCTTTGATATTTAGAAATCCACAGACTGAATCCGAAACGAGGTTAATCTTCACGGCTTTTCTATCGATGGACGGTCGGGTACCACCCATTTAATGTCCAGGTTTCCAGACGAAGGCCAACATTATGAAAAAATTCTATTTGCTGCCACTAGCGATAGAATTACACAAAATTATTTATTTAGTTACACTTTATTGCACGAAAAAAATATAAACGAGACTTATATACTAAAAATATGGAGTGCAATGGGCGCCCTTATCGCTAACGAGCGATCTCTTTCAGGCAACCCAAGATAAAAGGGGGGAAAGTTTACGGGAAAACGCGATGTGCAAGGTGAGCGAAACAAAACTATAACTAAGTATACAATTATAATTGAGACAAATTATTAATAATATACCAAACTTCAGTCTTAATCTTAGTTGAATCTTTTGATTTTATTGTCTTTTCACAAAAAAAATATTGTGTTACAAGATTAAATTTATATGTTTTTGTTCTTTCGAATCCATCCCTGTCTCCTGAAAGAAAAGTTCGTTTACTTCGAAGGGCCAACGTCTGAAATAAAATTCAGTTCCCAGGCACTTCGTACATTCACCCTACTAAGATTTGACAGTACAGATAAATTTAAATTATTTAAAAATACCATCGGATTAACTGCAGATATAGATATCTAAAAATTTTAATAGTTTTTTTATTAACTTAAAACACCTCGAAGTTAGAATTTTAATGATTGTATTTGAATTATTTAACACATTGTAATTCCATTTATTGTACACACTATTAAAAAAAATCAAATCTCTCGCTACAAAAATATATCTTATACGCCCTTTACTAGATCTCTTGAGCTTTGAATGCTTAAAAATACATCGCTTTGGTTTACAAAGCACAGAAGTCTCATTTATTCCGTATATCCAAAGCCTAAATAGGTCTATAACGTAACTTGTTGAGATTTTTTTACGGGGTATTTGACTTTCCTTGACAAGTAAGATTGATAAACTACTTGTTGGTATAATTTGACTAGCTGGTGCCCGTGACTTCGTCTACGCAGGATCACTATTTGGGAGAAACTTATATTAGCGTGGCGTAAAAAAAAACTAACATTATGACATAAATATGTGTAAATAACGTTTACGGCAGCGCACGCCAGAATAGCTCACAGAAAGGTAGGTTTTTTCCTAGTTACTTGACACATATTTTGGACAGCTCACACTATATCTTTATAAATTTTGGCCTATGTGTTATTCTGATATGAGCTATATTATTGGAGAGTTTAACTGAAATCCATTCAGTAGTTTTTGCGTGAAAGAGTAACAAACATCCATCCACAAATACAAACATTCACGTTTATAATATTGGTAGGATTAAATAAATAAAACATCATTATCTTGATTATTATTAATGACTGCAATATATAATGATGTAAATAATTATCGTATTATTTATCGTAAGAATTAGGAAATTGGTGTAACGAACTTCGTTACGTCTAACATTATCGTCTACAAGGTCTTTGACCGCTACGCGCCAAGTGTTAATAACCCCGTAGAGTGTTCTACGAAGTTCTACGAAAGTACCCTACGAATAAAAAAATTACTTGTGCTTGTGTATGGGCTAGACAAATTTGTATCCTGTCAGTAGTTTACGCGAGTAGTACACATTTAGTGAAAGCACTTTTTAACGGTTTAAAACGTATTATGTCTGTATTTTATTCCCTACACAATGGGTCGTGGTTACAATACATGATGAAATTGAATATATTTCAATTTATATATCGATTAAAAATTTAAAAATTTTACGACGCGGGACAGGACTCGAACCATCATCCTCAGCGTTACGTGCTGTTGCTCTAACTGATTGAGCTACCAAGTTTTAATTTTTAAGTTATATAGTGCCATCGTGTGAAATAACATCCGAAAAATATTAAAGTTTTCAAACAAATATATTTCAAGGTTTAAACAGCTATGAGGGTTTTATTTAAATTTCGGTGACCGTTTGAACCGGGACGTCGGAATTCGAATCCGAGAACCCTTATTGTTCACGCGATAACACGTTAAACCATTGGCTTTCGAAGTTGTCATTATAGCTAAATACAGTCAAAACAATATCAAAGTTATCGTCCGATAAGGTCGCAGACATACATTTTATTTTTATATTGTTTTTGTGCTGACCTGATAAGATTTGCCGTCTGCAGTTTTATATCGAATCGAATAATCTCAAACTTTTCACTAAAGATCGGTATCCGTCCATTTGTGTATATTGTTTATTTATTACAGCTTTATTTTTTATAACACATACTACAAAGCAAAAATATAAAAGATATAGTTTACGTACTAACTTAATAATAAAAGCTGGTCTTATCAAAGCAGCGATCTCCGTCAGACAACCTGAAGTACGGGGGAAAAACAAGGCCTAATAAGTAGGTAGGTGTAAGGAATAATAAACAAAAAGGTAAGGTACATGGTAAGAGTATACAAAGCGAGTAAAAGAGAAATCAATATAGCATAGTCTTAAAAAACTGAACTTGAAGAAAGATTGAACTTTTCTGATATTAGCGAAGACGGAATATTTTAACGGTGACGGAAGTATTAAAGAAAGATTATGTTAAGGAACAAATAAGAAGAGATTATCGATAGAATGGAGAAACTGGTGGAAAATTTAAATAATGCGTTTAGTTGTAAACGACATCACCCAAATGCAGTGCTAATACGCCCCGCTCCCCTACCACCGGAGCGACGCGACGAGTGATTTAGTTTTCTTTGTTGTCTGATATGAATTAAATTAAAATTATGTTAAATGCGATATTCTAAAAACGTCCCTTAACGAATATATGTTGTGACTCGCGAAGGTCTCGTTATTTTTATTTTATGTTCCGTTGTGATTGTAAACCAGACACGGAAATATGTCCCAACCCAATGCCCAACGATCGGAAATAACTTTTTCTAACATCTTTCTTATTTGTTATACAAATAGAAAATAAATATTCTTTATTGTCGCAAAACAAAACAACAAATAAAATATATAAAAATTGATGTAAATTAAGGACAAACGGCGACTTTATTACTAACTAGCTATCTCTTCCAAGCAACCGTGGAAGAAATTCATAATTCATATTTTATATATTATAATAAAAAAAGCATAAGAACTAATAAATAGGCATATTTTTGTCACCGTTTACACCAGTAGGGCGAACACATTATTGTGTCCGTTTCACTGATCGGTTTTATTTATAGGCAAGTAAGTAGTTGATCAGGCTTTTGTGCCGTGCTCAAGCGAAACAATCTATTGCTTTCCCTGGATTCGAACCCAAGACCTCTCGAGCTTAACACTTGGCAACACGTTTACCCATTTGACTATAGAGGCAGACCACAAAAGACATAAGTAGTATCTAATAATGATTGTATTAAAATTACAGTTATTTTATCTTAGAATTCTTTTTTTTGCTTGGCATCAAACCCACGAGCATCGTGCGATGCTGTTGCTGTACCAATTGAACTATGCCATTAAATTTATTGAATTAGCAACATAATCACAAAATACAACAGTTTACGAACGTTAAAGATCCACTACCCGACGGTTGTTTGAATTTATAACTTCTAACGACAAAGGTGTTCGATTTTTAAAAACACCTTGTTTAAAAGTCGAATACTTTTAACACTCTAAATATATTCCTAATTACTAATTATATTTTGCTGCCTGAAATTGTCTGTATTGCAAAACGCAACAATGGAGATATTGTTACGAGTGATCACGAACCACCTACAGCGACTAGTTACACCATATACGCTCCGTTATATAAAGCGGACTGTACACACGTCTCGCCGTCTAGGCAACCTAAGTCTAGCCGTCTGAATTAACTCGTAATTCGCTGTTACCTTCGTTATTGTAAGCCTTTGAAAAATGGAAAAACAATAGTAAAAAATTAAGCCTTATATGATTATATAAATTGTCTAAGTATAGTTATTTAGTTTGTTTTGTTTAAAGTTTGTATTTTTTTGTCGATTTTTAAATGAGTGACTGTATTATTGTCATTAAGTTTGTTTTCTGTTCATTTAGGGCATGGGGCACGAATGTATCCGGACACTTAAATATTTGTACGGTTTATTGGATTTTTTTTTCAGGTAATTATTATTTTTTCTTTGATAGAGTAGAACAGACAAACATAGGCTTGGTGGTAGGTGAAATACCAAATATAACATCTAAACAAGATACGTTGTTGATCTATTTTGACTTTGGATTCAGAAATCCACAGAATGATAAATTTATCACAAAATGGATACAAACCCACGACTTGTTGATTTATTAGCCATATATTGCGGAAATATGTAAATAGGGACAGGGAGGTGGTTCAATGTACAGCCATCTTTAAACTGTCGAATAACGCTTGTAACCACCCACTCTGACCATAATGAGATGTGATGTCGTGTCAACGTGTCTGTTAGCTAATAAAAGCATTCATACTCCGTAATCGAGATTTGTAGGTGATGCTACAGTTAGGATTACTCATCCGGAGATCATCGGAAACAGTTTTATAACCGAATCTGTCTGTTACCGTTCAGTGGCTAGGCGCGGGTGGTCCTGAGTTGGAATCCAGGGGGAAATGTCGGGGTGGGTATACTCTTGAAAACTTTAATATTTATTACATATTATTGCACGTGAAGGCACTAATTGAAAAAACCGGAAATAAATTAGAAAAAAATTGCGGCATCCTTCCTTCTTTTAACCGGCATCGTCAGCGTTCCGTGCTGTTGCTCTACCAATGGAGCTACCGAATGACTCGGTAGCTCAATTGCCGTCAATGCTGGTTAAAGTCCTGCCCGAGTCGAACATTTTTTCAATATATTTTAGATTTTTAAATCATATGGGTGTACTCTTATCACTTATTTACTTGGTTAACAATATAGACATAAAAATATTTATTATTTGTTGTTTTTCCAATGAGTATAGAGAACACGCATAGTAGGTGTCTTTTAAATAAAACACTTAACTGTTTAAAACGGAAAATATATTAGTTAACTTATTTCGTAAGTATAAGATCGAAGATGTCTCTTAGATCATAGTCAAATTTGGAATTAGAAACATCCATCAGTTTAGTCCCCGTGACAACCACTGCTGCAAAGCATCGAACACGTGGGTCCATAGCTAAAATTAATTAAAAATAGGTTAACTAATATATTTTGCGTTTTAAACCGTTAAGTGTTTTATTTAAATATGTATGTACTATTCGTAGACTACAGACAATACTTAACTCGACGGTAGCGGACTTCTTACCTCTTCTAAAAAGTTTTATCGATCTTCAATCAAGAGAAATATTATAAAAACTCTAAGATATATTAACAACCCCTTTTATTAAACACCGACGTGCAAAAACCATTGTATTGCCAGTTGAACACCGCATAGCTAAGGCTACGGTATGCTATAAACGCCAAATAACCCATAAAGCTTAGCTTTTTAAAAAATATTTTTAAATTTTTTATAATTCTTTAGTTATATCATGTCAGGCATTCACAAATTTGATTTAGACTGTTTCGACTAACCTTTTTTGGCACGCGTATTGGCACTGGTAGCTGTCGAAATAAGCGGTTTGCGCTTGCGTCAGTGGCGTAGCTATTGCAGATCCAGGTGGTGCAGTGCAACAGGATTTTGGCCACTGTTCTTGTTCCTAAATTCAAGCTACGCTGAAATAGGGGATGGAGGCCCTGATTTTATTTTTATGTACCGCGGCCTATGTTTACATGAATGCGCTTCTGCCTTATCTGCGGCTAGATCAAAGATGCCTCACCAGGGATGTAAGGCTCCACTTGTGAGAACCACACTGTGAGAGGAAGTTAAAACTGTAGAATGAAATAGTTTTAGACTTCATAGGACGACAGCTAAATTGATATAACTTAGGGGCTACTGTACGCGATGTAACGCGAATATAGCAAACCGCAGCCTAACCGTATTTCTTATATCACTTATTGAGTCTAGAAATAGATTGACAAGGCCATAATTGTTTTCGATTTTATTCTATTTAAAGCACACACGACTAGACACGTGAACTTGTTTGTCAACATGAGATATTTTAATTAAATAATTACGTATATATTTATATAATGCCAGACAATTAAAATTTCTGATCTGTCGCTTTGTAATACAAATATAACTGCGTAATTTATAATGTCTGTAGTTTACGCTAGTAGTACACATTTAAATATATCGCGTTTTAAACCGTTAAAGTGTTTTATTTAAACTGAACTTCACTTTTACTCTACTAATGGATTATTTTATATACAGTTAAACTCCGTACTGTATGTGTATGTTGCTCTCTTTCTTTAAAAAAAAAATATTTTTAGCTGGAAAACATATTACATAATGGTATAATGACACGGGTAACATTAATTCGTGAATGTCCGGGCATTTTCTCCTCTCATTATCCTTTATAAGTAACTTGTATCCTTTGACATAAGGACAGTTCATTCGGCAAATATTTAATTCCTTTTTTATGATAAAGGAGAACAGACAAGCATGGCGTCCGCTTGATGATAGGTGGAATACCTCAGTTTATTTCGGATTTGAATATTCGGAAATCCATAGACTAAAATCGAATCACGATTAAACTTCACGGCTTTTTCAGCGTTAGACGGTGGTTCGTGACCCGGACCGGTCTCGAATTATTAATATTATTTAAAAAAAATCTTAAGCTTTGTTGCCCATCCATTTATTTTAAGTTACCAGACTAATTATAAAAACAAAATGATATAACTCATGTATGTAAATGTAAAATGCGTTTATTAACCCGAATTTTCGTATGCTTTGCAGCAGCCGTGGTCTCGCGAATCACGTGCAAACGTTAACGTCAACTGATATATTTCACGTTTTAAACTGTTAAAAGTGCTTTATTTAAATGTGTACTACTAGCATAAACCACGTAATAACTTATATATATTTTTTGATTATCTTATTTCTCGTGATCTTTTGTTCTTCATAAGTGAAATTTAACTTTGAATGTTAAAACATGTTTATATATATTTATTGTTTATTATATGAGTATATATTATTAAGTAACATTAAATTTAACTTACCCTAGTTTTAATAAATAAAATAAATAGGTATAAATTATGGGAGAATAATTTTTGTTACATCAAAAATTAGTTTCTAATTGTCAAGGTAGATAAAATTTACTACTTTCCACTTTTAATGACCGTATGTCTCACATCACATCACGTTGTCGGACATACTTCTACTCTATCTGCTTAAATGTGTTTAACATAGATTAATATTAAACGCTAGATCAACGAACTATGCCCTTGAAATAAAGAAATTTAGAAAATAAAACCGGAATCCATTTTGTGCTCGAGTAATTTATTTTAACGGTTTTAAACATTCAAATATTGAACGATTAAAACGCGATACGTATATATTAATTATAAATAACTAGCTGAGCTTTTTTTTTACTTGGAGGAATCTAATCTTTGCCTAACCTGTTTTCGCGAATCTCTCATAGCTCATAGCCTAAAGCCTCCCTCGATAAATGGTCTAACCAACACAAATATTTAACAATTCCAACTGTTGCTGAGATTAGGACATTCAAACAAACAAACTATTCAGCTTTATAATATTAGTATAGATATCGTTTCAACCTTATATTCCACTGCTAGGCACGCGTATCTTCTTTTATGAGTGATTTTAAGTGCTTAAACCCTCAAAGCTGTTCCAGTGCGGGTAGGTAACTTTTATAACTACCGCCATTAACGATGGACCTAACGTACCGTCATTTACGAGATATCGAGGTGATACCGCGTACGTACAACGTAATGTGAAGTCGGATGCTCAACAATAGATCGAAGGTCATTGTAACATATATTTTGTGTAATCAGTTAAAGTTAATTCATTCTTTTATATCCCATGTATAGAAACTAAATATTTCAGTTGCCTTGATTTATTAATTTATATGACATACCACATAGAAGACAATTGTAATATTATTTTATTATTACTCTGTGGTCTTTATAACACAGTTATTTACTTGTGTTAGGGTTCATTTTGAACTGGTATTGCGCTGATCGAAGTTTCATAAATGAGGAATTTTCACAGTGCAATGACAACATAGAGCTTTAAAGTAACGTAAGATAGGCGAATTTACTCTGTGCACTTTGTATACGATATGTAATAATATTTAAATAAAACATTTTTAACTGTTTAAAATTAAAATGAAACTACTGATTTTTATTTACTACTCGACGGTGCTCCTAATGTCAAAATCAAAAATCAGTTACAAAGTAACTAGGAAAAAACCTACCTTTCTGCGAGCTATTCTGGCGTGCGCTGCCACAAACGTTAGTTACACATAATTATGTAACGTATGATATGATGGACATCATCGCGGGCACCAGCTAGTTATTATAATTATTGTTATTGTTATTATAATTTAGGAAAATCTATATATTTTACACACATCTGATTTTCACTGAACCACCTCTGTATCTCCATTACTCTGTTCAAGGATGGCCACCTGGCAGACCAGTATGTACAGTTAGACAATCCTACTAACATAAAAATACTTAGCACCTGGCAAATGGAACATTGCCTAAGCGCATTATTGCACAAGAATTAAAGCTTTACACTTTTGTTTACAAACAACAGATGGCGCTTAGCGCACGATATGTAAACATGGCATAGTTACATGTTTTGATTCAAAACATTTATTACATAAGAATGCATATATAAAACGTTTAATACATTGGTATTATAATACAATTAAATCATAATATCTTTTGCATATTATAGCTTTTGATAATAATTTTTAATTAATTTGACAATTCGGAAATTTAAACGAAATTTAAAATAAAAATAAAAAATAATGAGTGATATGTAAATGCTATATTTTTTTTTTCGAAATTTGTTTTGGCTTGAAAAAAGTTCCGCGAGTTAAGTACTGTCTGTAGTTTTAGTAATGCACATTGGAATAAAACACTTTTAGCGTTTTAAAACAAAAAAAAATATACAATTTAGATTAACTACGGCCCGACATTTGAAAACATTAATATTACATGTTATTGCGCACGATGGCACTATATAATTTAAAAATCGAAAATGAATTGAAAAAAAATTGTACGTCAGCGTTTCGTGCTGTTGCTCTTCGAATTGAAGAGGCAGCTCAATTGGAGTCGGGTTCTTTGTAGCACCCGTGATCACGGCGGGACTACCATGGCTGCTGCAAAGCATCGTGTTTTAAACCGTCAAAATTTTTGTTAAAGCTATGACTCGTTGGTTAAACATATTGCCTAGTATTGGTTAAGTATAGTATTGGTAAGAAAACATAATAATATCGTTCGTCGAAAACACAAAAGTATTAATTATTTACTTATAAATAAAAGTGACACAGTAATAATTAATTATTTTGTATTGAAGACATACTTTGTATTGCTGTATATTTTGTTTGATCATATACGTAATTTCTTCAAAATAATGAAAAGGCCCTCCTATATTTAAAATAAGTAAACTTTTTTAGTAATTATATACTTTTAAGTAAATCAGTTAAACGGTTTACGCGATATATATTAAACTTATTTGAAAATTATTTTGACTACGGCCCGGCGTTTCGAATGCTTTGTAGCAGCCGTAGTCACGAGGAAACTTTCGCGTTTTAAACTGTTAAAGTGTTTTATTTAAGTGTGTACGACTCGCGTAAACTACAGACAGTAGGTAATTATAAAATTTGCTAGTGAAAACTCCAATTAATTAAATGAAGACGATTTAAATATTTTGTGTAAGTAACAATGTTATGTCAATATAACAATTCTTCAATTAATTTGTTTCCTTTTTGTCTCTCAGTGTAAACTCGTAGCCAGAAAAACACGATTTACTTTAATAAACCAATTTTATCCGTTCTACGAATTGGTGCACATAACTTTTAAGCTCGGTTAGGTTGTCCGCTTATACAATACTTTAGAAAACATTTACTATAATAAAAATATCCCAGCTAGGCTATGTTTGCATTAGTAATTATTATTATTATCTGCTGGCATCAATACACTCAATTTAGAATCACCAAGTTTAATTGTGTATCGGTTGCAGTCTTATAATAGTTATTTTGGCCATCAACATTTTTTGTTAACCACCTTCACATGTTTATAAATTATAGCTATTACCCACGACCGCAGTCGCGTCCCGTCGTTCTTGCAAGTACCAAAAGGCGGTTTTTAAGGGGTTTATATTTTTTAATAATAATAATAATTTTTATTAGGTGAAACATAATCTTAAAAGATAGTCATATAATAATAATATCAGTTAATGATGTTTATTTGGAGTGCTGTCAGGTGCACTTTTGCCCAGTTCCTTAAAATTATTGAATATTGGGTATTGGGTATCTTCGACCGTTTTCGTAGTCGTTTCGTTCTTCGCTCTTATAAGTCGCACTGCGATGTTTTATAGCCTGTAGCCTTCTTCAATAAATGCTCTAACCAACACAAAAAAATTAATTCGAACCAGTAGTTCCTGAGATTAGCACGTTCAAACAAACAAACTCTTCACCTTTTTATATAATTATAGATATGGCTGGGGTTACTTAAACATGGGTTTGCCTATTCTTTGGTAAGAGACGACGAGTATGTGTACTTTCATTTTGTATGTACTACAACCTGTTTTATAAAAGTACCGTATTTGCGGCGAATCTAATCGTTCTCGTTATAAATATCGATGTGCAGCATGCACGCCCTTGTCGCGACGGCCGGCGACCCCGACGTCCAAGGTCGGCCACACAGCGTAGGGCTGTCGGCGTGTCTGGAGACAAGACGAGCGTGTCCCGGAGAGCGAGGATCCGCGGGGCCGGGATTTAGATGGGCAAACTGAAGAACAGATGAAATGGAGACGTCACCAAGAAAACTTGGTGATTTACTGATGCTGTAGGTTTATCTTGAGGTTTAATCTAAAGTTTTTAAGTAGACAAAAATATTGTGAAACAATTACTTTATGTATACGCGTCAATTTTGGCACACCCGAATCGTTATCTCGATACACAAACGTCGTAACGCGTTACTGGACGAAACATTTTGAACTACTATAGGAAGTTATCACTTCAAAAAGCTATTTTATTTGTAGTTGCATTATGCAACATTGTCTATGCAGTATTTATGTATGCAAACTTTTTTTTATCTATGTATAGATGTAACAAGCTCTATTTTATGTAAAAGAAATATTATCAGTCCGATTTTTTTTTTCTGTTTGTTAATAAAAATTAAAAAATTAGACTTGTTTACAAAATATATTAGGTTTTAAAAATTTCAGTGTTATTGCCAATTTTGGTGATTACTTATATAACAGCTTTAAATAGAAAAAATATATATATCCCCTTACATAAAAAATCTGTTTCAAACACTTAAATCAATATTCGCAAAATATCAGTGTTTTATTTTATTCAAGTAATGACTAGAATCACATTAGTCGAATAGGTACAAAATAATTCTATAATTAATAACTATATACAAATCAGCGTTTTCCTCAACATATTATTTAAAACGCAAAAACGCCATGAGTCAGAACTACCTACTTGTATTTTTCAACGATGACTAGCTAAAAAAAATATGGTTTTTCCTTCTTGAACTTGACAATGAATTTAACGCAGAATACCACCGCGGATTCTGATCAAAAAGAAAATAAGCGAAAGCTTCCTTTTTCCCTGTCGCACTCAAGTGAAATGAGGTCGCGGGACAGGGATGGATGTCCCGGTCTGTGCTTCTAATATGCGCATTTCAGCCTAGTGACGCAATGCTTATGCAAGGGTTCAACGACCCCAAGGTGACCCTCCAAGTTCCCCTTATGAGGTTGTGAAATGTGATCTTGCGAAACTTATAAGCGCGATAGGATAGATTTTCGACTAAATCTTATATTTACTCTTGTATCAATGACTATTTTATAACTTTAATATATTGCACATGATGTCATAATACTAATTACTATTTAAATATAAAATCGATAATAAATAAAAAAATGCGACACGGGCAGGACTCGAACCGGGATCCACAACGTTGATCCCGTGCTGAGCAACAGCACGGAACGCTGTGAATGCCGTTTCAAGACCTGCCCGTGTCATAAAGTTTTTACAATTTAGAATCGATTTTTAATTTAAATTATTTATCTTTGACCGTTTATTATTATTTATTATTTTCTATCGGGGACACCCTTGGCAGGACGGGTGATCAGTCCACGTTGTCCGCCGACCATTTCACCCATTTCCCCATTTCCTCCTTGCGGAGATTTGGGTCATCCAACTCTTCCCGTGTCCCCTTCAAACCTTCCGGTTTGCTTGCAGAATCTTATTATTTTTTCCATCTGTAGTTCTTTAATGTCATCTACTGTAACTTCGTCCGAGCCCATATGCATTTGTCTTAGCCTCGAGTACGCAGAGCATTCAGTGAGTAGATGGATGCTTGTTTCCTCACTTTCTCTGCACTCCGGGCATAGGGGATCGCTACCTATTCCTATCATTGTAAGATGTCTGTTTAGACGGCAATGTCCTGTTATGATTTCTACGATGAGTCGGATGTTCGCTCTCGTTAGTCTCATCAGGTTTTTGGTCTTCTTTTTATCTAGGCTATGTATGAATATTTTCGACTGTCTCATGCCAGTCGAAGATTTCCATCTTTGGTTTGTCTCTTCTATGATTCTGCGCTCGATTATTCCCTTGGTTACTTTATGGGCTATCGGAAGTCTCGGTTCCGGCCCAATCAAGCTTTCATCGGCTCCTTCGCGAGCGAGTTCGTCCGCTCTCTCATTGCCAATATTTCCTTGGTGTCCGGGGACCCAGGCAATTGCCACTTCTACCTGATCAGTTAGTTTGTGCAGTGCTTTCTTGCATTCTTTGACAATAGCAGATGTTGTCTCTTCTTTGCATAGCGCTTTAAGTGCCGCCTGACTGTCACTGTAAATTGTAACACTTGACAGGGGTCTTAAGTGCCTGGCAATCTCTGCACATTCCATGATGGCGAATAGCTCCGCCTGGAATACGCTAACAAGTTTCCCCAGAGGGATTGATCTTGTTATCTCTGTTCCGTCTTCGCATCTCATATATATGCCTGACCCAGAGAGCTTTGTCGTTTCTTTCCTGGAACCATCTGTGTAGCACACCGTGCCCACATTTTCCGAGTCTATTCTCCACTTCTGCCTTTCCCCAATGTGGATTCTGTATCTCTTGTCAAAAATCCTTTCCTTGCGTATGAGATCGTTGTTTGCAAGGATCATTGACATGTTCTTTTCATTTACTTTACCTATGCTAGCATGACCTGTGTCCATAATATTTCCTTTCCATAGGTCTGCGCTTTTTAACCTGATCCACGTTTCCGTAGCTTTCCTTTTTATTTCTAGATCTAGTGGCATTAGTCCAAGGATGATCTCAAGCGCCGCTGTTGGAGTCGTCCTCATGGCACCTGTGATCATCAATGTGGCCAACCGCTGCACTTTGTCTAGTTCTATTTTATTGGACTTTAGCGAGGCCCTGTGCCACCACACTATTGCGCCATGGGTGATTCTGGGTAATATTATCGCCCTGTATATCCAGGCGACAACCTTTGGCTTCAGCCCCCATGTTCGACCTATAGCACTTCTGCATTGCAGCATTGCGGCCTTTGCCTTTGCGCAACTGCTTCTGATATGAGTGCTGAAACTGAGTTTGCTATCCAGTGTTACACCAAGATACTTTATCTCTTTTACTAATTCAAGTTCTGAGTTATCTATGCGAACTGGTTCTCTATTTTCTAGCTTCCTTTTGTTCGTAAAAAGTACTAATTTGGTTTTATCAGGATTAAGGTTCAGCCCCTTGCTCCTGCACCATTTAACTATTTCCCTTAGTCCTTTATTCATGATCGTGCATATAGTACCTAGGACCTTCCCTGTCACCATTATCGCACCGTCATCTGAATAGACTTGTGTGTAGATATGCATCGAGTTGATGCGATTGACTAACTCGTCTATAAGGAGACACCACAATAGTGGGGATAAACATCCACCCTGTGGAAAGCCCCTCCTAGCCTTCACTGTGTACTTAACTCCTGCAATGTCTGATTGTATCAGCCGGTGCTTGAGCATGTTTCTTATCCATTTACCAATGTCTGTACCTATTCCTTCTCTGCTCAGAGTGGCCTCGATTGCGTCCGGGTTTGCTCTGTCGAAAGCACCCTCAACGTCAAAGAAGCAACCTAATGCATATTCTTTCCCCTCTATGGCTCTTTGTGCTCTTACTACGATATTGTGCAGAGCCGTCTCCGTTGACTTCCCTTCCATATATGCATGTTGATTATTATGTAGGGGAAATCTACTCCTATCTAGTTTTGATCTTATCGTTCTATCTATTATCTTTTCTAAGGCTTTCAGAATGAATGACGACAGACTAATACACCTGAATGCCTTAGCATCTTGATACGATCCCTTCCCTGGTTTTGGTAAGAATGCGGCCCTGACTTCTCTCCACTTGCTTGGAATATAGCTCAGAAGCAGGCTGCTGTTATACAATACCAGAAGGTCCTTGCTGATTATTTTATATGCTTCTTGGAGCATCTTTGGAAATATTCCGTCCGGTCCCGGAGCTTTGTATGGTTGGAAGGACCTGATGCTCCATTCTAGTTTTTCCTCTGTGATGATAGTCTCCTGTGCCTGATTACTATTTTCGTTTCCATCGTCAGGGCTATCATCTCCTTTGTGTTCTTCACAATCCGGGAAATGGACTTTCATCATTTCCATGAGGATTTCTTTGGGATCGGTTATTAGCATCCCGTCTTTCTTTATGCTTTCAAGCTTACACGATTTAACTGCGGACAGGGTTTTTACCATTCGTGCTGCGTCCGGATATTTCTCAATCCCTTCGCAGAACGCCCTCCATCCGCTCGTGTTTTCTTTCCTACATTGACTTTTGAATAGATTTCTCTGTTCTCTATATTTCATCCAGCTCTCCTCGTCACCTTTCTGTAGGGCCGTCCGGAGAGCTCGTCGTGTTCTTTTCCTGGATTTTCCCAGTGCTTTTGTCCACCATGTTTGTCCCTTTCCAGACTTTATTTCTCTGATCGGGCAAACTTTGTGGAATGCTTCTCTTAGAGTTAGGTCAAGTCTTGTTGCTTCTGCCTCTAAGTCTACCTTACTGACGAGTATGTCTGTCGGAATTGGGCTCCACTTCTTCATATAGACATTAAATGTTGCCCAGTTCGTCTTTCTTGCATTCCTCACCATGACTTTATCAACCTTACTTTCCAGGTCAAATGTGATACGTCTGTGGTCTGAGAATGCGTCACTTTCGTCAACCCTCCAGTTCTGAATGTGTCGGATAAGTTTGTCTGTGGCGACTGTTATATCCAAAACTTCTGCTCTGGTTCGAGTAACAAACGTTGGTGTTGTACCTTCGTTTACAACTCCGAGGCCTGCGCTACCTAGAAAATCTAGTAATAAGTCACCCTTCTTATTGCAGTCAGTGCTGCCCCATGCTACGTGGTGGGCATTGGCATCACATCCTATAATAATCGGAATGTTCTTACCTTGATATTTCCTTGTTACTTCCTCAAGCTCCCTTGTTGGCGGCTCGAAGTCTATTTCACTCGGAAGATAGGCGCAGACTATAAGTATTCTCTCCTTATCTCCGTTGCAGGCTTGAATGGTTAGTTCTACACTCGCTAAGTCTCTGTAACAGTCAGACTTTATGAGTTCTAGCGATCTCACCCTGTTGCTCACATAGATGCACGCCCTGGGATTAGACTCACCATCATAGTAGATTAGATCACCTCCCAGAGCGCCCATCCCGACCACTCGCCTGTTTATGACGTATGGTTCTTGCAACAGAGCGATATCTATATTTTCTTTCCCAATGAATCGACATAATTCCGTCATGGCTTCACGACAGTGATGCAGATTTAGTTGGACTATTTTTATTTTATTTTGTTTTTTTTGTGTGTTCATTGTTTTTGTTGTGTTGGTGTTGAGTGTACGATGATTGTGTGTTTGGAGTGATGTGTGTTTTTGTTTAGTGTATGTTCCTCACTTCCGCTTGCCGCTATTCAACCAGGACGGACTTAACTTTTCCGCCGTCTGGGAACCGCTACTCGGTTTGTGAGGATGGTGTGTGTTGTGGTGTGGTGTGTTGGTGTGTGTTGATGTGGTGGTGGTTATGGTGCAGGGTACCCATCTTTCAGCCGGCCCATCTTTTGACGTGCCCTGCTGGTTGCTGTCCATCCTGCTCTCGCTCTTCTCAATGCGGCCCTGATCCCGACCACCCTCCGCAGCGATCGTCTCCTCCACCGCGCTTCCAGCGGATGCGCTGGTCGAGGCGGTGACCACCGCCAACGGGTTATCGGTATCTTTGCCGGACTTGTGTACGGGGCACGACGTGCACGTGCAGATGTCCCGCCTCCCAGCTTCTGGCTGGACTCCTCCTTTCTTCACTACCCTGGCCAGGACCTGCGTAGCCTGATAGTTGAGCCACACGTTCTCTGTAACCAATTCTTGTGGGACACCCACCACAAGTCGTACTCCTAACGGCAGAGTCTCCTTGTAGATGAGTGTCCATTCTGCTATTCCTAGGTCTACTCGGTAGTTGTTCTGGCCCCTTATCAGCGTGAGAGGGTCACATCTTAGACCCTCTAAGCTTCCCGGGAGCCAGATACTAACTCTCCGTCTGTCTAGCCTTAAGACCCCCAACGGAATGCCGTCATGGTCACCAAAGTCACAGCCTAACAACCATGCCATTGCCTCCTCGGTGTTCGGGGTCACTAAAAAGAACCCCTCAGTTACCAACCCCGAGGCTGCAAAAGACAGGCACCGGCCGTCAACTCCGCCCAGAACGGCCTTCTCGATGAGGGCCGTAAGTCTTTGTCTAACCGACGCAGCAACCTCCTCATTCATGGCTTCTCCATTCCCTAGCCTCACCGCCACAGATAGCTCACTTTGACCCATACCGGGTCTCCGTGATCCCTCTTGGCGCCCAGCCGGGGACGGAAGACAGTTCTGTCTTTTGATAGGGCGCTGCTGCGTCTGCTATCTTTGACCGTTGCGTGCACTGCTAATTCGGTTTAAGAAACCAAAAAATGTGTCTGAATGAATATATATTTTTAAATTATATAAATTAAAATCCGCGGCGCTATATGTCTATATCTTTTAAATCATAAGACGCGCATGACACTTTTAAATGTTAATTATGTTCCCTTAAATAATCTAGCGTTTTAACTTTTCTGCTATGAGCCAATATTTCATATGGTATTTTGAGACTGAAGATAGACCTACAGCCAAGTCAACCATGCTACACTAGCGCAACATTTTGTCACATGCTTGATGAAGTTTTCAGGATGGTAGGTAAATGTTATTTAGCTCATTTTCTTTGAACCTTTTTCAAAGACTTTTTTATTACTAAAATAACTATTTCAGTATTTATTTAGACAAAAGCATCAACAACCCATATGTAAAACGACGTTTGATGTTGGTCTACTAGCAGAGGGTAGTAGGGTAGTGGATTCAATCCCTGCCGAGTCCAAGATGTTATTAATAAAAAATATGAAAAATTCTGATCATGTTAGACTTATAATCTAGGCATTGAATGGGTGTTAAGAATATCAATTTTTCGTCCAGACGACAAACCACCGTCTACAGAGGACGTGAAATCTTTCGCGTTTCCGTTTGAATCTGTAGATTTTCGAATACAAATGATCTGATAAAAATATCAAAGGTTAGTAAAACAGACACAGAAATATGTTCCCTCAATGCTTTAGAGGGGAAGCGGACCTTATCCTTTTGATCACCTTAGTAGACTTACTCAAAATACTAAAGTATTTTATACATATTTTATTCGTGTTTGAAGTAGCAGGTATACCTATAATATATAATTTACTCGTGATACAGTAATAAACATAATAAAAAATAACGTAAATATACATAATGCGTAACAATATAATAAGAGTTTACCAATTGTGTCAATATTTTTCAGGAAAGTTGCGTCATTTGAGTCTTACGTAATTTTCATAAACAGTACCGAGTTTAAACATACAGTTTGGTCTTATGCATCGAAAAATACAATATAACATTCCCATAATTAAACAATAATAATTCTTATTACTATACAACCTTACATATTCGGGCTACGAACCTGTGACCACACATGAGAAGTCGCGAAGCGAAGTCCAACAACAACTTCGGAAGAGATGGCGCTAGCGTAGCATTTTTTTACTTTGACGTCAGAGACATCCTCCATCTTTAGTCTCCCCGTGACCACGGCTGCTGCAAAGCATCCGAAACGTCGGGCCGAAGTTAAAAATCATTTTCAAATAAGTTTAACTAATACATCGCGTTTTAAACCGTTAAAGTGTTTTAAATGTGTAATATTCGCGTAAACTATAGACAGTATTTAATCTTGTCCAGTTAATTGAATTTTCAAATGTTGGAACCAATAGACTTCGAACCTACGACCCGTTGATTATAAAGCATACATATCTACAATTACATGAACGATGCCGTCGGAAGCATGTTTTAAAAAGAACGCTGGGACACATTTCAATAAAACACTTTAACGGTTTAAAACGCTATATATATATATTAGTTAAACTTGTTTGAAAATTAATTTAACTACGGCCTTACGTTTAAGATGCTTTGCAGCAGCCGTGGTCACGGCTGATATTAAAATAATTTACACAAGTTTAACTAATATATATATAGCGTTTTAAACTGTTAAAGTGTTTTATTAAAAAAAGACATTGATGCAATTAAAAAAACGTACAAAAATAAGTTCAGACTTAACATATATAGCATAAGGGTATATAGGTTAGAGAAGCGCATTGTGTTTAGACAATAGAGGGTCACCTTGCGCTTGCATAATGCTTTTTGTTCGTTCCAATAAATTAGGCGGGATGTTTAATCGGATTGAATGTTTTGGAATTTTCCACAAGAAAAGATCGGGTCACCTCTAGATGTAGGGATTGGGTGTACGATTTAAGTCTAGACTTAAAGGTCTAAAAATCGACCTAAATAACGTAGTCCTTAAAAAACATGATACTATAGTAAAGCGACTGTTTACACTAGTGGCTGCAGTTTACGCGGATAGTAAACAAATAAGTTTAACTAATATATATTGCGTTTTAAACCGTTAAAGTGTTTTATTTAAATATACGTACTAGGTAAAACATAGCGTTAAATTTGTTTGATCAAAAGCAATGTTTATTAGTGCGTTTATACGTACACGTATTTAAACCAACGTGATCGACTCATGATATCGTAAACATTTAAGTGAGATTTTCCCGGCCATTTTACACTTAAAATAATAATTCACTAGAGAGTCTATCCGTGGCCACGGCTGCTGCAAAGCATCCGAAACGTCGGGCTGTAGGTAATATATTTTTTTAAATAAGTTTAACCAATATATAACGTGTTTTAAAACGTTAAATTGTTTGAATTTATATATATAATAGAAAATAAACAAACTCTGTTTCTTTAATTATAGTATACTTGTTTTATTAAATAATATATAAAAATAAATTTCTCATTCGTATACAAAGACAGTAAGGTACGAAAACGTTTTGTTTCCTAACTACAAAGCGATCTAAGTGTGAATTTTGACACGCCACCATCTAGACAAAAGCGTCTCTGCCGGCTCCCTTTAAATGTCTGACCTCGAAAAGCTCATGGTAACCAGACAAAACATACCTAACCAGCCCTAACCGAAAAATGACATCACATTAGGATGTCCTTGAACACTATTCACTTATAACACAAAAACCGGACGATCAAAAGCTTCCAGACTATTATAATATTCTGGGAAACGAACCCAGGACGTTAGGGTAGGTCACAGTGACTTTAGGGTCACCTTGTTGGTCGTTGACCTTAGAATTGGGCCTGGTTTCGCAGTCGAGAATAAGGGTGGAAGTTCCTTTATGGGGCGTCTTTTGTCAAGAACATGATGGTGTGTTACTAAGTGCATTTAAATCTATACTAATATATAAAGCTGAAGAGTTTGTTCGTTTGTATGTTTGAACGCGCTAATCTCAGGAACTACGGGTTTGAATCAACAAATTTTTGTGTCGGTTATAGCGTTTATCGAGTAAGGCTACTATATTAAACTTCTCCCTGTGACGATATACTAAATAGGTCCGCGACGCTATATGTCTATCTTTCAACATTAACTTGCTACTACGGGAAGGGACGCGACCGACGTCGTGTTACCCACGAACGGGTTTGCAAAAAAGATTTTGGATTCCCAAAATAACGATTCTCGCAGACGAAGTCGCGTGGCATGTTCTTTAGCAATATAGACATTTTTATAGGGTAGGTCCTCTAAAATACTAATTCTCGTTACAAGTTATAATCGAACTACATTAAAGAAACGTCGGGCCGTAGTTAAAATATTTTTCTAATATATATTTATTATATATATATATATCGCGTTTTAAACCGTTAAAGTGTTTTAAAAAAAAAATAAAACTTTCTACTGAGAAGGTACTACAGACAGCATAATAATTCTCTTTTTTATATATAAAATAATAGCTTCTAATTATGAATTTGAAAATAAACTCTTTCTTTCTACTATTTTTTATCTAGATTAGAATGTAAAAAGTGTAATTTTAAACTTCTTTCTCAAAAGTATGTTTTTTTAACGCGCTAAGAAACTACTTGATGAGAGATAAAATACCCGAGCCTAATTGAATTTTTCCTTTCACGTGTAAATCGTAAAACTTTCAATTAAAATTTTTCAGCATATAAGTGTAACAGACAAACATAGGATTCACTCTTAAAGGAGAATACACAAGTGGATCCCATTGCTTGGTGGAATTTGAAATACCCCACCCATATAAAATGTGAACAAGATACGCTGTCAACATATTTCGGCTTTGGATAATCGGAAATCACAGATTGGAAACCGAAACATTAAACACGGGGCTTTTAATAAAACACTTAAGGTTTAAAACCGATATATTAGTTGGTCACAATCCCTCCCGCTCTGCAAAATCAAACGTCGGGCCAAGTTAAAAATCATTTTCAAATAAGTTTAACTAATATATCGCGTTTTAAACCGTTAAAGTGTTTTATTTAAATGTGTACTACTCCTAAACTAAGACAGTTCACGGGGCTTTTTCACCCAGCCATTTAATATCGAGATTTCTAGACGAAATCTAACATCTTTCAGAAAATGTATAAATGAATTAAGAAAATGTTAAGCCCGTTGGGGATTTTGAACTAATACGTTATGCGTCGTAGCACATCTCGTTTAGTACCTACCTAAACTCAATATTAAGTTATATAAATTTATGACGTCACACAATAAAATTATGAGTCAGTTCACCTTGCATCTAGACCCTTGGACCGTCTCAGTCTAGTCTAGACGTGTAACGGGACAGCATTTTGGAGACTAAGGTCGTCTGTTGGAATTTTAATCTTATAGGGGGTCTGGTCTGAATGTATATATATGTTATATGTATATATATTCTATTATGGACAACACAGTCAATTCAATATTGATGTGTTTGAATTCTTTTATACGAAGTTTATACAGTTAGGTCCGCGATTAAATAATAGTTTTAAACCGTTAAAAGTGTTTTATTTATATTTTATAAAAAATACAGGTAACTGTTGCTTGGCGAAGCTCTGAAATAAATTGTAGCCAGAATTTTTGCATGACTGCTCCTGAGTCTAGGAGGAATCATGCAAAAAATGTTGACTCTAGATTATAGTCTACACCCGACTATAGTTCTAGTTTAAACTAGAACTACATTCGGGTTTGACTATAATCACGTATCAATATAATTATGTCGTTCAAATAGTTTATATCCTCAAACAGGTTGCTTCGAAGAACGCTGAGTCACCGTCGTCGCGACAGTTCCTCCCCTGCCCCCACCCTACTCCTGTAGCAATGACATTACAACTGACTCATTACGACATAATATTGTCTTTGTATTCCTTTTTATTTACTAGCTTAATACCTTGAGAGTCTTATAAATAGAAATGAAGTAATGTCTCATATATTTAGTTAGAGTTTCACAATAGAGTTGTTGACTGTATTAAAAAATAAATATACTTGGATTATTTCATTACAGATATTAAATTCATTTAATTTAATTTTATTTAATAAGTAGTTTTATCGAATAATAAACATTAATAAATAACTTTTCTGGTGTTTCCTTAGTATTGCTTCCTATATAGGTACGCCAGCACTTAGACTTAACTTGGAACTTAGAGTAATTTTTTTTGTTTACTCCACTAACAGTTTACTCTATCTCAAGAAGCTGTGACGTCATTATATTATGGTAATACGATGTTAACTAGTTAACATCACTATTGAACAAACACTGATGAGCCTACTGGTGTGTCTAAAATCAACTTTTCGTGGACTCCAATTCAACAGGGTCTAATATATTTCAAAATTCGATGTAATACTTTTTGCAACACGTTAAATTTCGTCTGGAACAGTGGTAGGATATCGCTCCAATCAAGAGAAGCCCAATGCTGTTCGATTGAAATGAATATATACGAAAACCAACTGATACCAACGACGTAGGTCGCGGCCCGTAATTCTTGTAAGTTAATCGTAAAAGATAAAAGCCCTTAAAACGAATAACTTCCCCCCTTTTTCCTTAGTACTTCTCTCGTATTGAACGCAGCATGATGTTCTATTACATAAAGCCTTTCCCAATAAATGGTCAATCTGAAACAAAAAGGATTTTTTCAATTTGAACCAGTTGTTCTTGAGATTAGCGCGCTCAAACACACGAACTCTTCAGTTTTATTGTGGTATATTAGAGCCGATTTTGAACTTCAAAGAAATAATCATTAGCGCCCGTCAGATCTTCCTAGAACTATTAACATACTTCATTACTCAGTAGTTTTTTAACAACAATGAAATGTCATCAGATTTATCCACGTGTGGGCAGTATTCCAAACGCAATGATCAGCGCTTCTTCTTGATAGGAATGCATAATGCGATTAGTGCTATTTCATAATTTTGATACGCAGATATCTTCTGCTAGATGTGAAAACGTGGAACAGAAAAATGCTTTTCGCTATTGGAAAGTACCTATTGTAGTTTACCTATCCGAGAGGCCCAGGACCTGCCCCAATGCCCGCGAAGAGATTATTAAGTTTATAATTGGAAATTAAAAATAAATTTATAATTGTAAACTTTTTAAAATCTAAACGTTAAACCAAACCTCATTATTGAACCTGTTCTTGGCCTGAAAAACTAGCGTGAAACAATAATTATAAAGACAAACATTAGTTTAAATAAATCACGTTTAGCGGGTCAAAACGCGAAAAATATCCTATTTAGGTTTTAAAGCATCACGCTGCGTCCAATAGAACTGACGAAACAGTGGTAAGTGTGGAAAAGACGGGGCTAATTATTCTTCAGCGGTAACGGATCAAGAAAACCAAAGCAATATACATATATGATATTAAAAAAATACTCTTTGAATGGTCTAAAAAATGTCCGAGAAAGTATACGTCTATCTTTTAAGATCGACATATAATCCGACGGATCGAAGATCGCAAGAACGCGTCGTGGGTAACAGCTATATTTTTATAAAGCCGAGCTTGTTTGCCCAAAATAACATTTCCACGCGGATGAAGTCGCGGGCACAGCTACTATTATCATATTTGTCAATTCTTTGATAAACTTTAAATATTTACTTAAACAAATAAATGCCATGTTCAAAAATATAACAACCCATTTAGAATCGATTAAAATTATGTCCCAATGCGTGTTGTAACACATCCAGTTGGGCTAAGATCGTTGTCGTTACGTAATTCTCGCGACCTACTTACTGACAAGTGCAACGCGCTTGGTGTTGCTAGATGCTAGGTCATCTTAACCTATCTTATTTTTACGTTTCTATGTACGTATAGCGATATTTGTTAGTATTGAATAACCTATAATCGAAGAAGTGAATAATCTATTTTAAAAAAAAAAAACGACGCAGGCGAGACTCGAACTGGCACCCATGTCGTAAAATTGTATTCAAAGCAATAGATTATTTTAAATTCCGCAAATCTAACAAAATAGTTTTTTTTTTGTAACTAATGTTATGGTATTAGTTATTTTTATTAACCGCGACTTTTAACGTTTGGTTGTTTTTCTTAAAATTACAAGAATGAAGTACACTGCTTATTATAGTGTCAACTCAAGTGTCAATGTTATTGTGGGCATCGCGGTCGTTTTCACAGCGTATGTATCTGAAACCCACAGAAATGAAAAAAAATCCCCGTTTTGTTCACATTTCCCGCTGTATCTTCGCTTCTATTAGTTACAGCGCAATGTTTTGTAAATGTAGCCTATAGCCGTTCTCGATAAATGCTCTAACCAATAGATTTTTCAATTCAAATCCGTAGTTCTTGAGATTAACGCGTTCAAACAAACAAACTCCTCAGCTTTATATATTAGTATAGATGCTAATTAAAGTTGGACTATACTCGTTTGCCGCCAAAATTTTTTGACAGTGACATTTGTTTTTTTTTCTTAGAAAGTGCAGAGGACAAAAGTTTTCTATGACAGTTGACATATTTCGAAATTAGAATCGATACCAACGCCAATGCGATTCCAAATTCAATTAACTCTTGTAAATGGGTCAATTGAATGTAAAAATTCATTCTAATCGGTAATCGGGACGCGGTTTCATAATCGGATTGTTAACATCGCTGTACATGTGTGTGTGTTACTAACGTACGTTCTGGACCCCTATTGTGCTTGACCCAATTCAAATTACATTGCATACACATTTATTCAACGCTTCTCTTGCTGTATTTCTTAGATTGCATAATTCAATATGCATTACAGACCTTGGTATGTAGAGGATCCTACATAATTCTATCATAACACTAAATATATTTTTAATAATGTAGTCATACGTGAGGCCGCTAGAGCCAGAGTAGCCTAACTGAAAATTTATGACCTGTATATTTATATTTTAATAGTCCAAAAATGTTAATCTACAAAAGCAGAGTGACTGAGAATTGTTAACATAATTTTCGCCTGAGTTAATTGCGCATTTTCATTTTCCTCCTTATTGAAAATCATGTTTTTTTACTAGGCCACTCTGGCTCTAGGAGTCTCATATAATTAACCGTCTGTGCGCGTAGTACCAATGTGTACTACTCGCGTAAACTACAGACGGTATTAAAATAGTACGTTATAAAATATTCAAGGTCAAAATCTAGTTCATGTAAGTCGAATATCAACTTCGGCACCAATATCAACGTGGTCAACGAACCGAGTCGGGTGTATGTACAAATTACCTAAACCGAACAATAGTGTAACGAAATGGTACAGATTATGCAAGGGAGTTTGTGGCGCAACGGCTTAGATACCGCAGAACTAGGGCAAGTGCGGTCTTATTACGGCGAATTTGAAAACAAATACTGTCTGTAGTTTACGCGAGTAGTACACATTTAAATAAAACACTTAAACAGTTTTAAACACGATATATATTAGTTAAACTTGTTTGAAAATTATTTTAACTACGGCCCGACGTTTTATATAATTTTCAAACAAGTTGAACTAATTTATCGCGTTTTTAACCGTTAATGTGTTTTATTCTAAACACAAAATACAAAAAGTTTTGATATGTTTGTGTTCTATTTGATTGGAGTTTACCTTCTTACTATCTTTTTAGATAGAATTTTCGGTTTTCAGTCATGCAAATAAATTACTAATAGATTATTTAAGTTAATTTTATACGCAATGAAACAAAACACTTTAAACTGTAAAAAACAATTGCTCTATTACTTTCTTTATGGTTGCTGTGAGTTAACGTCGTGTCATACAAAAAATAATTAAATAACTTTATATAAAAATAAAAGAATCTAAATTACGTTATTTAATACATATTAAAAATATTTTTTGATTAAAATATAATGTATGTATAATAGTGAAATATTAGATTTAAAAAAGTATTCACAAATAAAATTCACAACAGTACTTTCACCATAATTCTATAATTCTGTTAAATCTTGTTCGGTTTTAAACACTGAAAAATTACTTTTCATGCGTTATGTTATAAATATAAATTTTGTACATGAAAATTGCGTTATCAATAAGTGCGGTCTTGTTACGCCGAATCAAAGTGATATACATTGCATGTTACTACTATTACAGGCCGATTACAAACGCATAAACTAAAGGACACGCCACTTATTTTGCCTCATTATGCACTTATTGCTGTAATGTAACATTAATTACTATTAATAATAATAAAGCACAGGTCGCATTGTACCTATTCGCATGGGAGCGTTTTTAGAGTTTAAACCCACCACCGTGCTCCAGAGCGGGTTAATGGGTTTTAACCATGCTATAACTAATGGTCTCTTCAAAAGTTGGTGATGACCTTCTCCTTCTAGTCCATCCTAATCCTAATCCTACTTGTAATTCTTATTTGGTTCATTGTGATAGTGTGTGTTTTACAATAGTTAAATAAATAAATAAATGTCTAAAACGATGTTCACGTATGTTCTTACGTGATATAGTAAAAATGTATAAATACATCTCCACAATTGTACTTAGTTGGATTAAATAAAACCTTCCTCATCTAATAAAAATGGCGTTTGCCTTCGATAGAATACAATAACCAATACTTTTCCTTATCAAACCTTGTGTCGTCATGCTGCCTTCAGTGAACTTCCGGTACTGGGACTAGACCGACTTCCGTTCGACCTTTAATAGGGGTCACATTGATAATATATGGTTTTGTAATTCTATCTCATCTGTGTCATTGTTAGGTAATAGAACAAAATTTAACTATATTATCCTATATCTATGATAGATTAACTTTTAAAACCAACCAGATACTAAATACCTGGTAGAATGTGTAAATAAGTATTCTCTGTATTTGACGCAAGTACAAATTGAAATAAAACTCATTTAACGGTTTAAAACGCGAAATATATTCGTTTTCGTCATAGCTTGTATATATGTTGGCGGTTGTTAATACTAATTGATGCTATTTGTACGTCCATACATACTGCGATTTTCTTTTTTTATACTGTGATCGAACTCGTGGCCATACAATCGGAATTTCACCTACAGGACCAAGACTGGCTTATATTAGGACTTTTATATATGCAGTTTGAAATTACCAATAATTCAATGATGAAAATACTATTTGTATATGATTATGTAAAATCTAAATTCTGACAAGCAAATGGGCCAAATTGTAGCAATGTAGGGCTAATGACCAACAATCGTGGGTTTGATCCCCATCGGGTTAACACGTTTCTATTTAATTTTAAAAAATCTAAAAAAATGTATACGTCGTCAGATATTAAACGGTTGATAGGGAATGTAAAAACTATTTATATATATCGATAAAAACAGCCCTGAAGTATATTCCCGTTTTTGTTTCAGTCTGTGGCTCTCAGAATATCAAAAACCAAAATAGGTCGACAACATATCTAGTTTAGACGTTATATGGCTGTGGTATTTCACAGACCTCTATCATAAAAAATACTTCGACTAAAACGTTTAGCCTCTATCCCACACCAATTTTATTAATAAATTCAATGGCTTATCAGCCAAAAAATATTACGAAACAACGTGCACGACGAAGTGTTGAAATGTGTGGATCGACAATTTTCGATGATGCAACTTCAATTGGAGTTGTAAAATGGCGACAGGGGTGAAGGGGGGGGGGGGTTGAGTTTCTCTTGATGGCAGGGCACCCCAGCTACCTACCTACCTACCTATTTCGGTTTAGAATTTGGAAATAGACAGACTGAAAACGAAAGGCGATTAAACTTCATGGCTTTTTCATTTGTGGAATTTTGATAGTTTAACACAGATTTTTTTAAAACATATTTTAGAAATATGTAACGATGTACACTTTTAAACAAAACATCCGTAACGTTGGATTGTAATTCAAATATAATATTCATGTTTTAAACCGTTAAAAGTTTATTTAAAGCAAGGTACGCGATATATCTATCTCTACGTTTTAAGAGTGAGTTACTGTATAGTTGTTGGGAGTTACCGTTGCTTCGAAAGGATTGCACTGTCAGATGTCAAATTCGATGATTTATAGTTGTTTAATGTTATTTCAGCCCTAAATACGTTATTGGCCGTATCGTTTCGTAACTGTTAACGATATTTGACAGAGAATATAAAATGAAACCGAGAAAATCGGAAATTCGATAACTTATCTTTACGATTACTAATACAGTTTGAGAACATTTTGTTTATAACAATGATATTTAGATTACTAAAATATTATAAACGACAGAAATTTAATTAAAATACTTTTAACGGTTTAAAACGTGAAATATATTAGTTAAGTTATTTTTAACTACAGCCCGACGTTTCAAATGCTTTGTGACCTTGTCAATGCTTAATGCAATGCTTAACGTTATAAATAACAAATATATCGCACTTAATTGTTTAAAACGCTAAATATGTTACATTTTTTACTGCGTTTTGGATGCTTTGCAGCAGCTGTCACCAACGTTTTAAATGACGTGTGAAATAAAATTGAGTATCAAATATATTTGGCAGTTAACGGTTGAAAACGCGACTTATATATATTTTTACTATGAACCCACGTAAATAGACAAATATAGTTCGGTTTTAAAGATGATGGTTTATAAATGGTGGATCTTTTTGAAAACTGAGGATTTTGTTCTCTTGTGAACATTTGTGTTTACAAATTTGTCTACAACATACAAAATATATACTGCTATAATAGACTCGTAGTAACTTATTTGTTCGTCAGTAAATTAGTCATAAACATGTACCTATTACGTTTCTTGATTAATTTTACCATTCCTAATACGTTATTTCCTCGTACCAAAAACTTTATTAAAAGGGGAATTACCTAAATCATTTTGATAATAACGCGCATAATTATTATGCGCGTGAGCATGTTATAGTCTTTGGCGTTTGTAGAATAGTATAGAATGCGAGTATGCAATAAATTCATGGTCATCTATTCCTTGGTAACTGTTTCTTATGCGTTATTATAACGCATTACATACATGTATGTAACTAGTTTATCTGTGAATCTTTTTTTATGAAGGTGAGACTTTTATATTTACATATATATGTAAGTATATGTTACACACATGTATGTTTGTTACATATTGTGTCTATAGGACTAATATGGTTAAGTTTTACCAGTAGTCTGTCTACGCGTAAATTTAATAAAACATTTTTAACGGTTTTATAAGAGGAGTCGATTTGCAATTAATTTTTCTATCAATCGACGATTCGAATGCTTTGCAGCAGTCGTGGTCACAGAGGAACAGGCTGGAAGTGAGGGGGAAATTTTCGCAACAAAATTATGTCCATCGTTTAAGATTAACTCACGAGAATCGTTTTTATATGGCAACAATTACTACTGGCACTACCCCGTAGTTTACGCAAGTAGTACACATTTAAATAAAACACTTTGACGGTTTAAAACGCGAATAGTTAAACTTATTTAAAATTATTTTAACTGCGGCCCGACGTTTCGGATGCTGTGCAACAGCCAGCACGGAAAAAGATATTTCGCTTTTTAAACCGTTAACGAGGTTCAATTAAAACGTTTGCCAGGTCAGCTAGTATTTTATATAAGTAAGGCCGGTAGAGACAGAGTAGCCTAACTGTAGTATTATGACTTGATTATTACTTTATAGTCTAATGTAAATCTACAAGAGCACAGTCACCGAAAATTGTTAGCATAATTTTTATACAAATAATTGCGCATTTTTATGTCCCTGCTTATTGCAAAATCAGTTAGTTTTAGGACTCTGCCTCTAGCTATAAGCATGCGTTCCAATCAATTACATGCAGTAAGTTAGCAGCGTGTTGCTGCTATCGCGTGAAGGTTAGAAGCACTTCCCCATTTCCTTCTTTACATTATTTGCATGACACGAGTGCCTAACCGCCTGGATTCGAAGATCGCTCCGAATGGCGACGCGATAGAAGAAGCGACAATTCGCGCGACTTAGTACTAATCCCTTGCTTTTGTGCGGCTTACAATAGGTAAACGTTTGTTAGTAGGTACGATGTACCTTTGCTTTTTGTTTATTATTCCTTACACCATATCCTCTTAATTAGCTTTTTTATTTCTTTTCTCCTGTCCGAAGAGTTCAAAGTTATAAGCCGTCTTTTATTTCACCTTGTCGTAAGTTTTGTGCTATGTATTGTCTATACTAATATATAAAGCTGAAGAGCATGTTTGTTTGTTTGAAAAGGATAATCTCGGGAACGACTGGTTGGAATTGAAAAAAATATTTTTGTGTTAGAACATTTATCGAAAATGGCTTTAAAACATCAGTGACTGATAGAATAAAGAAACAGCGAACAATGTGGAAAAAATTGGGAAAATTATTAATATCTGTGGGTTTCCAGTGCTTACGCGAAAACGGTTTAAGATACCCAAATTATGTATCAAAGAATGAGTCCTCTTTAAATATTCTAAAAAAATGTCCTGGACACCACGTCTATCTTTCAATATTAACTTTCTAGATCGACGGGACGCGATCGACGTAGTGAGTAACAGCTTAAGTTTATAAAGATAAAGGGATTTGCAAAACGAATTTGGATACCCAAAATAACGATTCTCGCGGACGAAGTCGCTGACACAGCTAGTGAATAATAAAGCTGTAATAAATAAAGTATTCAGTAACTATTGCAATTATAATAATTATTAATAAAATATTTAGATATTTCTTAATTCTTCAGCGTCGGGCGAGCAGGCTGGCATTTAGGGATCTACCCAGTACCCCAAGAGTTGCCCAAGACCGAAAGGTATAGCGCCTTGACACGGCACTCCTTTCCTAAGCCAGGCCGACATTTGATATTTCAAAACCCAACCAAGTATCCTTGAGGTTTGCGTAAGACGTTACCTCATTTTGTGTGTAACAAATTCGTTAATAGATGGCGCTGGCGGACTTTGTTCCCTGCTTAATGACAAGCTGCGCAAGATTTCATTAGGTTCTGGTTTTCTATAACTGTTAGTTTATATTTGAAATTGTGAATATTTCTCACACATATGCACACTATGGAACTATATAAATTAAAAATCGAGAATAAAATTTATAAAATACGACACGGGCAGGATTCGAACTTGGATGCCGATGCCTGTTGTTTAAAGTCCTGCGTTTGTCGTAATTGATTTTGAATTTAGTTAGTTAATATATAAAATTAAGAAAATATGTAACGGGTGAGACTCAAACCAACGACCAATAGTGCCTAATTGCTGTTTCTTAATGGTAGCTAAATTAGTACCTAGATTTAAATTAGACCTCCTTGGCTCAGTGGTTCTCACGACAAGACATTGGATCGAACCTCGTGAAAATATATATTACATTACTTTGCTCGGGCAGAACGACAAATTAAATCAACTAATTGTTTATGAGTAAAATTTATTAGTCAAATCGACACATATGTATGTCACGTATATGGAAGCATACAAAATTACAGAACAATTATATTTATTAACATAATATATACACGCCTTATTAATTTATTCCTTACTTAACAAGCTTTATATACTATTTTAAGGTCTATATATCAATTGCGGCTCCAGTGTACATTTACCCTTAATTTCATAGTGTACACACAACCTAAATCAAACTGACGAGCAAATTACAAATCTGTAATATAATATGGACATAAAAGTACATATTTTGAACTAGCTGTATTTGCGACTATGTCCGCGTAGAATTTGTTTTTGCAAACCTCCTCTTCATCATTATAAACTTAATCTGTTACCCACGATGTCGCGCTCCGTCTTTCTTGCAATTTAATCTATACTAATATATAAAGCTAAAAAATTTGTTTGAACGCGCTAATCTCAGGAACTACGGGATCGAATTGAAAAAATATTTTTGTGTTGTTTGGAGCATTTATCAAGGAAGGATATAGGCTACGAAACATCGACCTATAGTAAATAGGAGAGAAGATACAGATCTAAAAAAACGCGACGCTATATGTCGTGGGTAACGTTTATAAAGGTTTGAAAAATTTATTCTTTTTTGTTATTGCACATGAAGGCACTATATAATTTAAAAATCGAAAATAAATTGAAAAAAAATTTCGACTCGGGCAGGACTTGAACCGGCATCGTCAGCGTTCCGTGCTGTTGACTCGGTAGGCCAATGGTAGACACCTACGAACGTCGAAAATGCCTTTTCAATTAATTTTCGATTTTTAAATTTATAAAGGTTTGCAAAACGAATTTCGAAAAGATAACGACTCTCGGGGCTGAAGTCGCTGACACAGCTAGTCTTAAAATATAGACCTATAGCTTCTTTTAGGTCATTTTAAGAGGAACCATTCTTTCATACATATTTTTTAGGTATCTTGAACCATACAAACAAACACTTTAGCTTTATATATTAGTATAAATAAAAAATAATATAAAGAAAGAAAAGGTTTATATAACTTTTGCTTATATTTTTCGCTATAAATAATATTACCAATCCTAATTTTTTTGTTTACCATTTAACTAACTCTGTAAGATTATTCTTAGAATCTGTTTAATCCGGTCGTTTCGCAAATTTAGAAAAAATAAGCAATCGAAATTTTAAACGCTACAGTACGCTACAGTAATTTCGAAAAATGTTTAAAACAGCGAAACAGTACATAAAAAACAAATTTGCAAACGCTTGCAGCAGAGTAAACTGATCTTTACTGCATTTTGTAAGGTTTCAGCGGTTACACGTCAATTTGAATTCGTTTTGGCTTTAAGAAACTAACGACTCGGATCTAAATCGTGTTTCGAAACCACTTCGCATTGTTTTGAAATTAATCTGTTCTGTGCATAT
The DNA here is from genome assembly GCA_963661955.1 of Leptosia nina. NCBI lineage: Eukaryota > Metazoa > Arthropoda > Insecta > Lepidoptera > Pieridae > Leptosia > Leptosia nina. The sequence continues at coordinate 5,060,001 of CAVLEF010000008.1, forward strand.
TGCATTGTCTAAATCTTATCATAGAAGAGATATTAAAAAAAGAATAGAGTAAGAAGAGAAAAACTGCGGAAACCTTTAAAATATATATGTATAGTCTGGTTTTTATGGAGTATAACGCAATTATAATAGTACATTATGATATAAGTGCGGTAAGTTGAAAATTACAGCCGAGGCGATATTACTATAAGAAAGCAGAGGCTGTAATTTTCAAAGCGCACGTATGTCATACGACGTTTTATAACATATTTACGAGGAAATTAATAAAACTCTAACTTAGTTAAACGAATAAATCTTTAATTAATTGTTAAAGCAGTTATAATCGATGCGCGCACATCAACGTTTTTTTTAGGCAAAGGTACAAAAACAGCCAGTATTACTAATAAAGTAAATGAATATTTTTGTGTTTTTGTTACAGATAAATGGTTGTAATTTATTGTTAAAATTAATTAAATTAAAGAATTAAATGTTTATTTGTTATATTTTATTTCCCAAAGTTAATTTTATTCAAAAAATGTTGACCATTTTCTTAACATCTCTTTGCTAAGATTTTTAAAAATATCGTTCATTTTTAGACGGAGTATCTTAAAACTTTATTTAAAAAAAACACGTGCCTTTTACATTACATTATCGCACAAGTACGTAATGAGATACATTACGATATTGAAATTGGTATAATTACAACCACTTTACGAGGAAATATGTTATAAAATACTTTTAACGGTTTTAATCGCTAAAAAAACAGTTAAATAACAAACCCTACGCTTAAGTCGTAGCTACAACTAAAAATTTAAGAGTATTTTAAGCCTACCGTCTTGTAATGTATGTAACATTTTAATTAAAATAATGTTATAAACCGTTAAAAGACGTTTTTTAAAAGGTGTGTTCTGTACTAAACTTTGTCCTTAATAAAAATAAGTTAATGACATCATATGTAAATACTTTATGCGAGTAGTTTACATTTAAATAAAACACTTTAACGGTTTAAAACGCGATATATATTAATTCAACGTCTTTGAAAATTTTTTTTAACTACCCAACTATTATTTTTGTCTCCCTACCCCCAAAGCACAAACGTCGAATCGTAGTAAAACATAGTTTTCGAACAATTTTAACTAAAATATATCGCGTTTTTAAACGTTAAGTGTTTTATTTGACATTATATGTATTTATATATATGTCCGAACTAAAAAAAGATACATTATGAAGGTACTTACTACTCCTCCTCCTTCTGGGGCATTTTCCAGGTTTAAAACACATATAAAAGATATTTGAAAACTAGCCTCCTCTTCTTTGTATTTATGCAAAGGTGTTTAATAAAATGAGTTGAAGTATACGACTATGTTTCATAAACCGTTACATAAGTGCCAAACAAACAGAATTAATATGATAATTGTTATCAACAAACAATGGCCAAACGATGACAAACGGCTACAAATAATATTTATTGGCAAGTGTCGATTGACGAGTTGCCTGTTTCCGTTGCAATAATTTAAGCATAAGGTATCCTGGATTCGAATCCCGGTAGATAATGTAATAGTATCGGTCGTGGAGGACATAGAATTCGGCTCATCACTACCCCAGGCCACACGTAAGGGTATCGAAATGTCACTTATAGAAATTTACAAATATGTTCTATTTAATTAAACAATTGAACGGTTTACAACGCGAAATATATGTTAGCTTGTTCTGAATTTATTTTAACTGTGACCAAACGTGACCAGGGCGGCTGCAAGGCGTCCAATCGTCGGGACGTAGGTAAAGTGAATAAACTAGTTACTAGGGTATTTCGCGTTTTAGTCCGTTAAGAGTGATTTATTAAATGTGTACTCGTAAACGATTCGATTTGGTACTATAATATCAATTGATTTATTATAAAAAGATAGTTCCAAATTTGTAAATTAATTCATAAATAGTTTATTATTGCGTAACATGAAGTAGGTATTTTTATTTACAGTACTGTAAAAATGCAATTTTTTTCACTGTAGAGGAGCACAGACTTTGGCTTTAGGTATTCGGAAATCCATAGACTATAATCGAAACGCGATTAAGCTTGACGGCTCTTTCATCTGTGGACGATAGTTCGTCCCGGACGGAATTTCAACATTCCTACCCATTTAATATCAAGTATTAGAGTCAAAGACCATGTGTCAGAAATATTATAAATTTATTATAAAAATGTCAAACCCACGACCCGTTGACTATAAGACATACACTACTGCCATTACACCAACAAGGCTGTCATTTCATCTCTTAAAGGCGTATTTTTTTATCCAGAGATCGAAAGCAAACCGAGAATCCTCATACTTCATCGTAAACAGTACAATTAGAAGTAAAAACGATACAAATAATCTCAACTGTACCTTATTACGTGGTAAGAGGGCCAAGTAAAGAGGGTCAGTGAAGAAATGTTGATAAAAACTGTTATCTTTGCTCTTATCAACTACATGTGGTTCACTGTGCCAGCGCGCACGGTAAATAGTCACGTATTGAAAGATTATTGTGGATATGCTCTGATTTAGGGGTCTTTGTTACTTGAAGATCCGACACTTACACGAATATTTACGAATTGAGACTGTGACTGAAATTGGCGCGTTATGCATATTAAATAAAACACTTTTAAACGGTTATAAAGGTAAAATGTCGACAGTCTAGATATATGTGATATACGTCTATATATAAGTCTATATAGTCTAGATATACGTGCAAAGTCGTGAACTTTATTAGAGAGAATTACTTCTTTTAAACTGTAATACATTTATTTATGTTTAACGTTTTAATAAAAAAAATAGTTTCCAGGAAACGATGTGTAAGTAATGTGAGCAGTCCTCTTTTTTTATTTAAATGTACAATAAATAACAGGTTTAAACTGTTGGAAACCGTCGTGTTGTAAAATAACAAAAAATAATAGTTTTCTGTGCCTTATAAATAAGTGTAAGTATTAGTAAGCTCGTATTGTTTCTCCAAAAGAGGTGGCGCCATGGGCTTATAAAAATAAATGTTGTAACACGTTTACACGTTAACACGGTTATACTGACTGGTCCCTGTTTTAGAAGTTGCACATTCCAGTAATTTTGAAGCCTTAAGTACATCTATATTTTTTGTAAAAGTATACTCATGAAGTATTTTTTCCAAAGATTCGTTCGCAACTTTCAAACAAATACAGTTTTATAACTCACTCGCGTTATCTACAAAAGAACTTCCTGTTTTATCTATAATTACATTTTAACTATCTCCATGTTAATATTACAGATTGCTTTATTATGACAGGCAATTCTCGAATTATATGATAAGCAAAGTCCAAACATTAAAGTCCACAATGTTTTATCGATTATTGTTTTACTGATAACGCGGATTCATACTATATATTCGTCTTATCCACAATATAGCTGTCGGTCACGAGTCCCGTTACAAAGCAGTAGGTTAGTATCCGTTCTGCACATCCCTACGACTGATACTAGGGCTGTACCGGTAACTCAAACTAATAAAATGAACTGCATTTTTCTACATTTAAAGCCACCTATAATTAGAATAATATATAAATAACAGTCTTCCTCTTAGCATTTAAACTTTAATAAAATACATCAATGTTCCTTTATTTCGTCACAGACTTTGTTATTGTCTAATACCCAATTCATATTTTTATAAGTTACAATAATATAAAATTGTGTAAGTACATAATATAGTCCCTGCTTTTATTTCTTAACTTTTTAAACTCCACCCTTGGAGCTGTTCGGTGACAGCCCTATAAAATATCCGGCTGTTAGTGGGTAAGCGGATTATGTCAAGTCTGTAACGTGTAACCGTCTAACCATGGGAACCTGTGCGCATAAATGAAGATTTTATTTAATGGCACTGTGGTGTCCACAATTCCAGTCATATTAGGGACACCGAATTTCTAGTGTATAGTATTTTTTTGTTTTTATGTTTACCTTCTTTTGTTTTTTAGCGTGACCGACTGGATTTTGAATTCTACACTAGATGTTTTTTTTAAACCTCGCATTGTAGTTACAAATAAATTAACAAATATTTTTAACGTTGTTAACCGGTCTTTTTTTTAATCGCTCGAAAAAGGTGGAAAACAAAGTATAATATACATTAAGCGTTGTCTTTAATTAAGATGAGGAATATACAAAAAATCAGTTTCAACGTATTAAAAGTGTTTTGTTTTAATATAAATTAGATAGTGTTTTATTGTTTCTACTGTTAAGTAAAATAATACTTATTCATATTAATTCCGTATAAGCAATTGCTTTCAATATAATCTTAATTTTGTAATAAAGCAACGTCTTACATACAATTCATCGAAGTCGTTTACTTAACACGAATATTACACACAACCGGAACGAAAAACTTAAAATTTTCACCCGTAAATCGTAGTCACCCAACACAGCTCGGCAGTTCATCAAACGACACGATTCATACGATATTGTTTTCATTGAATTTCTATTGCCATCTAATGGTAATTCCAAACATTAATTACATTTTATCTTTTGACAGAATGGGGAAATGGGTTAAGGGGATTTTCCTTGACTTCTTCGGCCGTTTTAAAGAACAGTACCATTAAATACAGTCTGTAGTTGACCCCTGTAGTTCACATTTAAATAAAACACTCTTAAACCGCAATAGTTAGTTAGGCCGTAGTTAAAATAATTTCGAATCTCGGGGAAACAATTAATTGTTTTAATTGAGTAGGGCGCAGAATTCTGATCAACTACTTGCCTAACTTGCCTTACCATTGTAAATATAACCGATCAGACAAAGAAATGCGTTCGCCCCATGACCCACAAGGGGAAACAAAATTTCTCTTCTAATAAAAGTCAACACAATTATTATTTACATTAATGTAGATAACTGTACGACACGTTTCGACCGAAACCAATACAATATTTGATTAACCATTAAAATGAACCTTATGCCTCAAGAATAGAGTTGAAATTCCATCTAAAATCGCACGTTACGTAACCTCCTAAGGTCACGTTGCATAACCGCGACACATTATTGTAACTGGCCAGAATAACAAGACCTCTGCGACCGGGTTCATTTACCCCGATGTGACCTTTCCTACTAGAATTGAGAGGAGGGGGGGAGGCCGTGTGATATGGTTGCATTTGTTGGTTAATTTTAGAATGTTGAGTGTTCTATGAATTATTATTGCGTTGTTCGGTAATGTTGATTCGATTGTCTAACGCAATTCGGCTTGGAGCAAATAGCGGGCAAGTTTGAGAATAAATTTAAATAATTTCATCAACACAAAAGACATACAAACAATGCAAATAGAGTAATTATACAACGATATAAGAAAAGACACAAATGTGTTACAATTATCACATACACTAAATACTGTCTATAGTTTACGCGAGTAGTACACATTTAAATAAAACACTTTAACGGTTTAAAACGCGATGTATTAGTTACACTTATTTGAAAATGATTTTTAACTTCGCCCGAACGTTTCGGATGCGATTTGCAGCAGCCAGGTCACTGTGAGACGGGGATCAAGTTTAAACTCGTTAAAGTGTTTTATTTAAATCACATACACTAACTTTGATCTGGAAGGATATGAACGAGAGAAGAGACAAGCATGGAGTCCACTTGATGGTAGATGACGATGGTAGAATACCCCAGCCATATAACATCTACACTAGATGCAATCTTGATTTTGGATATTTGGAAATCCACAGACTGAAACCTAAACGCGATAAGACTTCACGACTTTTTCATCAGTGGAGTGTTTCGTGACCCAGATGGAATTTTGATATACCTGCCACCCATTTAAAACCCAGATTTTCAGATGTCCAACATGCTTTGAAAAATTATAAATAGACTCAAGTTGGACCTGGTGGGGACCGCGCCCACGAGCGGTTGATTATTAGCCATTGCTACCACCAACGATGCCGTGGACTGGTCATTTTTGTCTAATAGTAAATTTCATCAATATCAACGCAGCAGTTCTTTCAACTTATTTTCTTAGCGTTTAGCTAGTCTTAGAGTCCCACTTGTGGGAAATATTAAACACTGTCTGCAATTTTCGCGAGTAGTACACATTTAAATAAAACAATTGGACTGTTTGCAACGCGATATACAGCAGTAGAACTTTTTTTAAAATTCGCGAAGACACCGTTAGCCAATTCTGCAAGGAGCCGGCTAGTTTCGCCAAATAACAACTTCGATTCAACAGATGGCTCTAGTTTCTCGACGCCAAAGACACAGCCCATTTTTAGTTTCCCCGTGACGTTTAACTGATATATCGTTTTAAACTGTTTTATCTAAACTACTAGCTGTGTCAGCGACGGCGTCTTATAAACGAACGGCGGTTTATAAACGAACTATAGTTCTTGAGATTAGCGATTTCAAACAAACAAACTCTTCGCCTTCATATAAGAATAGACGAAACATCTGAGTATGAAAATGATAAACAGACTATGCTGAACTCGAATTTCGTCAAGAGTGTTATGAAAGAGTGACCCGATCTAGTAACCTTGGCTTACATGTAAGTAGAATGGTGATGTAACACGTTACGTCATCTCTTTCTTACGAGATTAATCAAAACTGCACGACCTAGATGTAACTAGTTTATGTAAACAGTGATATAGTGCAATAAGGCACGAATGGCAAAACGGTTTGTGTTGTAAAATATAAGACGCCGTAACGTTACCTAACGCTGTGTATCCTTCGAAAATATACATCGTTATAAAACAAATGTACTTTTTGGGACAATAAAAGTAATTACTTACACTGAATTTAATTTAAACTTTTAAGATTAAATTTACACGAGATGAAGGTGTCCCCCATGGCCACGGCCGCTGTGAAGCATCCGAAACGTCGGGCTACAGTTTTTATGTCAGTAAAAAGTTAACTTGTATATAAAAATTAAATGGGAAGTTAACTATCTTGTAATACAATGGTGGTTGAGAGATCTTGGATTTGAATACGGGGAAATTATATAAACAAAAAAAAATTGCACTAGTATTTTTAATATTATATTGATACATAATAATATAAACTTGAATCACGTGACTTTTTTCTAACATCATAAGACATTTCGCATTACGTAATTCGTGCACACGTTTTCCTGTTTCGGTTGACTTTGACCTCCAAATCGACTCTTGCGCATGTTTTTTATATGGCTGGTATTTAAATAAATAATCGAACAATTAGGTTTTTGTGGACGTTAGTTGCTGCGACTATGAATATTTTTGTTTAAATTATCCCTGTTGAAAATCAGAAAACAGCCTTTTTTGTATGTTCATAATTTCCAAGATACCGTTACAAGTTGACTCAGCAGTACAGTCGTTGTTCAAATCCCGGGAAAGCACTAGAAACAATATTACCAAATAGCGAAACAACTACAAAAATATGTCTCATTACGAAACAACATATAAATAAACAACAAACAATTTCAATATTACACATAGTCGTCTTCTTTGTTACAATAAGAAAAACTTTTACGTGACCTGGATTCGAACCCTGGTGATTGTGATCAGTATTTACATAAGTTCATTGTGTGTCATTATAAAGTGTCGTCTTTTAACGATGCCTTAGTACTTAGTTGCCGATATGACCAATATGTTTAAGCCTTGACACATATAAGCTATTACATCACAAGTCAGATAATACTAGTGTGATTACGCTGAGGAAATAGCTTGCGAAAGTGCTATGGAAGAAATGAATATGGTATGCGGCAGTAATTGACAAAGAGTTTTGACACATAAAAACATTTAAATAAAATACTTCAACGGTTTAAAACGCGATATATTAGCTAAACTTATTTAAAAATTATTTTTAACTTCGGCCCGACGTTACGGGTGCTTTGCCATCTGTTATGTCGTAGTAAATATGTGTAAAAAGTGGTCGTATTCTATATCTTCAGTCTCACTGTGACCACGTGAGCACGGCTACTGCAAAGCATGCGAAACGTCGGGCGCAAAATATAAATTTATTTGTTTATAAACTTAAAATTTTTTAATATAAAGTATTTGCCTTAATAACCCTCGCTTTATTGTGCATTTTTACTTTTCATACTAAACTATTTGTACTTAAGTAGTTAATAGATAAATTTATGTAGTGTGAAACGTTCAGTTGTAATAAAAAATATATATTTCTTTAATAATAATTTATCTAACGCCCTATTATTACCATATTTTATTATGCCATGTACTATAACAATATACCGTGTGATAATTACAACCAAGGATATAATTTCATGTCATCTTATTGTGTTATGTTTTGAAACGTTTTAAACTTTAATACATAATATTGTGTGCTAATACTTTTAAGTAATACAAAATAATAACAAACTTTATTATGCAATACAGTTATACAAAGGAATTGAAATGTTTGGTCAATTGGACGGATTGGTCCAATTATATAATAAATTAAACGAAAAATGGATTCCGCACAACATATTTCTAGCCTACCTGAAAAACAAATAAACAATCCAATAATTAACTAACAACGAAACAGCCGTGAAGTGTTGATTTACGTTTCGGTTGTAGTCTGTGGACATCCGAATGTACCAACCAAAATAAATCGACAGCGCATCTCCACGATGTGTAGGCGGCTTTTCACTGTTAATCAAGTGACGAGACGATATTTGACGGGTTGTATTGGTAGCAATGTTCGGCTAATAACCAATCGTGATTACAATCCCCACAAGGGCCAACATATTTCTGAGAATTTTTTCTGACACATTGGACTTTATCTGGAACACTGGATATAACAAGGGGTAGGAAAATTTTTTTCCCCCCCCCAAAAAGAAAGCCCCCCCTTTTTTTGGGGGTTTTTTTTTTTTCTTTTTCCGATTATAAAGCAAAAAAGTACGTAGGTTCACAAGGTATTCCTGTGTCTGTTACACCGCTAAAAATTTTAATCGAAAGTTTTCGATTTACACGTGAAAGAAAAAATTTAAAAATCATTTCATTGTATTTTACTTTACATAAATAGACTTGGATGTTTTAACATTATTTGTATACTGTCTGTAGTTTACGCGAGTAGTACACATTTGAATAAAACACTTTCGGTTTGTCTCCCCGTGACAAACATCCGAAGTTAAAATAATTGACAAATAAATTTAACTAATATATCACGCGTTTTGAACCGTGAAAGTGCTTTATTTAAACATGATCTTTAGCCAAAATCCTGTCTGCTTTGTTAAAGACTCCAGACAATATACATACAACATAAACACCAGCAGAGTTAAGTGGTTACACTGAAAACCAGTTACCGAATCGTTGTTACGTAACTATCATTAAGTCCTTTATATAACCAGACCAGTCGGCACTTACTCTTCACCTTGGTGTGGTGATGTAACATGTCAAGGTGATATAAGTTTTGACATGTCGATGACATTTTGCAATACCTTTGAATAGAACACACTTTTAATGGTTTTAAAACGCGAAAGTACTTACACTTATTTACATAACGTACATTGATATTAGACACCCTCCATGTTTAGTCTCCCCGTGACCACGGCTCCGGCATGGCAACCGACACGTCGGGCCGTAGTTGGAATTTGTAAGGTAACTAATGCATTTCACGTTTTGAACCGTTAAAAGTGTTTAATTTAAAAGTGTACAAAACGCGTAAGCCACAAAAAGACCCCCTATTTTTTAAAAAACCCGGGGGGGTTTTTTCTTCCTTTTTTTTTTATTTTTTTTTTGATGTTTAAACTGCTAAAGACTGCAATATCGTTAAACATTTTCTAAGATGTTTCAGCTCATAACTGAGTAAGAGGTTCGAATTGTGGACAAAGAATTATAAAAACAGGGGAACAGAAATCGAATTCAACAATCATTGCCTATACATAGTACCAATCAGAGAAGCAGGCACAGATATGTGTCTGCCTTATGCTGCACGATGAAATTTACTTTGAAATATAACCACTATAGTCTATTCCTTTCTAAGAAAATAAACGCAATTGTCCATGAACTATACACACCGAATTGATGTTGCAAATGTATTGTACTAACATAATAACGTTCTCCGCATGAATACAATCAAATTGTTTAAAAATACTAGCTGCGCCAGCGACTTCGTCCACGAGAATCGCTATTTTGAGCATCCGAATTCGTTTTTGCAAACCCCTTCATCTTCATCGACCCACGACGTCGGTCGAGTCCCTTCCCGTCGTTCTTGCAAGTTAATCTTAAAAGAAAGACACATAGCGTCGCGGAGATTTTTTGGATTATTTAAAGAGGAATCCGTCTTTCATATATATTTTTTGGGCATCTTGAACCGTTTTTACAGCGTACGCCTCGAAAACCCATATTCATGAATAATTTTTCCAATTCTTTTTAGATTCCTCGCTGTGACTACGCTTCTATTAGTCACAGGGCGATGTTTTATATCCTATAGCCTTCCTCGATAAATGCTCTAACCAACACAGAGATTTCAATTCATGCTCGTAGTTCCCGAGATTATCGCGTTCAAACAAACAAACAAGCTCTTCAGCTTTATATATTAGTATAGATTCGCATTTCAACTTATTTAGAAATAACGGAATGCTTTTACGCAAGTGTCACTGTGTCAATGTTAAATCATTTTGACACTTTTTTTCGTAATATATCGATTTTAGTATGTTTATTATATATATGATAAAAAATATAAAACTTGATATATATTACAATCTACAGCATACAAACTCTGTGCTATTTATTTATGTCTTGTTCATATGTAACAAGTAATAATTTAAACACACGTCATTTAACGCTTTAAAACGCGAAATATATTTCGCGTTTGAAGCGGTAAAAAGTATTTTTTGGTCCCAGTTTCTAGACTTACGTACGTACAATCTTGCCATCTTGATAAAATCGTATACTTTTGAGGTACCTTCCATCACGTAAACTCCAACCTTAACAGGACTGCTAGGCCCATAATTTGTTGGTCAAATTATCGAATGGTAGCTTATAGGCAAATGGTCAACATGTTTCTGATCTATAATAATATATAAAGCTGAATTGTTTGTTTGTTTGTTTGAACGCGCTAATCTCAGGAACTAATATAATAATAATATAAAACGTGCTGACTAATAGGAGCGAAGAAACAGCGGGAAATGTAAACAAAAGGGGGAAAATTATTTATGCTTCTGGATTTCCGTTTCGTACACTGCACAAACGGTTCAAGATACCCAACAATAATTCCTCCTCAAAAGATCAAAAAAAGTCCGCGACGGGAGTCGGAAAGATTTGGTGACGTTAATTTAGGAGAAGATAGTAGTCAATTCTATAATTACTTGTAAACATGAACACGTCTAAAAATTTGGAAATTAAATATGTAAATACTGTCTATAGTTTACGCGGGTAGTACACATTTAAATAAAACACTTTAACGGTTATAAAACTGGATATATTAGTTAAACGTATTTGAAAATGATTTTTAACTTCGGCCTTCGACGATCTCCCCGTGACACCTGCTGCAAAACATCCAAAACGTCTAGGCGAAGTTAAAAATAATTTTCAAATAAGTTTAACTAACATATCGCGTTTTAAACCGTTAAAGTGTTTTATTTAAATCAAATATGTGAAAGAAATATCGTAATTCCACATAAAAGTCGTGTTTAATTGTATTACGTTTTCAATCTGTGGATTTCAAAAGCCAAAATAGGTCGACCGCACATCTTTAGATGTTACATGGCTAGGGAATTTCACCTTTCAAGTATGCTCTGTCCTCCTCTGTCAAGAAAACATGCATACATCTAAAACAAGCGTTGCATATGCCTCATGCAATCGAATGCATATGCAAGATGGTCGTTACTAGTTACCAGTGAACTTTCATAATTAGCCGGCTACTCAACCGTGCGATGTTGCACTACATTACGTTATAGATCTTTGAGAGCCATTAGAATCGTCCTTGAAAGCCACTTTTGCTCTTTCGACAGAGATACGTTGGCTAATATTGAACCTAATGCATTATAAACAAACTGTTTTCGTTCGTGGCGACTTTTTAATATTATCATTACATAGTATAAAACAAAGTCGCTTTTAAAAATCGAACATAAACTGCAATATCAGCCTTAACACATTGCGCGAGAGATGCATAAGTTGAACAAAATCGTCGATGAGGTGTAGGATTCGGTAGCTCAAATGGAAACAGCACGATACGCTGTCGATGCCGGTTCAAGTCCTGCCCGAGTCGAACATTTTTTCATTTAATTTTCGATTTTTAAATTTTATGCCATCATGTGCAATAACATGTAGACATTAAAGTTTTCAAAAGTCGCTTCGTCTGTTCCTATGTGCGCTTTCGATTCGATAGATTTTAGATTAAAATCATTATAATATGAATACGCAATTGTTACAGTTGAAATTGCACTGCGCAGGAGACGCATGTATCAATAGGTTGAAAAATTTCGACGAGTAGGACACGATAGCTCAATTGGTTAGAGCACACGGAACCTGTGGGTGCCGGTTCATGTCCTGCCCGTGTTGTAAAATGGATTTTTCATTTATATAATACCATCATGTACGTATGTGTGAAAAATATTAAGTTTTCATATGTTAATTCAATTGTTTTTCAGAAGGCGTTTTGAACGAAGGAAGTAAATTTTGATACTCGGCCATTAGAGGCAGCAACGTGTGGCTATCAATGAACAGGTCGTAGGATCTATTTCTAACGGGCCCTATATTTTTCTAAAAATTTGAATATTTCTATGTAATCGGACGTTCGTCACAAAACCAGGGTTGGTAGTGTTTTGAGCATATCACTCCCTCTCACCCGTAATCGGTAAAGACGTCCGGGTCACAAAGGTCTCAGGGCTCCTCGATTGTGAAGAAATATAATATTAATAATATATATAATTCTTCGAGCATCTCCAGATATGCCGACAGTGATAGGTAAACGTCGAGAACCTCTTCTCCCCCACACCCGCCCCACACCCCCAAAAACCCATCTTTTTGCTGGACGGGGGCCGAGAAACCCCCCCCCCTTTTTTTAAGTGTAATTGTGTTTCGATTCTAGTCTCTTTGACTAAAAATAAGGATATTATAACTGTAACCTCATGTAAGTGCCCGAGTATAACTGCTGTAAACTAACAAATATTTTAAACTATAAATAAAGTAATACAGTTCGAGTTTTATAATTTAAGTTTCAAACCGTTAAACATTCAAGATATTATAAGTAATATCAAGATGAAACCTTTGACGATGCGCAGTTGCAATAACATCTCAGGATACGCAGGAGCCATTCATCTATAGCGACCTCAATTAACGTAATACTTGTAGAAATAAGCGAAATATTCGCAACTGGCAACATTACCGCAGTGACGCAACTCGGTTCCTTAGATATGTCAACACTGTGTTACTTCATTCTAGGCATGCATGTGCAGTTTCTGCAATTTTATCGTTTTATATGTTCTTGCGCTTGTATATAAGAAAATAGTACCTAATGATTTCGCTTCACTTCGATGGTCTAGTGGTTAGTACTTCGGGCGGGAGGAAAATATTAATTTTACATTTTTCAAGAACACTAGCTGTGCCAGCGACTTCGTCCGCGTAGAAAGTAATTTTGGGCATCAAAATTTTTTTTTGCAAACCTCTTCATGTTTATAATTTTAAGCTCTTACGACGTTGTCTGTGTCTCGTCTTATAAGTTGATCCTAAAAGATAGACGTATACTGTCGCGGATATTTCTTTACATTATTGAAAGGGGAACATTTGGATACTTTTTAGGTAACCTTTTTAGGTAAGCTTGAACATCTTTCTCAGCACACGGAACGGAGACCTTTCGTATTTGATATAAGTAATTGTCCACCTCTTTCCACATTTCCCACTGTTTCTTGGCCCCTATTGGTCGCAGCGATGTGTTATAGCCTAAAGCCTTCCACGATAAAAGCCGTAACCAACACAAAAGATGTTTTTTTTCATCGTCAGATAGTGGCCATGGTCCTTAAATTCCACCAGCTTAAAAGTCGATTTCGGTAATTAGTTAAAAATTAAATAATTGGAATTTTAATGTATTAAACTATATCTGTCAAAATTATACAATTTCCTAATAACTATTTCAATTTAACACAATATTTAAGCGAACGGATATTAGACCTTCCAGTTAGTTACAAAACTGTTGCCTGACCTGACGCAAGTTTGTCGGGCCAAAATGACTTTATTTAACATTCGTTTTGTAATATTATACAATTATTAATGTTAATTTGATATTAACTATTTATTTAGCAAAGACTTAACTATTATATCATTTAAAAAGGAATATCGAATTTAAAATTTATAACCTTTAAACATCCAAATCAAGCCAATATAGATCGACAGCGTTTCTCGTTAATATTTTATATATCTGGGGAAGAAACAGTTTGATTTCAATTTGATAGACCAGGAACACTAAACGTTGAACTCTCTCGTAGGTTTGTAGCCCGCGCAAAAGTTCGTTTCAATATATATTTATCGCAACTCCTCTCGCGAAAAAATGTTTATAATTATCCAATGCCAAAATAGGCCGGCAACACATCATGTTTACATATTATTCAAGTATGGCTGAAGTATTTCGCCTTCTATCGACCCCTTGCTTGTCTATCCATTTTGTCCTAAAAAAGACTTGTCAACAATAATTACAATTTAAATAAAACGCTTCAACGGTTTAAAATGCGATATATTAGTTAAACTTATTTGAAAATGTTTTTTAACTACTATATCGCGTTTTAAACCGTTAAAGTGTTTTATTTAAATGTGTACTACTCGCGTAAACTATGGACAGTATTTAATAATTACAATTTCGCGATAAACAAAACGTTTCATCATTACGAATAACTGTGTAATTTTGTAACGAAATATTGCAAAAAGGTTCGCGAATTATGTAATTAATTGGCAATCAGTGGCGAAACTGCGATATTGGTCACAGTGTTATTGTGTATTATCCGTTACATACGTTGGCTAATTTAACCATATGGCGCCACAGATTTATATAAGAACAGTTGGGATAGTAAAATTTTGGCGAAAACAGATTTGCTAAACGTATAAAATATTGATCTAATATAGACAACATTTTAAAAATCCATAGTAATATAATAAAACCGTTGAAGAGTTTGTTTGTTTAAACGCGTTAATCTTAGAAAGCACTGATTCGAATTCATAACTTATATTTGTGTTGAAAAAGACCATTTATCGAGGAACTTTTAATCTATATAATAATGCGAGCAACAAGAGCGAAGAGAAATTGAAAAATGTAGAAGAAAAATGATGCCTCTTTAGGCGATCAAAACTGTTCGCCATACAAAAATCCTTTAAGATTAACGCACAAAGTGAGGTCCATTAACGCAAGTAGATGATTCCCGACTATTGCCTCCACGGGATTCGAACACTTTAACGCAGTGCTGTACTATTTAACCGTTGGCTACAGATGTTGTCAAACTAATTTAAACCATTAACGTTGTTTATTTATACTATTCACGTCAATAATATAATAATTAATTAATTCAATATTATTAATGAACTATTCAAAAACTGCACAATATTTGCAACGAAACGTGAATTACGTACTTGCGGTTTCATCAGTCGTAACTTATAACCTTGTGCCGTTATGTAGTGTTGCGCTGGAGTTTCGTTACCGCGCTCGTTAAGTATAAGATAACGATCTTCTATTCTGTGACTTTTGCTATTTAACACGTAGTAACTACCAACTAAATACTTTCTGTAGTTTACGCCAATGTACGTAATTAAATAAAACACTTTAACGGTTTAAAACACAATACTAGCTATACGGTTTTTTTTTTATTACGCCCTGACGTTTTCACTTGTCTCGCGTATTGAGCCGATAAAGTGTTCCATGTAAATAACTACCCTCTAATTTAAATAAGGACTTAAAACATCGTAGACTTGTTTGAAAAGAATCTCTTTGAAAATGTACTATAATATATTCAATTTATAGTAATAGTAGATACATTACTGCAGCGACCCGCAAGAGAAGCATGTGACATACCTAGATAAGTCCATCAATGTCTATATGCGCCGAGGCTCGTATAGTACTTCTCGAATAACGCGCGGAAATTAAAACTAAGTAGTACAATTCAAAATGTTATAACCAATGACGAAGTTGACGAACATTTTTTTACGCGCCAAAGTGTTTTTTACTAAACAACTTTGAAAACATGATGATGATGACACTATATAATTTAAAAAAAAACGATTTTAGATTGAAAAAAAATACGACTAGCAACCACAGCTCTAACCAACTGAACAAGGACAACTAGAACACGGTAGGTCAAAATTGAAAAATTTAAATTTAAAATCGATTTTTAATTTACTAAACAGCTTTCTGGGTGCCAGTTCGAAAACTGTAGAGTAGAAGATTGTTCCATTTTTAAATTGATAGAAACGAACTTGAATTTCGAACGAACAAATTTCGATACCAACGTCACGACAATCATGACGTATTCGAGCACCCCAAATCAAATTCAAATGTCGGAACAACGTACGACCTTGTGCGACAGGTCCTCTGACGTAACGATACACGTGAGACGTCTAATAGCCACGTGCGTATTATGTAACATGCTCTTAGGGTGTCTAAACACGAAGGATCAATGTCGGACGACTTTGTTTACTTATCTAAAATGTGTTTTTTAACTAGCTCGCACTTTAATTTTCTTAATTTTGTTAAGTAAATGTATCTGTTAACTCCTGAAAACTGTTTGTGAGTGAAATAATTTCGTTATTGTAATTTTTAATTTGACTGATTTTGCTCTGTTAACTGCCAACATAATGTATTGTTATGAATCTTATTTTATTCTTAATCTTGATAATTAGAATTCATATTTTTTGTTTATTTGGTGAGAGTATGACTGTATGTATTAGTATATGTACGTGTATTACTGTAAGAATAATTCTAATTAAAAAAGAATATTAATACTTAATAATACTAATAATATTGGAGAGCTGTGTAATTTAACATCATGTATTTATAAATAATCAATTAATCTACGTATGGCAAAAAACATTAATGTGGCGGTTTTGTTGATTGATTTTAAGCACGGACAAGTGTGATTTTTATGTGCTTTGTATGGATTCGAACCCTCCACCTCTTGCGTTTAACGCAACTATAGGCGAATGCAATACTGTATGTATAATCTTTCGATAATGTTAACTACAAAACTTAGTATTGCAATCTTTATAGTTTTTATATTTTCAAGTTATCTAGACCGTCTTTGTAGCCATTGTTCGCATTCCAGGAAAACTAGATTTTTTCAGCGAGACACAAAAATGATCAATCACTCGTCCTTAAAAGAACCGATCAATAAAACGGACAAAGAAATGTGCCCCAATCACACGACGAAAAACGCAATTTCACTTTAATCATTTGTAATATCAGTTTAAAGCGAGTTTATAATCAAAACGATTCGTGCCTAGAATCGCTATGTATATAGTCGGCCTTAATTCTATTTTCCATTACGCAACGCGACTAGGATTACACGGACCTTGACAGGAAGCTAATTATTGTCTCGTTTCGCTCTCACGTGATAGGGGAAAAAATATGTTTTACAACACGTGAGGATAAACAATTCTATTATATGTTGTGTAATTAGCGTGCAATAATATTATGCAGGCATGTTTGCTACTTGTTGCTCGTTGGTATATCTCAACTGCGAAGTACCAGATCCACCGTTTAATCCCGGAGTCGAGCGAAGTGTTGGTAGTTTAAATTTTTGTTGGAAAATTGCTACTAATCAACGAGTCGTGGAGTAGATCCCCACCGGGTTCAATGTTTTAAAATTAAACTCGGAAACAAAATCCGTTTTAAAAACCCTTTATCTTAAAACTCAATTTATTTGCTTTTCCCCTTTCGGGGGGTTTCCCCCCCCCCCCCCCAAAGGGGGGTTTTTCCCCTTTTTTTTTTGGGGGGTTTTTCCCCCCCCCCCCCCTGCCCCCCCCCCCCCCCCCCCCCCCCCCCCCCCAAAAAATTAGGGGGGCCCTTTTTTTTTCCCCGGGGGCTTCCCCCCCCCCCCTTTTTTTTTGGGGGGGGCCCCCCCCCCCCCCCCCCCCGGGGGGTTCCCCCCCCCCCCCCCCCCCCCCCCTTTGGGGGGGGGGGCCCCCCCCCCCCTTTTTTTTCCTTATTAGTTTTATTTATAGGCAGATAGTTTATCAGAATTCTGTGCACTACGCGACCGTAAGAATTTATAGTTTCCCCGGGGTTTGAACCCAGGACCTTTCGCGCTTAGCAACACGTTTACTCATTTAGCTACAAATTTGATAACTTGGAAATATTAAAACTATTTCATAATAGATACAGGTTATAACGAAAAGATTAGGTATGGGAGGGACTAAGTTATGCATGTTATTTGTGTTAACAACGGAGTTTAATCAAGATAACGACTTTGATTAATAACGTCTGTCTAAGTCTTAATCAAAAAAATCAGCGACTTAACAATCGGTTAAATTTAATCAACGTTATTATTCTTAGTTTAATTGGTTCCTAACAATAAATCCGCTTCCGTAGCAATAGTTAAACTTGTAGCCAAACACGAGAAGTCTTAGGTTTGAATCCCGACAAGAATACATTGTTTTGGTCTGAGATGGTAAGTTTGATATCTAGGCAACATGTAAAGAATATAAATCAATGGAACAGACACAGAAATATGTTCGTCCTGTGCTCTAAAAGGGGAAACTGAATTTCACTATCTCTACTAATATTATAAAGCTGTAAACTTTGTTTGTTAATTTAAAAGCACTAGTCTCCGGAACTCCTGGTTCAAATTGAAAAATATTTTTGTGCTAGATAGACCATTTATCGAGGAGCAA
This sequence comes from Leptosia nina, assembly GCA_963661955.1. Classification (NCBI taxonomy): domain Eukaryota; kingdom Metazoa; phylum Arthropoda; class Insecta; order Lepidoptera; family Pieridae; genus Leptosia; species Leptosia nina. Next base: position 5,078,732 of record CAVLEF010000008.1, read on the forward strand.
AGAAATAGTGGAAAATGTAGAAAAAACAGGCGAATTATTCATCTTTAAAAGCTTCCGTTGCGAGTGCTGCGAAAACGGTTTAAGAAACCAAAAAATACGTATATAAGAATGATTGTTATTTAGATGGTTTAAAAAATTTCCGTATCAGTATTTGTCTATATTTTGAGACCAACTCGCAAGAATCGATTTTATGGTAATCAAAATTGATTGAAATAAATATAATTAACAATATTAATAGTTCTTTAGTCGTTAGTAATTTATTTTAATTATATTGTATGCGTTTAGCAATAGAGATATTAACATTGAACTAATGATAAGTTTTATGTTAGAGCATAGATTATAGACATAGACACGTGTTTTGTCATGTGCTCCAGCGCATTTGTTTTGATTTAGCATTACGTAAGCTGATAAGAAATAATGCATTATGTGCAAATATATATCACGTTGCATTAAGCCCTTGTTTTGTAATCAATAATGACGGAGGAGGACATGCTTAGGGGATATAACCCGGCTACATAACATCGGAGCATGCGCTATCAACCTATTTTTGTTTTGTATATTGGAAATTTACAGAAACCAAAACGCGATTAAACTTCGCCACTTTTATATGCGTCCACAGGCTGAAACCGAATGATTTCACTTTGAAGTGCTTTCATCTGACTAGTATGGAATTCCGATATTCTTACCACCCATTTGACGTGCAGAATTTCTAGACAAAGTTTAACATGTTTAAAAAACATATAAATTAAAATTTTGAAACGTAATTTGTTCGGAATCGAATCATTGGCGCGTTGATTATTAGCCACACGTCGCAAGCCGTGGTCACGAGGAAGACTAAAGAAAAATTACTACGACACCAGAGACATTCTCCATCTTTAGTCTCCCCGTGACCACGGCTGCTGCAAAGCATCTGAAACGTCGCGCCGTAGTTGAACTAATTTTAAAATATATCGCGTTTTAAACCGTTAAAGTGTTTTATTCAAATCTATAAAGCAATTCACACTTTCAACCGCTAGTTTAGCTAGCTTTTAAAGCCTAGATAATAGATATTATGAATACATAACCATGGAATTACAGCATAGACACGTGACGCAAACATCCGACCACAACCGCGTGGACTTGGTCACGTTACAGAGTCAACTGGTGGAACTAATTACTAAATATTATCTTCATATTAATAGTGCACTGGGTTTAATCATATTTGGCTGGTGACTAATAAACATATTCGTACTTAGGTGCCAAAAATTAAAATAATTTGAAAACGATTCTACTACATTTTAGAACATCAAACACTATAGTTTACGCGAGTGAGTGAGTGAGTTTATAAACGTCAGTCTCCCCGTGACCACGGCTGCTGCAAAGCATCCGTAACGTCGGGCCGAACTTAAAAACCATTTACAAATAAACTTAATTAATGTATCGCGTTTTAAATCGTTAAAGTGTTTTATTTAAATGTTAGAACACCGTCAGTGTTGGTAATATTGAAATTCCTTTGAGTTACGAACGGTTACAAAAGGCAGAATGGCCTAATAACGAAAAATATGATTTTTAATCGCGCAACTTAGGCGAAAATGAATTTGTACTATTATTTGTGTAATATTTTTTTTAAATTTTCGGTCACTGTTCTCTCTCTTGTAGATTAACATCTTTAGATTATGAAAATATAAAAAAAACTCAAGTCAGAAAATTAAAAAAAAAACTATGAACAGCTCGACGAAACTTTAGTCGATACCTAAAATTTTACTCACTTTGTTCTGTTCAACTTCGTTACCTGGACGGTCCACTAAATTAAAGATTTCGTTTGCGAGACTCCTAAAAGAAGTGAATATGACTAACTGACCTACTAAACTTATCGCAACGTTAAATAACATTATCAGTGGCTTTGTAATTTATTCTCATGCCTTTTCCTCTTCATCAAGGCGACTCTTTGTTTCCTGGTGTGAGTTGAATAGTAATCTTTATTTCCTCCGCTAATAGGCTGCGGACTCATTAGGTTGATGATGGAATTATTTAAATAATACAACACACAGTTTTATTTAGATATTAAATACGCAACAAATCCAAATCTAATAACTTATGACTCAGTCCAGATTCGATTCGTCGAAGTCGAGAATGTCGGAGCTTAGGATTACATTAAAATTAAATTAACCAATATATTTCGCGTGTTAAACCGTTTTAAAAGGGTTTTTTTTTTTTTTTTTTGATGTAGCTACAGACATAGTTAACACTGTTTTAGTTACGCGAGTAGTACACGTTTAGATAAAATACCATTAACGGTTTAAAACGCGATATATATTATTTAATCTTATTTGAAAATTATTTTAACTCCGTAGTTTTGGATGCTTTGCAGCAGCCGTCTCCTACTGACTGCGGCGTATATACCGCGTCTTAAACCGTTAAAGTGTTATATTTAAATACTTAACACTACATAATTTTGTTTTGACAATTCAGCTACGGTCTTACTGTAGCACTGTTAAAATATTTGCATAAACTGGTGTTACATAAATTATAATTAAAATACTCCAATTTTACCTCATGTTTGTCGGTATACCACCAAAAACTGTTTAATCTTCCATGTCTTGATGACATCTTCTGTTTAATATTACCATATATGTAGCGCTAATATTATTATTACAGATACATAATTAAACCAAAAATAAAACATAACATATTGCAAACCTTTTATTTATTTTTTCTTAAATTCTCTTCACATTTTAATCGCCATCTTTTATTTCTCTCTCTCCGTCCCTTTCTCACATACCCTCTCGCTCGTTTTTTTTCTATATTCTAGATATGTTTGAATTATAATAATTCGTCGCACATTCGATAAATATATTGTAACTAGATGTACTATTGTATGGTGGCTTGAGAGATACAAAACAAAAATACATTTTGTAAAGGTTTAATTTTTAAAAACTTGTAGATGTACAATAATAATTTTGTTTTTCCACTGTATAAAGACATGCTATGAGAAAAGCGACCAGAGACCGCGCCATCCACCGGAAGCGAGAAAAACACTCGCTGACAACCAATATGGCGCAGTTACAGGTGCACAGCTGATCGTTAAAAGCTGCTATTTCGCGGTCGCAGATATGTGACTGATGTATATAATAAATAAATCTAATATTTGATACGGATTGTAGTCGTATATCATGTTAAAATTTCAGCTTCATAAATGCAGAGCTTTTTGAGTTTTTGAAACGTACACAAACCAACATAACCTTTTTATATATTGATGTAGTATCGATATAAGTACAGGAAATAAATTGTCATGTAAGAAGCAGCAAGGGCGACCTTAGACAGGAACAATTTTCCTATATTTGTAATACTGTCATTGTTTTCACCTTGGCGAGATAAATTCTTACGTTTTCCGCCAATTAAGCACTAGGGGGTAGAATTGAGTGAAACGTGACTTTGTAATATTACGGGACTACTTTATTTGGGAGTCAAGCAACATTGTAATTTAAGTAAATAAAATAAATTTGATGGTACGAAACGAGAAATATATCACCCGTGATCGTATAGCATCGGAAACATCGGGATATTTTGTTTTAATACTCGTTTACATCTCAAAAATTTTACACGTAAAATAATCATAATTTACTACATTTCAATCGATTCCCCCATCAAAACAAATTTTATAACATTTAATTCCTACTAGTGTGAAACCTAGAACCATTGGCAAAAATTTTAACGGTTTTAGGTTTAACAACTTTGAAAAAACTGTTTCGCAGCGTTACGCAACGGAAATACAAAATGATTTATTTATTAATCATTTAAATATATACACTGTCATAACAGATTTAATCCAATGCGACAGGGATATTAAGTAAAACATATGAACTTAAACCAAACTATGTTCATAACTTAACATAAACTTTGACGTATTCGGATGAGTTCAGCCCAAGCTGTAAAAGGTATCTGCTTTTTTGTGCAAGACATTAGGACCGCAGACATTCCACGTCCATTGTGCCTTTGCCAGTAAGTTCGTTCTAGCGAAAATGCAAAACTATGAAGAAGTTACGTGTCTTTTCTCCCTCTAGCAGTCAGCACTGTTTCTTACGCACCTATTGTTACTTCCGATGTTTTATAGCCTATATTCTTCCTCGATCTATGCCCTAAGTAACACAAAAAGAATTTTAAATTCCACCAATAGTTGATGAGATTAGCGCGTTCAAACAAACAAACTCTTCAGTTTTATATATTAGTATAGATATGGCAAAACGACGATTGTCGGGCTAGATAGTAGTATTATACAATTGTAACTCCCAGATTGTGTTCTATAAAGCATAACTCACTCATGACATTCGGCTAGTCGCCAAGATGACCACGATAAGGGGTCATACATTGTTGAATGATTAGCCCGAGATGCAATATGCATGTTGGCGCACGTGGTCTTAGCACGTTCCGCGCACCGTGCGCGGGAGTTGCTGAAACACTGAAGTTGCATTGACGTCAGTTACGCGATAGCATTGGAGATTTGTTGCGATTAATTACTTTGAGGAAGAAATCCTTTTAACAGAGAAGCTATTAAAAGACTATAGTTACCGCTTAAGACGATTTCTCAGGGACCCTACTATTAACAATAATATATTAAGCGGAATAGGGAAAAAATAGAACGTCCGACAAATTACAGTGTTGTTGGTATATATATAGGTATTAATATACATTTACTATATATTTTTTTAATGATAGACGAGGACAGACAAGCATTAAGTTCACTCGATGGTAGGTGAAATGTGTCTCCCCATGTCCACGGCTGCTGCAAAGCATCCGAAACGTCGGGCCGAAGTTAAAAATCATTTTCAAATAAGTTTAACTAATATATCGCGTTTTAAACCTTTAAAGTGTTTTATTTAAATGTGTACTACTCGCGTAAACTATAGACAGTATCAAATTAGAAACATATTGGACCCGGTGGGGCTCGAACCCACGGCCCGGTGATTGTTAGCTGAACAATGCTACCATTACACCAACAAACCTGTCAAAAAGCTTAAAACATAAAAATATTTAAACAAAACACTTTAACGGTATTAATTTATTTAAAATGCTTATAATAATAAATTTTAAATAAACAATATAAAATATCGCTGTCAGCTCTACAATTGTATGTTTATTGTATTAACGATTATATAATTCGTAATTATCATTCGTTCTAATACATTACATAGAATAAACATAAACTAATTTATGTTTATTCTATGTAACGTGATTAATGTTTGATAACACGGTTTAAATACTGTCTATAGTTTACGCGAGTAGTACACATTTAAATAAAACACTTTAACGGTTTCAAACGCGATATATTAGTTAAACTTATTTGAAAATGATTTTTAACTTCGGCCCGACGTTTCGGATGCTTTGCAGCAGCCGTGGTCACGGGGAGACACATAATAAAGACAAATAAGTTTAACTAATATATCGCGTTTTAAACCGTTAAAGTGTTTTATTTAGAACAAGGTTTAAATTCTTATTATTTGTTTAACAAGAACTATAAATTGTTTTTGAGAAGAACGTTGGACCCAATGGGAATCGACGATCCGGTATAACAAATTATTTTAATGTTTCTCTTCCTATATGAACAATAAATAAACAGGAAATATACTTAAATTTAAAAAATCGTAAACAGTCGGGACTCAAACCGACATCTACAGCGATCCATTCTATTGCTGTAAACAATTGAGCTACCGTATCACACGTCGTGGTCGAATATATTCAACGCATTGATACATGCAACTCTTGCGCAACTTTATCAATTAGATTTTATATAATGCCATCATGTGCAACAACATGTGAAAAATGATAGAGTTCAAACAGGAAATCTCTATTCAGAGAAATGCGCTGTAAGTCTCGTTGATTTTCAGTCGTAAAATCCATTGAGAATTTTTCACGTTCGCTAATCTCCACGTGCTGCCCACGTGCTCGGATGAAAAGGCTTTACATTGTTTTCATTTTCTTAATACGTAGTTTATTTTCGATGGTAAATTTTCTACCAGAATATAATAAAAAACTACAATTATAAAAACATTAGAATATAAATCAAATTGATTGGTTAGTGGTTAATTTAAGCCGTTTAAAATTTTAAAGTCACAAGGACCTAAGTAAAACACTTTTAACGGTTTAAAACGCGAAACGTATTAGTTAATTTACTTTAAGTACATATTTTAATAGAGAGAACGGCGTCTAGTTATCAAACACCTAGGATTCTATAAAAACAATAGATCCCAATAAACGGCATATCAGCCAACAGCCACTTTCTCCAAATATAATGTTCGATGAAACAGATGGCGCTAGAGTAGCAGATTTGACTTTGCCAATAAAGACACCCTACATCTTTAAAGCCGTGACCGCGGCTTGCATAACATCCGATACGTCGAGCCGTAGTGAAAATAAGTTGACTATATTTCACGTTTTAGACCGTAAGGTTTTTTTATGTGTACATACCTACAGACAAAACTAAGTCACAAGAATATTAAAACATATTATATTATTATAAAATTATATTAGTGTAAAAAGTTTGCTTATATATTTTATTATGCCTTAATACCCAAAAAATTTTCAGTCTTCTTCGTCCATTCTAATAGAATTTTCCCCAAAACTAATATTAAAAGATTATTATTTTTTATTATATTTATAAATATAAATTATAACACAATATGATTTTTATTCGGCGACACATTTTGGTTTGCGCAATTTTTTTTGTTATTTTTTTTTTTTTTTTTTTTTGTTTTTTTTTTTTTTTTTTTTTTTTTTTTTTTTTTTTTTTTCTGTTATTTCTAATTTACAGGTATTTCAATAAAGCACTATTAAGCTTAAAATACAAATATCTTAACATTTTAATTTCACACAATTTAATTATTATGTATAGCGCATTATTTTGTAAAAGCACGATCTTATAACACGTAGAAAATGCCGATTTCATTGAAAAACATCATCAAATAGTGTTCATCAATTTTGCCCTACTAATTAAATACAAACTCCCGTGATCTAGGCACGTTATCACAAACAATATCATGCGAATAATAATGCTATTTTCAAAAAAACCTAACCTTGACTGTGAAAGACATTATAAAAACAATAAGTCAAGCGATCAGAAAAAATGAATATTTTTGCATAACTAAGAAATAAGGAATTTTCCGATGCGTTAACTGAATTCAGTGTTGCCAGCATACAAATATTACTCAATTGATGTAAATATTTAACTATTTACAGACACATACAACCTCTCTGTGGTCTAGTGGTTATCTGTGAATTGTGGTGAGATCTGGAAAGAGTTTTGATACCACGTAATGGACTCATGTAATGAAGTATTTTATTAAAAAAAACTTTTACATGAATTGGTAACAAACGTGTTAAACAGTTTCTATACGCGACAGCAGCCCTCGCGTAAACTATAGACAGACTGTCTATGGTTTACGCGAGGGGTTTAAATAAGTTATAAAGGATTAAAGCTCACCTACCCACACTGGAGTACCATGGTGGGTGTGACCTTTTAAAAATCTTTTTCACCTTGTAAAATTTGCGATATTATAGTCTTTTCTCTATCAAACATATTATTTTAATATAATTCATAACTTGTTGTTATTTTAGCAATATGAGTTTTCTACACTAGATCGCTACGCGATGTATCTTTTGCAATTCACTCAGTTTAAAACGGTTTTGAAGTCTAAATACGTCAGTTATATAATGATTATGGAATAACAAAAAAATACTTTCCATCTATTTTTAACTGCTAATAAACTGCGTCAACACAAGGTAAATATATTAATTTTATTTAGATTGTTTGTCAATATAGAATCTAATTTTAAACGCTATTGTTCTTTCATGATGTGTGACCCGGACAAAGATTCTTTATTGCTACTTTACTTTACTTTAACACCATTTAAAAAAAAACGATCGTTAATTACTATTTTTCGTTGTGATGAAGTTTTTTTTAATGCTAGAGTAGAACAGACAAACATGGGGAGTACTAGATGGTAGGTGATATACCCCAGCCTATAGCAACTAAACCGGGTGCGCTGTCGACCTATTTTGACTTTGGATATTCGGAAATATACTTATACATCATAAACTTCACGGCTTTTTCATCTGTGGACGGTGGTTCGTGACCCGGACGGAATTTCTATATTCTTACCATTTAATATCCACATTTCCAGACGAACACCAAAATGTTTCAGATAAATTATAATTAAAATTAGAAACTTGATGGACCCGATGGGGATCGAACTCTCGACCCGTTGATTATTAACCATACATTGTTAACATTAGACCAACGAGTCCGTCGAGGGACACTTTGGGGCATTCTGTACACCCTCTATCTTCATCCCCTGTAACCACGGCTGCTACCAAGCATCCTAAACGTCGGGTCGTAGTGGTAATAAAATATAAATGATTTAAGTAATATACTTCGCGTTTTAAACAATTGAAAGTGTTTCATTTAAAGGCATCTAAATGTCGGATCGCAATTTTTATGTTATATTTATCGTTTTAAACGGTTAGAAATGTTTTATTTATATGTGTAGGTACCAGTTGCAAACCTGTAATACACCGAAGTATTATTAAAATCGTTTAGCTATCTTTTTTATCTTTTTTAAGAGTTTTTAAGTATTATTCCTCAAAAAAACGTAAGCCGTCTCCAAAGGAATGTATAAAACAATAACTTCCCACGATATTGTCACGTTTATTTTCCGAAAATAAGTCCAACACGCGCTACCGTGACACGTTTCATGAATTATTAACACGGCATTTTATTTTAATATATTTATTTAGTTTCGTATCTAGAAAGACACATGACGGTGCAGTGTTTCTGGAACGATATATATTCAGTACACCTTAAGTCTGTAGTTTACGCGAGTAGTACACATTTAAGTAAAACAATTTAAACTGTTAAACACACTAAACACTTTAACGGTTTAAAACGCGATATACTAGTTAAACTTATTTGAAAATGATTTTTAACTTCGGCCCGTCGTTTCGGATGCTATGCAGCAGCTTTGTTAAACAGTTAGTAACGTGCATTGTCCATACAATGCACGAAAATGCCGACCAACAAGTCCCGCGTTACCACGACTGCTGCAAAGCATTCAAAACGTCGGGCCATAGTTAACATAAATTCAAGATAATTTGACTTACATATTTCGCGTTTTAAACCGTTACAAGTTTAATACACCTAACCGCCAGGTAAAGAGAATCTGACTACGCGGCATGCGAGGACTGTTTCGTGTGACTTCTTTGCTTGTTTCGTATATATGCTATTGTTTAACTCGTAACATCTAATCAAAATGCATCGTCGACCTGTTTTGGCTTTGGATATTCCGAAATCCATAAACTAAAACAATTTTTCGACCTATTTATTATCTAGATTACCAGACTTATAAACTGATTTGGAACATATTGTACCCATGGGGATCAACCCACGACCAGTTGGTTATTAGCCACACTCTTCTTGCCGTGACAGACCTCCTGGGTCTGTCCAGATTACTTATTATATTATTTTTTATAACCCCACAGTCAAAAGTTCGGATAATCGTACGTAAACTTGTAAAGTTTTAGGTTTAACAAATATCATAATTCCGTCCGGATCAAAAGCTTATAAATTAAAAAAAAATATATTTTTTTCTGAAACACTATGTTTTCGTCTGGAAATCTGGATATCAAATGGGTGGTAGGAACATAGAAAATCCGTCCGTGTCACAAACCACCTTCGAAAAAGCCGTGAAGTTTTATCACGATTCGGTTTCAATCCGTAGTTTTCTGATTAAAGCCAACATAGATCAGATAAATATCAAGTGAAGTGCTCGTCTGTCAAAAAGCAAAGAAACAAACTCATCAGCTATATATATTAGTATAGATACAACGTACATTAATTTGGCTACTGTGCATTCGTGTCGCGCAAATCTTTGCATCGATCTCGGGCCTTCAATTTCTGTTTAAGCCTGTAATCGTTGTTGAATTAATTCTTTTCAATAGAGACGTCATCCTGAACACAAATCCTATTACACTTATTGTTGAAGGCACGCGCGACCGTAACGTGACTCGGTAACACGGGTGGCTAGAGCAACCACTGCGGTCACGTTTTATATTTTTATAGAAAGTTATTTTCGTCCCTAAGTTAGGTCACCGTAAGCCTTCGTGGTTTATTTTCAACTGTTTCATCAGCTGCTAAATAAGAGAAATCTTGGATTTATCTCGTGTTCTCTATACTAATAATATAAAGCTGAAGAGTTTGTTTGAACGCGCTAATCTCAGGAACTACTAGAGCATTTATCGAAGTAGGGCTTAAGCTACAAAATATCATGCTGCAAATAATAGTAGCAAAGTAACAACGGCAAATGTGGAAAAATTTTCTTTGTGGGTTTCCGATGCGTACGTAGCGAAAACGGTATAACGGTAATAACTATTCTACGTGGACGAAGTCGCTGACACAGCTGGTGCTAATATACGAACGTTAGCTTGTGGCGTTGTTACGCTCAATGGTATAATATACCTATCATTGCATTTAGAACGCGTTCTCTATTCGAATCTCGGGGCCCTAGTTACCGTTGTTAAGATTTTTTATCGATTTTCCCCCGATATACCCAATTATAAGTGTTCACATATGGTAAGGGTTATATGACGTAGGAATTCTCCCTATATAAATTTCTGACACGCTTGAGTGTCTTCAAAAACCCCCTCTTGGGCTCCCCTACGACCTACGACAAACTGTCAAATGTCTCGTGGAACTGTCATGAGACGAAATATAGCCGAGATGGCTTAGCAAGTTCATAATAGTGGAATTCATACAAACATGTGTACGTGATGAACCTAACGCAAGTCGTCGTTATTATGTCACGAATTGAGTCATATATAGATAAGGTGGAATTTAATCTGTGATAAAGGAAATAGTTTCTGATAAATCGAAACGCTGTCTCATTAGAATCCGGTTTTAATACAAATAAAAGTGATGCAGAGTTGCGAAATATTAAAAAAAATAATCATTAATGACGCGCTACGACGAGTCATGCTTAGCGATAGCTTATGTCCTACAATGAGTACAAAATGCGCGTGCGCATACCTTCACATTTAAGACTAGCTATTATAGACCGACGATGTCGTGGGGTCAGCTACTTTCGGCATCATAATTAAGGAATTTAATGGTAACTAAACGTTACAACCCGTTGCCACTACATTGGGTAGATCCTGTCTAATTCACTGATAGATTTAATTGAATGGGAAGTGATTGAGGTTTTGTGTTCTGCCCGACCGAAACTATTTATTAGGTTCTTTTAGGATCTTTTTCCGTTTTAGTAAATAAGGTTTCACCATTGAACCACAGATTTTAGCTTAGGTATTAGTTTTATTAGGTAGCTCTCTTTGTCACATAATTTTAAATAAAATTATATATATATTTTTAATGAAAGATAACTATGGGACCTGCTAGGAGTTACATACATCTTAACAAGATACGATACATCTAAAAAATCTAATGACTGAAACAGAATCACGATTCTATATCTACCACCAATTTAATATACAGATTACAAGACGGGGACCAACATGTTTTAGAAAAATTATACATTGATCGGTGGCAATCAAACCAATCATCGAGAATTCATCACATTTACTTATAAGTAAATAGTTTATCACATTAGGAAATACCATGTTACGTAAAGCCATTTGTAAATATTATCATAATTAAAAAGAAATTTTTGATAACGTCTACAACTATATATATTTGACGTATATGTAGCTACCGTTAGAAAAATCTGTCATATATATGACTAGCTGTGGCTGCGACTTCGTCCGCGTAATAGTTGTTTATGAATAAAAATTTGTTTTTGCAAACCTCCTCATCATGTTTATAAAGGCCGGGTCCTGTCGTTGGGGTTCCATCATTGGGGTCCCGCCGCTTGGGTTCCGTCGTTCTTGCATGTTAAAAGACGGACATATACTGTCGCAGACATTTTTTTCGAACATTTAAAGAGGAATCATTCTTTCATATACTTTATGGGTATCTCGAATCGTTTACGCAGCTCACGCAACGGAAGCTCACAGAGATGAATAATTTTACCCCATTTCCACATTTCCCACTATTTCTTCGCTCCTATCAGTCTTTTTAGCCTAGTTTTATAGCTTGAACCCTTCCTCGATAAATGCTCTAACTAACACAAAATCATTTTTCAAAACAAGTAGTTCCCGAGATTATAGCGTTCGAACAAACTGTACAACTTTATAGTATAGGTAGTTGTCGCTTAAAAAAATGTATAGCCACTTACCCTTACTATGGTCACGCGTAAATTGAAAACACGTCTAATTCAGCATTCGCTGAAATAATAGTAAATTCTAGAACGTGTTAAACGTGACAACGTAACGTGACAGGCTCGCGTGATGTCCATCTAGCGTGGTTCAAAATAATCGATACACCCTGCCCATTGTGTCTCGTATAAAACATATATCGGGTGCGTATAGAGACGTACATCTGTGTCCGCTTCATTCATCTCATAGTAATCAGACGTAATTGAATACCGTCTGTAGTTTACGTGAGTAATATTTAAATATAACACTTTAACGGTTTAAAAGGCGAATTATATTCAACTTAATTACAAACATCGTCGTACGTCGGGCCATAGTTGATAAACCTTGAAAGAATTAAGAGAGTAAAATAGAAAAAGAAAGGGAAATACAGAATAACCGCTCGAACTTTAAGAAGACGACACGAATCAGAACCAGCAATTAGTACTACAGTAAACCTGAAAATTCATTCATTATTTCATAATGTTATTTTATAAGATTTCACATTAAGTATGATTTAATATTTAGTAGAAATAAAGAAATCCCAATAATACAACATTGTTAATTTTTCACATTTTATTTTAAAAAGTACATAAACAGGGCCATCTTTGATAAAACTTTAGGAAACTATCAAAGTTCACTGATAGCAATCATTTCGATGAAAAATGTTGTTATTCCGATAAGAAATAGACGTAAATATATTTTCAAATTCCAAATATATTGATTTTACAACTGTCCAATAAATAATCAATAATAACGACTATAAAACAGCTTTGAAGGTTTGAATTAATTTTTATTATAATTTATTTAATTACTAGCTGTACCCGCGCCCTCGCCTGGAGACTATTTTGGGCATCTTATTATCTATCTTTACAAACAACCTCCTCAGCTTTATATATTTTAGCTGATACCCACAACATGGTCTTGTATCCCGTCGTTCTTACGAGTTTATCTTAAAAGTTCGACAAATCATTCTTTCATACATATTTTATGGTTTCTTTAACCGAAATTGTTACTTCGCTCTTATGTTTTATAGTCTTCCTTGATAGATTCAGTCAAACAAACACAATTTTTTTTTAATTCGAACACGTAGTTCCAGAGATTAACTCGTTCAAACAAACAAACAAACTCTGCATTTTTATAATATTTGATGTGAGAAATGTTTATTTCTCATTTATTGATTATCATTTTTAAGTCGAACATATTTATGTTTCTTTTTGCGTAATGAAATGTTTACGAAAATAACAAGATGATTCAAAAGCCATTCACATTAATCAGAATGATAAAGTAAGTAACGAGTTTAAAAAATATTAACGACCAGTAGATATGACGAATACTTCTATATTTAAATCTTCACTCAAACATAGAGTAAAAATAATTATATTATCTACAGTACGTCGAACAGTAATAACAAAACAATATTATTGGATTAACCTTTGACCGGCTCATTGGTCTAAAGGGACCAACGTAAGGCTAACAATCAACAGTCCGTGGGTTCGATCCCCACCGGGTCCAACATTTTCCAATTTATAATTTTTCCGAAACATATTGGACTTCGTCTGGAATTGGTCTATACGGGTCAGGCGAAAACGATTCCACCGCCCACAGATGAAAAAGTGAAGTTTAATCGCGAATCGGTCTCAGTCTGTGGATTTCTGAACATCCAATATAGATCGTCAGCAAACCTTGTGTAGAAGTAATATGGCCGGCGTATTCCCAAAGCGTACTTCGTGCTTGTCTGCTCTTCTCTATGATTAAAAAATTATCTCAGTTGATATATAAGACCAGATCATGTTCATTGGTGCAAAATGTTTTTGTTTCCACGAATAACTGAGTTAAAAGTATGAAGGGCTATTGAGACAGAGAATCGTAACAACGTGACCGCGTCACGTTGAGTCTTTGAAACGTGACAGGGTTATACAACATTAGGGATGGGATGGTTTCATGTTTTAATTTAAAAATATGATCACCATTTCTTAATATCAAACAGGTTGTATAGTTAAATACTGTCTGTAGTTATCGCGAGTAGTACACAATTAAATACTTTAGTAAAATTGCGCAAGAGTTGCACGTATTTGTGGTTGAAAAAAATCAACGATGACGTGTATCTCAATTGGTTAGAACAACAGAACGAAACGCTGTGAATGCCTGCCCGTGTCGTATTTTTTTTTCAGTTTATATTCGATTTTTAATTTTGAACAAGGGCTGTAGCAAGAAATGCGAAATATCGTTGTTAAAAATATTTGTAAGTATGTGTAACCAATAATCATACAGAAACAAAAATATACCTTACCCATTTTAGGTTGTAAACTTTCGACTAATGAGCATCAATCAACCCGTCAAATTGCATGTTCCAAAATTATATATTGGTTACAGTAAGACATACTTATGACCTAAGTATATCGTAGCTTCGTAGAGATCTCGTAGCGTGGTTACAAGATCTGCGCAGTGCCATTTTATCAATCAAATCAAGCGCATTTCGAAAAATACCACCTTATCACATCTACCAACTTGAGATAATTTAAAATTCTTTGTCACGCTTACTCAGCATATTTTGTTTTATAATGGAAGTGTTTATTTTGTAAAAAGGATTTAGAGAGATTAAATGTTGTTATTCACTTTGGAAAAATACCTACAATGTTGATAATATTAAAAAACTACCAAGAAGAGTGAGTTATACTTTAGTTTGAAGTATTACGCAATCTTTTTTTCCGTTACACACTGTTGTGACGTGTGACACGTGTGGGGTTCGCTCGATGGAAGCTAAAATACCCCAGTCATAGAACACCAGTTCATTTGATGGAATATATCTTAGCAAAATTCGCTATAGACCTATTTTGGCTTTAAATATTGCCCAGACTGAAACTGAAATGCGATTAAACTTTGCGGACGGCACTTAGATATTCCTAACATGGCCATTAAAACGGCCAGACAAAGTAAAAAATATATAAATTGATTAAAAACATATGTGATCCGTTGGAGAACCCACCTACGACCCGTTAATTACTATGTAGCGATATATTGCACATACATTACAACAATGTACCCATAAAACTGCAATACCATTTAGATAAGTAAATTAACAGAAACTTAAGTAAGGATAAATTTACGCTCTTAGGCGTTCCTAAACTTACAGAAGTCATTTTATCAGCCAAACTTAGACTATTTTGTCGTCATCATTTCTAAATACTGTCTATAGTTTACGGGATTGTGAGTAACGTATCTCGGGACTCATTTAAATAAAATTTTTTTACTGTTAGACGATTTATCAGCTAATCACGCTATATATTACTGTTAAACAAGAACATTGAAAAATGGGAATTAACTTGGGGGGCGGCACTAAAACGTTGCGCTGTGACTTGGGAGCGAAGAAAGCAGCAGAAAAGGTTTCCGATGGTCACGCTGGGATACTAGTTCAAGATACACGGAGGATGTCTCTGTACGTCAAAGTTAAACTATTTCAAAAAGTTTGTAAGCAACACTTTATTTCTTTCTCTCAAAAAGAAAACCCCAAAAAAACCGGGAACCCCCCCCCGGGCCCCGGGGGGAGGGGGGGGGGGGGCCAAAAAAAGAGTCAGTTTCAAAATTTTGATGCCCAAAACACTTCTAACGTTAAAAATGCTGACTCAGCGTATTTTAGTTGAAAAACTTATAATTGTGTACTATCTTTTGGTAGCCCCAGATCTGACCACGGTCTGTGCATCTCTGTTTCAATTAACATGCGAAACTTTGTCGGACGAAGTTAAAAATCATTGGTTTAAACTGCGCTAGGTTTAGACTAATATATGTGACCACAGCTGCGGTCCTAAACGTCGCCGTTAAAATATTTTTTAAATAAGTTTAAGTAATATACGATATTAAACCTTTATAAGTGTTTTATTTTAATATGTACTACTCGCGTAAACTATAGACAGTGTTTACTTTGTCTGTTTGTAAAATTTCTCATATTTGCAGAACTTAAGAGCGCGATATAAGTATTATATTTTAACAATATATCGCCCTATTAAGGATCACATAAAGTTTTGGCTTAATTCGATTAAAAGCATTGTTAATCGGTAGTTCCTAAGTTTTGTCTAAGAACACAGCCAAAGAGGCACGCCCATGACGTCACAAATAAAAATTAATTATTATCATTCTTACTTCTATACGATAGGACACCACCGATATTTATATAATAAAGATATCGTTTTGATTAAACATTTGTTCTGATTATTGTGGGTTTACGTAATATTGATATATTTATGCTCCGGTTGTGTTGTGTTATCTGTCAATACTTAGAATTATAGCTATTTTAAGGAAAAAGACAAATTTTGTTTTAGTAATACCTGCTTGTTTTCCTCATTTTTAATTAAATTGTAACTATCGAATCTTACAATTAGATTATTAAATTTTAAATTAATTCTTATTCTCTTCTTCTCCATCTGTGGACTCAATTTCCTTTTTCAGTTATAAACGAGCATAGTGATTTAATTGATATACACCTAAAGCTAACGAGAAATTTAAAAGCCACCTATCTTCAGCCTTCTCAGTTTAATTTTTACTCTGTATTTTACCTTAAGTGCCATATCTTTAATATATATATATATTAATAACATTTCAATTTTTTTTCTCTTTTTTAAACTATTCTGCCTTTGTACTATTTTACATGTCGTGGTAAAACAACATAAATGTTTAAAACAGTTATGGACAGATCCATAACTGTTTTAAACATTTATGTTGTTTTACCTATTTAAAGTTATATTATGTGTGTTAAATTATTATAATAAAACGTCGACATTCTTTAAATAATTAAAATCGATATCTAGATTTTTCAGTGATCTGATTCAATCGAACTCACAGACCATTGTTTTTAACCGTCCCTTGGCTAAATATTTCGAGATAGCAGACTATAAACTTCTATTAGAATATCTCCTATTGTTTAAGGTTACTTCCGCATATCTACTGAACAAACTAGGTTTAACAACGGAGATAACCTTATCAAATCATTATATTATATTCTACGAATAGCGATAATTTATCACTGTTGACAAGTTACGTAACTCATAGTGGATATATCGTTCGTTTGAATTGCAACTTTATTGATTTATAGAGCAAATAAACTGTTATTTTACCTAACATTGTAAAGGACAAGACAGAAATGATACAATTTTGTTAAATTAGGAATCAATTATGGTTGAATATTACAAATATTTGTATATCAGAATACAATGTATCGATATTGGAAAATAAATAATTTCAATCGGTTTGTTATAGGTTTAATGACCCATGTTTTTTATTGAAGTTTACCACTTAAATCATAGTAAGTTTCCTTACACATCTACAGGGAAAGAAAATCATTTTTCACGGCAAGAAATTCGAAATACATTAATCAATTGATTCTTTTATAATAATATAACGACCCGACGTTTTCGATGATTTTCTGTGTTGTGTTTACAAAATAACTAATGTTTCGTGTTTTAAGCCGGTTAACGTGTTTGAAACTTTTTTTTATCACATAATTGCGTGATATAAAATTTTAATCCAATTAGATTTAAAAAAGTGACTAGTTGGCTTAAAGCACGGAAAGCTATGGATGCCGCTTCATTCACCGTTCGTATAGTAATTTATTTTTGTCTAAAGCGATTTTGACATATATTATGCCGTTAAAAATAATTTATTTAATTACTTGTAAAATATAACATCGAAAGTACACGAACATCACTAATTTATGTAACGTTAAATTAGCCGAACAAGATTTATTTTCAAAATGTAAGGAAAAATTTTGTTCTGGATATTTCCAAGGCATTGTTCGGAGGCTTAAGCGGGATTCGAGAGCATGTGACCGTCGTTCACGTGGCGCAAAGTTTTTTGCGGTTTGGAAAATTCTTTATTTAAAGAAAACCCTACAACTGCTGAAGGGACAAATTGAATTCGTAGAAATAATTTTCACCAAATCTAACAATACTATGTTTAGATATAAAGGCTTTGTTCTCATAAGATTAATTACATTTAAAATGAGATGATTTAATAAAAAGTTTTAAAACTACATGTATAAAGGCTTAATTAGTAATTAGATAGATTTATTTATATCTCACATACATTCTAAGTTTTGGAATGTATAATGCAAAATAAGACGGTAGATAAAAAATAACTAGTGGGTAGTTACAAAGTTCACTTATCTACATGTACAATGTATTCTCACTTTTTTTGCCTGGTCGATCCCTATAGCGATGCGGTCGCCCGTTGCACTGTATACAAATTTTTTTGTTTGTCTGTTTTATAAACATTTTTTACGGTGTAAAAAAAATGAAATATACTAGTTGTCAGTAGGCAATAACATTGCCTTACTGAATAAATACTCAGAATCACGTTAAACATGGGAGGTCCTAGGTTCGAATCTTGAGGAATACAGGAACAGGAATAGAAACAAATAATATCATATATACATGCAAATGCAAACCACTTTATGCCCCACGTAAGAAAAAGGAGGTTATATGTAGTACATACAGTGGAGAAGGAACAGAAAGAGAAAGAGAGAGAGATGGAACGAACTTTTCCTTATTTTCTATGTAAATATTGAATAAGATTTAAAAATCGAAAATAAATTGAAAACATTTTCGACTCGGGCAGGACTTGCACCGGCATCGTCAGCTTTCCTTGCTTTTGCTTTGTTTTTATTAATTTTATTTTAGTTTATATTTAATTTCATTTATTTTCGATTTTTAAATTATATAGTGCCTTTATATGCAATAACATGTAAAGAATAATAAAGTTTTCAAGATTTTGGTTTTAAATTTAATATTTTTTTTTAATGAGATTTCTCATTAAATTCATATATTTACGAGTGATATAAAAACTATGTATACTATATATACTTTGCGAATGTCAGTCATTATCAGCAATGCATGTCGATATCGAACGAACGAACCTTGTCCAGAAATAACCAGAAGGTTATAATGTGTTTATCATTGGGAGTTTTATATATAACAAAACTAAATAGCTACGCTACAGGCATTTTATATATAAAAAAGCGACATCCCGTTTCCACCGTGGGGCATGGGGCGAATACATTTCTGATATAAAACTTGGAGTCAACTTGATGGAAGATAAAATAACACAAAAAAGATGCCTTTGAATATATTGAAAATGAAAAGCACAGTCTAAAACCGGAACCATGATCTGTGAAAAGTCTACATCTGTGGTCCGTGACCCGGACGGAACTTCGATATTAATACCACCAATATAATATCAAAAAACCACCCCCCCCAAAAAAAAAAATTTTTTCAGAGTCCGAGACTTTTCCAAAAAACCTTATAAATTGGTTAAATACATGGGAATCGAACACGTGGCCAGTTGTTTATTAGCACTACGTTGCTTAATCTCATTGACTGTACTTAAAATAGTTTATCGCGTTAGGAAATACCATGTCACGTGAAGTTTATAAATATTATCATAATTAAAAAGAAATTTTTGATAACATCAAATAATATTTATTAAGAATTGTGATTTTACATTTGCCCACTTCCGCTTAAGCAAAACATTAGGAAAATTATGTAACAGGAAAATATAATTATGGTACCTTTTTAAAATGATCAATCGGGCCAATGTGTGAAATCCCGTTTCCCCTCGTGGGGCATGGGGCGAACACATTTCTGTGTCCATTTCACTAATCAATTTTATTTACAGGCAAGTAGTTGATCAGACTTCTGTGCCCTGCCCGACCGAAACAATGAATTGTTTCCCCGGGATTCGAACCCAGGACCTCTCGCGCTTTACACACTGCTAGGAAACACGTTTAACCATTTAGCTACGGAGGCCGTATCGTGCCGTAGCGGGCCAGTGGGCAATGTATTGCGTTTTCATGCTTATTTATTTAAGAGTTGAAATCTGTGCTCTGACGGACCGAAA
Organism: Leptosia nina; assembly: GCA_963661955.1. NCBI lineage: Eukaryota > Metazoa > Arthropoda > Insecta > Lepidoptera > Pieridae > Leptosia > Leptosia nina. The sequence continues at coordinate 5,098,889 of CAVLEF010000008.1, forward strand.
TAGATTTTTCAGTATTTAAAACTTTTTAGGATTTTTATTTGTGTTTGATTTACATCAGAAAATAAACAGCAATAAAAACATTCTTGACTCTTATGATTGTTATCCATTGCTTTTTTTAAATGGAGGACAAACGTGGGGCTCATTTGATGGAAGGCCATGTAACCCCAGCCATGTAACATCTAAACTAGATGCGCTTTGTATCTAATTTGGCTTTGGATATTGGAATGGGTAGAAATCCCCGGAAACGCTTTTTTCCATATTGACATTGGGTCGTGACCTGGGCGGAATTTAGATATTCCTACCACCCATTAAATATCATGACGATAACAGTTTAAGTCAACAAATTTCATATATTAAATAAAAACATGTGGGACCCGTGGGAATTTGACCCTACGACCCATTGGTTATTAGCCGTACATTACTACCTAGAATAACGAGCCCGACATTGCCAACTTTCAATCATTGACTTCAGTGTTAAAAAGAGGTAATTTGAGATATTATACTAATATTACTTCAAACTTAAATACGGTGCGTAACTTACGCGAGTAGTACACATTTAAATAAAACACTTTAACGGCTTAAAACGCGATATATTTTTCCGAAACGTCGGGCCGTAGTTAAAAATAATTCTCAAACAAGTTTACGTAAAATATATCGCGTTTTAAACCGTTAAAGTATTTTATTTACTTCAAACTTTATGAATAAAATATTACCAAACTAATTTGGCCTGGTAGTTGTCACGTACTGTTGGTATATCAATGAGTTTCACAACTAACAAGACAGGAACAAGCTATGTAGAACTGTTTATGTATATACATACGTATTTCATTTATTTGATATGTTATGGGAGCCCTACAATTTTCTTGGGGCCCCTATAAAAAGATACAAATGATACTTATACCTAGTAATTACAAATTAGCGCATTTTGTCGGCACAGCTAATCTGGTTAGCCAGTCAATTTAAGTGTAATAATTTAAGTCAAGAATTTAATAAATTATAGCTAGCCATGTTAAATAAATATAATATGTATCTATCTTTGAACGTACCTGAGTAAGTGTGCTAGAGCTAGATACATGTTTTTGTGTCTATTTCACTATCCAATGTTATTTACAGGCTTATCTATTTCTGATTTCGAATTCGAGGACCTTGTGCGCTTTTATTACCTCTCTGGTGAAATTTACCCGACGTATAGTTTTAATTTTTGGGGCCCCTCACCGCGTCTACACATGCCAGAGTCCAGCCCTGTACACAATGCAATGTTGTGACAAATATTGACGAATCAGGCTGGTTACGCAAAGCCATTATGATATATTCCAAGGTCAAAACATTCCATGGTCCAAAGCAAAGGAAATACAAATAGTGTTTACTTTTTATTACGACATTTTCTAAACAGCCTTGAGTTTACACTAAAATCGCTTTTACTTGCCTCTTCGATATTGGTCTATTGGTGCTTAGGTTGTTCAGTTTTTCTCCCACGATACTGAAATCATTGGATTTGAGTAGAGGTAGATTATAATTTTATTCTAACTATGAATTATATAATGCAGTTTTTTTATGACTGTTAAAGAAGGTTCTGTTGATTTAAGTCATTCAGCGTTAAAAGTTATAGCTGGTCGCTAAATGCTGTAGACCTGATAATGTGGGTTTGATTCGTCTCTGTGTCATTGATTTTTTTCTTAACTACAATTGTAATTCTACGGCTTGTTGTCTATAGCAATGATATTTTTATAAAGTAACGAATTTCACTATGAAAATACTATTTCCGTATCTCAGTGGTTAAACGAAAGAGGTCAAGTGTTAAAAACTACGACATTTGCGGTTAGGTTATGAACGCAAATGTTTTTAATTATTTCCCTGTAAATGAATAACGATCATTGAAACAGCCACACGATTTTTGTCTAACCCGTAAGAAGTAACATATAGGTAAGTACTAGGATGGCTTCTAAAGTTAAATCAACAAACGCATGGTTTGTAAAACAAATGTAGAATTATAGGTAAAAACATCTAATCAAACCACGTTTGAAACACGTGTTGCTGTTATTTTGAGCTCATTTTATGTCGCAACAATTGCGCATTTCTAGTATCGCTAGTAGCAATACGCATGTACACTCGTCTATCTGAGAAAGAAGGATTATTGGCCTTTAAATTTTAATTATATTTACTATTTAAAGATTTCTATACACGATTGGTAGACTATTTCTATAGCTCAATAGTTAAAAACACTATGCGCATTGGTTCCGAGTTCAAATCCCGAAAAAAAGCTTAAGTTTATAAAGATGAAGGAGTTAAATATTCTTAGCGGACGAAGTCGCTGAAACAGCTAGTGTAAAGATAAAAGTAACTAAAGTCCCCTTTTACTTTGGGAGTAGAGTCCCTCGTTGTGTATAGCTAGCCAAATACCGACTACGACGGAACAGATGGCGCTAGCGTAGCTGTTTTTACTTTGACATTAGAGATATCCTCCACCCTTAGTCTCCCCGTGACAACTACTGAAAAGAATCCGAAACGACGGGCCGTAGTTAAAATAATCTCCAAATAAGTTTAACTAAATGTAGCGTTTATGAGTTATTAGAAAATTATTTTTAACTACGGTCCGATGTTTTGGATGCTTTCTGCATGATGCAGTCTCTCCGTGACCACAGCTCCTTTAATCATACCTAGGTAGACTTTTCGATCACGCCAGAACGCTCCAGAAGGATACTCCGCATTTCTATTCAGTCATGATTCACGTGCCTAAAAATCTTTATCGGACAGATAAGAGTTTCGTAATAGCCTTTGTTTACTGAGCAGGATGTTTTCAATGATTAACAGTCGATAAGGTTTTAATATCGCAAAGGTTGTTACTCTTGTTACAACTGGTGTTATCAGACGGTGACGAAATATGTGATAATTTATTCCTTTCAGTGCGAACGATAAGGGCATTTGGAACTTCAAACTGTTTCCATTTTTCGCTTCCACGGTTCAGGGCGATCATACATGTTTCTTAAACGTATATTGGCTACCATTTAGCAAAGTATTACGTCGATATAAGCTAATCAAAGGTATTGACTGACTGAGGGGGACTGAAAACTGGCGCTTCTCCTCTACTCTTGATCGGTGAAGCACATGCCGAGCGCTTTCCCCCATTTCACACGCACTCTTCCAAGTCCTTTTTTTTTTCCTTTTTTTAATACTAAGCTAATATTTAAGTTATCTATATCATATTTATGAAATAAATGGTTTGAATGAATGTAGGTTTTCAGCCATGACGATTTCCTAACACGACGTAGCAACGACGTCGTGGAAATGCACCAAAGACCTTTCCACGATTATATCTGTCGCAACCATGTCCTTTATTATGTATTTATTGTGTTTCCTCGTTCGTGTATAACAATTTCATCCTTATCGCATCCAATGTTCAAGGCATTTACCTTCAGTGCGTTTTGATAATGCAGCGTTACTAGGAAAATGTTTGATGAACAAAAGACGAAGATAATTTAATAAAATCCCCCGCTAATCTCAATGAACATACATTGGTGCAAATATACTTGTTTATTAGTATTTAGTTCAAGAAAACGATTTATTGTCCATTACGTTTATACTTCATAAGTAATAGTACTTAGCCTCCGCTTGAAAAACCTTTTTTCATTATGTAGGTATAGTAATATATAAAGCTTCAGATTATTTTTTATTTGTTTACATATCTCAGAGACACCTGGTTTGAATTTAAAAATTATTTTGTGTTGGTTGGACGATTTGTCGAGAAAGGCTTTAGTATTAAAACAACAGGCTGCGACCAATAGGAGCGACCTAACAGTGGGAAATGTGGAAATGTGGGAAAAATTATTCATGTTTGCGTAATTCCATACTGATAATAGATAATCTAATAAACGTCGACAATCGTATCGTAATCGTATCTTCTAAGATTAACTAATAAGAACCAACTTTATGGTAATTAAATTAAGTTAAACTGCTACTATATAGCATAAAATAACCAGCGGCTTGATAATAAAATGTGAAAAAAAATAATAGCGGTCAAGAGAGTGTCAGTGTCTATAGAGCCGAAACTTGTGCATAATGCACATATAAAAGGTATTAACATAGTGTAATAGGCATTGTGAGTTTTTACAAATATAACTTTGTATTTTGATAATATAAAAGTCCTCTGCAACTGAGCGAAAACGGTCTGAAAATTGCGTTTCTCGTATTCCCAATATATTTATTTTAGTAAGTACATTTTGTTACAGAGGCAACAAGAATGCATAATTTATATAAGCTATGGTTCTGTTATATAGTATGGTGACAGACTGCGAAGTTTTATATCAATAGTTTCTTTATATATGGAATACAAAATTATATATATTTCAGCCTCGAATTGTGACCAAATTATAGACAATTTTAAGCCATGAGATGACCATTATCTTACACTTTGATTAACAGTAAATGGCTACGACTAAATTCGTTAAATATTACACAATTATTAATATTATATAATTATTAATATTATATAATTATTAATTAAAATTATATTATATATAAATTTTACATTTCGATATTCTCAAAAGATCTAGTTGATTTTAAAGAATAGTCTTCCGCTTCTAGGGAACGTTGAATGAGTCACAGTTCGCGCCAAAACACCGCGACAGCGATGTCCTACAGATAATCAATAACTTTGTATTTTATAAGCTGCCAGTCCGAATGACGCAGTTTTAGTATTATGCAATAGCACAAAGGTTTTATTAGATTTTTGTGAATGGTGATTTTTTATTAAAAATATCTTTTTAAAATCAAATTTATATTAGACATAATACAATACAAACCAGATGTTTGTAATATACTAATCTATTTTTTTTATGTTCTCTTAAATACGAAAGTCGAAAAATCTTTGCACTTAGGTACTACTAGGTATACTTATAAATGTTAAACTCTAGTTAAAAACTAAAGACTCTACAAACATTTATTACAACATCTAATAAGGTAGCAATTTTGATATAGATAAAAAAATACAATTACTAGAACCGATGCACTGGCTATCTACGTTCCTATCCTATAATACTGTTTTGTGTTTATTATTTATTAAACTTCTTTAAAATTTTGAAGCGTAATTTAGCAATAGAAAGGAAGAAGAAAAATAAATTATTAAAATTAAATAAAAATATAATATATTGTGTTACAGCATATTTAGAATAGGATCCTAATCAGCTATATCAGTCTTGTGTTGACCTGAAACTGATTTTCAGTAAGTCCATAGAGTGTAGACAACGGCGATACTCCAAAAAAATTCTTGTTACTAGTACTACACATTTAAATATAACACTAAAGTTTAAAATGCGTTATATTAATTAAAATAATTTTGAAATAAAGTTTAACTCATCGCGTTTTAAACGTTAAAGTTTTTCTAAATAGTAAACAAAGTAATTGTTAAGGCTTTCAAAGCCATCTTCAGTATATCATTGTTTTTCGGGTGTTCAAAGAATTAATTCTTCATAATCGAGGAGCTAACATCTCCTATGATGCCGTCCGCTTGTGATGTCAAAGTCAGAGCGCGAAAGATAATAAAGGTAAATATTACTTATTTTACTTACATTAAACTATATATTGAGTTTGTTTGTTTTTTGTATTTGAAGCGCTAATTCAGGAATAAAATTAGAAAAATTATAAAAAACCGCGACGCTTATGTCTATCTTTCAAAATAATTGCAAGAACGACGGAAGGGACCACTGAGTCTGGTAACAGCTAAATTAAGATGAAGGGTTTGCAAAAACAAATTTGGTGTCCAAAATAACGATTCTCGCTAACGAAGTCGCTGGCGCAACTAGTAGTAAAACTAATATGTAATTATGATTCACGCTTACGTAACTCGTTGCTAAAATAATAATTTTCATCACAAAGCCAGATGATAATGACACGAAAATATTATTATTAGTACGCGTGATTGTGACGTGAACACTTCTAGTTGATTACGTAAAATTCGCGATAACTCGGAAATTTCGGCGATCGTAAAAAGTTCAACGTTTGGGTTTTATCAATTCGCAAACATTTCGTTATTTTCGTGATTATCATTCTTTCTCTAAATCTATACTTATATATTATAAAGTTGAAGAGTTTGTTTGTTTGAACGCGCTGATCTCAGGCGCTACTTGTTCGAAATGTACAATTATTTTTGTGTTGGTTAAAGCATTTATCAAAGAGGGTTTTAGGCTATAAAACATCACGCTGCGACCAATAGTCGCTGGGCTAAGTAGTATGTAATATTATTATCGTTTCATTAGTTACGGGTTTTAATATATCTTAACGCAACTAAGATTTTTAAAGTGTTTTACAACAAAATATATTCGTCCTGTAATTACCACATTTTCAAACTAATATTTATGTCACAAATTATAAAATGAACTCGCCCAATGCAATTGCGCATAAATTGTAAATTACAGGAATCCTTATCGATATTTGCGTTTGCGCTTAAAACAACAATGATATTACATTTAATATTCTAAAAATACGACTGACACACTATTAAAAGAATCTTATCTATTAAGATATTTTCGGACTGAACAAATTTAATGGGTAATGAAATTAGTGTCTAAGAGAATAGTGTTTTCATTTGTTTTGTGTGTGTATAATTGATAACTTCTTATAAGAGGGTAAACCGCTTTGTTACGTAACGCGTTAGAATGGCAGTCTTAACTTTTTCTACCCTTTTTCAATATTATTTTATTTCATTATTCACGTTCAAATCTCGTTTGTTTAAAGGAGTGAAGCGTAAAAACAAATGAATAAATATTGTTTTTACCACTGCGCGGATGATTTTTTTCTAATATGTATTGAATTTCCAAGAAATCCTTGTAATCATATATGAAGGTACAATAAATGTAAGCTATCTATATCTAAAAATAACAATATTTATCGAATACTAAATATCTTGTAATGATGAATTTGCTGCTTAAGTAAAAACCACTAAAACGATTACTTTTAACTTTTTTTAAAGATAATCGCTATTACGATTATAATCTTGCATAATCATCGGCCCTTGGAAGTAACCCCCTCGGCCACAACCCGGACAAAGGACCTCCTAAGAAGATGTACTTCAAACTCAAACCAAGCCGTTTTCGCAGCGTACGCATCGGAAACCGACAGACATGAAAAATTCCCCCGTTTTTTTTTTCACATTTCTCGCTGCTTCTTCGCTCCTATTAGTACAGCGCGATGTTTATAGCCTCTATCCTTCCTCAATAAATGTTCTAACTAACACAAATAGAAAAGAAAAATGTTTAAATTCGAACCAGTAGTTTCTGAGATTAGCGCGATCACAGAAACATACAAACAAACTTTTCAGCTTTTTAGATTACTACAGATTCTTTCACTGTTAAAATGAACACTATTTTCACTTTGGATCTTCAATCAAATCTTTGGTTAAACGAAAGTTAAATAAATAACGCATAAAAATTAACAAATTTTTTATTTATCAATAAAAATAAAACGAACAATAGTTCTTAGGTATTCGTAAACAACGAATACAATATCATTATTTACGAAAACATTATCTTTGTCTGTATCTGACCTGTGTACAATGACATTGTTTGTATTATTGTTACTACAATTAAATGTATGTAACTCGCCACCTACTACCAGATAGAAGGTACTAACGAACTGCTGTTGAACTTCAGTGAAAGGTAGACAATACACATTGATAAGGATTCGTTATTGTTTTTGAATAGGACAACAGCAAGACTGCGTATTTTTCACATTCGTTTTTGGAAAGGAAGTGAGATTAAATTGCATTACAGTTTTACAATATGAGGCTGCTAGAGGCAGAGTGGCCTAATAACAAAAAACATGTTAATATGTTTAAAACGCAATATGTTAGGTAAACTTATTTGAAAAACGATTTTAAACTTTGCAGCAGCCGTGGTCACGGCGAGACTGCTGCTGCAAAGCATTCGAAACGTCGGGACGATGTTAAGAATCATTTTTCAAATTAGTTTAACTAATATATCGCGTTTTAAACCGTTAAAGTGTTTTATTTAAATGTGTACTACTCTCGTTAACTATAGACAGTATTTAAGTTTTGTATCACTCTACTTAAATATTATGGACGCAGGGTCCAACATTTTGTACCCGGCGGGAATCAAACCCGTTAATTATTAGCCATACATTGCTACCATTAAATCAGCTAATTCCTTATATGTTTAAATTCACGTGTCTGCTATAAAACCGGCTCAAAAACATTACATCATACTTGAATAATTAATTATTTAAGAGACACTGTTATCAGTCTTATTCGAGCTTTATTATTTGTGTTTTGAGTGTGAGGAAGTAGTGGATTATACGCTAGAAGTAGAAGAAGAATAGAAACAGAAGGTAAAATAATAAATGAAAGTTTGGCTTTTTAATTTATACTAAATATCTGTTCTTATATATACAATTTTTATAACTACTTTATAAATAGAATTTAAGTTAAACCCTTCTAAATGGAATTTTATAAATTAAAAATCTATTTTGATTAAAAAATTTCAGGGCAGGGACTTGAACCGGTATTGTACGTTCCGTAGCTCTACCGTAGTGCTGCTGTCCTACCCGATTGGATCTGCTACCATATTGTGCAACAAAATGAAAAAATATTTAAGTTTTCAAACGCTTCTAAACGGTTCAAAACTCAAACTATACTTCTTGCCTGACATAAGAACTGCCACGTGACCACGACTACTGTAAAGCATACGATACGTCGGATCGTATTTAAAAATATAGAATTCATGTAATTCGCATTTTAAACTGTTTATAATTGTTTTATATAGTGCTTACTGCAGATACAACACCTAATTAATATTAGTTAGAGTTTACATAGAAAAAAATGTATATAATTTGAGAAAAGACGACGACAAATATGTCCGATTTCAAACCATAGAGACACAGTGATGACCTTTTATAGAGTAAGTTGATGCCACAGATGACACAGGGAAACATCGATTATACATGGATCAAACGTCCTAAATATTCAGAATCCCCTTTTATGTCGACCTTTGATGTCATTGTTATTTAACTAGATGTTTCTTACGCATTTCAGCAATCGGGCGTAAGTGGGACTTCTATTATCTATTCTATATCTATTATATTAGTTGACTTTACTTACATCTCATCCTTATGTAGATGTCAAACTAAAGAAATTTTAATCTGTCCATTTACGTACGTATGTTTAGAATTGTTATTTATCAATTAAGTGAATTTGAGGTAGTTTCATTCGTTGAATATATAATCCAGTGTTTCAGAGTGTTTTTAGTGTAGACCTTGTGGGAAAATCACGATTTCATGTAATTCAAAAAAATGTCAAGTTAGAAAAAATACACTACACTTAGCTACAGAGTTTACCTTTTAAATAACAATATTTTTTATATCGACGGGTCGTATTGTAAGGTCTTCGGGGAGACCAATGTCCACAACCAAACCAAAGATATTTAATCATTATTGAATACCGTTTTATCATATTACATAACACATTAAATGTCGTTAACCGAATAACACAAGAAGCTATTAAGATCACGTGTAGCTACCAATACTGAACAAAACGTTTTTGTATAGCTCCAATGAATAATTCATGACTTCTCGTTTTTAAATTCGTTGTTTCCCGCCAACACGTGTTTGTCGAACATAGTAATAATATGTATTTATATTTTCATTTTTACCGATTTGTATGCTGTTTTACGAAATCGCTTCGTATAATTTCTGAGATAAGGGTCATCGTTGTCCAGTATCCAAGTCTCTGTTTTCCAGACCTATAAAAAAGGCAGAGTAGACCAGAGCAGAAGAACAGCAGTATACGAAGTTAATGACAGGGCTTATGGGTGGTAACAATGTATGCTTAATAATCAACAGTCGTGGATTCGAGTCCTACCGGGTCAAAGATGTATCATACTCGTGCTTGCTCATTCTAGATGGTCGTGACCACACCCCAAGAATGACTTGGTGGTACGCCATGTCGACCATTTCTACTTTCCGTAGAGCCTCGTGTACCGTGGATTAAGCATGGTGCGGATCTGGTCGGTCAGAACAGAAACATGTTAACATGTTGGACTTCTGGAAATCTGGATATTAAATGGTGGGTATATCGAAATTCCGCTTGTGTCACATGTCCAAGATAAAAAAGTTTAATCACGTTTCGGATTCAGTCTGTGGATATTAAAATATCCAAAGCCGAAATAGATCGGCAGCAGATTAGCATGTCAGATGTAATACCCCCAGTATTATCACCTTCCATCAAGTGGCAGACAACCCCATGGTTGTCTGTCCTCCTCTATCGTAAAGAAAAATAATGTCTTGACGATTTTCACTTCTGACTGTCCAGGAAGAAGACATAGATTGCGAACCACATCATGTTGAAGAACAAAAAACAACTTACATAAGAGACAAAAATAAAGCCGACACAAAAAATTAGGACGGCTGAAAAAACGAACCATATTTTTTATTGTATAATATTGTTATGGAATGACAAAATTTTATGTAGGTCCTACTTATGCACAGTACAAGTGTTATGTAATATTTTTTGTAAGATCTTATAAAAAAAACTGGAATATCAATACAAGGTTAGCTTGCAGATGGAAAATATTGTTATGTAATTGTAATATTGTTTTTTGTTGTCTGGCCGGAAATAATACCTACAATAACTGACTTTAAAAAAATACCTATTAAATTTTTTCCAAAACAACAACGTTACCGTGGCAACTAAAATCTACCGCCAGATGCTAAGTAGCCTAACTGCAATTTTATGACTTATCTAATTTATATTTTTACAGTCTAAAAATCTTAATCTACAAGAGAACAGTGACCGAAAATTGTTAACATAATCTTTACACAAATATTAGTATGTACCTAAAAATTAATTTTCGGCTTAGTTAATTGCGCATTTTTATTTTCCTCCTTATTGAAAATCATGTTTCTTGTTGTTAGGCCACTCTGCACTTTAGCAGCCATACATTGCCTTTATTTTTCGAGGCTAAAACAAAACTTACGTACTGTTACCATAACATAGAAATATAGAATTTACCTTATGTCACAGGAGGAGAAGAGACAAGCACTTCAAAGAAAAAGTCAAAGTCAAAGTGTTAAAACTAAATGCTCCCTATGGGAATAGAAGACGTGACCTTGGTTACTAGCTATTTTAAACAGTTGACTCCTAGACTACATCTTTACATATTACGTTATCCGTTACGTAACGTAGCAATTTAGCTAATATTCATTATTATAAATTAATTATCCAATCACATCACGTTTTAGTTGTAGCGATTCTTTTGTTTTTAATTACGAACGTTTGGCCTTAGTTTAACCTTCGTTATTTAGATCACTTCATATCCTATTAAGAACGATGCTTTATTAACAATTTTTATCTGTACTAATATAAAAAGTTGAAGAGTTTGTTTGTTTGTTTGAACGCGCTAATCTCAGGAAGTGCTGGTTCAAATTGAAAATGTGTTTGTTTTGGTTAGAGCTATGAAAGGCTATGAAAGATTGCGCTGTGACATGCGATTAGGAGCGAGGAACAGCGGGAGATGTGGAAGAAACGGCGAAAATTATGAATCTCTCTCAATTCCGATGCGTACGCTCGAAAACGGTTCAAGATAACCCAAAAATGTTACTAAAAGAATGACTCCTCTTTAAATGTAAAAATCATTGTTGACACTATATAGCTATTTTTTAAGATTGACCTGCACTTGAATAGATTTGCAAAAACAATTAACGTCAATTAAAGTCGAAGTCGCTGACACAGCTAGTTCGTAAATAAAATGCATGTTTTTTAAGGGAATTATCAATTTGACCATAAATACTAGTTATTTAATCCAATTTTAAACAGTCCAATTAAACATAAAGAAGTATTATTTGTAGTTTACGCGGAATTCCACATTTAAATTTAAAAAATTAACAGTTTAAACCGTGATATATATTAGTTAAACTTGTTTCAAAATTCTTAACTACGTGCCGACGGTTTGGATGCTTGGAAGGAGTCGTGGCCAGGAGGAAACTAATCTATATCGCGTTTTAAACCGTTACAGTGTTTTAGTTACATAGTTCACTTATTAAACACAAAATCTGCTGGGCTGCTTCCAAGTAGTCGGAACATAGGGTTAAATTAAATTTAAAAAAATAAACTTATGTTTTGCGTCGTAAACCGTTAAAAGTTATTTAATCGTATGACAATTGTATATAAATAATATTTTTTATTTAACACAGATATTTCATTTATACTGTGTTATAGCTTAATATGAAGATTTAAAAATCATAAACCATTTATTCTGCTAGGTAACTACTACACTGAATTGTAATACAATACTATATCAGTTCTCGAAACCTCGGTCCGCACAGATCTGTAACGATATTCGGAAGCGTTGAAAATATTTAAATAAAACACTTTAACGGTTTAAAACGATATGTATATATATATATATATATTAGTTAAACTTATTTGAAATTTATTTTTAGCGGCCCGACGTTTCGAATGCTTTGCAGCAGCCGTGGTCACGGGGAGACAAACAAGTTTAACTGAAATATATCGCGTTTTCAACCGCTCAAGTTTTTTTTTATATGTACAATTCGCGTTAACTACAGACAGCATTTAGCGCTGAAAATATGAAATATGTTTGAAGAAGTTATACGTACATAATTTCTTAATCTTTGATACTGAACTTAAAGAAGTAACCCATTTTAAAAGCTTGGATTTGACATCACAAAATCTTCTCATTAGCCATTACACATTTTACCAGATTAAAAACATCTCCGGAAGTGGAAACTCCTGCTAGCGCTGATGATGATAAGCAATTATAGGATATGGTTTCCCAAACGTTTCCATTAATTCCAAGAAAATTAATCAGATACAATCATTACGTCGTGATGGTATCCTTTTCAACACAATGACGTCATAGGTAAACCATATATGACAAGCCTTTTTATTTTTAATATATTCAACTTCTGACGTAAGTAGAGCTGTGGCATCTGAATCACTAGAGCTATAACAATTAAGTCCCCCCGCGACCACGGCTGCTGCAAAGCATTTAAAACGTCGGACTGTAATGAGACAAATTATAAATAAGTTAACTGATACGTTTTGCGTTTTAAACCGTTCAATATGTTTTATTTAAATTTGTAGTAGCCGTGGTAATAGGGGGACTAAATGATTAATTTTTTTTTTCTTCAATGCCAGATTTGACTTTGACATAAAAATTATTTTATAATTTTTGAGTATATTGATATGTTTTCGCAGCATACGCAACGGAAACCCACGCTAGATGAATAATTTTCCCCTTGTTTTTCTCGTTTCTATAGCTTTCCTCAATAAATGTTCTAAGCGACACAAAAATAATTTTTCAATTCGAACCCGTAGTTCCTGGGATTAGCGCGTTCAAACAAACACACAAATAAACTGTATATATTAGTATAGATTTAGTATGAATGATATTCGAATATAGAATCAAAGTAGCAATCGATACAGATACCTAGTAATCTCGTTCTATACTATAGTTAACGAGATAATTACATGTATAATAAAATTTTGTACAGTTTAAAACGAAACATAATAATAGCCTTACTTATTTCATTAACTAGATGACATACACGGGCAAACAAGGCACGAATTCAAGTAAACGCGCGACAGGCCTTCCCTAATTGTATAACAATTAACAACGTGATCGGCTCGCATACTCGGATTACTCGTAAACAGTATGAATAATCCTTATTACGCAACGTTTTCAATTTCCGCGTATTACGCGATAGACTAGACTCGCCCTTGACTCGACACGTGACCGACGGCCGTGGCATTCGATACTTTCAAGAAAAGGTGCATTTGCATAAACAAAATAGACGCATACGCAAATCGTTCATTAGTTAATGCCTAAACGGTTTAAAACGCGGACTGTAATAGATTATAGCGGATTTTCGAATATCAAAGACAAAAAAGGTCGACAGCGCATTTGCGTAGATGTTCTATGGCTGAGGTATTTCACCTCCCATCAGGTGAACCACGTGCTCTGACCTCCTCTATAATGAAAAAAATGGGTGCTCTTTTAGGAAAAGAGTCCACTCAGCCACATTGAGACTTGAGACTAACGTCCCAACACTGATATTCTGGTCCCTTCAGAGGCCGAGCTAACACAAGTTATTTAATAATAAATTGATCAAATATTTTGCTGTACCTGGTTCTGGTCTCCGCCACGCTTTGACAAAAAAATATTCACTATAACATCTTAAGTAAATGTTATTATTTTACTCTTGTAAATGCGTAGCAGCCGCTGGTTAGTTAATATATACTGTCTATAGTTTACGCGAGTAGTACACATTTGAATAAAACACTTTAACGGTTTAAAACGCGTTATATTAAACTTATTTGAAAATGATGTTTAACCTCAGCCCGACGTTTCGGATGCTTTGCAGATAATTAATGAATATATAGTGAAATAAGTTTAACTAATATATCGCGTTTTGAACCGTCAAAGTGTTTTACTTAAATGGTCAATATATTTTTTGATATCACCAACAGTGTATGTAATTTTTAATTAAGAACAAAACAGTAGCTCTATGTTTCTAGACATGTCATTCTAGTAAGAATATCGTCCGTGCTAGTAAGTATCGTAATAACACTCTATTGAAATATACTCTTTATTTTAACGATATTTAACTATATTAGACTTTTCCCATTGTAATAATTAATTTATCTACATTAAAATGTCAGCTAGTAACAGTTAAGTAACACACCTTGATATTAGTCCTCTTTCAATTTAAATGCGCGGAAGCACCACTTACCATCCTTACTAATATTATAAACGAAAGTAACTCTGTCTGTCTGTCTGTTACTCTTTCACGCCAAAACTACTCAACGGATTTAAATGTAATTTGGTATACAAATGGTCTAGACCCTGAGAAAGGACATAGGCTACTTTTTATTGCGAAAAGGGGGTTGTAAGGGTTTAAAAGGGGGACGAAAGTTTGTATGGAAATTTGTGGTGTTTGAAGCTAAAACAATGAAACTTTCTTCTTTGACTTTTTGGGAATAGGAGTGAGAGTGGGAGTGGATAGTGAGGTGAGAGTGTTGCGGCAAAGGAGCCCTTATCATAGTTTCCCTGCCCTAAATGCACCCTTACCTAAATTAATAAACAGCCTCAATAATTAAAGACTCTACCCCAACTATTTCACGCGGACGACGTCGCGGGCACAGCTAGTAGACAATAAAATAGAGACGAGAAGGTTAGAAAATTATTTATAATCTATTTATAGATAAGTTAAGAAAATAATTATCGATTTCCTTAGCCGGTTACAGTTGCAAAAGTCTCTGATAATTACAGATACCTAATAATAGATTATTAACTTGTTCAATAAATGACGTGGGACCTATTTATAGTCATCTAAAGGCCACTTAGGTATTCCAGTAATTGATAGACAGAAATTAGAAGCCAAAAGGTTGTATATATGATAAATATTATGTCCTTAGTGCCTTTATGAAGGAATTTTTTACCCAAAACAATGCAGACCACGAAGTTCAGGGTCGCGAATATTTGCATCACGATTTTTATGGAAATCTCTGATACTATTACGAAGCTTGGAAGTAGATGATATTATCTCATGTTTCATAGTAGTAAGAAATATATACATGTATAGATTGTATAAATAGGGTACTATAAGAATTTTTGGAATTAATTGTTGTTATGTTGGGTAGACATGAATTTCCAAGTAATTCAAATCAAATCCAAAGTCATTTGCTCATGTAGATAGCTAGGTAGAATTACAAACGATAATAATTCTCAAATTTACTGGCAAGAAAATCGGCGTCACTTCTTTTATCGTACATACACATTATGGCACTATATATATATTAATATGGATTATAAATTGAAAAAATACATTGCGCAAGAGATGAAGTGTAGGACACGGTAGCTCAATTGGTTACAGCAACAGCACGGAACGCTTCGGACGCCGATTCCATGTCCTGTCCGAGCCGTAGTTTTTTTTTGAATTTATAATCGACTTTTATTTTTTCCTTGTTAGAGCGAGTTTAATTATATTACACTTATTCTCGAAACGATTAACGTTGTGTACCGTAACAATAAAAACAGACGAAATGCAAATTGCTGATTCTTGATTAAATATATTACGCCATAATTGCCAAAATAAACGCTTATCAATTGATTTCGTAGAGGCGTAAAAAACGCGACAAATAAATGACTCAATCGCGAATTAGCTAAAAAAGACACTACATTGACTCAATATTGCCGACTACCGATTACACACAGTCGGGCTGAGTTACGTAAATACCGCACACACTGGCGCACTCACGCACACAAGCGCGAGTTCACCACTACAAGCGCATACTGCTTCTGTGTGAGTGCTGCAGACCGTGAGTCGGCCGACCCCACTACAAAATTTAGTCGAACTCTAGACATCGTCGCAGATAGTCGTGTCCAACTGACTAGAGTTATACTACGCATTGAGTGAATATTTCGTCATAACATTGTGATAGTGAGAAAATCATTTGGGACGTGAAAAGTGGGAGTGAATAATTTTGTTGAATTTAAGTACTATAAACAATTGCCGAGACGTTTCTGTGTTTTGCTGTTTTAGTGAAACTATGACATTGTTCCCTCTATTTGGATAATTCCGGATAAGGAGTGCAAAATTACTGCAAATATTTTTGTAAGTATTTTTTATATATTGAGCCTGTATTTTATTGATATTTTATAATTTAGAAAACTAGTACTCACATTTAAATATTTTTTTTTACCTTTAAACAAAATAATAATCAAAAATAAATTTAAGTAACTTTTAATAAATAAATAGTTAAAAAGAAAATATTTAAAATGCGTAAATTATAAATAAATTATAATTAGCATTGGTGGTAGTTTCAAAATTTAATTTAAAATAATAAATAAATTAAACATTAAAAAAACAAACAGCCGGTTTATAAACTGTATTTTCCTAGGTCAAGGAAAAAAATCAGAATACATCGATTCAATGTTATTTAAATTTTTTAAATAAATTTTTCTATCAGAAAATGCGCAATTCAAATTTATTTTCAGTAGTTAAATTAATATTTCCCATCTGGTACTTAATTGAATGACTAACAAATGAGTGAGTCAGTTAGAAAATTGCTTCATCGTTTCCACAGAATTGTTTTGGTGGTGTCATTGACATCTCGCATCGAAATCTTGTTTACTCATGCCCGCGCAGAGTCGTGCCAAAGTTTGCTCAAATCATCTTTTATAAACGTACGAACTTCCTTTTGTCCTTCGTTGTTTTTTGTTTTGAGATAGCTTCCTCAATTGCGCTCCTTATCGTTGTTTACATTGTCTGCTTCTGCTTGAAAAATCTTTGCCACTATCGTATTCCTTTGTTTTCGATTCGCGTTGCCATATTTTTCGGTAGATAACTTGCTGTTTATCACACTATTATGTCACCTCCGTTCTGGGCCAGACGATTCGATAAAGCGACGTGAATTATCGCGACTTTTTGTGTTTCTAATACTGTGCGGATGTTTGCAATATTATCGATATTTAATGGAGGGCTTATCCAAAGATAGATTATTGGTGCTCATTCCAATTGGAGTTTTTGACATTAAATGCTAGCCAAATTGCACAGCGCTGATTGATTGAACTAGTCTTACTGAGTGTCGTAAGAGGCGCCTAGTACCGCAGCTCTGTCGTAACACTGTACGCCATTGTGAGCGCTTACACAACTGGTTCAAGGTTCCAATCCGCCGTACATTCGCCTGCGGATGTGCGGAAACAATGCATGTAATCTTTGGAACTGGTGTCCACTTCTTCACCCAAACGAAATATTATGATGATAGGTCACTCAAAATGACTTGAGTCACGTAGCTAAATATAACGCCTCCCTGTAAAGATTATTCAAGCAATTGTTCAACAAATACAAGACCGTAAAATCGATAAAGGTCAGTTCAGTGGCTTATAGCTAGGTATATCGGTATGACGCAACGTCCCTAGGGCGTTATTGCGCAACCCGCTGCAAGATATCTATTCAATATAGCGCTTGCAATTGTCGTAATAATCAATGGGTCTGGTCGAAAATCTGAATTCAGGACTGATTCATCGTAATTTCCCAATTGCCAAGATAAGGCAACAACGATGGTCTGTCTTCTACCAAAAGGATAAAGAAAGTATGGGATAACATAAAGAACTGATAATGATGTAATAAAGGAAGCTGATGGCAAGGTCGTCCGGAAGGTATTACAAGTTAAGGTTATACCCGCATGCATTTAGTTAATCGTGCATCATGACTCGCATAGTTATATGAATTTTAATTCCCATTATACGAACGATCGTGTAAGGATTATAACCCTGGTGGTCGACCCTGACTGAGTACATGCATTCAGAGTCATGCGATGAAATCATACGTATATGCTTCCTAATAATTAAAAATAGAACCACTTTGTGTGTTGCACAACGATGATTTTGCGGGACGACATCCTTTGTTTCAAAAAACCTAATACGCGCTTATCTATTTAGACGATCTGTTCGAACGAGGACCAATATTTTTCTTACGTAAGCTAACGATTTTTATACGCAATAACAGGCGATAATTTCATCGGCGCGAGGACAACTAAAGATAACTTGACCTATTTTTTTATCTTGCCGCTCGCGTAACTCTAACCCACTTAGGTGCACGTGAGAATACACAACCAATTGGTGCAAAGTGGATCACCGAATGACGTCGCTCGGAGTCCTAATAACCAAGATTGGGAGACTCCAAATGAGACCTTATTTTGGATTATCAAGGTTGACTTAAGCTGTTTTTAAATAATTGGTTTTGACCCTCAGCAGCTACGTTATTTCCGCATTTATTGCTACCAAGATTGATTAATCATTGTCTTGAGAGCAATGACTTTCCTCCTCACATTGGCATTTATCAATTTTATTACGCTTCCGATACTTGATGACGTATGTATAATTGAAGTAGACAAATCTCACGATTCAACCTTAATCAGTATACGTGATGACTCCATAGATAATAATTGGTAGGAATTTAAACAAAATTGACCACCTTTGTACAAAGTTTATTACATAAGATAATTTCAAGACATTTCGTACGTAAATTAGCAGAAACTAGAGCACTGAAATAGGTTAAGTGATTCTTAATAATGTAGCAATTAGCTGTATAGAGCAAGGCCAGCGAAGTAGGTCTTGACGCTTTGTTCCACATCCAAATGCCGCGCGTTTATTTAAAGATTATTTTTTATCAGACAGGGAAATCCCTCCGGAAAAACGGAACAGCCTTGACACAATTTACATTGGCCGTTTATCACCAGAAATGTTACGAAACACGACCTTGACACCAAACCATTATCGGGAACCTGAGGCCGGGCCAAAATAACCCGTACTGTAATTGGGTGTTATGCCGTCGAGTGGGAATATCGGTCAAGTATACGCGAATCGAATCGGAAAAATGTTTGACACGCGTCCAGAAACGGTGGCCTTCCACATATTTCCTGTTGAAAACAAAGAAACAAGGATTCCTCACGATAAACAACAAATCGTACGAGTATTAATAACATCGCGACACACAGACAAAACTCATTGTACATCTACTCACGCGCACAATTGCAAAATTGTACATGTATGTACTTTCCAGATTGTTATAGTTAGCAAATTATTGTCCCAGGTCAAGTTTCAGTACCCCATCTTTTGTGGCTAGAAATATCGTTAGACGTAACTTTTGCATGTGAATATAATTCTACACAGAGCCGAGATGCTGTTATTTACTGTATAATTACATCAAGGTGGTCACGTTGGTGATAAATGATAATTTATTAGTCTGTTAGTTTTTATCTCTAACAAGGTTGGATCATAAAGCACCAACTGTAAAATGTCGGATCAAAGATGGCGGGCGGCCCACTTTTCCCGCGCACGGCGCCGAGCATGTGGAAAGTTACCGTTGTACTACTTTCTCTACTTTTTCCAAGATGGCCGATATTGTCTATGTCTCTAAGGTCAAGATCGCCGCAATTACTCTTGCCGTTTGAGGTCAATGCGACTTATGTTTCGCAAATACATTTCTATTTTCGCTTATAAATAAGGTAAACTATGCGACGCATATAGTCGGCGATTTAACGGTCAAGGGCGTGTCGAGTCGAAGAATTAATTAGTTTCACGTTGGACGATCACGTTGCAGTTTATATAACGGTTAGAAGAAGAGTAAACGTGCTTGGTGTTACGCAAGCTCCAACGTGAGGTTTAAGATTGGCACGTGTTTTCTGCCGCGTGACCCGGCCGCGAGGAGCACGTGTGCCAGGACAATTACGCCCGTGAGGTCATGCACGGTGCAGCCTGGCTGACGCTCTCGCCGTTCCTGGACACAGACTACGTACAGATTATACTATAGATTCCAATTGTCACCATCGCGCAGATTATAATTATCTAATATAGGTCAATGAAAATTATCAGAAAAATGATACGACTGTATGACATCATTGTAAAATAATCAAGTTAGATTACGGGCTGTAGGAATTGTAAATAACTTGAATAGGTCTACGTGATTAAAGCTGTGTATTTAATTATCCACATTTTGTTTGCTATTATGTTAGTATTCAGGGGATTTTTAGATACCTATACCAAGAATATCAGACGTCTCTCTTATCACTGACTCAGTTACAGAATTACGAAACTTATAAGGCTATCGTTGTACATATATTTGATCCAAATATGGCAACATTTTTCACATACCAGAGTACCTTAAATATGTATGGCGTCAACTTGTTTTTTATAAGTTGTTTAGTGTAAAATTACGAAACATAAGTCTATTTATATTGCCTGTAAGTCGCACAATATATCCTAGTATCACGTTTTATAAACACGGCTATACTCACCACGTGTTTATGACATATAAAACTAGAATTGGATATAAATACTGGCTCTAGTTTACGCGAGTACCTCCTACCACCTTTAAATAAAACACTTTAACGGTTTAAAACGCGATATATATTAGTTAAAAATTATTTTAACTACTGCCCTGCTTACTATACATATCGCGTTGTAAACCGTTAAAGTGTTTCATTTAAATTGAATTGGATATATTAAACGCATAGAGGTGTCATATTGATAGAAATATAATACAGAGAATTGGGTAATGACCTACATTTAATTTATCACTCGTTTTGAGCAATGGAAATTCCGATGAAGAAACGTTTTTCTATCTCACGACTCGTACGTGCTTGAACGAGCCGAACAAGAAACTCTTGAGTTGCCCAACCCAACCTTGAAGTGACGAAATCGCATATAACAGTATTACGAGTTTTAGACACCAGATGAGCATAAAAAGCACCAATGTACCGTACGGTCCCATTTTTGGGTAACGGTTGAAAGTAGATGATTAGTGATAACTGTACGTCAGTTCGGCTAACAGTATTGAGATCTTGAAGCACCCAAATGTGCTAATTTGGTTGCGTAACGGTCATGCGGTTGGTTAACTGAGTTACAGATAACATAAACAATAATACGTAAGGGCGAAAACTCGTTGGCGAATGAAAATATTTTTATGTTTAAGTAACAAGTTGAAGGTGGGGTTGTCTTTGATGGTAGCCTAGTCATATAACATCTGAAGAAGATGCGCTGATATTTTGACTTATGTGGATTTGTCCTGTCCGATGTATATAACCCTATAGACCAACAAAAAGCATATAAGCCTTCGCTTTGTAGTTAGATGTATAAGTGTGAAGTATTTATAACGTCACTTTAAAATAAACAGTTTTCAACTAATTAATCAATAACCTCGGATCTTGATCAGTATTCTCTTTCGCTAACCGGAGTTTTAACGGTTAGCGCTCTCAACCGTCAAGTAACGGACACCTGTTCTGATTAGAGCTAGCGTTATTGAGAAATTATTCATTTGCTTTTATATTAAAAAGATTTATTGCTTTTTATAGAGAACAGTTAGATAAGTAATAACTGTGCAATCGATAGGAATCGATTGGGAATCGGCTAATAAGATTCTAGTGAGATAAAACGGATAGTATAAGATAAAGATGATATAGTCTTAATTTCCTTTTAAAATATCCTTAACTTATATTTATATAAATCTAATAGTTCTCACGAAACTATGACAAGATGGCCTTTATCTTTACATGATCATGACCCCCAAAGCGTTGTCAATATTCATATCTCTCTATAATTTATGCCTCAAAGTTCATAACGTAGGTAACGGTGAATTTAAAAATTCATAGTCATACCAACTGTATTTATAACGGAATAAATGAATGACTTAAGATTGAACTGTAATTTGTTTCAGCGTTGCAAAGCTTTTGGTTTTTTTTATTTACAATACTTAAAATCATATGATACGATAAATAAGAAAGATGCAGAATTTGAGAAATCCAAAATGTCGACCTTCGTTATAAGATTAGATGTAGTAAGAAACATAATTTTATTTATAATATTAGTAGAATCATTCCCAATCAAAAACCCCAGACATAAGTAAACGATATGAAGCAACACAATACTTAACCAATAAGACCCGGTGACACGGCAATTAGAGCGGTTTGTAATCGTACAGTTAGTGTAACGGGTCCGAAACTAGGCCGACCCACTGACACAACATGAGCTCGTTCGGCGTACATAGCCTTTGATTAACATGAAAAATATATACCCGTTCTGTAAGTTGACATTCAAGTTATTTGACCTTTGCTGGCTGTCAATTGTTTTTCTCATAGGCTAACTAGAGATATAAAAATACCAGGAGCTTTTCGACTTTTTATTCAATAAAATAAAACATCATTTATTCCCAGTACAATCGTTCACATAAAAATAACAAAAATACAGCAACAGGTGACTATAATATAAAATAGACTGAGAGAAGGATATGCAACAGCGCCGATTTTCAGTGACCTCTGCGGCTTAGGGCTTTGTTAGTGATATATTAAAAAATAGAAAGAAAAAGAAATCACATTTAACAGGTCGTTCGCGCAAGGAACAACCCCACGTCACAAATAGGACATCTACATAAAATAAAACTCAATTCGCATAGGAAGTGGTTATGTAAAGTCGTCGAGATGCAGCGACCGTTCGAAAACATCTTAAAAGTCTCTAGCGACCCTCTAATGATCTTTTTCGAATTTCATATGGACTCAATTTGTGAATAATCCCGTATAATCGCACCGGGGCACGTGTCCCCCGGCACGGCATAGTTACAATTACATGCTAATGCCCCACGAAAAGCATAATCGCAGATTTAGAAAGAACTCTCACGTTGTTCTCAATTCGTCCGCGTGCTTCGTAACGTGACCGTATAGCTCGTTTTTCTATGCACTGAACTGAGCGGAAAAAAGGCATCTAAGTTTACACTTCCACTACAATGGGCACTTAGAAATAAGTCTCTCATTGTTATTGGCTTCTGATAAGCTTTTGTTTTTTATCGCTTCCTGTCATCCATTCGTTACCTTCGGTATTGGGGAAAGGTTGTGCCCAGTGTTTCAGTTTCGGGGCTTAGGGTCATTGACATTATTTAAAAAAAATACCGTCGCAGGCGCAATTCTAGCCACGCCACAAACAACGTGACATCAATTGCGAAATCTTAGGTATTATTAAAAACTAATCGCTCAGCACCTAGCTGACTTCGGTCACATGGAAACTGGCATGGCATTTATTCGTGACCAGTCGTAGTGATCGAACACAGCTCTGATCGCTGGTTAAACCAATTTTCCTTCAACGGAAGTGCTGTAGTATTGCATATCCTGTGCGACCGCAAAATGAATCGTGTAGTCGAAGAGGTTGAGAAATTATATCGTTATAACATGAAGGGAATAAAAACCGATGTCGCAACATTATTTCACAAAGATTCACGTGTACAGA
This sequence comes from Leptosia nina, assembly GCA_963661955.1. Lineage (NCBI taxonomy): Eukaryota > Metazoa > Arthropoda > Insecta > Lepidoptera > Pieridae > Leptosia > Leptosia nina. The sequence goes on from CAVLEF010000008.1 coordinate 5,122,693, forward strand.
TTACGAGGGAACTTACGACAGAATTTTTGCAAGCGCATTTTGTAACCGCATAGAAAATTAGCAACGTTTTTTTATTCTAACGTAATATTTCTTTGTTACAGAGCCACTTTGAAGATCCGTGCGGACCCAACGTCGTCCGCCGAAACATGGTTGCGGAGTTTATATTGAGCCAGCAGCAGCTGCTGGGCGGGGCAGCCGCTTTGGGCCCAGTGCCCACACCATCGCGAGTGCCGCCACCGCCGAGGGCGCGCCTCTCTGTCTCGCCACACTACCCCATGGACCAGTCACCTTCGTCCAACGGGTCAGCCGAACACCAAGAATTCGGCAACTCTTACGATTTCTCTAAGCGAAAAGAGTTCTTCGGTCAGCGTAAACAACGAGAATTTATTCCCGACAACAAGAAGGATGACGGATACTGGGACCGCAGGCGGCGTAACAACGAAGCGGCCAAGCGTTCCCGGGAAAAGCGCCGTTTCAATGACATGGTTCTTGAACAACGTGTCGTCGAACTTTCCAAGGAAAACCACGTATTGAAAGCTCAGTTAGATGCCATCAAGGAGAAATATGGAATCTGTGGAGAAACCCTGATCAGTATCGACCAAGTCTTAGCCACATTACCCACATGCGATCAGGTACTATGCGTCACCAAGAGGAGTAAACTTTCAGGGAATGCATTATTCCCCCCCGGCACCACCACCTCCCCCTCCAATTCCCCCCGACATCTCCCCCGTCCCCTGTGCCCCAGCGGGCGCCTGAACCTTACCAGGAAAGACTGCCGGCCTCCGAGGCTTACTACCCACATCCAGCCCATTATGAACCTCCCGGTTCCGTTCTCAATCTCTCAAGATCTCGCCGTGCCCCATCTCCCTATGAATTATCCTCGCTCTCTGGTTCCGGAGACGAGACCGGCGAACAGTACGCCCCAGAATACAACGGTCTACCGCTAAAATTACGCCACAAATCACACCTCGGAGACAAGGACGTCGCCAGCGCTCTTCTGTCCCTCCAACATATCAAGCAAGAGCCGGGCCCCCGTTCGTCACCTTCGTGGGACGGGGAAGGCTCGAGCGACGAGAGGGACTCTGGGATCTCATTGGGAGTGGAGTACAGGCCGCAGCGGCCCGTCAGCGACGAGAGGCTAGCGGAGGAGGAAGACGCGCACCTCAAGGCGGAACTGGCGAGAATTGCGACCGAGGTAGCAACACTTAAGAACATGCTACATCAGAACAAGACGCGCGCCCTGGAGCACTAAGCCTCAGCCCGCGGCGCCTGGACCGCGCCCGCGCCTCGGCCCTGCCTCGCTCGATCCGCGACATTACTCGTACAAACTGTCTACGGTTTAGGTTCCCCTCCCGCGTAGACGAAGTTACCACGTAAAGAGATGTATATTGTATTGTGCAGCTGATGGTGGCGCAGACGCATCGCCTAATCATTATCCTTCCTAGTAGACGTATTCGATGTTAGACTATCTCTAGTTAAGCGACGTTCGTGGAGACTTTTCGGTTTGGACTTTTCGAGAAGATAAAACTTATCTACACACGATAGATTTTAAAATGATGCATTTTTAGTGGTGAGCTATGTAAGTAAATGTATATTATATGTACAGTAGATCTGTTTCATCTGTTCGAAGACTCATTTGTGAAAATCGATGGCTAAAGACTATGTTTCGCGTAAGTTAGATCTAAGTCGATGTAAGTAAGATTAAGTCCAATCTAGATGTTTATTTATAATTTTCTATGTATAGTCCTTCTCATTTGGAACACCCGTAAACCAAAAAAGGTCCTCTAGCTGTCAGGAATCGCAAACTATTTATAAGTAACTGAACTACTATCAGAATACTACCAGTGCCTTTGTCGATACATACCTACCTGTAAAATAGTTAAATGTAATATTTTTGTACGTTTCTTTAAGAGAGCGATTCATCGTGCAACAGATTCCCTTACCATGTGTTATCGTCTAAGTATTATGTCGTTTAAAATTGATGTGGCGCATGGCGTGTTAAGTCGATGTCGATGTTTTGTAGTAGTGGATGTGGAGCCATGGTTGGGGACATCGACTATGCTTTTGTCGAGTATTGATGTAAGTTACTCCTAAATTTTGCCCCAAGGGCGCGTGATAGAGCTAACGGAGTTTAAGTATTTATTTATTCGGACCGCGACAGAGGATTTTACAATTTATTATCTTTGTATAAGAAACACTATACGATATGAATAAATTGTGTACATTACAATTAAATATGGATTTTATTTCACCTACCTACAAAACAAAATTAGGCCTTTTAATAAAACTCAAACCATTCATTTCACAAGAAATTATGAAAATTAATAATTAAATTATTTAACTATACAAAAAAATATTATTATGTTATAATTAAATAAAATTATTTATTAAATTATTTTATTTAATTAAAACACTTTTAACGGTTTAGTCAAATCTGACGTAGGTGATTTGGGACATATTCGATCTTTAGTTCCCTTGTTGGTCACAACTGCTGAAAAAATCGGGTCGTAGTTAAAATAAATTAAAAGCAAGTTAATAACCGTTAAAGGTGTTTTATTTTCATGTTCTATTTACTTTAATTGGGTTTATTAAAATCCGATAGATGAGCATAATATGACTGAAATATACCTAGCATCGCTTAAAGAAAATACTTGTCGTCGCCTGTGCACTACCCTATTAAACTTTTGTCGAACCTAGGAACCCTCTTGAAAAACCCAGTGATATGGTTAATCATTAAGTTATAAAGGAGGTAAAGAGCTATTGATTATATGTAGCATAGTAGGAATCGCAAAAACAACACTTTAACGATTGGCTTAAAATTTGCTCCTAAATTTTTACAGGCGTTTATGGTAAAAAGTCTTTTAAAAATACTTCTTAGTAATACAAATTCTTATATTTTTTCAGATAATTGAAATAGTAACCTACCTAGCTATTAGATAAAATTGTAGCTACGTTGAAATTCTATTTAGTCTCGCACGTATCATCTTTTTTTAGTCTTAATAAATTTTAAGTTATTTAATACCATATTAAAAGTTTTTAAGACACATTGAATGGTTTAAAACACGAAATATATAAGTGCATTTTCAAGGGACTGTACCCTTATATAAGCCGATTATGATGATATACTAACAGTACCTTATTAGTACATCTTTAAAAACCTGGATCTAACGATGAGAAAAGTCAATTTGGAAAGTTATAAAGATTTTTTTACGTAGGTAAGTCATAAATCTATACTAATATTATAAATGCGAAAGTAAATGTCTGTCTGTCTGTCCGGCTTTAACTCCGAAACTACTGAACTGATTTAAATGAAATTTGGTACACAGATATTTTGGAGCCTGAGAGAGGACATAGGCTATGTTTTTGTCTAAATTTATATTAATTGTCAAAAAGGGTCGATAGAGGTTGAAAAAGGGGATAAAAGTTTATATGGAAATTCGTGGTTTTTGAAGCTTTTTTGAAGAACAATAAAACTTTCTTCTTTGGCATTTTGGCAATAGGAGTGGGAGTCGTGGTGGGAGTGGGAATGGAAGTGAGTGTCTTTTCCTCTTCCTTAAGCGTCAACGTCCATGTCTCGCATCCATACAGTAGAATAGGACGGATGACGGTCTTGTAGATTCCGATTATAGTTTTTCGGGTAAGTAATTTGGACGTTAACACCTTATGGAGGGCCGCGCAACAACGGAGGGCGTTTTGGAGCCGGATATTTATTTCCTCTTCTCTTGAGTTCGTGTCCGTTATTGTGCAGCCGAGGTACTTGAATTTACTGGTGCCCCTGAATGAGATACCGTCCACATGTAGGTCCTCAAGTGCTTTTCTTTTGTCCTTATAGCGTTTCATGTGGAGGTATTCCGTTTTCTCTCGGTTTACTCTCAGACCAATTCCAGCTGCTTCGGAGATCATGGTTCTCGCCAGACATTGCACCTCAGTCTTTGTTTGGCCTAGAAGAGCCAAATCTTCGGCGTATCCAACTACCCTATGCTGTCCATTTAGCCTTACACCTACATCCAGTATTATTTGTTACGCCTTGTATATATTACAGCAAACATATAGTAATAAGTCGTAAATAAAATTCGGCGTTAAGCGATTTTAAAATATTTATTTCCACGATTACATCTGACACATATATACATACAACAATAAATAATAACAATATAATACGTGTGCTTCTCTCCTAGCTTAGCTAGCATTTTTAATAATTTACTCGAGGTTCCGTAGTAGTTTCAAACTTCCCACATGCTAACGAAATACGAAAGTTTAAGTAACAGGGTTAAAATTATAACAAGCTAAATACTGTCTATAGTTTACGCGAGTAGTACACATTTAAATATAACACTTTAACGCTTTATAACGTGTTATGTTAGTTAAACTTATTTGAAAATGATTTTTAAATAAGTTTAACTAATATATCACTTTTTAAACCGTTAAAGTGTTTCATTTATAACAAGCCAAGTCAAAGATTACTTTATCTGTGCTTAGACCTCACGATTTAAGTCGAGTATTATAGTATTTCGTACAAAATATTATTTTCAAAAATACAAAGACGTTACTAAAATAATTATAAATTAAATAAAAATAAAAAACTAGCACGAAAGGTCTTGTACGGTGTCATCGCGACGGTGCGACGAATTGATTCAATCACTGCCCGTTTCCAACCCCCCCTTTTCTTACTCGTTCTTTTTTTGAATCCGTGGCGAATGCATAACCTCTAGGCAGTGGGGTAGACCTCATTCATTGTCCGCAGCCATCTCGCCACCAGCCATACAGTCACCGCGTTCAATTGCTGGCAGGGTAGCTGCTTGCGGCCTAAGTTTTGCTGAACTTAATTCGTTGCTCTGCACCCAAAGCTCCAACTGGAAAATAAATTAAGAAGCTCAGTTCCTATCTCTCTATTCTCCTGAGATTCATTTATTAAATTTATCAGCAATGATAACATCAGGAAATGATTCAGCGTTTAACTAGGCTAGGTGCCTTATACATTATACATACATTACCTTAATGCCTAAGTTTAAATAAAATTGTTAACGGGTTAAAACGCGAAATGTAGTGTATCTTATTTATAAATTACTTTAATTACGCTTCGATGTTTCGGATCCTTTGCAGCAGCCGTGGTCACGGGGAGACTGAAAATGGAGGGTGTCTCTAATGTCAAAAAAATCTATGACGTGTAGGACCCGGTATCTTAATTGGTTGGCAACAGCACGGAACGCCGTTGATGCCGGTTCACGCCTCGCCCGTGTCATAAACTTTCATCAATTTAAATATATTTTTAATTTAAAGTATACTTAGCTTAATTAATGGTTTGTCTTATTTGTTTCATGAAAAACATTCAGATGTATTCAAAGACATAATGAAACAAATATTTTGGATGCAAAATTAGCCGTCACAATCATATTATTTATGGTGAAGACTCCATACCTCAGCTGGCATTTTCAGTGGGTACGGTTTGCAATTGCCACCACAGTGCAACTGCAGCAACAGCTCCGCAATAGCAGCAACTGAAGTGTCGATGACCCGTTGGCGACACAGCGCCACGGCATGGACGAATCCGCCTGGACCGATAAACTCATGTTCCATGAACAGGGTTCTATCGTCCCAGTAGACTGCCTGAAATGATTGGCCAAATGTTCAATAAATATTTCTTTATGATAGGGGATTACAGACAAGCATGAAGTTTACTTTATGGAAGGTGAAGTTTATTTCAAAGTGGCTAACGAAATCTATACTAATATATAAGGCTGAAGAGTTTGTTTGTTCGTTTGAACGCGCTAATCTCAGGAACTACTGGTTCAAATTGGAAAATTATTTTTGTGTTAGTTAAAACATTTATCGAGGCAGGCTATAAATCATCGTTTATAATAGACAAAGTGCAAAATGTTTATGAAAATAATTAGTAACAAGTCATTTCTGTAGTTTCAATAAATATTTGCTTCACAGTAATAAGTTTATTTTAATCAATACAGAATATATAGTTTAATATAATGTAACCAACATATCATACGAACGTACACACGAAACGAAGCGCTGTGCATACAACCCACAGACCACCTAAGATCATTTGTTTAAATATAATATAAAATCCCCGTTTGGCTTCTGATCGGTCCTTCTAGAAGATTCAAACGCAGGTTCTCATGTGCTAAAAGCAGTGCTAACACCATTTAGTTACAGCGACGGTTGTGTAGATATAACAGTAGAAATATAATATATCAACTGCGACTCACTCGAGAGGTAATCCTGATTTTGGTGAACGGTTTGACATATCTCCTATATCTGATGGTTGAAGCCCCTTGCAGTATCCCTCCACCAGCAGCCTTGATGTTGGAGTAAAGACCGGTTCTCTCGTAAAAGTCAGCTCTTGCAAAGTCCAGTTCGCGGACGTATCTCGCGTTGTTCATGTGGTAGAGGAGCGTGTCTATGTCAGTGAGAAGACAATAACCTGAAAATTAAGAAGAAGTCACGAAAAATAGTTATAACAAAAAGAATAAGAAATAGACGCGTTCAGCGAAGTTGAGGCATGAGGCAAAGTAAATAAAAAGAACTGCAAACTACATAATAACTGAAAAACAATAAACTGCGCAAACGCATGTGTATATATTTATGACGGGCTTGTACATCTAATGGTAGATATCAATGGACTGCTAATAATCAACGGATGTTGGGTTTGATCCCCATTGGGTAATATGTTTAACATTAATTTATATTTATTCCGTTAAACATGTTGAACTTCGTGTGGAAAATTTGTATAATGAATGGTCACGAACCACCATTCGCAGATAAAACGCCGTGATCTTTAATCGCGTTTTGGTTCTAGTTACAGTCTGTGGATTCCCAAACATCCAGACAAAAAATTTGACAGCGCGTCTTGTTAAGATGTTATACGGCTGGTGTATTTCAACCTTCATCGAGTGGGCTTCATCACAATCTTGTCTAAACTAATTTTTCTTTGATATATGTCAATGTTACCACAGTGTCCATTTTTACGAGCAAAGACAGATAAAATCATTACCCACTGTATAGATTAAATATCGAACCAGTTGAGCTACTGAGCACCTCGTTAATTGGTTAGAGGAACAGCGCGGAACGCTGACGATGTCGGATCAAGTCCTGCCCGAGTCGATTTTTTAAATTTACTCTCGATTTTTATTCTTTATAGTGCCATCATGTGCGAAAATATTAATGTTTTCAAACATTACCCACTCGACTTCGAGACAGTGGGGTATAAATGAATAAAATTTAATCGTATACGCAATTATAGTTATCAAAAATTACTATTGTCATTTCTTGCAATTTAAATTAGCAAGAAATAGCTAATTTCATTTTCAGAGATAACAAATTCCACGCGGTAATCACGTGCATACTTATAGGATGTGAAAAGTGCTTTGCTGTCAATCAAATTATTAATTCATAGGTTCAGTTTCCCTCAGGCCCAACATTTTTCCATGTATTAATTAAGATGACGATAATATGATGTATTTTACCATACATCAAGGGCTTGTCTGTTCTACTTACACTGCACCAAATGCACCAGAGGCCCTCTAACCTTATCATTGAGGTGTTATAAGCGTAGAAGAAAAGGATTTGTAACGTTCTTGTTGCTATTTATAAATTTGAATTTCATTGAATTCAAGCTATGCTAAAACAAGCTATGCTATGAGGACACGATTCTCTATTGAGCGTTAGGATAGGTATACCGGGGCCCTTGTCCACCTAGCTTTGCCACTGCAAGTAAAAGGCAAAAAAATACATAATCCTTGTCCGATATAATAATAAAATGAATTAAGTTTCGTTTGTAGTTGACGCAAGTGTAATACTTTAAACGCTGCGAACAGACTAAAATGCGATAAATTTAAAGTGATTTTTTTTTGTCTATGATTTGTGCATTTTTTTGTGTATACGACATATTATTTTGTTAGTTTGCAATTTTTCGTACGAAGGTAAAATAAAAACTACATTAATATTCATTATTCGAGTGAATTTATAAATTATTTTTATTATAGACGAGGATATGCACGGCGTTCAATCGGTGAACAACGATCTCAATAAGATGGCTTGGATTCCTACATCTTTAAAGTTCGACGGTGGTTCGTACGGAGCCCGGACGATACTCCGTTTCCGACCAAACGAATAAGTGTATATGTAAATACTGCCTATAGTTTACGCGAGTAGTACACATTTAAATAAAACACTTTAACGGTTTAAAACGCGATATTTTAGTTAAACTTATTTGAAAATGATTTTTAACTTCGGCCCGACGTTTCGGATGCTTTGCAGCAGCCGTGACCACGGCTGTTTTCGCGCTTTCGCATCGCGTTTTAAACCGTTAAAGTGTATATGTTTCAGGAAAATTATAAATCCATTAAAAACACATTGCACCCAAGGGGATCGAACCCAATTCGTTGATCATTAGCCATACATTGTTATTATTAGACCAACGAACCCGTCAAACGTATCATGTTCTTAAATTTTGTACAACCAAATTGATACTATATCTACATATATATACTTACAGTGAACTTCAGTCGTGTCCAAGATACAAGCCTTCTTCTTGAAGTACCTGGCTTTTGCCATTGTATAAAACATACGCGCGAAGTAAGCTATATCCAGAGTTCCATAGAGAAGAAGAGTACCGGCTACTGCGATGGCGCTCCAGCCCGGCACGCACACAGTCCACATTGTTGCTAGGCGACAATAAAAATATATTAAAACCAATTCCGGCAGCTCCCCAACCCATATGCTAACAATCAATGAGATAATTAGAAATTAGAAATCGAGTTTTATACGTCTCCACATTCTGTACTTTAAACTTAGCGGTCTTTGAACGGTTTCAAAACTACGAGCGACAAAGACTTCGTCGAAAATATACATTTTATTTCGCGAAGCAGCATATATATTTGATAAGATGCTAAAAAAAATTGGTACCCTTTTTGCCCGTTTTCACTGAACACTCAAGCTGTTATAGGATTGCTTGAAGGACGCGCGGACGACAAAAATGTATATATTTCGTTAACGTTAATTATATAGAATACGCAAGGTGCCATATTTGGTACGCGAAGAACGTGCTAAAATAATAGTGGTTAAAACAATGGAACAAATTGTATAACACTGAGATAAACTCCTTCCAAAAGCAAATAGCAAAATTTGGTTAGAATACATAAATGGCTTAGTTAAATGTATGTTAAACTACGAGGTACATTAATTTTAACATTATTGCGATTAAATTTATATCTGTAACAATATAAGAAATACTTTGCTCGTGTTATATTTGAAATAACGATCAACTATATATATGTTTATAACTGTGATTTATAAATACACAATTAAGAATTTATATTATATTCCCCGCGGAACGTTTGTTTTTTCTTTCATTCGAAATTAACGACTCGTATAAAATTTGTTCCTAATAATATTTATGTTATTAATTTATAAGATAATTAAATAAAAATTAAACTTAGTAATACTACTCACCTAATTATCGCCGAAGAATTAAACGTACTTAAAACATTACAAATTAAAGCTAGTAGTTCACTTATTTTATTGCTGAAACAGTTTTGTTAATACTGAAAATATGTTGCGGACTGTATTAAGAAAATTGCTGAAATTATTTTGACGTTTGAAGTAACATATTGCGCGCGCAGCTGGTCAATATTGCAGAATGTCGATGTCTGGTAGTCGTTTTTAGTTGACTGGCAACATTTAGTTTAGTTTAGCTACTATTTGCAAACAGCATAGCGTAAAATATAGTTTTATTATAGCATGGCATAGCTACACACAACAATTAATTCCCAAATTGTCATACCTATGTTTTAGGTGAGTGAGAATGATTTATAAATCAGCACATGATATTGTATGTCTTATAATTGCTATCCAATATTTATTATAATATCAATTGAGATTAGAGGAATTTAAAAAAGTTGATTACGAATTTATTACTCAATACGCGCAGTGAGTCTCTTTCCCATCCGAAGACTTAATAAAACTGAAATAGAATGCGGAAGTAAAAGTGAAAATAATTTTTCATGTTTCCTTAAGATGAGAAGTCAAACTATCGTTATTCGTTAGATTGACAACTTAAAATACATAATGTCGAACCCAAGCCGAGACGCCAAAGCGCACGAGACGTCACGAAGCCACGACCTCGGTTCAATAGCGACATCTCTTCCTTTCCCTCCTAGTCAAAAAGAGACAGCAACAAACATTCCGTCCGGCATCTTGTCTACGTGACGTGTATCGTACCATTCTGTGGCGCTGACGTGTTTATAACGATTGTGCGACCGCGTCCTTTGTTTATATCTCCTTTTTAATAGAAATTCGTGTATTATGCGTGAATTCAAATATAATGTTGTACATCTACTCGACGCTATACGCGATCGACCGTGCTTGTGGGATAAAACAATGGAGAACTACAGGGATCGCCTTGAAAAATGCGCAGCCTGGGAGGAAGTGTTTGCCACTGTTCATGAAGGATATAGCGAAATGAGCCCTGAAAATAAACGACTAGCAGGTAAATCTGATCTAATTCATATAAAATCGGTCATAAGTTATTCGGTGGATAGATGATAACAAAGACGGCACGGTAAAAATCGTGACGTGTCTCTCGTATGTCATAAAATCGGAATAGGTGCCGGATGTAAATATACGAGGGTCGACAATGGAACAACGTTCAAGTTGCTTGTTGGAGGACAAATTTTTAATAAAACTGTTTTTTTACATATTTAATTGCAAACATTTTTTTACGTTTTAATATTGACGGGCTCGTCCAATAATTAATTAACGGTTTTTATTTGATACGGTTTCCCCGGGATCCGACATGATCCTAATCAATTTATATTTTTTCTGAAACACGTTGGACTTCGTCTGGATATTAATTGGCGGATTATCAAAATTCCGTCGTAGTTACGAACAACCGTTTCAGTGTCGCGCTTCGGTTTCAATGTGTGGATTTTCGAATAACCAAAGCCAAAACGGGTCCACGACGCATCTGGTTTAGATGTGTATTTAGCTAGGGTATTTTACCATTAATTGGACTCTATGCTGTCCTCCTCCACCAGACAAAATATTAAAAGTCGTTACTTAATAGTCAATGTAATAAACGGTTAATAGATTTTTTTCTGATCCTACCCACCTATATCAAAAAAACTGACCGCTATTTACAGATTGCTTCTGTTACCGCACGATTTATATTTATAGATCAACCACATTAAAATACATAGTGACCACAACACATACATCTTGTTCAATTGGTGTGAAGATACTTTCCAATTATAACAGACTCAGATAGAAATTGTGTGAATAGATCAAAATACTTATGTGTCTTTCAGAGTTGATCATTTCTAAATGTACTAGATTATACAGCCTGGAAATATGATCGTAGGGTCTTGGAGAAAACTAAATGTCTCAGCCCCAATGCGCTAATATATGCGATAATATGGCGCTTCCGGCCTATCTGCTTTGAACTGTCACAATGAAATATGTTTTGTTTCCAGGTGAAAAAATACTATGCAAGTGGACAAACATACGGGACACGTTCGTAAAGTCGCTTAAAACAAGAATGGGCCGTCCGAAGAAAAAGTACATTTACTATGACCACTTGAAGTTCCTCCTCAAGCTGACGGGCGAGAAGGGTGTTACCGACTACAACGATGATTCTACTGATATGAAGATTGATGAACAGCCAAGAAAGACGAAAAGACGACGTACTGAGTACAATACTGATTCATCCGACCACGAATACCAAGCGAACAGCGAAGATTACCAAAACGATAATGACGTTGGTATCGAGAGCGTTGTGGTGGAATCGAATGATCCGAGAATCATGAATGAAGATGAGGCGTTCTTCGCGTCGCTGCTACCAACTGTCGTTAAATACTCTGAGGACGAAAGGTTAGAGTTTAGGATTGAAGTGTTAGCGGTCATGAAAAGGATAAGGGAGCAGCGGCAAGCGTGGAGCAATGTTTAAAAATACTAGTGTGCCCGCGACTTCGACCGCGTATAGTTATTTTGGCCACCACCAACATTTATCTTTGCAAACCTCCGCATCTATATCAATTTTAGTTATTACCCACAATGTCGTGATGTGATGTACTGTCGCTGACATATTTTTTAGATTATTTAAAGAGGAATCATTCTTTTATACATATTTTTGGAGTATCTTGAACCTTTTTCACCGCGCGCACAACTACCCGCAAATATAAATAATTTTCCCCCGTTTTTCCGCAACCCCTCAGCTTTATAATATTAGTATAGATGTGTAAGTAACATTTTACAGAGTTAAGAAACTGTTTTGTTGTACTTGTTGTGTATTATTCGTAAAGATATTTCAAGATAAGATTAAGAAGTATTTACTTATTTTAGTGTTAATGAAATCTGTGATATTTAATATACTGTTGTTTCATTACCTTACCTGGCATACCATGTCTGAAAATTGCCGTGATACAATAGTAAATACTTATTGCCGTGACCTCTTCTGTTACAAAGGATTATATTAAGTGAAACATTTGTGATGTTGTTCAGCAACGACCGGATGTTTCGTCCTCTTTTGGCTATAGCTGACTCAAGGCTTCAAAAAGTCGTGTCATAATGGTTAATCAATATTTCGCGTTTTATACTGTTAAAGCAAGTAAAAGCCTGTTGAATCTTTAATAGATAAGTTTAATGATCATTTTTTCTGTAGCACTTTTAAAAGTACGTTTACATAATCACAAAACACATTTCCAGTGGATTAAAAAATAAAGGACAACTTCTTAGAACACCGCAAGTTCTTTTTACAGCTAATAAACCTCCAAGTGGAAAATATAACAAAAAAACGCTTCAGCGATACTGTACCGAGATGCAGGCGGTGCGCTAACCTACAGTAAACAATAACAACGTTTGGGACATAAATCCGAACCTTACGATATAATCGTCAGAATTACTATTAAAAACCAATAAACGACCTCCAAAAGTGAATAAAAGAATTCGCCACTAACACTGGAATACGCCTTCGTTCTCTTCTCACTCACTTCAAGAGAGGCGCGGTTGCAATAACGCCGGGTACTCACCAAAAGCCATTACGAAAATCAACGTACCGATTACACGTACCCGTTACAGCGCGGGCGTTTGGTGTGTACCCGGCCGAATAATTCTATCTTACGTCTACTCGAAATAACGAACTATGATTATTTCAACACGATCGAGTGCACAGAAACATTTGAAATACAATTCACTATGGGACCGTCGCGCGGACCATATCGCTAATTCCACTATTATTATATACAGAAGTACAAGATACTACATCGCTAGCCCACCAGCCGATGTCTCGTTATGTACAAGCCGTAGAATACTGTGTTTGTTAGGTATTTGTTAGACTACGCTATATATGCATGCAGTATAACGCAACATACGATATGGGCACGTTTATAGTAAGCCAATAATATATAGTACAGTTAGGTGGCCATATTATGCGGTAGGTCGTGCTAGCTACATGCTTTTATAGCGCAGTCTAGAGCTTTAGGCTTTAAGCCGGAAAATGTTGGTGCTTCCGAACACCGAGGGAAATACAGTTTAGTGACTAGAGCGCCCCCTACCTTCAGTGACGTTTTATTTACATAATAATTGGGATTACACTTCACACTAAATATTTCTACTATAAAAAGGTTTAAATGTACAATAAAATAACACCCTTCGTGAACGCCTGGAGTGAGCCAACAGTTGGCACCGATTTTGCATAGATAAAACTCGACGTCCGTTAACAAATTTGTGCTGATTTGGAAGTCACGTGATCGACGTAAGCCGAATGGCATTGGCTTAATCAGTCTAGCATTAAGAAGGGTTATTATATATTCTCAATATAACTATAACGCTACGACCAGTAAATATTGAGTATGCTTTATCAACTATACGAAATGCTCACTAATTTACGAATACAACTTAATAAACCTTTATACAGCCTATATATTATTCTATTTATAATTTATACGAAACATAAAAAATCTAGCTTACGTAAAAAAAATCCAAACTCACTTTGAACTGTCAGGTGAACGTAAATTATATTAACACGAAAGGAACCCTTTAAACTTAGTACAAAACGTAACAAAATGAAATCGAGGGTAGACTACCATTTTTATTGTTATATACAAAACAATTTCAACAATATCATTTACACTTAGATACACCTCGTCGGAGATCGCGTTCAGTCTGGCGTCAAAACGCCCAACATAATCCTATGCTGTAACATATTTAATACATTCTGGGTATATGCTGCTTAAATCAACTTCTTTCTTTCCATTTCTACCTCACCCAGAAACCATAGAGGGCCTTGGATAAATTACATCACACGTAAATAAATTACAACACAACGAAATGTTTCAAATGTGAGACGAAATGTGAAAGTATTAAAAAAATCACGATATTCGTGTGACGCAATTTACAAAAGGATCCTAACAATTAATCTATCGTATATCGTTATAATCGCTCTTTTAGGGGATGAATTCAGTGTTTGGTTTTCTTGGTCGGGATTTCTTCGGTTTGGGCGGCGCGGGAGAACCATTGCAACAATGGCAGCCCCTCTTGACCACGCCCCTGTTAGACGCACGCCGCCTCGACTCCATGCTGTCCGGCGACCGTTCGCCGGCTCTCGTCTTCCCCGAGGTACTCCTTTCAGCTTCCGGTGGGTGATATCTCTTCGGAGGGTAGGTACGGAGTGGGGGGTGCGTATCATCTGCTGAGGAACCGTCAGCGCTGCCGCTACGTTCGATGCCCCTCGCATCCTTTATTACAGAGTCTAGTCTCATTATGTGTGTTCCTATACCACTCGAGTCGGTCGAGTTTGTCTCCTCAAAGGGGCTTTTACAGCATTTATCGCTGTCGCTGCTGAAGTCTAGCGGCCGTCTACCTTCAGACCGCTCCGATGTGGAGTTGGACTCCCAGAACATTTCGGTGTTGCGTTCGGGGGAAGATCTATCGTCATCGACGTCTGCCATCGATTCTAGGGTGGCGTCTCTTGAGTCTTCCGTCATTTTGGCGTCTTCACCTATAAGTGCATGTGACTCCAAAAATCTCGGGTCCGTTTTCTCCTCGTCGTAGCACACACGACGAATGACCTGCGTGGCGCCCGAATGTATTATAGTAGACGCGGTGTTGGATAGGTGCAATTCCCTGTTTAACATTGAGTCCAATTTGGAGACGCCGTTGTCCTTGACGAGCACGGACGGAATACTGCCCTGTTGACTGTTTGTGGGCGTGTCTGGATATTTGAGATTGTTCTGTATGCCACCGTCGGGCGTGGCTTGTGAGATGACGGTGGTTTGCGGTGCGGTTACGAGGACTGTAGCGGGCGCTCGAGACGCGTGGAATATTGTCGATGTCATGTGGCGTCCTTTGACATTTGCTATTGTGAATGGTTGTAGCTGAAAAATAACAAATCAAGTGTTAACTTTTCAATGCCATTTCTAGCATAACACTGTCTCTTTTTTATATTTTTTAATGATAGAGAAGGACAGACACTAGATGGTGAAATACCCCAGCCTAGAGCGTATAAACAAAATGCGCTGTCGACCTATTTTGGTTTTGGACTTTCAGAAGTCGAGACTGAAACCGAAACGTGATTAAACTTTACGGAATTTTCATCTATCGGAATTTCGATATTCCTACTACCCATATAATTTCCAGACGAAGTCTAACATGTTTCAGAATAATTATAAATTAATTAGAAAAATGTAGAACCCGGTGGGGATCGAACCCACAACCCGTTGATTTAATGCCGTACATTTAATTTAACTACTTGGCTTTTGGTAACTTACTTCAGACTCATCAGTAGGTTCTTTGTGGAAGGTGGTGTTGGGGTGGGACCTCGCAAACTCTTGAGGATCCAGTGTGATTGTACCATCCCCGCTCACGGTAACGATGTTGTCCAAGCCATCTAACATATTGAGATCCTCTTCATCGGGAACATCGCTGTGGTTGCTTATCAGCTGATCCGTAGCAATCTGGTCATCGAGATCTGGTTGCGGTATAGTGCTTTGGTTTATGAGGGGTTGAGCTGTAAATTTCGATACAAATATTTTAAAATTGTCCTGATATACTTTGGAGGTTGCTATATGATAATAAATAATACCAACACATAAGTTTAAATGTGTATAAGTAAAAACGACCTTATTTTTTACGTCGTTAACCCTTGTAGAAATTTTTACTGTAAATTATAAAAAAATTATAATTATTATACTAGGGATCCGCCTCGGTCCGCTCGGGTGCAATGCTGATACAAAATACACTACAGAAAAACTGTGAATGGTGTATATAAAACTCTTCCTCACGAATTACTCTATCGATCAAAAAAAACCGCATCAGAATCCGTTACGTAGTTTTAGAGATTTAAGCGTACAATAGGGACAGAAAGAGCGACTTTATTTTATACTATGTAGTGATGTACTAACGTGTATGGGAATGGTGTGGCGCATCATGAGCTGGTGATGAAGAAAAAAGAAGCTCAGCTTCAGGAAACAGCTCCGAGGCCGACGGCGAATCTACACCGAGGTCTTCACACTCCTCCGAAAGTGATTTCTGAAACATTAGCATATTCATTTGTTATTAAAATATCACATTAGTTGAACTTAAACACAGCCTTTTAAAAAGAACGGTATAACTTTATAATATCCCTTCGTAATCATCCAAAATGTCGTATTTAAATCCAGCATTATTTTTATTTTATTTATTTTTTACGAATTTTAGAAACATATACGTATTAATACAAAATAGCGCGAAAAAACCCATTTCGAGTTTTTCTGTACAAAACTATATTTATAATAATACAGTTTTAATTATACTAAATATATAAGAATACGCATTATGAATATGTAATAAACAAAGATGACACAACATTAGTGGGAACGTTTTCGGAGAGAATATTAAACATGTTTTTATTTTGTATATTTTTAGTACAAAGTGATTTTTTAATACGGTAATAAATTAAATAGTTTGGCTACCATATAGTTGAGTGTTCCATTATCATATAGGTTATTGTAACGTAGCTCTTACAAGTATGTCAGATACCTTTTTTTCTGGCGGAGTAATATTTTTTCTCTAGTTTAGTTAAGTTGTTTGTAATGTAGTTTTCCGTTAAGATATTGAGTACATTACCTGTAACCGTAGTTCGTGTTCCAAGATGGCGTATCTGTGCCTTAAGGCCGCCGCAGATACGTGGGTCAGCCTATGATGACGTTGCGTTGTACCGTCTTTTCTATGTACAACCTACATATAAACAAAGCAGTTATCGCAACAGTTTACATAGTGATATTTCACGATATAGATAATACGTCTAGTGAGGTAAATTTTTATCACATTTCTAATAACGCTATACAGATACTACATGACAGACTCGAAAAGCTAACAATGTTTGTTCTGACAAAATACGTAAGCTGTTATCGATAGTAAAAAGACATTTACAAGCTTAATTGAATCAAGAGCGAAGTTCTGCCGAATTAAACTAATTAACAGTTAACATAGTTGCCATTCAAAGTAATGAAGATCTCATGAAGAATGACATGCGGGTCTTGTTGTAATGGATTTCGACGAACGTAGTCAACCATGCAAAATAAAGACAATTTGGACTAACTAATGAACGAGATATAATCGAAAGGAAGCGTTAAACATTTTCCTAACATAAGAAGTTCAAACGTATAGAAAAGAAAAGACAAAGACAACGGAGGCAACATCAACGACTTAGAAAAATGGGTTTGGGTCGTTATGCGTAAGTTCTTAGAATATAGGAGCGACAAATCTAATGTACCTTTAAAGATGAAACTTTTACGCGTTTTTGGATAAGCAAAAAGAAATTGGGGTGATCAAAGACCCCGTCGAGGTAAGTAGAAATGTCGCGTCTATATTATAACGTCTTGTATCAAACCATACACGCAACGAGAGAAGCTGACAAAATAAATTGAGGCGTGCAGGTCTACTATAGGCTTCTAATTGTTGTAGGGTCTGCGTCAGGACTACGATATGTTCACCTGGTGATAGGGCTTATCGTCGCAATCGGACGCGTCAATATCGTAACCGCAACGAGGTGAATCGTCTTGAGAATCGATATTATAGGACTTTTTCGAGTCGATATCGAACATCTTATCAAATATCCTTTGCGCCTCCATATCGGGGCTGTATCTGTCTGGGATCGCGTCCTGAAGTTGCAAAATGTGGTTCACACACAAATAACGGCTGGATTTTTGAAAACTGCTCGTGTTTATAATTTTAGGGTATACTTACGAGAACTGTGCGGTCCAGGTTGTCGGATCTAACGATTTCCTCATACGAATAGTCGTGGGGTTCGTTGGATGCGGCGAGGTTCCACGGTTCGGTACTCTCCGGACTAGGATGTTTATCTGGTTTTGCATCTTGGTTATCACGTTCGGCCCAGGGTGAAGCGGTCGCTCTGGTGTCAATCAACTCTGGTGGATTAGGATTGACCACCGCAGTGCTATCCGGTTGCTGACTGGCCGTTGAACCGAGAGTAAAAGCCTGCAGATTTTGAAGCGCAGCTGCCGGTAACCGTACGTGACGAACACCCGGTCTTGTCAATACCGGTTTTAAGCCAGGGCCGATAAGTCGCTGCAGTAAAACAGCATTTCCACCGGCGTCGCCACCTCCGACCGTCAATATTTTTGGCCCCCGATTGGTAACTATAGCTATCTGCTGACCACTCTTTACCATAGAAACTGGCAAAATGTAATTAGCCGGCATTAGCACTGCAGTGGTTGGTTTGCCGGTGTTATTACGTGCTACCGTTATAGTTTGACCGTCGGCTACTATAACATTTCTCTGCGGTTGTGGGCGCGGCGTTGCTGCTGTTTCATTTTCAAAGGTTAGTTTCCGAACCACTTTCCGTGGACTGTCTTGCGGAGAGTGACTATCCAAGCAACTGTCGGCACAGTCACCTTGAGATGTTCCACAGCTGCTATCTTCGGAACCCATAGTTCGACAAGTATCTTCCCCGTGCACTGGACTCATGTCTCGAGTACCGGGACGACGAGAACTACTAGAGCTCTTCTTTCGTTTCGACGAACCGGGGTTTGAGGGTGGATTGGATCGTCGTCGCGGTGCCGGTTTATCTTTATCAGGAGAATTCTCTACCTGCTCCTTATATTCAGCCAATATGTATAAAATACGTTGAGTCGTCTGTTCATCTTCGAAAGGTTTTTGAGTAGATGGCTTAGGTGGTACTGGATTTATTTTCACCGAGCTCGAGGGCGGGTGTGGCGTCGGTTTAGGTCTAGGCTTCGGTTTAGAACTTAACTTTGCAGACTTGTGCTGATTCTGTGGCGAGGTTAGGTCATTTGATTGGGCTTCTGTCGTAACACCGTGCGGTAATTGAGCTTGAGTTGATGATGAAGGAGAGTCATTTGCATTCGAAGAATCAGGTGATCTTACATACGATGTGACACTCGGTGTAGTCACTGTGGCCTTGCGATTAACGTAAGCGACATTTAGCGACGAATTATTTCCGATCGTATATAGAACTTGATGAGTAGATTCTGTAGAAGATGATGAGCTATGAGACGGTGTATCGCTCGTCTCGGTAGCCGAAGTCTGAACCTTATTATAATTAATGTTGGTAGAAGGTTGATTAGGGTTACCTGTACTTCTTTCTTTTACTTGCTCCAGTACCATATCAAATTCTCTAAGCTGTTCAAGTGTAGAAGAACTCATCTGAGATTCGGGAGATGTTTGGTTTTCTGTTGGAACCTTGATTATTCTATTGGTTTGAGACTGTGGAAGCCTTATTGTCTGATGTCCAAGTGGAGGAGCCGCTGTTAACACCAATTGTTGGTAAACTGGTTGGTTGGTTCCACCTATAACGTTTCTCTGTATTTGAAAGAAAGAAGGCCGAACAACTCTACTTCCTGAAACCATTTGCGAAGGTTTACTCAACATCGGTAACTTTATCCGCATTTGAGTTAAAACTGGTTGAGGTTGAGGATTTTGAGTGCAATCATTTGACGTTTGACCTCTATTATCTTCAGTGGTTGCTTCCGAATTAGTGGTTTGATTCGGTGGATATGTGGATGTTATTTTTATAATTGAGGGTTCCACATCAGGTTGGGATACATGTTGTTTCTGGTTGGAATCATCTATTAGTTCGGTGCTTGGAACCGTTATTAGATTAATGGTTTGTCCTCCGCCAATATTAACAGGAATTTGTCTAGTGTAAATAACTCCGCCGTGCATGGTTTGCAAATTCATAGGCGTTATGGTTTGCTTCAATTGTTGCACCAAACTGGGTTGTGCCGTTTGGGACTGTGAAGTAGTATTTGGTTTTCTCAATAGTAGAGGTGGACTGTTGATCTGCCCGATGTGATCCGTGTTACTAGAATTTTCAGATTGACATTCTGAATTGTTTTCATTAGAAATTGTTGTATTTAAATGCGAGTGGTTCTCATTAACATCATTCCCTTTTTGATTTTCCTCTTGAAACACTTGTTTGCCAAATGCCTGATTGAATTTTGGAAGACTAGTTGACTTCTCTGCTAGAGGTGGTTTCCCGGAGTTTTGTATAAATTTGGCATAATTTTCTTCATACACAGATCGTGACTTAATTTCTTGTTGATTGTTGGTAATTTCGTTGCAGTTGTGTTGTGGAGCTGTAACATTTCCATTTGTGTTCACTTCGGTTTGCGTATCTGGCGGTTTACTGTTACTATTTTGAACGCTAGGCGACTCGATAGGTTGTATTCGCAATACCATACTTCGTTGATGGGGTGCGTTTAATTGGATAGATTTTCCGTCTGCAGATTTACAAACAAATTGAACCATTTTCTGTTCATTTCCCCCTTGAACGTTACTAATGTTTGTTACCAGGTTAACTCTTTTTATTAGTTGTCCAGTATTGTTTGTTTTTTGAGCACTAGTATTAACGATATGGAGCAGTTGACTGCCTCCCTGTTGAACATTACTTCCTTCTACCAGAGATAGTCCATTAAAAGAATTCTGCGATGCTGCGTTATTAGAAGGCATGGGGTGCGATTGCCCTTTGTTCTGGACTATGTGTAGTATTGGTGTGGGATTTGATGTATTAATTACTGATTGTTGGGGATTGTCAACCAATAGATGATTTACTGACGAGTTCTTCCCTTGGACTATATGAAGTACTTGAGCGTTATTCGGAGTTTGATTATTGTTGTCAGTGACAGTTGATCTATTTAATGGCGGTGGTAATATTTGGGCCAAAGCTTGATGTAGCGCTATAGAATTAATAGAAGTAGTTTTTGAATAGCTATTACTGAGGCTTCGCTGTTTATTAATTTGTTTTTCATGTGAGGTATCACACATTATGTTATCCAACGAATTACTTTCATTTGTTATTAATGGCTCAGTATTAGTAGCTATGCCAGCTGCGTTCATAGCATGAGCTATTTGATCTGTCTTTTCGTTTGTCTCTTCATCTGTTATAAATGCATCAGTTTCGTTTAACGTTTGAAAGGATAAATGTTGTGTCTCTATATCTGTGCTTGAATTATTGGCGTCAAAGCAATAATCTTGATTATTAATATGACTACCAATAATATTTTGCAATTCATTTTCGTTGTCATTTTGATCCTCAGTGTCTAATACTTCTTCAGCAATTTCTATTTTCACAATGGAATTTACTTCTGTTTCTATTGGTATATTTTCTTCGGAAAATGTTACTTTGTTGTTTTCAGTCATACTTTGACTACTTTGTCTTTCATAATCCTGCGCTAATGGTAGGCTTAAGTCAGCGGTTGTCAATTCGGTGTATTCCGTTTTCATAGACGGTTGTGAACCATCACGAGGACTATTTTCTGCAGAACACTGAGGAGGACTAGCGTCTGTGACTTGTGTAACGCGCGGATCGCATGTGACAGGATTTTGAGCGGCGGCACTAACGGGCAATTGTCCTACTTGAACAACTTGAACAATAACTTCTAACGAGGGTGCTCCAAAAAAATCTAGATCCTCAATATTAAAGGGATAATTACTTTCTAAGTCAGGATAAACACGTTTTTTGTTTCCCTTTGTGTTATTGAATATCCAGTCGTGATTTAATTCCAGCGATGTTCGCTTAAAAAATGTTCGCACCTTATTTTTGAGGCGTATATACGATATATAACGATTTGTAATTTCGTCTTCATTTTTTTCCAAATCCCTATTTTTTATTGTTTTAATATGAGAACATGTCGATATTGTAAACGGCTGAACAGGTTTTACGTCCGACAGAGTCGCAGCCGAAATTTTTGTATGAGCATTTCGATCTACATGTTGTTGTAAAACTCTGTCGGACCCCTCACCAAAACCCATTCTAAAATTAATTTCATCAATGTCATTAGATTTATATTCACTACTGTGCGTATTACAAACTGATATTTCGTCAGAAAGAGTCTGTTTCAATGGGTCATATATCATCTCTGCGTAATTATCATTAACATTAAAAAGTGTGTCGTCACAATTAGATGTATCGACGATCGCCTGAATTTGCCCTTGTATGGGCCATGATGTAAGCAATTGGTCCACGTCAATATTTTCTATGTGAAACGGTCTTGAAAAAGAAAACTTTATAGCCTTCATGTAAGTCTGTAACGCAGTATATTCTTTCACATAAGCCGACTCTTTTATTGCCTTAACCGGTATTTTCGGATAGTCAATGTTCTTTCCCTTTCTGTAACGCTTTTCACCAGTTTTAAAATCGATGATATTGCCTTTCCTCTTAAGATTTCTTGCAGCGCGAGACTGAGAATTCTTATCGGATCCTTGTTTTGAATACGTGACTTTCGGTAAAGTAATGTCTAATGCAGCTGATTCTATATCTTCCTCTAAGTGTTTCGGAGTATCAGGTAATACATTTAGAATCCCAGAATCTATATATGGACGAATAGGAAATAAGTAACAAGTGCCAATTATTGGATCTTCATATATGGTACCCTTCAAAAGAACTTTAGAATCACCCTTATAAAGTAAAGTTATTTTATCGTTGCCGCCAATTCCGGTGGTTTCACTGTCTTCTGGTTTGTTGTTTGTGATCTTTTCTTTCTTTGGACCTACAAAGTCATCGGTTTGTTTTATGTCCTGGACATTTGAATCATATACAATTTTTTCACCATTTAGTTCAGAAAGGTAGTTTGAACTTGCTAACTGACTTGATTTAAGATTGGAAATTGTATTAATAAGATATGAATCAAAATTTAACATGGTTTTATTTTCGCTTACATACGTCGTATTTTCTGTGTCATGACAATTTTTTGATAATTCTTTCTTGACATCTTCATTTTGTTTAAACTCTTTAGACGTATCGTTTGTTCTTGTCACATGGTTTTCCTCTTTATTATAATCTGACGAAGATACCACCAAAACACTTTGATTCTTTTCTAATTGCTTAGAATTATTAACTGTAGATGTAAGTCCAATGTCAACCAATTCTCCATTTTTGTCGTGTGGAATTCGTAAAGGCATGTTAACGCACATATTTGCATGACTTTCTTGATATGCTCCAACGTTAGTATGCTTTGATATTTTACAACGATTATTTTCCGAGATAAATAGCCTTTTCCTTTTACGGGAATTCGTAAAATTTCTGTTTTGCATGGATTTTGGAACAAACGGTGTCAGAAATTGTATGATTTCATTTCTTTTAAAAGAAGTTAAAAACAATCGATGATAAGCTAGAGACGGTATTTGTAAAACGTTTATCTATCACTGTGTTATTCGAGGATTTACTGTCATTTATTTGAATAATAAGCTTCATTTGAGATTTGGTGAAGTGCCATTCCGTATCACAAATAATAGGCGTTATTCTACGTTCGCTCAACATAGTCTTTGTTTTCTCATAAATATCAGTATCTGTTTCATTGTTCTTTAGTATTGTATCGTTGATTGGAAATATAAAATGTGGCACGTGACATTTTGTATTAAATCGTATTGATGCTTTTGTTGTCAACCATTCCGCACAACAGTATGACATCAAGATTTCCACTTCAGAGGTTTTATTTTTAAATTTACTGTTTTCAAGAGAATTAAAATTAAACACCGGTATTGATTCACAGCTCTCCAAAATAGACGGCGATGCTTGACCATCTTCTGTTTCGTAATTTTGAAATATGTAATCGGTTTTTTCATCTTCACCTTTATGTTCCTTTTTAACATTTCCTTGAATAATGACAGACTTGTCCTTACAGTCATACTTTAATAAAGCTAACTTTTCTAAAGGAAAATACTTCTTTAAGCAACGACTCATGTTGTCCCAATAACGAATCGGGGTCTTAGTTGTTTGGGCTTCATTATGTTTATCACTTACATTAATATTACTTATTTTTGTTATGGAATCTTTATTTTCTATAATTTTCGTGGCCTTTATATGTGATTCTTGCAACTTCTCTTCTTCTGATGCACTGTACAAAGATGTTGCTTTTTCTTCCTTCAATTTGTATGGATTTATTTCATTAGAGTGCAATTGAATGACTACCTTATCTTCAAAATTTATATCACTCTTATTATTTTCTTTATCAGTTGGAAGTCCAATGGTCATTTTTTCATTTATAGTATCTGTAATGAGAATTTGGCGGTAGTTAATTGTATTTTCCTTTGAAAACTTTTTAAATGTTGTTTCCAAAACTTCAGTTCGTTTGATCTGTATGGGTTCTTTGTCTGCGTTATTGGCAATTTCGACTTTATTATTAGATAGGTTCTGTTGAAATACTTGTTCATTATAATCTTTAATATGTTCTTGACAATTGTTTTGTTGTTCTGATGATTTTCCAACCTTATAAAATACATCAACGTTCAGTGACGTGTCAGTTAAAGTCACAAGGTTGTTCTGACCATTTGTATGGTCTAGTTTATCAAATTCAGATATAATTATTGCATCATCGCGTTTTATAATGTCGTCAGAGATGTATGCATTAAGGTCACCTGTATACACTGTGGTAGATTTACACTTAGGCGCTTTTTGGTTACAACAAATAGAATTTTCTTTGATATCTTCTAACTCATCCAAAAACTTGTCAGGTGACATTACTGTTTCATCTTCACACTCTCTTTCATATTTTTTGTAATGGTGATTGTCTATAGTATCTTTTATGTCTTTGTTTTCAATGTCTTCCTTACTGAAATGGACATTACATCTCTGTTTCTCAGTAGTATCTGCCGAAATTGAGGCATTGTTTTGGTAGGAATTACATAAAACGTCTGGAATGTCACATCTTATAAGCTTAACGTAGCATTTCTGTACTTCAATATTTTTCTTATGATCATTGGTAGAATCACTTATATTATTTTTTATATTAATTGTGTTTTTACATTGTCTAAAGTTAGACATGTGATCAGTGGAGATTGTATTTATAACATTGCTCGTTTTATAATTAGGGTCATTGGTATTTGACAATTTAAGACCTTTAATAATAGAATCCCTTAATAAATCAAGATCTGCACTTAATTTAGGCTTTAACGTATAGCAGTCTTTTCGAAGTGGCTGTAAAATCTGAGTTTCTATTTCAGAACCACTAGAGCTGTCGTCTATTTCTATGACGTCTATGCGATCATCACCTGAATTCTTAATCACCGAGTAATCATCAAGTTTAGTAAAATTGGTTTGATAATTTTCACATGCAGAATTTAACTTCAAACACGCTTTCGCAGCAATAACTTTTTTCATAAAGTCATTATTTTCTAATTTTACTGCGCATTTTTGTGAAAATCTTTTTTGATGTTTTTCAATAATGTCACGTTCTTTGGCAGAGACGTTAAAGTCTCCGAATTCTGTTTTAAAAACGTTATTTTGACATTCATCACTTTCGTCATCACTGATTAAATTTATAGTTTCTTTTTTATTAAGTGTAAAATCTGCATTTAATATAGTATTAACAAGAGTTTCTTTTGAAGCAACGTCATTAGGAATTTTCGTCTGTTTTACATTTAGAGTACAATGTTTACTCTTACTTACGTCGTTGAGTAAAATGTTTTTGATTTGCGGATCAGAAAATATGGAGTTAATATTTATGTCAAACTTACCCGATATGGTAGCTCGGAAAACAGTACCATTGGGTAACTTTATTCTCACATTCCGTTTTGTTGAACAATCTGTGGATTTTCTAGGGATTTCTTCGAATTCAATAGAATCCTTATATTGATCTAGTTTAGATGAGTTTTTATTAAAGTCATGGTCAAAATTTGGTGCATCTTGATCTTGAGATGAAATGTCCTGCTTTTCCTTAGTTTTGTCACAAACACTTGTTGAGATTAAAGATTGATTAGACTCTTTCCTAGAAGTAGGAGCGGTAGAAATAACATGAGCATTGAGGTTTTTTCACTTGTTTCTTTGACATTTGTTTTTTTTGTAACATCTAAAGGTTTTTTTCATTTGTTTCTTTGCAATTCAGATCAATCATAGGTTTCTCGCGTGAATGTCTGTTTTTGTTCAATAATGTTTCTTGATTTAGTACACCAATCATTTTGTTTTCCCCATGTTGTTTGTTAGACACATTTGTAATAGATGTTACTTCCCTTGTGTTTGGGTAGAACAATTCTGTTTTCTTTAATGGTGTATATGGCAATGCAATAGGCCCTAGACATATTCTCTGACAATATTTTCTATTCAATAAAGAAAAACGTTTCTTTTGTAATCGCTCTGCGTGATTTTGTAGGTTCAAGTCTTTTTCTTTTAATGTATTTTTACAGTCGCCATACGATTTTTCTACGTCAGTGTTTTGATCGGCAAAAATTTCCGTATGCGTATTATCTTGTGATTTAGACTCAATCATATTTTCTTTCCATTGGTTTACTTTTTGTGCCTGATTATTTTGCATAATATGTTTACTTGAGACAAGTGATGGTGAAATAATTTTAGAGATGTTAGCGGTCATCACATCATTGATAATTTTTTTATCACATTGATTTACAGAGCCGGTTACAATTACACTATTATTTTGTATGTTTTGGTCTTGAATAACTTCCGTTGAAATTTGGTCTTCGGATTTTTCTTTCTTGGGTGTAATAGTGGATAACGGATTTATCGTAGTATCATTCGCAGGCTTCAAAGAAGCTTTGTTATTTGGCGTTATCATGCCCACCGACATAGAAGTTTCTTTTGACTTGATTCGCGAACTTGATAATTTTGTGCTGAGAGTTATGTTGACATTATTCGACAGCGAAATTAAAGCGTTAGCAGCCGCCAAATTTGATCTTTGACAAACTTGCTTTTCATTAGTCGATATCAAACTTGAAGATGAATTCAACCTAGAGTTATGATGTTTATTTTTGATACAGCTACTCCTCAGGGAGATTGATGGTAACGGGTTCACAAATTTCGTGTTTTGTTTTATATTCATACTGGATTGCAAAGCAGGTGACGTTACAAACGAATTACCAGTCCGAGCTGTTACAGCAATATTTTTTGACAAAAACGCAGAAGTAACGGGTTTATTGACCCGACTTGATTCCTTTACAAGTGTCTTCTTCGGTCGAGATGCGTCTAATGATACGTTTGAATTATTTTGGTTACCGCTATTAAGATGCATTTGTAGTCTATTTACGACTAACTCATTGAAAAGTACTCGAGGTTCGTTATCGTTCTTGTTGTCATTGATTTTTTGTGGGTTAGATATTATAACACTTTTTGGGTCAACGCATGTTATTACTTTGTTTTGACCTTTCGTTTTGTCTATGGAGCAAGGCTGCGAGGTGGCCGTAGGATTTGCCAGAATAACGCCGGTTCCTGGTAGGGTGACTTTTTCGCTAGGAGTATACAAGTCCATTGGAGAATAAGTCTCATCATCTGAAAGTTCACGTATTTCTTGTCGAAGATCATCATCTATGAGTTCATCCAGTAAGTCATAATCGGAGTTGGGAATGCCAGAAATAAAAGGATCTGGATTTGTTTTCATTTCGAAATATTTTGTAGTAGGCTGTAGTGTTTTCGACCGTGGTGCAAGTATCGGCTTGCTATCCGATGTGTTAGTTATTTCATTCCTAACAATTTCTTTTGCAGTTGCTTTATTTAAATCATCGTTTAACTGTGACACATTTTTCTCGATATTATTCTTTTTAAGAGCTACATCAAGCGCATTCGGTCCGCGACTTGGAGTTTTGTGTTTTAGTAGATCATTGAGTACACTTTCCCAATTGGGTCGGACAGGTACTGATGTTGTGTCATCTTTCTTTTGGGACATCATTTTCTTTGGTCCTACCTTTTTCTTCACCGCACCTGCCTTAAGTGAACTGTCAATTGCTCTATTAGGATCATACTTTAGTTTAAATGTATCAGATGTAGGTAATTTCTCAGTTGCGCAGTGCTTAGCGTCTTTTGAATGATTTAATTTTCGATTAATCATATTTGGTTTTCTTATGTTAAAATCACTACTGACGCTTAACAAATTCTTAATGGATTCACTATTATTGAGATTGTTATGTTTTAATGCATT
Source organism: Leptosia nina (assembly GCA_963661955.1). NCBI lineage: Eukaryota > Metazoa > Arthropoda > Insecta > Lepidoptera > Pieridae > Leptosia > Leptosia nina. The sequence continues at coordinate 5,151,084 of CAVLEF010000008.1, forward strand.
AAAATGGCAGCTCTCTGCTTTTGTATCATACATCTTAACATTGTCTTGCTCTCTTTGAACATAATTTGTATTTAAGTTACATGGTTTGATAACTGAACCCAAAGTCTCAGTTCTAAAATCGCTGCCACGCTGCATAATTTCTTGCTTATTTACGTCTCTAAAGTCTAAAATTTTAGAGTTCGATGTATTTTCAACCTTTGTCGCGGTTTGTTGTTTGCCTTGAGTAGGAGCATCGTTCCTAACGCTTGGTATTGTACAAGTGGAAGGGTCGTTAGAACTTACTGGCACGGTAAATTCCGACCTCGTTGAAACGGACATAAGAGCATTAGATGCATCAAGTCTGCCTTTTTGCTTTAGTAGATGTAAGATATCGTTTTGATCTTTATTAGACAGCCTGGACTTGTTCGATTTCTCAATAATAACATTTTTCGCATTTATATCTTTAGTAATGGAAACTTTATTTTGAGTAACATTATTTGTAAATGAATTTTGTGTCTGTATTGCATGAAGTAGCGTCTGATGATCGTGGTAGAGCTGCGGTACCGTTTGCTGAGGTTTTTTTACGGTCGATACATTGGAGGCATTAGCTTTTTTACTAATTCTATTAATTTGAATTTCAGCTGCTCTTTGTAGATTGGTTGGTAGGATGCTACTTAATTCATGGGTAGCAGATGACAAGCGATAAGTTTTGGCCCTTTTTTCCTCCTCAGTTCTTAATTTCTGTTCGATCTGTTTATTTTTATGATAGCTGAGACGAGAAAAAGTATTTGGGGCATGTTCTGCTATCTTAGACGTCTTTGAAATTTTTGTGCCCACACTGCTGTCTGCGAGTTTCGTTTCAAGGATTTGTTTCGGCAGGGTCCCGGAATTTATGCTTTGATGGTATCCTTTCAAAAAACCTTGAAAGTTCTTTTGACTTGGATCGTACATAATAGATAAAAAATCTTGTTTCGAAGCGGAAGAAAGTTGTTTGTTGTTCATTGAAGTAGAAATTTCAGAGCGCGGTAAAGACTCTTTAGTAGTTTGGTGTATCTTCTGGTAAGTTGGAAATGACTGCCTTGTGGTACTATTTGAGTTTTTTATTGGTAGTGAATTTTGACTTTCAGTCTTGGTTTTTGGTGGGAAAACGTTGCTTACGGCGTGGGATCTAGATAAAAGAAATTCTTCAAACGCCCTTTGACTTGGCGACTCATTTTGTTTCTTGTGGCTTGTATTATCTATTATATCATTTGGAATGGAATAATTAACAGACGACGGAATATTATGATTTTTTAAGATATTTTCATCTAAATTCGTTCCGGACATTTCACTCTGACCCAATGACAATTTATTGTCAGATTTTGCCATTGTGCCCAATGAATGAACGCCTGAATATTCTTTAAGACCCAACTGGTGCGATCTCACAAAATTATCACGACGAAATTCAAGAAGTTTTTTTATATCAGTTTTCTCTTCGCTGTCGTCTATGTGTGCATTGTTAGCTTTTATACTTATAGGTCTGTTATTGTTAGGCACTGTTCGTGATGCAGAATTTATTGTATCCACAGTTTGAGTTAGGTAATTTGTATTTAAATTACATTCTGGTAAATTCATGTCATCCACAGAAAACAAACCATCAATAATAACATTAGAGCTCTCTTGTGCAGCATTGACTATTATTTCTTTACTACAGAGTGGTCTCGTTGGATACATCATTCTCTCAGTGTGTTTAATAAGTTTGCGTAGTTCACTGTTATTTTTAAATTTCATATTAACGAGTTTGTTTAATGCACTATTTGAAGCAGCTTCTTTTTTGGGTTGTGTTTCTGTGGGTGCTTTTTTCTTTTCCCTTGAATTGCTCTTTTCTTTAACATCCTTCTTATCCTTAGCTAATTTCTTTTCTTTCAGCCGCACCTTTGTTTTATCGATTTTTGACGTTTCATCAATGTCTCTACAAACGTTGGATTGCCCACTGTCTCGGCTGTGTTCTACAGTGTCCAAACCTGTTGTCTCAGGCTGTCTAACTGCGTCTAGTTTGAGTGGATCTTCCAACATAGATGAAATGACAGCAGGAATTTTCTTCTTCTTTCTTCTGCGTCTAACAACAGTAGAATCATCACTGCTTGGCGATGGGCTTTCATAGAAGGCTTCTTGCCAGATTTCTGGGGGCACAGCATCCGCGAGTGGTTCTTGTAATTCTACTAAATGTTCATAGCCTGCGAAGAGTTCATTTTCTTGATAAAACTTTAAACAATATAAGTACAGTACTTTAATATGACAAGAAAATTAGATTTCTTTAAATGCACTGTCTATTAATTACGTCAAATCGTTATGTACTTAAAATTTACTCATTCTGTATATAGTTTACGCAAATAGTACAAATTTAAATAAAATGGTTTAACACGCGATATATTAGTTAAGTTAAACTTATTTGAAAATGATTTTTAACTTCGCCTCGAACTTTTTAATGCTTTGCAGCGTTTTAAACGGCTAAAGTGTTTTATTTAAATATTTACTCATTCTGCATTAATTATGCATTGTATGTTTTTATGCTATTAACAGATCGGTCAACTTGAAGGTTTGTTGTTCAACTAATTTATCAAGATTATGGTGATAAATTAATGGCTTATAAGTTTAGTATTAATTTAAAAAAAAACTAAAATGTTTTACCCTTTTCAATGCCATAGTAAATATCATCTTCATTGTTCACTTCCTCTGGTAGGTGCTGGAAGGACCGTGGATCTAAGTTAAGAAATTTGAGCTCAGTCGTAAGAGCCCGCGTACCAAAGTCAGTACGTTTCATATACGCCCTGCAGTTATCTAGTAGCACCTCACTGGAATATGAATATTAGCTATTATAATTACGCTAATGTGTGATGTAACCAATTACTAACTAAAAATTTAATTAGCATAACTAAACAAAATTAAAAGAAAGAAATGTATAAAACATTAGTAGATATTACGAAATTAATTCGATATAATATCAAATCTGAAGGGGTTGTTGAAGTAATGGTACGAATAATCAACGGGTCTTAATTTCGATCCCCTCTGGATACTGCGTGTTTCATCAATTTACAATTTCTCTGGGACAGTTAAGACTTCATCTGGAACTACCGTCCACAAATGAAAACTGCCGTGGGAAGTATTCGCGTTTTGTTATCATTTCCGAGCATCCAAAGTAAAAAAAAAGTTGTTAGTTTTGTTTAGATGTAATGTAGATGTAATACGGCTGGGCCTATACCTTCTATTCAGGGAACATCACGCTTGTCTCTCTTCTTCTAGCATAAAAAAAAGATAATAACACATGAAAGGATTAAGCTCACCGTTCCATGTCCCATGTAAGAGTTTTTACCCTCGGACCTGATAGAAGTACAGCTAAATCATTGCAAAGCTCTGGGTCAAGACCTAGCGCTTCGCCTTCGGAGAATATTGATGTAGACAATATGTTAGCTTGTTGTTGTGTCTTCTTTATTTTCAGTGTCTCTGATGTCTTCACCAAGTTGGTCTGTGTCCTACTGTCTGTGGCCCAACTTCCGAATTCTGATGTTGTTTCTGAATTTATTTCATGAGTGTCCTGTAACCGATAAAATTATATATAACTACTATGCGTAAAATGAATGGTCCATTATTATGGTTGTAAAACAATATAAAAAACAAAGAGTTATAGCGTTTATAAGGATAAGTTTAAGTACCACTTATGCACGATGCATGCATGCTGAAAAGTATAACAAACGTCGTGTTAAAAAATAATAAAATTAAAAAAAAAAGTCGTCATAATAGTGATTTTTGATATCGCTTAGTCCATATAATATAATGCATATTTCTTTATCCCTGTGCCATCATCTGTGCCACAGCTTCAATCTATAAAAGATCATCACTAGTTTTCTATGGTATAAAATCGGCCATATTTCTGATAGTCCAATTGCCAAGTTAGAAAAAATACACTATACTGATTTTTTTAACGAACCTTGATGGGTTCCAATGCAGGTGCGCTCTTAACCTCTTCGTACATTATAGGTGAAGGATGTACAGAGAAGGCTGTCAATACACACTCATATTGAAGCCGGTTGCTCTTCGATAAAAGGGTACCTAGGTTTTTAAACCACGTAGACAGCGTTTTCTCTGTGGAACGCGCTTCTGCAGACTGAAATATTTATATAATCTAATTTAATGAAAGATAAACTTTACTTTAAATACATGTGACAAGTTTAGTCCTGGTTTATTTAAAGAGCTTTAACAAGAGAATTCGACAGGTAGTTAGGAGCCCAGCGGTAGGGAACAAAAATTTTCATAGGCTTGTTGGTCCAATGGCAGTATCACTGATTATTATGAATGTTCGCATGGTACTGGGAGTAACACGGTAAACCTTATTTTTCTATTATTGTCTAGAATATCTAAACATTAAGCAGGTGGTAAGAATATCTAAAATCCTGGCAGATCAGAATGTAAAATACCATAAACTGTAATCTCATTGCTGTTTTGGTTGGGCAAAGCCAAATTAGTAGATAGTGCATCTGGTTTACAAGTTCTATTGCTAGGGTATATTATTACTTTTTATGGTGAAAAATAAACTGATTAAGTTAACGGCATGCTTGGCTTTTCGCTTCTGTTACAAAAATTACACATAACATTCAGTATTGTATTAAAGCACAACTTCGGATAATAAAAAAGGTTGTAGCCTGTAATCATAGCTATAAAGAAAAATGTTACTCTGAATGAACATATAATAATTACCTTATCCTTGTCTAATTTAAGTTTCTCTAGTTCGTTCATACCAGCAGTGATCGCACGAACGTATAGCTGGCAGGTTAACTGGATTCTCTCGCCTTTTAACTGAAAGTTGTCATATAACATTTTAGTTAAAGTTATCATGGACTCTTCACATCGCGTTTTGTAAAATATTACTACAGTACTAATAATAGCACAGGTATTTAATTTCAAATTGGGAGTGAAATATGAAAAAACACTAATCTGTATTTACAGACGTTCTTTAAAGATTTGTTATACAGAAATGTGTATTATGCTCCAGGTTAAACATAGGAGAATGGGAATCACACTTTGGAAATCAGTTTATTTATTTATACATCAACAGATCTGTACAAACATTACTTATTAATACATATTATTAGTATATAAAGTAATTGTATTATGATACTTTACATATTTAATACAATTTTTCTTTATCATATTAGCATATTATTGTCTTTCGGGCTGTTCAGCCGATGTGAGCGAGAAGAGGTTCTCGACGTTTCGCCATCACGTGTGGACGGCATCTTCAGGAGATGTTGACTCCTCGATTGCTCGAAGAATTCTTCGAGCTCACATCGACCGAACAGCCCGAAAGACAATAATATGCTGATCGATGGCCGTGAAAGCCTTACTCAATTTATTTATCATATTAATTTCACATTTATCTATTAAGACTATTTTCTATATACTTAGGACAACACTAGTCGGACTATCTTTCAGTGACGCCGAAAGCTATTCATACTAGGAGTATTGCAATATACCTGTTTATGCACAGCAGCTGCCATGGTGTGCAGATGATGCGCAGTAGCAGCTGGAGCAGCTAGCGCTCCGCTGGCTGTGCTCAGTTGGTCGGTCTCGGTCATAAGACGGACCATGGAGCGCGTGCAGCCGTAAAGCGCCATTAGCACCGCCCCGCGACAATTCGGCACGACCATGCACCGCGTTATGGTTACCTAAGAATTAAAATTTTATTATGAATATCATTATTACCATATAATCTAAAAATCGAAATTGAAAAAATGTTCGACTCGGGCAGGACTTGAACCGGCATTCCAATTGAGCTACCGAGTCCTACACCTCTCATCATCGAACTTTTTCAACTTATTGATACATGCACCTCTCGCGCAATGTCATTTCAACCTTAACACTTGCGTACTAAGGTTCAACGTCTTATGCTTTGCAGCTTAAGAAAATCATTAAAGATGAAATTACAAAGTTATAACGTTTGAAAACTTTAATATTGTTCATATGTTATTATTTTTGGACATGAATGCACTATATAATGAGTCGAATTTTTTTAGATTTTAAAACATATACATATATTAGACATGTGAAAAACATTAAAGTTTTCAATCATTATCACCGTTGGAATTTTTTACCAACTTAAGTACACTAAGCGTGCTATGTGAAAAGATTAATATTTCTGTGTCTGTGTTTGAAAATTCTTTAACTATTAAAAAACTAGCAATGCTATAATTGTTGTTAGAAAATAGTAGGTGTTCCTTACTTACGTTACTAGTTTAATAGATAGAATGAATAATGCTTTGTTTGATATGTACATACCAAGTTATGTACATATCAAAAATATATATATTTTTTTAAATTGCTTAAATAAAATGTGTCTGAAATAATTTCAGATTGCAAAGGGGCTAAACTTTTATAACTTCTTATAAAACAAACCATTTACATAACATAAATATACCTTGAAAAAAAAAGGTAAGAAACACACAATCATATGGATATGTGTGTATAGAAAACAAAAAGTTGAGAAAAAGTTGAGAAAAAGTATACTTTAGAGATATCCCTTGTGGGCTAACACATTTCTGCTACCCTTTGAAATAAAGAATATAAAGCATGGAATAAGGAATCTAAAAAGGTATCCCAGGATTTCTATAAACCATTACAGGTCAAGTATTAAAATGTGATGTTTTGTGTACACATAGTAGATAGAGTACAGCGAAACCAACCTGTGCAATTAATAAAGCGACTGCTTTGGCGTTCTTCCATATTTTCTTCTCTTTGGGAAATATAGCTGGGCGATTTTGAAGTCGCTCGACCAGTTGGCAAGCGTCGCGTAAGGGTACTTGTTTTGCCTAAAATGTAACAGGACTTTTAATTGTGTAATGCCTTTCTTTAGTGTTATAAATAACCCTTGGTCGTACGTTCACATACCGGGAACATCACTAGTACAAAACAAAGTTGCACTTTCTGTCCTTATGTACGCTGGAATCTTTAAAACTACGCAACGGATATTGATGTATTTGTTTTTAAAGGTAGATTGTTTCGTGTGTGTTTTTCTGTAGTGTGTTACTATTAGCATTGCACCCGAGCGAAGCCGGGGCGGGTCGCTAGTATAAATTTATTTTTTAGCTGTAATAACACTGATCAGTGACAAACATGTCATCCACTAGATTTTAAGACTACTATCTCCATCATAATATTAGTAAGAAGGAGATCTATTTTATTGCAAGTCAATTCCTATGTCAATCATCAACAATATAACAATCTTACCAATTTTATGCAGGAACGTCGTGTTGTCTTGTGAAGGAGAATAAACTCCAAATCTGTAATGAGTTCCCAGACCTCTGGTGTGAACCCGGCTTCCTTTTTTAAGATAGCTGAAAATGTGCCATCTTCAACTGCCACAGTGGTTTCTGTTTAAAAATACATACATTATTAATGGCATGACTGATGCAATAGAAAAAACGTATAACTAATAATAAGTTTAAATTTATTTACGACAGAATAGAGAGCTTACAAGTCTTGGGTCCAAGTTAGGTTAGTACATAAAATGTAGCTTTCTTAAGTTTTATGTGTTGTTAAGTTAATATCATATATACACAAAGAACATACCCTTCAAGTCTATCTGTTCAGAGTCCGGCAAAAGCTTAACGCAGACGCGCGCGCGCTGCATTACCTCAGTCGCTAGTCGGAGCGCTAGATCCACGCACGATTTGATCGAAGCCATATGACGCAGACGCGTCGCGAACATCACACCACACTCTTCCTTCAACCATTCTAGAACTGCAAAGATTTTTCATTATTTCATTTTTCTAGATTTGAATGTAATGATTTCAAGGTTAAATGGAAAATTGAAGAAGTTCTTGTAACACTCAAAAGATTAGCAACAGTTTGAATTAATAAAAATTATTAGATCATGTATTGCTAACATTTAGGCATTACCTCTATATGAGGGTATACAATTTTTTTTTGTATACCCTCATAAAGGTATGTTAGAAAGGCGTTTAATCAAGGCATATCGGTAACACTAGACAATTGACAAATTAAATATAATACAGGCAGTAAATGTTTATATTACATATTATCATTATAATTAACTGCTTTAATTAACTTATGTTTTACAATATTTTCTTGTAAGGATGTGGAGCACATATCTTAAAAGTCAGTCAAATTAACAAAGGTACTCACTCTCATTGTCACTTAAGGTCTGATCCTGATCCAGTAGAGCTTTAAGTACAGGATGGTCCCAGGGATTTGGCAAGATCCTCTTGAACCATTGCGATTGAGTCTGTAGTTGTAGCTCCCACTGCTTGCTGACCCCATCTCGCTTCAAGATAGCTGCTTCACTGTCTTTCAGAAATGCATCTATAGCCTCCACAAGTAGGGCCTGCTGATCTTGGCAGTTTGTCCATTCTGTCTGTAAACATAAAAAAACAATATGGTTAATATAGTTTAGAATATAGTATAGCATTATTACAGCATAAACTATAGTGACATTCAATTGGGAAACTGTGTCATGAATAAATACTAAATCTTACTCACACTACAATTCATTCATTAATACTGCACTATTTCAAACCTACCATTAAAAAGCAAACACTAATCAATATGTTAAGTTTTACTTTAAAGAAAAGCTACCTGCAAAATAGTTAAAGCAGTGTGCCGTTGCACCCAGCAAAGTAGATGTGGGTGAGTGGAAGGTGCTGAATGGCTGCAGAGGCTGTGAATGTGCCTCCACGCCTCGCACACAAGCTCGGTCCTCTCTAGCCCTGAGCAGTCACCGGAGAGACGAGATTCCAAGGTCTAAAAAGAAACAATTAGTACCACTATACTCATGTCTAATGTGAGGGTAGGTTACACTTAAGCATAACTTTGGAGCTTTTTAAAACTATTGTAGTTGATGTTAATGTAATAAGACTGAATTTAGCTCGGTTGTGGTATTTGGCCAAACCACTGAGAAATGAAATGAAAGAAAGAAACAATTAATTAGGCATGATAATATTTGTTCAAACTACACTTTAAGGTATATAAAATACATATTGCTATGTATTGTGTGTGTATTGGAATTTCCACTCAAAATAGCAGGCTGATATAATTTATTGTCAGAAGCATGATTTCAAGAAAAGTTTTTTAACAATCATTATAATATATAATGTCAATATAATAAGCAATAATTTTAACGTAAACGTTTTAATATACATATGTTTCGATTTTTTTTGAAAAGGAATTAAGCACCATATATTAAATAGTTTGCATAGTCAACAGCGAACGATATACGTGACTTCAAGAGCTTTTGATATGGCTGTCAATTGGTATCACACAAAACAAATTGAGTTGCAAATATTGCTTTACCTTTTTCATTAATAATACTTTTTTACTGTAGGCATAGCGACAATTAAAGCATGAATTACTTAAAAAACTGATATTTATTGTTGACTTTATCAACCTTCATCATCCAAAAATTGGGTGCCAACTAGTGCTCTTAATATCTTTAATAAGATTTTATCATGATAGAAGTAACGAATTATTAGCTTAAGTAGAATAATTCGGTAATGCTCCCGCTTAAGTAAGAAGTGTAGTATATTACATATCGTAGATTTTTATGAAAACAAGGAATCCAAGAAGACAAATATGGCGTCGGTAAAGAACTTACAACCACAACGGCGTCACGTTTTGAATTGGAATTTTCACACAATATATAATAATACTCACCTTATAAAGTTCAATAAAATAGCTTTTTCCTTTTGCGCTACAAGCTTGATTACTTTTCACTTCTTTTCCGTCATTTGTAGAAGTCATTTCTTATAAAAATATCGCGGAGAGACATTTATGCGCTTGTGTTTTCGTAATGGTGCTGTCAAAACTCGGTAAAAACTAAAAAGACAAATAGTCGTGTGGTGTGTCGACATTTAATCACTCTAGAGTTTATGGAACTTTTATCCATAGCAACCTTTTTGTTGCACTTCGAAACAATGTCCATAAACTAATGAATGTAAAGAGAAAATATTTTTTTCATTCTACAATTTGCAATTAAATGCAATTACATGCTAAAATTACTCACCTATTAAAAGAAAAAAACGAGCGTATTGTGCTATTACAATGCTGTAGTACAATTTTCGCAACTGGCCAAAACGCTAAACAAATAGTGTAGTAGGGTAGATCGTAAGATCCAACACGTCGTCAATGCAATATAATTGTAACACATTTACACTTTTAAGGGCCGTCAGATTTAGAACAATTCCAGTCACGGTCTAAGTAAATAAATTATAATAAAATATTATTTAAATAATAGAACCTCTCTCTCTTTCTCTCTCTGATAAGATCGGCTGGACAGGAAGAAACTGTTACATGTACAGATTATATTTGATTATGACGTTTGATACTGAGTCAAATCAAAAATCGTTTATGTACGTTCAAAAAGAAATGAGATATCACTAGATACGCTAATGTTTATACGTTAAATATAACACGACTAATTTAAGTCACTCTTTGTAAAAAAAATAATTTCATTCAATCTTGAGTAATTGATTGATTGATTCTTTTTTATAACTGTCTCTATTATCTATCTGTGGAAAATATAGGAAAAGATGAAGAACAAGAAGTCTTTTATCTATGATGTAATCTGAAGAAATACTTTTTAATACTAGCAATACAGTATTACAAAGCAACGCGAAAGTGTCAATTCGGGAATATTGCGTTTTCTCAGAGAAAATTCTTTTACAATAATTAAAATGTAATTTACACAGTATTGTTGAATAATATAGTTGTGGTTTAATGGTACTTGTTTTTTTTTAATTAAATAATTTTCTAAATTAAACAATAACGACTGTATAAATTTATAGTGTCACTGTGTCCGTATCACTAATTCCAATTGAGAACACAATAAATTAACGCTATTTTACTCTTATTAGTACAGTGATAAAAGCTTGCGTGTTATTAAATGTATTAACCAAACAAGAGCCATCACAAGTGTGTTTGTATTTATGCAAATCAAACCCGAATTCTTTCTTTATATCTACATCTGTTACAAATCATGAGGTTCTCCAAGCTTAAAGTATACCCTTACACCTCGAAACATTTTTAAAATCCTTAAATTCAGAATATGTATTTAGAATTATTAGTTATATAGTCATTGATTGAATCCTGGGTTTGATTTAAATTAGTGTAAAAAATCTGTGTTTTTGTGAGTGCAGGTGATGTTTGTACAATGTGTGATAATTTTGGCTTTTAAAGCACATTTAGAGTGATCAAAACATGGCAAAAAAATCTGATAATACTGGAGGGAAGCTAGTAACCATATCTGTTATTGGATTATCTGGTAAGAATTTCAAGAAACATTTAAAATTTAATAGATTAAAATTAGTTTTACTTACAATTACTTATTTATAAAGAGCTAAGAATTTATTAAGATTTATCAAAAATTAAATGTGTGGACAACAATTTAAAGTTACTTAGCTACGTGCTGTATTACCAAAGGTATCTTTTATTTTATATATAATAAAGAACTTCAAATTGAGAAGGCCTATTAAGTGATGCAATTCTCTTAAAAATATATATTTGTTAAAAAAACATTGAAATACCATTAACATTAATTAAAATAAAAGTAGTATAATAATAATAGTAAATTTGAAATCTTGGATACATTAAATGTAGAGCCTGAAATAAATAAGTAATATTACATAAAGTCTTTGAAATTATTTTTATTTTAAAGCCAAAATTCCCTTTCAGTATGATTTTTGAAGTATGTAAGCTTTTTTTAGAGTGTGAAGTCAGAACAAAAAAATGGACTAATGACTGCTCTATTTTTTTTAAGTCCAGGAGCAGAAGTCTGCACAACTACTTGCATGTAAAAAAAAGATGACTGAAACTTTTGAAGCTTATTTCCATCATCAGAATGGAGAAATGGAATTTATACGATATATTTTACGATAATCCTCGACCTCTTTGTTACTGATTCTAAAAATAACTTAAATAAACTTTATCTGACAAGCGGTGCTACTCGATATCTATTGTTATCTCATTGTATGAACTTCCTGTCAATAATGCATTTCCTTTGCTTATCTTTGGTAATAGTATTAATGATCACCACCTTCGTATGTTAGTGGAGATATGCTTATTGGTGATGATTTATCTCAAGATTGTAGGAGTAAAACATAATATCAGTTGACAAAAGATTATCTTGATTGTCCAATCCTTATATTTATTACCCTTATATATAGATATTATATAATTTGTATTAGTTTTACCTGTACTAATATATAAAGCTGAAGAGTTTGTTTGTTTGTTTGAATGCGCTTATCTCAAGAACTACTAGTTCGAATCAAAAAATTATCTTTTTGTTGATTAGAGCATTTATGCTTCGTGATAAATAGGAATGAAGAAATAGTGGGAAATGTGGAAAAGACTGAGATTTTTTTATCTTGAAGGGTTTACAATCCGTAGACTGCGAAAGCGGTTCAAGATACCCAAAAGATATTATTCCTTTTCAAAGAATAAAAAAAATTACCACTACACTATATGTCTATCTTTTAAGATTAACTTTCAAGAATGACGGGATGAGGCGGTCGTCGTGATTAACAGCTTAAATTCATAAAGATAAGGACAAGGTTTGCAAAAACAAATTTGGATGTAAAAAATATATTTTCTAAGCAGATGAAGTCGCTGACACAGCTAGTAATATATATATACATATACACTAGACTTTGCATAGTTAACTTCTATATTTCGTATTTTAAACCATTATATGTATTATTTAAATGTGTACCACTTGTGTAAACTACAGGCTATACTTAAGTATACAACTTGTTTTGTTTAAAAATGTACTAAGGACTTTCCTCTTACAGGTACAGAGAAAGAAAAAGGACAACTAGGTATAGGCAAGTCCTGCCTGTGCAATAGATTTGTTAGGACTGATGCAGACGACTACAATGTTGACCATATTTCTGTATTGAGCCAGGTGAGTACACTTGTCAAGTCCCATTTCATCACTGTCCTGGAACCGTAGATCTTCTGTTTAACACAATGTTCCCCTACTCCGTTACAGAATCTGGCACAAAGTAGGGTAGGTAATTTAATTAATAGTTTTATGTTGCATAAATATTTTTGATAGAAATATCTCTCTAAAGGGAATAAAGGGTGAATTTCTATGGCAATTATTGTTTGACAAAAGTGGGTGCACAATATTTTAAGCAACCTGCAAAAACATTTTTATATAATGAATGAGTCACTATATCGTAGCAAGTTGTTAATACACCAATTAAACCAAATATTTGAACTAGTAACATCTGTTTGGAAGTTGTTTAAAAGAGTTCTGCTTTAAGTCCTTATTTTTTGCGTGTATGATATTTTGTCTGTAATAGACATGTTGCATAGTAAGGTAATTGTTACTTATTAGAAAGATTATTAACATATTTAATTAACGCCAAAGAAGAAGAAGAAAGTAATTTATTGACTACTAAGGCACACAAAAACATATATTACACTTATTACTAAAACATAAAAAACAAAACATAATTTAATCTTAACAGTATAACTTAATATTAACAGGATAAAATAGTGTTGTGTGCTGCTAGTAGAATTGGATCTTCATATCACTCAGTTCATATCAGGCCCTAATGAAGACCAATAGTATTTTAGACAATTATAGCTCAATAGTAACTCGATGCCCAGTATTATGTTAAGCTATATTTGAATAGCATGAAAACAAATTTAAAATATTTTATTTATTTAAATAAAGCATTTTGACGGCTTAAAATGCGATATATATTAGTCAAACTTATTTGGAAATTATTTTAACTACGGCCCACCGTTTAGGATGCTTTGCAGCAGCGGTCACGGGGAGAATTATATATATATCGAGTTTTGAACCGTTAAAGTGTTTTATTTAAATGTGTACTACTCGCATAACTACAGACAGTATTAATTGATTTAGTCAGACAGTAAAGAAATGTCATTAACTTTCTGCCTGTAGATGAATAAGATTAAGTATGGTGAAAGAGATACCACGAAACGGACACCCAAATGTGTCTGCGCCGTGCTCCCGTCTCCCGTGGTTTCCAGGCTATTTACGAAAGTATATACATAGTAAAAAATAAAACGCGTCAGCTTTAGGCGAGCGTCTATAAACTACGCCTTTTTATTGAATAAATAATTTTGAATGTTCTTTCCGTGGAGACTTTGAATAGATGAAGGTACTGCTCTTCACAAAGTAATGTCGAGGTAATGTTATTTATATTCAGATTGTTCAAGGTAGTCGAATACTATTAAATTAAACACTTAAAATTTCGAAAAAAAGACGAAAAGATGATTTAATTTTTTGACTTAAAATGTCTAATGTATACGAATCCCGCAAATAACGAAAAAAAAATACGCTGTGAATCCCGGGTTCGAATTCTGTCCGTGTTATGGTTTTCAATCTAAATAATAAATTTAGATATGAAATATATCCATATGTAAAGTCTTGCTATGTATTTCCTAGCAATATTGATGGTTTGGAAGGAGGGGGAAGTTACCTGCTTCTTACTTGCTGTAATCGTGGGTGACGTTGAATGCATTCCACGTAGACAGCAATAATAATTATGGCGTATTAATTTATTTTCTACCTCAGCAATTTGAATGTATGTATTTAAAAAGTAAATCGCTATTTGCATTTTTCTTCAAATCGCATCTCTCCGCTATGCAAAAAATAAAAACATAACCATGAAAACCAATTCATCTTCGGAGTTTTGACGCGATTGAAAGTGAAGTTATAAAAACCCCCGCGGAACCACGAAGAGATTGCTTCTAATAAAATCCATTTCATTTTAGTGAACTTTACTCTTTCAGAAACATTTTTGCTTATCAGCTTTTAATTTGATCGACATCAGTTTCATTCGACGACATTATATTATAGTTCACAACTAGCTGTGTCAGCGACTTCGTCCGCGTAGAATTTGTTTTTGCAAACCTCCTGTTCAACTCTATAAATTGAAGACGCTCATGACGTCGGTCGCATCCTGTCTTTCTTACAATTTAAACATATAAGATAGACCTAAAGAGCCGTGCCGCGGACGATTTTTTTAGATTATTCAAAGAGGGGTCATTCTTTCAGTGACATTTTTTTGGTGTCTTGAACCGCTTACGCAGCGCACACAACGGAAACTGTCAAATATGAATTTTCCCAAATTTCCAACTATTTCTTTGTTCCTATTGATCGCAGCGTAATATAATATAGCGTTGAAGACATTCTCGAACACAAAATTGCGATTGAAACCACTAGTCAGAATCATCACAATTCACAATCAGAATTTTTGCTGTACAATGCTGTCGACCTACTAATCACGCACTTTATGGCATTTTCCATGTATCCCAAATGATTGGTAAAATCATAACCGCGTGTCGAACTTGACTATAACTACCTTACGATAGATATAAAGATATACCTACGACAGAGAGCGCGACGAAATAATTAGATACGATTTTGCAATTGCAAATTTTAACAATAATGAAAGCGAAAAGAACATTCATTGTCTATAGAATGAAAGTAACCCGAAATAAAAGCAGCGGTGCGTAGGAACATCTACTGTGGTTGCGTTATGAATTAATAATTGTTTGTTATGTGAGTAAGCGGTGAGAAGTCTGATGATGCTATGCGATAAGGAGCACGATAATGGTAAATAGGCGAGGTGACGTTGGGCTTAATTTGTAATTAAAAACTAGAGTGAATATACCGCGGTCCAGGGCTCGTAGCTTGGATGCGAAATAGAAATTTATCCAGAAACAATACACAAACGACAACAACATTTACAATTACAACTTATTCTAGAAACATAAAAAAATTGTACAATTTTTAAATAAAAATTCCTTCAAAAATTCTTCATACCTTTTTCGTTTTTGCAGCAGATTATGTATTACATTTTAATTTACCTTGAGACAGCCTATTTACAGACAGGCGGACAGCAAAGTCTTTTTTAGGTTCCTTTTTTACTCTTTGTGTACGGACCCCTAAAAAGAGAGCCACCGCGACGGTAGCGATAGGCGTAGATAGATAAAGCAGTTTTTTGCTTAGGACTAGGGTATTAGTTACCTTTACTATCAGTTATTATTATGAATCTCCACCTACAACTTTGCCTAGAAGAAATCGCTTCTTAGTGATAAGTCAGTTTCCCGATTTATATGGCATCTATGGCAATCGGAGGCCGAGCTAACCCAAAAGATTAGTTTTACATTTTGTCTATTACACATATACAGAATACATTATAAATTAAAAATTGTATTAAGCTCTTATAAATAGTTAAGGTCCCGTACTATATTTCTATATATGCAAGTTCAAATGGCTCAATTTATAAACTAAATTATAAAAGTTACTTAGTTAAGTAAAGAAAATCTAGTACCAGCAGCCAGGTTTGGAAATACCGGTGTATAGCGCATTTATGCTGTTGTTGCGCTCAGAACAGAGTCTGTTTGCACGCGCTGACAAACGCCATCGTAGTGGTTTCAGGAAAAAAATAATTACCATTTAGCTTATGAGACCTTCGAAGCTACGAAAATATATTTATTTTATTGATATTGATTTTGGTGATATAAAATTGTATTGTAATGTATATTCGCGTAAACTTTACATTAATTTTACACAAGATTAATTTATTAAAACCACGTGTACCACCGTACCACCACCATAATGAAACACGTTTTTTGCCCCCGTACCAATATACTCGTAGACGCTGTTTAGTGCATGGATTCCATAGTTCCAGTCCCGAAGCAAAACGATGATGTGTTCTGTTATAGTTCAAAAGGCTGATTAACAACAGCATTGCTTTTAAATAAAACACTTTAACGGTTTAAAACGCGATATATTAGTTAAACTTATTTGAAAATGATTTTTAACTTCGGCCCGACGTTTCGGATGCTTTGCAGCAGCCGTGGTCACAACGGGGAGTTAAAAATCATTTTCAAATAAGTTTAACTAATATATCGTGTTTTAAACCGTTAAAGTGTTTTATTTAAATGCGTACTACTCGCGTAAACTATAGACAGTATTTAACAGCATTGCTTTGCTTGTAAATTATTTCGTACAATTTACTCAAAAATGTGTCTGTTTTTCGGTTCAGGCTTTCATTTTAAATATTCAGTTCTTTTGTACATCAACTGACCCAAACAGATACCGCAAAAGATTTGTGTATCGTAATAATTTTTCCCCTAGAAATCACTTTTATATTTCTTTTATTTTCATTTTCTGTCCGGAATCGGAAGTAAAAGCCACACGACGCGCGCGGAGCGTTGTGTGAAAATAACGTGTATAGAAAAAAGTGTTCTCTCTGTATTCGGTTTTCCATTTGATAAATATGGTTTGGATAGCGCGTACCGTATTTTTACCAATCTATAGAGACAAACAAATGAATACAAAGTGAAAATCTATTTTGTATCTTTGTAAACGGCTATCTAAATTATAAGTTGTACATATTTTCAATCTCTTCTAAAATTATATAGCTAAAAAGTTTGTTTGTTTGTTTGAACGCGCTAATCTCACAACTTTTTGTGTTGGTTGGACCTATTAGCGAGGAAGCCTTTAGGTTATAAAACTTGAGGACTGATAGGAACAAAGAAATAGTCGGAAATGTGGTAAAAACTGAAAAAAAAAAATTCAATTTCGGCTTCCCCGGCTTCAAGAAACCTAGTTATTTATAAAATAATGTTCGTTCTTTAAATGATCTAAAAAAAAATTTCGCGACAGTATATGTCTATCTTTTAAAATTAACTCGCAAGATCGTCGGGACGTGAACGACTTCGTGGGTAACAGCTAGGTGTATTCTATAAACCTGTAGAGGTTTATGCAAAAAATATTGTCCTGTAATGGTAGAATATGTTTATAATCAAATAAATCAAAAAATACGTCCAAAATTACTTTTCCACGCAGACATATTCACAGGAAAACTTACCCGATGAAAAAAAGCAAAACTTTTATTAATATCAAATATGTATCCTTCGCCTGTCGAAACTATAGTTATAGGATTAAAATTGCCCGTAGCGAGTACAAATCGTTAAATGTAATACTTTTAACGGTTTTAAACGCGAAATTCAAGAGTAAAATTATCTTCAATTAACAACATTTAAAATTAGGATGCTAAAATCAGATTATATGGAATTAAGTGAAAATTTTTCGCGTAACTTAAAAAAATAAATAGTTACAAATATTATACAATAAGCTATCTCTTCTACAAGTGTTTATATATACATAATAAAATGGTTGTCATCAGTAGATATATAAAAAATCCAGTGTTATATATAGAAGGTTAACTAATTCTAGCTTAGGTCCGCTCGCAAGAAAACTTGCGGAAGCAAACAATGTAACTTATTAGATGTCCGACAATGCATAGATGAGCTAAATCCATTGACGAAGCGTAATACTGTGGCTTCGCTTGATTTCCTATTATAAAACTGCGCCTTTCGTGGAATCTCTTAATCTTAATGGATTTTTTAATCGCTTCTTTGCGAGAGGACTTTCTGATATTAGATTCCGTTGATTATTCAGTCGTTGCATAGTAAGTAGTATATTCTATTGGTTTACTAAGTTTCGAAAAAATCCACTTCGAGAAGTTAAGATAATAGCTAGTAAATGGTTAAAAAGTGTAAGCTACGATCTGCTGTAGGATTAGAAAGAATCCCAGTTAAGTCATCACACATCCTCACCATTAATCACTTTCTAACACACACATACACATCATCACACATGTTAAATTGAAAGATATGAAGTAACTAATTTTATGATATGGTAGAGCTGGAATCCCTGGCTCCCTAGGCACCTATTCACTTAAAAAATCTGTTCGTGAAATACCCTAAACAACATAACACCTTCCATCAAGTAAACCGTGCTTGTCTGTCGTCCTCTATGAAAAAGAACCGTAGATAACATCTTTTAATAGTAGCTAGAAGAGTGAGGCATAATGTAATCAATGCTTTAAAAAAGTAGTGATTGATAATGAAGAAATTATTAATAATAAAAAATCTTTTATTACCAGTACATTAATACTCATACAATTAAAAAAAATCATGGGCTGTATGTATACGCATTATAATTTCAACAAAGTAACCTTAGCTATTTCAAGAGAATTTCTATTGTCAATATTGATATCGAGCTAAAACTTGTATTTGGTTTTTCCTTTTTGTTGTTACAGCGGCAGATTATATATTAAATTTTAATTTAGTCTGAGACAGCCTATTTACAGACAGCAAAGTCTTTTTTAGGTTCCTTTTTTACTCTTTGTGTACGGACCCCTAAAAGGGAGCCACCGCGACGGTAACGATAGACGCAGACGGATAATGCAGTTTTTTCGGTTAGCACTAGGATGTTGGTTACCTTTACTATTAGTTATTTGGCGAATCACCACCTACAAGGTTGCCTGGAAGAAACGAGCGTTTTCACAGCATACGCAATAGAAACCCACAAAGGTGGATAATTTTTCTCGTTTTTTCCATATTTACTATTTTTTCATCGCTTCTGTTTGTCGCAACTTGATGTTTTACAGGCGAAAGCCTTCCTTGATAAATGTGCCAACCAACACAGATATTTTTCAATTCGAGCCAGTAGTTCCTGATATTAGCGCGTTTAAACAAACAATTTACTATATTAGAACTATATTACTAGTATTTCTAAGACTAATTTGAAGCTTTATATACCGCGTACTAAATCAACCGGACACACAGGACTTTTTTGTATATCTCAGGATACAAAGTAATCACGTGTCGAATTAAGGCCAACGATTTAAGTGTTTACCCTAAAAACATCGTTAAAATTAGCATTCGTTATCTAGGTCACTACATTTTACCAAGTTAATACGCCTTGACCAAAACCAGTTTTTTTAACTTTGCATACATTTTGTCCGAAATGTATAATGAAGCTATACGTAATTGAAACATAAGGACGCTAGCTATACACCTGCATATATCTTAAAACAAAACGGTTCTTAAGTTACGACAGAATGTAGTGTTTTAAACGCTTACACGTGTATTGTACGATTGATAGATTCTAAAATACAATATTCTTAAAATAAATCACTTTTAACGATTTAAAACGCGAAATATATTAACTTATTTATTTCAACTGTGGCCCGACGTTACGTACTATTATAATTACGTCCTGGGTCACAATGGGTCAGTAATTACGGCCAAGGGTTGTTTTAGTAGGGTCCTTTGGTAAATCGTAGCTCAGTAGCCGAGAGGGCATAGCACCCGAAACCACATATGCGCTAAAGCGAATATCCAATGCCAAAAAAGGACGACAGCGCATCTTGCTTAGATGTTATATAGCTGGTTTATTTAACCTCCCATCAAATGAGCCCTATACTTGTCTGTCGTTCGCATATTATAAAAAAAAATATTTTAAAGATTGTTTGTTATCTAATTTGTCTTATATATCAAGCAACGAACAAGATAAAAATATCTAATTTATCTCCTTTTTTCTTCTAGTCGGATTTCAGCGGGAGGGTAGTCAACAATGACCACTTTCTCTACTGGGGCGGCGTTCAGAAGGAGAATGACGATCAAGAATATCGATTCGAAGTGGTCGAGCAGACGGAATTCGTGGACGATGCCTGTTTCCAACCGTTTAAAGGTAATTTATATGTTTTATTGTACAAAGAACTCATTTGACGGGATCGTGGGTCTAACGGTTGCAATGTATGGGTAATAATCAATAGGCCGTGGATTCGAGTCGAACATGTTTCCAATTTTTCTATTTAAAATTACGTTCGGCTCACGAACCCTCGTCCCTAAAAAAAAATCGATAACGTTCAGTTTCAGTCTGTGGATTGCGTCGACCGTGCTTCAGAAAAAATATAGACTGATTAAAACAAGACCCAGTAGCAATCGAACCCACTGCGAGTCCTTCGATTGTATTTTTATTTAGTAATGAAGTAATTTAAAAATCGAAAATTTTAAATTATATAGTGCCTTCATGCGCAATGACATGTAAAAAATAATAAAGTCTTCATAGAAGTAATAATATTTAAATAAAACACGTTAACGGTTTAAAACGCGATATATTAGTTAAACTTATTTGAAAATGATTTTTAACTTCGGCCCGACGTTTCGGATGCTTTGCAGCAGCCGTGGTCACGGGGAGATAGTTTAACTAATATATCGCGTTTTAAACCGTTAAAGTTATTTATTTAAATGTGTACTACTCGCGTAACTATAGACATTCGTGAAGTAATCAAAATGTTAACTTATTTTATAGCATTAAATTAAAATTAAATAAACTAAACACTTTTCAGCTGTGGGTAAAACGGAAACGTACATTAAACGATGCGTCGCAACCAAGCTACAATCGGCCGAGAAACTGATGTACGTCTGCAAGAACCAGCTTGGTATTGAGAAGGAGTACGAACAAAAGCTGATGCCAGATGGAAAATTGTCTGTGGATGGTTTCCTCTGTGTCTACGATGTCAGCCTCGTGCCTGGCAGGAGTTGGGAGAAGCAGGTATTAATCATGATAAATAGAAATCGCTGGTTTATTTATACTTGTTGAAAATGTCATACAAAGTGATAGTTATGTATTAAATACGTTGTAACAAGAGACTGTTTGTTTGTTTGCACGCGCTAATGTCAGGAACTACTAGTTTGAATTAGAAAACAACTTTTTGCGTTGGTTAGAGCATTTATCGCGGAAGGCTTAAGGTTGTGAAACATAACACCGTAATTGGGGTAAAGAAACAGTGGGAAAAGTCAATTCAATTGGGAAAATTTTCATCTCTGTGGGTTCCCGATGCGTACGTTGCGAAACCGGATTAATATACCTAAAAATACGTATCAAAGAATGATTCCTGTTACATGATCTAAAAATATGTCCAAGATAGTACAAGTGCAGTTTGAAGATTAACTTGCAAGAACGACGGTACGCAATCGAAGTCGTCGTTATAACCATAATTTCTAAAGATAAAGCGATTTACAGAAGCAAAATTCGTTTCCCAAAACAACTATTCTATCTAATACTATTTTTTTCTATAAACCAATGTATTAACACGTTTTTTCTTGCAAGTTCATCTTTAAAGATAAACACCAGACTAGACAAGCTCCTGAGATTTGTGCCTTCAAACAAACAAACTCTTCAGATTTATAGATATATTAGTAAAGATTTGAAAATGTATAAAAAGATAGGATAAAATGTTTTAGTAAAGCCAGTAGATTACAAACAAACAACAAACAAAACATTATATCATTAAAGCGACGAATCCGACAATGTTATTTCTTGAACCAAGTTCATATATATGTGATATTTACTATTTCAGAACGAAGTAACAGCAGCGATACTGCAAAGCATCCTAAAACTCAAGAAGCCAGTCGTTCTAGTGACATCCAAGAATGATGAAGCTTGCGAACAAGGGGTCAGAGAAGCAGAACGTTTGGTCCAAAGGAAAGAGTTTAAAGGGTCCATTCCTATCGTGGAGACTTCGAGCCACGACAATGTAAATGTTGACCAGGCGTTCTTTCTTCTTGCGCAGATGATAGACAAGTCTAAAGCTAGGATTAAGGTAATAACGCCATTTTAAAAACCATCAATGACGTACCGTCTGTACTTTATGCGAATATTAATATTTAAATAAAACACTTAACGGTTTAAAACGCGAAATTTTCAGTTATATTTATTTACAAATTATTTTAACTACGGCCGGGGAGACTTCGCTGTAAAGTATCCGAAGCGTAATTGAAATAATTTGTAAATAAGTTCAACTAATACATTTCGCGTTTGAAGTCGTTGAAAAGGTTTTATTTAAACCATTCATGATGTCAGGCGAATTTCGAGATTCACCATCATCACAATTTGAGGTAAATAGTTCTTAAAGAGGAGGTTTTGTCTCTTTTATTCAAATTGTAAATGGTACTGTGAAAGAGAAAGAACTATACTTCAATGACGACATCGGAGTATTTACTGTAAACAAATATACTAAATAATTAGTTTTTAAAGGAAACTATATTTCAATGCATTAGCATTATATATTATATATATAGAGTAAAAAATTAGATGAAGACAAGCAGGATATGGTAGTTCTGTTTGCACGAACACAGAACGCTGTGGTCACAACCCGCGTTTTTCTCTGAGAAGATCTACAATGTTATATCTCTGTTGATTTATTTTTTATGTCTTTTATTTAACTTATACGAAATATTGATTTATAAATCTCTTTTCTGTTTCAGGTTGCGAATTACGCTGAGGCTTTGCGGATAAGACGGGAACACCTAGACTTTGTTACGGAGGCATTCACTCAACTTATTAGGATACATGTACAAGATCATAAGTAAGTATTTGATCTCGGTGAATACACTCGACAGTATATTGGCCGTTTAGTTTCCGTGTCACTCAGAAGATGGTGCTAGTCTTAATTGTAATTTTAACACAGATTATACTAAAAAGTTATTTCTAATTAAGTCAAAATAATATTGTGCAATTTAAGCTTAACTTATGTCTACTTACAATTAGTGTCTATTTAAGTGGATGTTTGCCTGTTCTGTGTGAGTGTATGTATGAAGTGAGTGAAATATTATGTATGTATGTTGATAGATATGTAACGGGGAGTAAGTGTGGTAGGTTTTTTAGTTGTAATACCTGTTTCCCTTGCAGAACATTTGGTGCACATTTTTTTTAGACCAGTGTCGACAAGACACAAATCTGTCACCTGTAAACAGACAAACAGATTTGTGTGTTGTCTGTACACAGACAACATAGTTGGTTAGGTTTCTGTATTCTACACGACAGAAATTATCTGTTCTATATCTTTCGTTCACCTCACTGTTAGTTACGAGTATGTTTTATCAGTGAGTTTATCAAATATTTTATTTGTTGTACTAGTTTTTATTAAGGTGTTGGCACATTTAGCAGCAACGCGTGCTCCGCAGTGGCAAACACCTTTATAAGATCTTTGTTAGCAGCGTTAGCAGCTTAATAGTTATTTTAAATTTGTTTTTCCTCTTCATCTTTATAAATCTAAGCTGTTTTATAACCCACGACGTCGAGCGCGTCCCGTCGTTCTTACAAGTCAATCTTAACAGATAGACACATATTCGTCGCGGACCTTTTTTCAGATAATTTAAAGAGCAATTCAAATCTTTTCATACATATTTTTTGGGTACCTTGAACAGTTTTCACAGCTTACGCAGCGGAAACGCACAAAGAAAAATAATTTGTCCCATTTTTGTTTTACATTTCCCGCTGCCCCTTCGCTCCTATTAGTCGTAGCCGTGGTTTAGCCTATAACCTCCCTCGGTAAATGTAACCAACACAAAAACATTTTTTTCAACTGGATCCAATAGTTCCTGAGATAAGCGCGTTCAAACAAACAAACCTACAAACAAATTCTTCAGCTTTTATATTAGTATAGATTATTTAAACTTGTTATTTACTCCTTCGCAGAGAAATGTGGTCGGCCGTCAGCAAGAGATTGTGCCATTATCCAGAGTGGACGAAGTTCGTTCAGCAGTTTGGTCACGACGGGACTCAGGTGGTCTTTCGTCGACATATACGGCGCTTGAAGGAGGAGAGGTCTGCCAAGAAGCTCAGGAAGCAGTTGGCGAAGTTACCACAGGTTCTGTCCAGAATACAACTACCAACCGACGACTTACAAGAAAAGTGAGTAGTTTTAGTCAATTTATTTTAAACTAGCTGTGTTAGTGACTTTACCCGCGAGAATCGTTATTTTGGGCATTAAAATTAGTTTTTGCAAATTCCTTCATCATTATAAATTTCTTGCAAGTTAATCTTAAAAGATAGACATATAGCTTCGCGGGCTTTTCGGATTATATTGTCGCGGACCTTTTCGGATAATTTAAAGAGCACAATCATTCTTTTATACATATTTTTTAGTTATCTTGAACCGTTTTCGCAGCGTACGCAATGGAAATCCCCAACATTCCCAGTCTGGAAATACTGTCTGTAGGTTACACGAGTAGTACACATTTAAATAAAACACCTTAACGGTTTAAAACGCGATATATTTTAGTAAAAATTGTTTGAAAATTATTTTAAACTACGGCCCTACGTTTCGGTGTGAGCCGGCATGGGGCCCGGGTGCTTTGCATATCCGATGTAGCTATTTAAGCCGTTAAAGTATTTTTTTTAATTTCCCCGTGTTTTCACATTTAACCGTTTTAACCAACGGGGATGTTGTAATAATTTTGTAAAATTATTAGTTATATGAGACTAAAGCGTGTATTGTATCTTACAGCGATTGGGGTGTTGTGGTACGACAAATCCGTTCACATCGTGACTTCTCAGTCTACTTCAGCGAGGGCATACGTCACTCGTCGGGCTCCGGTTCGGGCTCCGAAGAGAGCCCCCTACCCATTGACACTACGCTGCGGGTCGGAGAACGCGCTAGATATCAGGTCAGTTGTCAAATCAAATCAAACTCGTACTTACGCTACAAAAAATAAAAACAAAAAACTTTACGCTATGCGAGATACTAAAGCTTACGCCAGTGACCACGGCTGCTGCAAAGCATCCGAAACGTCGGGCCGAGTTAACACATTTAAATAATAACACTTCAACTGCTAAAGTGTTTTAAATGTGTATTACTCGCGTAAACTATAGACAGTATTTAGTGTTTGTTTTTCTTATATATATCGCGTTCTAAATATAAATCTAATCATGTATTCAGGCTAAAAAAACTGATTTATTGACGATGGCAATATTTTTACAGACACTGGGACAGTCGCAGAAAATACCCTTCGAGATTTTGGAGACCAACGAAGCCGCTTCTGTGTTCAAAGCGTACCTTCACGAAGCGCAAGAGAAACAGAGAAACTTAGAGTATGTTAATCGTTAAACCTATACTAAATTATAACTAAGATAGATGTAAACACACTGTTTTGAATATCAAAATAAAATAACTTTTTGGTGCCCAAAAATACTTGGATATTCCTGTTTTGGATTTTACTGATTAGGCTTCACTTACTAGTTTCACTTCACTTACTACACGTACATTTTTAACGGGTTACAACGCGAAATATATTAATTATAGATATTGTTATTTATTTCAAATGCGACTTAACGTTACTCAACTACACATCCAGCGTTGGAGGGTGTTCCTAATGTTAAAGGGAAATTAGCTACGCTAACGCCATCTATTTCCACCAAATTAATTTTAGTTTATCCTCATAATTCCTAGGTGGTGTCAGCAATTCAAGAGGTTATTAGAGGAAACCGGCTACGTGACGCCCGGGAAGCAGTTGTCGGAAGTCCGTGTCCTTCTAATGGGCAGAGAATGCTACGAGGCACTTTCTGAGGACCAACAACAGCGGGTGTACGATGAACATCAAAGGGAGATACAGAGACGGGCAAAACATAACTTTCAGGTATAAATTATGTATTAGTATTTGAGAACTTTAATATTTTTTAACATGTTATTGCACATGGCATCAAAAAATTAAAAACCGTTTTTATGGTGCGAGCGACGCATGTATGAATAGGTTGAAAATATTCGACGATAACGTATAGGACACGCTAGAAGTCCTCCTGAAGTCATTTTTTTGAAATCTAAAATCAACTTTAAATTTATATATAGTTTAATAAGATGATATTGACGAACTTTTGTAGGAATTATTACTGGAGCATGCTGATCTGTTCTACCACTTCAAGAGGATATCACCAACTGGGACCATAACTCAAGAGGACATTAAGGAAATAACTGATGTGCTACAAGATGATTTTAGGTATGCATCAGTGAGATATTTCTATAAGTTTCCTTCTTTTTTCCTATTTCAAAATTTCTAATCTTGCGGCTAGTTTCATATACGATCAGTACGGAATCTATTAATTGACGTTTACAGATACAAAATGCTAGATCGGATGGAGCAAGATCGTAAGCTAATGCTTTTCCAGCATTTAGGCTTTGTGCATTGTCCGATGCGCGAGCACTGCCCGGCGGGGGCCAATTGCCTAGATGCGACCCTGCCCGTCATTCTCAATACTAGAGTCGGGTACGTAAACATTTAAAAATATTTGTTTAGTATTGTTATAAGACTAGTATTTTATATAATAATTAATACTCTTTGAACGGTTTAAAACGCAAAGGATATTTATTAACTCATTTTTATTTGCCCGAGGCAGTGGGCCAACGCCAAATCTAAGGTAACAAAAAACAGATTTGAACCGTTAAATCTGTTTTATTTACATTTGTACTACTCGAGTAAACTTCAGATAATACTAATATTTTAAATATTTACATAGACTGTACATCAAATATATCTAGTTCTTTATAGTTTTATTTCTTATTTCTACATGCAAAGGTTGCCTGGAAGAAATCGCCATAGGCGATAAGGCCGCCTTTGCACAAACATGTTTTATTTTGTATATGTAATTCTATGAATCCATGTTCTTATGTCTATGTTTGTGCAATAAAGAGTTTATTATTATTATTATTATTAGTATTATTTAATTTTCAGATCTCTTACATCGACTGGTGAATCACAGTGCCAAGCTGGTCCGCCGGCTGCGCCATGGGCATTGACATCTGACTCAAACCAAATAAACGTCATTATATTAGGGGTAACTACTAAAAATCTTAGGCTTACTAGTACAAAATTTTTGAAGTAATGAAGAATATTTAAATATCATCGTTCCATAGGTGGAAGATATAGCATGTGAATTTGGTAAGCGGCTTATAGCTGGTTGTGATGGAGATAAGAGAGTCAATGTAGCTTCCCAAATATGGAGGGTGGAGCAAAGGCTGGCCTGTCGGGAGATCAGTGAGACTCCAAGAGACTTTGCACCTAATGGTAGGGGTATAAGGTTGATAATGCATAAATTTACATTCTGATGAAATATTAAAAATGTAATTGTTCTTCTAGGTTATTTCTGTGTATACCAGGACCAAGAATCCTTTGAATATATCAGGAATTGTGCTGAAAAGACGTTACTCTCAAGTTTAGAACAAGAAGATAAGTTGCCGTTTCAGGTTTGTTTTTTTACCGTTTCTTACCTCCAAGTGGCTTTATTTAATCCTAGACAAACAATATACATAATATATCTCTTCTACGACTAAACGACATTAACAAGAATTATACTTTTTTCTTCTTATTATATAGGGTCTTCCATTAGTCGTAATATTTGTCCAAGATGATGGGATGGATAAGAAGGAACTGGCTCGTTTGCAAGAGGAGGGGCAGAATCTTGCTGACAAGTTAGTTTTATTTTGAGCCTATGAAAACTTTTTTGTATGTGTGTTTTTACATTGACACATTGTGCATTATATAAATGCACATCAAAAATATACATTGAGAATCTATTTAGATAAAAAAGCGAGATAATGAGCGAGATATCCACATATCAATTGATTAGAACAGCAGCAGGGATCGCTGTAGATTCCGGTTCAAGTCCCTTCTGTGTCATATTTTTTTTTTCAATCTCAATACATTTTTAATCTTAATGTCTACGATGTTAACATCTATTTCCAACAACTCGGTTTACCATAAATTATATCATCGAAGCACCGTCTCGCTCCGCTACTCTGTAAAATAATGAGATAACCACAGTCCTACAGACAATAATGTCTTTGCACATATTTTTTAGTTTACATTGCTCGTACATGGAAGCGTCTGTGAATGAATTGGGTACGGAGGCGCTAACGGCGGATGCTGTACAGGAGCTGATTAGAGCCAATCGCGAGAAGGCCAGCTATGCTCACCTGTATAGAGACCTCATTGTGTGTTTTGATGCTGATATCCGGTATGCATTAGGAGATATTATTGATTTCACCCTTTTAATCGCAGTGGAAGACGGGCAAGCATAGATATACCCCAGCCTCGATGTTAGATCATCCAATCAAACTGTCTTATGCTGGAAAAACTGTAATGTTGTTCAACGTGACACGAAGGGAATATGGTTTTGCGCCACTCATTAATATATAGATTTTATAGACGAAGTCCTACTTTTATATAAACACAACAACAAACAGGTTCTATAAACATATTTGACCCGGTAGAAATGTAACCCACGACCCGATGATTATCAGCTAAACATTGCTACTTTGGGACTCAAACTCATTAATATATTGCGAAAAACAATATTTCAATAATTTTTAACACATTAGTGAGTTTACCGTACCTTAATACTATTGTACACTTTTTTTTTCTAGGATAATGGTGTGCATGTTCTGTGACGATCCATACTCGCCTGACCGTGTTTTGAGTCCTTTGCTGCTGCATCGGGCGTGTTTCCTAACCGGCGACAGATCCATCGTCATCGAAACATTCTTGGGCGATTCCAAACGTAAAGTTGAAGTAAGTTTATCACGAATAATTAAATATCAGCTCAGTTAGCTTGAAATAATGCAATGATAGATGAGGGTCTCGAACCCACGTCCATATCGTTTTGTGCTGCTGTTTGACCATCAAATTTGTACATTCTAATTTCATATTCCCCCTCCCCGCACAATCTTATTTAAACATAACACTTACTATTACGGTTTACTTTCTACAATAATACTTAATATTAAAGAATATAGTCACGTGATGCTGAAACAAAAAGGCACTAAATTACTACATGAATTATTATTACAATGTGTTAAGACGTAAAATGTGAAAATGTTTGTTAGCCTGATATTATAGAATAGTTTGGTAAATATATGGTCGTTACAGGTCATTATATCGAGTTTCCACGGCGCTAGTCAATTTAGAGAGGAACTCATACATGGTTTCATATTGATTTATTCTGCCAAACGAAAAGCTAGCTTAGCGACACTGAAGTGAGTACCTTAATTAACCACAATTTTTATTTAAAAAAAAAAACAAAGGTTATTATATATAATTTTTCATTTCCAGTATGAATATAGCTCAAGTTCGACGATTAGTCAGTTGTTTAAAATAGTCACAATGTCTATGAGATTTTATAAGAGATTTTAGAACTATGAGAGGCCAAGAAAACGTAATAACTTAAACTTAATTAGAAGCCACAGCCAGACAAAGTGGCACCGTTTCGGATTTTGGAACGACGTGGTTTCTTTCTATTTCTTAAAGTTTTAAATTTGATTTGAATCACTTTGAGACTTTAATAATTAGATTGTGTTTTTTATCGATTACAAAGGGAAAAGAAAGAAAACTTGTGTAATATGTTGTGACGTCTTAGTTTGTGATGATTTAGCCTGTGTTATTAACAATACCTTATAAGTGGATTTTTAAATACAAAATTAAAGATAATTCATTGAATTTGAATGTGTTACTATTTTCAAGTGCTTTCTCAATGAACATCCCGAACCTGCCAATTCAAATGGTGGCAGTGACGGACGGTGGAGGATCTGCGGCTAACACATTCTTTGGAACGGACCTGGGTCATGCTCTCATAACGGATGGAAACGCAACCGCTGATCGCCTCGCGGCCCATTTTACTACATATACTTACAGCAACTCAGCTGAAACTAAAGGTGAGGTAAAAACGTCGTTTGAGAAGTGAATAGTGCGAATACTATTCGTTAATGAATGAAATATCAATAAAAACTATTATATGTTTCGATTAGAATTTAATGTAAAAAATATGTAAATGGCAGTTTTTCTATACTTTTTTATAAGTTGGGAAATATATATGATAAATGTATCATTATTGTAAGGAATAACAGTGTATTTTATTTTTGCGTGTAAATAAGCAAATTAATGTTACAATTTCTAATATACAGCTGCATTTTATACGCCATTCTTCAAAGAAGTATGGGAGCGTAAAGGAGAAATTGAACGTGCATTCCGCATGGAACGGCCCAGTGGTGCGCACGCTCATAATTTACCGGATGTAGCCGCTGCCCGTCCACCGAGAGATCATGCTTATCATCTTGATCATCAGTGAGTATAAATATCTTGGTCCTTCGAGCCGGACTGCTTGAACGTATTTGTTTCTTAGTGTATGTTAAAAACAAGGTCTTACGAGTTGTAAGTTGTAATAAGTGGTAAGCAAAATGCAAAACTTTATAATTAGTTAGAATAATTATTCCTTCAGAACATTATTTTATTTTAAAATTTTCTCCTAGGATGGAACACAAATTAACCAACTCCCTGGACTTACTAATTGGACCAGATTCGCGCGCTGATATGGACTCCGAATATAGCGATACCCTCAATAATTCGAAGAACAGAAGCTTTCTCAAAGGTAATATTTTAATTTACAAGCTTTTAAGTGGTTTTTCTGCCGTGAATATTTGTTTAACGTACTACTCGTCTGGTTGGTATTTGGGTTGTGGAAATTTTAACAAGAGGCATAATATGTTTACGTATTCATATTTTCCAGGTTTCAGCGTATACCCTCCACCAAGTACTCCACCGGAACCAGCGCCTCCAGATCATAGGATGCATGCAGATCTATCACGTGAGTATTATTAAGAATGAGCTTCGTCTTAGGCAAGTAGAGAAACCATAAACTTCTAATAAAGAACTTTAAATTCAAATAAGTTTGTCTTAGGGTAAGTTGTTTCAATCATACTTTACGGATATATGTCTAAAGTAGTGCCAACTACCTTACCCTAATACATAAAGTAGCGTAAATGTATGTTAAATTCTTTAAAAAAAAACGCAATGGGTTGTAAAATTCAGTTTCCCCCAGAGCATTTGACATATAAATTTCTGTGTCCGTTTCACTGGTCAATTTTATTTGATGTCGATAAGACTTAGGCGTTATCCGACTTAAACAATTTATTGTTTTTCCCGGTAGTTAAACCCAATATATATGCTTAATGCAATGCTGTGTACTTTCTATGGTTTACACGAGTAGTACACATTTAAATCAAACACTTTAACGGTTTAGAACGCGAGATATTAGTTAAACTTGTTTGAAAATGATTTTAAACTTTGGCTCGACGTTTCGGATGCTTTGCAGCAACCTATTAAAAACTCTGGATAACCAATAAACAGCATACCGGCAAATGCGAAGACACCGTTAGTCAATTCTGTAAGGACCCGGCCAGTTTCGCCAAATACCAACTTCGACGGAACAGATGGCGCTAGCGTAGCAATTTTTACTTTGACGTCAGAGACATCCTCCACCTTAAGTCTTCCCGTGACCACGGCTGCTGCAAAGCATCCGAAACGTCGCGCCAAAGTTAAAAATTCATTTTTAAATAAGTTTAACAAAAATATATGGTATTTTTAACCGTTAAAGTGTTTATTTAAAGCTTACTACATTAATAATTACCAACTGTTAACGTAAAAATAATTAAACTCGGTTTCTCTATTTATAACTAAGTGACGTTTGAATGGTAACAGGTTGAAACAACTCATTCTGAATATTAGTAAATGTACATAATATAATATTAAACATATAATAACGATAATTATAACGCAGCGGACCTCAACTGTTCGGAGGACTCTCTCAGCACACACGAGTCAGGTGATTGCATGATGCAATTATAAACTTTGTTTGTATACAGGGAAGGTTCAATATCGGTAGATTGTTGGTTCGTTTGTTTTTGTGCATGAGTACACTGCGTAGAATAGCCACCATTTTGATAGACAATTGAAGATTTTGTTATGTTTAATCATTTGTAATGCATGAGTTGGGATCGTCCGTTTGTCAAACGTATCAAAGTTTTCTACATTACAGTAATGCATTTCTTTTCTAGAGGATTATTTATATTAGAGTTTATGAATATTATTTTTTAGACATGTTTTTATAGCAACGCACTAGCTACTCATATTTATAAGTCTTTTATAACTTATAGTGAATTTTCACTCAGATGGCGGTGGACTGTGGCAGCCGGCTGGCTATGGACCTCGTGCATTCACCACGGGCCGACCCAGACCCCACCCACCACCGCATAGGCCAAGACATTCACAAACTCTTAAGGTAAAAACAAGAAATACCAAATATGATACTTTAAGCTCAAATTGAAGGTTTAAGCTCCAAACTTTCATTAAATTGGTAGTAAAGTATATGTAAAAACTTAATGCACTAGTCGTTTTTAAAAGTTACCCTCTATTTTTCCGGTTTGTAATAATCTCCCTTATTTTCTCACAATGAAATCATCTTGGAAATATCTACTTTCATATAAAAAAGTAATCATTAAAAAAGTTCTTTATCACACCACATCACGACCAAACATAAAATGCATATATATACGATTTCGTATATATATGCATTTTAAAAAACTGCGTGTGTTGTTTGTGGTAAAAGAATACTGTAGGCGGAAGTAACTAACACATAGAAACATCCAGTGAAATATTTAGTGATTGTAAACGTATTTGTGAGTGAGTTTGTCTAAGATAGTCCTTTTTTGATCTCTACAGCAACCAGGAAAACTAGACATGAATAACTACACAATGGTGAGTGATGCACTGCAACACATCACGATTGGTCCAGCGCCACCCAGGGAAAGTAGGAAGGTAATGTTTTATTCTAATAATATATTAAGCTGAAGAGTTTGTTTGTCTCAAGAACTAATGGTTGGAATTGAAAAATTCTTGTCGTGGGTAACAGCTTAAGAGATAAAGAGGAGGCATGGAAAATCGAATTTGGATGCCAATAATAACTATTCTACGCGGACAAAGTCGCTGACACAGCTAGTATAATATAAATACTTATTTACGTCATATTATTTTGTCGAAGTGTTTTAGAGTGAGACATTTTTACACTAGATGGCTCTGTCAAACTTAGCGACTTGTCAATTGTCATTCTGTGAAAGTAATATATTTGAAGATACCGAATTTATCTGTGCAGTCTCAACGGTCTGGATGGTCTCATGGTCAACAGGCAGGCCATCATCACCATCCTTCTGGTGTCAGTTCGGAGACAGAATTGGATGCTCAGTACGCGCAGGTTAGACTCTTAGTAAATATCCAGAAACGATGTCTGGGATCCACTTTCATCAGATGAAATCTATGGTTTTCTGTCCACCCTTATGGTGAAAATGCTTATCTAAACATTAATCAATATTTTAAGATTTACCTATCAGTGAATATCATATTTTATTTCATTTTATTGTGGTAAGAGTATGTGAATTTAAAAAGTGCAGTATTATTTTTTGGGCCATGTATAAGACAAGTACCAAAGTATTTAAATAAAACACTTTAGCGGTTTAAAACGTGAAATATATTACTTAACCTTACAAATTATTTTAACGACGATTTTTTTACATTTGGTGTTTGTCAACAGATCAAGGAAACCAACGAATACATGGAAGCTCCGTCCATGACGCGTTTGAGGCGACATAGGAGGCACGAGAAAACACCTATGCATCAGCCGTGTAAGTTCTTGAAATATCTCGTTCAAGTGTTAAGTAAAATATTATTTACCACACATGCTTCAAAATTTGAGCTTTATTTTAGCAACCTTTTTTGAGATAAACTTGCTGTGCTGTTTATCTCAAAAAAGGTTGCTAAAATAAAGCAGTGGCCGGCGAGAGTTGTATGAAAATCCATATCTGTCGTGTTTAGTGGCCAAATATGTAGATTACTATGTAAAATTATATTTGTCGTTATATATATATATGTATAATTTAAAAATGGAACCATCTTCAACTCTGCAAGATGGCGACCAGAGAGGTAACTTACCAAAGTTTTTCTTTAAATTTCGAACTGGCTTGCACATAGAAAGCTGTTTAGTGAAAAAAACTACTCCGTCATTGGTATTAAGTTCTGAATTGTCCTACTTATTATTAATATACTCGCATTATTTGAGAAAATTTTTATACAAGCCTTGGCCGCATCTAGACTGCAAACACATATTCTATGAAATATATGTTTTATATATATTGCAGCCTTCTCAGAAACGGATAGTTCAGGCTCGAGTGAAGCTTCCGGTGGCGCTGCAAGGGTCCACGCCCGGAGACGGCACAACGCCCATCACGCGCCTAGGCATTATAAGAAAAGGTCTGTATACGAATACTCGTTGGTCTAGCAATGTATGGCTAATAAAAACGGGTGTGTTCGATCGCCACTGGGCCTAACATGTTTTTAATTACACTCCGTCTAAAAATCTTCAAATTATACGTAGTAGGAAAATCGTAAATTCCACCGAACACAGATGAAAGGCCGTGAAGTCTATTCGCGTTTCGGTTTCAGTATGTTTTATCCAAATATACAAAGCTAAAAGTAGATTTATAGCGCATCTTGATGAGAAGTTGTATCCATCCTTCCATCTACCACCAACTGAAATCTATGCTTATATATCCCCTCTGTCATACAATACGGCCGATGTAACTTGGCAGGCCTGATCTAAGCGCGAAACGCTGCGCAGAAACGTTTTTTAGGATTTTAACGGTGGTAAGAGCGAGGGGCGCGGGACGAAGATCTAGGCTAGTGATTGACTCGGTGTCAACACAATCGACCGCTTATTGTATCAAATTTTGTAATCGATTTTTATCGATTTAGATTGTGGATTTTAAATCGTATGAGATATTGTACTAAATGGATTGATGAACACAGTGAATGGTGTTGTTAATAAACAATACCATGATTACCTTTAAAAGAAAATAAAATCATTAAAAACTTTTTTCATTATTGAACTACCTGATTTAGTTAAATATGAGTTATCTATACTAATATTATAAAGAGGAAAGATTTGTATTTTTGTATGTAACGGATAAACTCAAAAAGTACTGGACCGATTTTAATAATTATTTTTTCATTAGAAAGCTACATTATCTTATTTAGTACTTGATTACTATAGGCATCTATAGAAATTCTTACTAGAACCAACGGAAAATGTAAAAGAATTAGCCGTAAAATGTCTTTCTTCGCATACGCTGCGAAAAGTATTAATGATAGGACAAAATTTAAATATTTGTACTTATTTGTCTACCCGTGCGAAGCCGGGACAGGGCCGCTAGTAAGCAATGATGCCAAACGGTTTTATTC
Organism: Leptosia nina; assembly: GCA_963661955.1. NCBI lineage: Eukaryota > Metazoa > Arthropoda > Insecta > Lepidoptera > Pieridae > Leptosia > Leptosia nina. The sequence continues at coordinate 5,186,850 of CAVLEF010000008.1, forward strand.
TCATTTACATTAGCAATTTATTATTAAATAAATAAATAAACGTGTTTTGTTACTTACTGATTAGATTTTTGTCAGCTGTTAATATAATTAAATATCCGTATTGAATTCTATAGATCGCTGGGTAATTTGGTAGCCGTACAAAGTCCGCGCGTCCCAAAACTGGGCATGTTTGTGGGACCACCCGAACTTCCAACGGGCTACAGAGCTAGGACGCAAGAGGATAAAGGTATTGTCTGTTTTTCTTTGACAAAAATGTAAAATGAAAGTTCCGTAGTGTGATTTCCCCGTTTGCGATTCCATAAAATATTTTTCATAGAAAGCAAATGGAATATTCTAACTTAATACCGATTAAGTACTGTCTATTGCTTACGCGAGCAGTTCACATTTAATCGAAACCCTTTTAACGGTTTAAGATGCGTAATGTTACCTGTATACAGATTAATTGTACATTATTATTTATTATTAGCGAGCGAATCGAGTGATGGTAGTTCTGATGGAGAGACGCGAAGGCCGCGACCCCTGCCGCCCCCACCCCACCACGAGCCTCCACATAAGGTAAAAGCATATAAACATAAAACATAAAATTACATAGTGTTGCATTTCAAACAACTGTCAACATCGATTGTTTCGGTCATAAAGCACACAGGGCACATAAATTTACGTGGCCCATGCCCCACGTAGTAGATATTTTTTATAATTATAACGTCAGTAATGTTAATAGGGTTCAATATGTCCACAGATGTTATCCGGCGATTATCCGTCGTCCGCGCAAGACAATTCTTCTTCAAGCGCGGCTGATTCGCGTCGAAGGCCGCAAGCGTTCAGCAAACATGATAGAAGACACAAGGTACGACCAAAATGTATATTTGATAAAACATGGACTCTACAATTGACCATCTTTCGATGGTATAAAATCGACTTTGACGTACATTACTTTTGTAGGAATTATCTAAGAAGGAAAAGAAGAATGCATCACAAGCTCCGAATACTGTTTCAGCTCTGAATTGGGGCCCACAGGTGAGTTTTTAGCTTTTATAAGAAAATAAGTAGACTAAGAGATGCTGATATATTTTTACTGAATATCCATTCCGTCCGGGTCACGAACCACCGCTCATAGATAAAAGACCGTGAAGTTTAATCGCGTTCCGGTTTCGCATCATCGCACATTCGATAGCGCATCTAGTGTAGATGTTATACTGCTGGCATTTCACCTAGCATCAAGTGGAACACCATGCTTCGATCCTTCTTTTGCATAAGAAAATGAATGTGTATTATTTTTATAACCGTTTAAGTAAAAATACAATCAATCGAAATGTCTGTACTTTGATTCCAGGGCCCACACGGAGTGCCTCTGTTTGTGGAGAAATGCGTACAGTTCATTGAGCGAGAAGGCCTGGCCTCGGAGGGTCTATATCGTGTTCCTGGCAACAGAGCTCATGTCGATATGCTGTTTACAAAATTCAGAGAGGGTAGATGATTTTTTGCAATCAATAGATGGCTTTTTATTGTATAATTATATTCTAGTTTGATCATATTAAACCTGCTTTAATATAATTTAAAAAAAGGAACGTGCAGAAAAAAAGCAAATTAATGTATAATTTTAAATGCCAATGTTAAACTACCCTCAGTTTTATTTTATATAATGATTGGCCATGTACTTATTGATTTGACTAATTTCAGATCCAAATGTAGATTTAGACGCACTGGATATCCCAGTGAACGCAGTAGCTACAGCGCTGAAGGATTTCTTCTCTAAGAAACTACCGCCATTACTGGACGAAGCGAGTATGGCGCAGCTTGAAGATATTGCAGGTACAAAGATACTTAATAGTAATTGGTTAAAAAAGACAACATACAAATCCGATCTGATTTAAAAACTTCATACATTTTTCAGTAGTAAATTGTTCTAGAAGGGTACTTAGTCCTTTGTCATCTTTTTGACAATAAAGATAATTTCATTTGACCGGCTTGTTGATATAATGGTTGATATAATCAACGGGTCGTGGATCGATCTCCTCCGAGTCTAAGATATCTCTTATATATTCTCTTGTTTAGATGTTAAATGAGGCTGTGTTATACGTATTGTATTTAACCTTCCGTCAATTGAACTTCATGCTTTGCTAATCTTCTCTATCATAAAAAATCTTCTTTTATGATTTTTAAATAGATGGTGGCAATATATTGTCTATTTCTTATAATGACTCGCAAGAAACAGCTAATAAAAAAGTCTCTCGGATTCATAGAATAATGTTATTCGTAATTGAGACTTTTTTATACATATTTTACGTCTCTTTATTTTCAGCAATGCGCGGATGTATTGCGGGCGGCGTGGAGTTGAAAGATCGTAGTTGGCGTTTGCTTGCTCTGCGGGCTCTTCTCAACTCGGCCCTCACAGCGCCCGCTAGAGCAACGCTTGACTACTTGCTGCATCATTTCGCCAGGTATACATAACTAGCTGACCTAGTATCCGTGCTGTTGCTCTCAATTGGTAGAGCAACAGCACGGAAAGCTGACGATGCCGGTTCAAGTCCTGCCCGAGTCGAAAAATTTTTTCAATTTATTTTCGATTTTTAAATTATATAGTGCCTTCATGTGCAATAACATGTGAAAAATATAAATGTTTTCAAACTAGCTGACCTGACAAATGTTGTTCTGCCATATGATGTATTTTGACTACACTTGATTACCATAATTACCATAATTCTCATGAGTTAATCTTAAGAGTTTAGACATACTACCGTGGATATTTTTTAAGATCAATTAAAGGGGAAGCATTCTTAAGTTTATTTTTTTATTATTGTTTGAACGCGCTAGTCTTAGGAACTACTTGTTCGAACTGAAAAATTATTTTTGTTGTTAGTCTATATAACATCACGCTCCGTTCAATAGTAGCGAAAAAATAGTGGGAAATGTGAAAAAAAAACGGGGGAAATCATTCATCTGAGAAGGTTTCTGTTGCGTGCGCTGCGAAAACGGTTTACGAAACCAAAAATATGAAATAATTATTCCTCCTTAAATGATATAAAAAAAAATCAGCGACTATTTTTTAAGATTAGCTCGCAATGACGGGACGCGGGCGAAGTCGCAGGCACAACTAGCAATTTATAAAGGCGAGGAAGTATGCAAAAACAAATTTTGAAGCCAAGAAAATAACTATTCTAAACGGAAGAAGTCGCGGGCACAGCTAGTATATACATGTTTGTGCTGTTCACAGAGTGGCGGATAACTCGAAGCTAAACTCGATGGACAGCAAGAACTTGGCAATATGCTGGTGGCCGACGCTGCTGCCGGTGCAGTTCTCGGACATGGGCCGGTTCGAGATGACGCGGCCCTACCTCGAGGACATAGTGCAGACCATGATCGACCAGCACCCGTTCCTGTTCAGGGGGCAAGAGGCCTTCGTTATGGTCTGAGGAACGTGTGTGAGTATATAACAATTGACAACTTTAATAATTTAAATAAAACACTGTAACAGTTTAAAACTTTTTCAAATAAGTTTATAATATATATCGCATATATTAGTTAAACTTATTTGAAAATTATTTTCGACTTCTTCAAATAAATTAATTAATATATGTGGCCTTTTGTTTAGCGGTACATATACGCATTCATATGCCTACGCCTTCATATGTCTGTCTACCTCAGTCTGAAAGTCAGAAAATTCCTTATAATTCATTTCTTATTCCTTCACACTTCTATTTCAGGAACCCACAATGCAGGTTGCATTTGTGATGGACGACGTGTGACGTCATCGTCGCCGTATAATCTAGTTGCACTATTCACGCGATAAACGGCTTCATATAGTGCGCAAGAGGCATCATTGTTATTTGAACGGTGTGGGTTCGATACGGAATGGACATAGATGTACATCGTTCCAGCTAGCGTTAAACGTAGTTAGATTTGTGTACGCGATCATTTATTTTTTACAAGTGTTGTCATATCATCGCACAGTGTAACTAACGTACAGTTGCTCGAAGGTTATTGTAATGTACTGATATTGTGATATAATGCAAAGACATTGAAGTTAGAGTTACTCGTGTTACTTAACCTGTAACGGCATATAACCATCCCTCTATTTTAAATTTCGCAACTGTATTGTAGTTGAACTGTGGCACTCGGCTTTGGTATAGTAGCGTATGGCTTGTCGATGTTCAGCGCTTTTTTATCGAAATGTTTTATAGGGAATGGACTCGATGCAGTATTTTATCGAAATGCATTTGTATTAAGGATTGCACAAAATATTATGTATCTAATGGATTTGTATTAACGTATATTTATTCGTGTAATCGACGTGACACTTAAGCACATTCCGTTCAGTCGAAGGTAATTAAATAAGATAGTCTAAGAGCTGTTTTCAGAGATGCACATTTTTGAAACTGCTAGAATCGGCTTAGATTAACTTAAGCATTTCTGGAGGCAGCCCGACGTTTGTATTGCGGAGATGTTTCGCGCTGTGCGTTTAGTCAAACGAAGGTATACACTGTAAGCTCTTAGACTAGGCGTAATATTAATAAAGTGTATTAGCGTAAAATCACGCTATAGACGTGTTTCGGTTGCGTGTTTTGTATTCTTTTTAATTTCGCCACTTGGCGATTGTTTATTTTTTAGACGTTTTAGCTCAATGTTGCTTATTTTTTAAGAAAAAAATAGTGTTGCCGCATTAATAGGGCTTGCCTGATATCAATTTAAAATTTCAAAGTTCCTCTTTATTGCCATTATCTTTCTACGAATCAAATTCTTGCCCTGTTAAAATCGTATTGACTAACTGAAGAAAAGGGCATCAGTGTTGTACTTTGTCGATGAAAAGCCCAGTTTTATATTATATTATTTATATAATTTTGCGTAATATCACAAGATATACATCACAAAAGTAATGTTAGAATTTTATTTACGAAACTACCCACAATTATTCCAATTTCAGAACATATACTATTTATGTAAATAAACATTACAGCATTCATATTTACGTCACACCTTTTACGTCATTTTGGCATTGTATTGTGAACTACGCTAACATTTGGATATAAAATAAAATATTTAGGTCCCAACCAAGTTAACATTTACGCACTTACCTAATTCGAGTAAGTCTTACACTTCGTTATCGTTTCGTAATCGTTAACTTGGTTATGGCCTAAGGTCCCTTGATTTAAAGACATGGCCTAAGAGTATATTATATTTTTGTAGACTGTTTTCTTCCTTTTAGTATAGTAAGTTTAGTGGCAGCTATTTTCTTCTTTTCGTGAGATAATCTATTGCAATTCACACAATGTACCTTAAATTAAAAAGTTTTTCATCTATGTGTTTGTCCTCGCTTAAGAATTGAACTTTATATAGTATGTTTTAAGGTCGAAATTTCATTACGCAAGATCTATATGCACTAAAGGTACAAAAAGAAATTTTGGTGATCATTACACAATTTGTAGAGCAACAGCACTTTACGCCATTGGTCGCCGGTTTGAGTTCTGCCTGCGCCATATGTTTCAAACTTAAATATTGTTACGTATGTGATTAGTCTGTCGTTATTTTTAACCATTATATGATTTTCTCTGTTTTTTTGGAAAAGAGTTACGTTCTACTGTACTCTACTTACGTAAGTTACGACTTAACATCGTGAAAAATAATTGTGTGTATTGCAGTATTATTTTTACCGCTTTGTTACTTTGCTACTTTTGGTATTGTCACAAAATTTCTTACATTTTACGAACATTTTCATTATCATCATTTAAATGATAAGATATCCTCTATTGACGTTTATTAGAAGGCGGCGTGAGTTATAACATACAGCAATTATCTGAATTAGTTCACGCTAGTGGCACATTTAAATAAAACACTTTTGTTTGTTAAAAACGCGAAATATATTAGTTAACTTATTTGTATTTATTGCAGTCGGACGTTTCGGATGCTTAAACTCGAAATCTATTATAAATTTCGAGTTTTAAACCGTTCACAGTGTATTATTTAAAAGAGTATTTCGGTTTAGCTCTTTCGTTTTTCCAGCCGTTTGAAATTCGTTTAGTCGAGAAACGATCAATAGCTATATAAAATGGGCACCAAAAGCCTAATATAATTCCAGTTATTACTTTATTGTCAAAAGCTTTATTGAACTCTTGTGCAATCTATTGGTTTAAAGTATATTTTAGTAGCTACATACAAAAAACGCTTTTTATTTTTTATATATTAATATAAATATAATCTCTAAACAAATCAATGTAACTATCGATAAGATATTATTTAATATAGATGTCTCAGTTAAGCTAAGTTAAGGCGTAATCGTGTAAGTTTTTAATAATTATCATAATATATTATCAGTCCTTGTCGCACGTCCGGTTTGTGTACTGTGGAACGCGTGTGCGATAGGGACGCATATATCATGTCCAATAGGGGAAGCGATGCGAGGGAATTTTTTATATTTTACTATGAATCGAAAATGACATAGAGCCTACGTTTCGTTTGAAACTTTTTCTTATGAATTTCGCTTGTCTATGGATCTCGGAAAACAGTTGAACGTCCCCCCCTTTTATTAAAAAGCGATTCCTATATAAATATTCGATGTAAATATTGTACATTTATTGATTTTTATACTTTCCTTTGCGTAATTTATTTATTCTCGTTCGTGATGAAATTTCAATGTCTTTTGAAAGACAGCACCGTGAGCGATATTTTTGTTAATCGATGCAATTTATATTTTTTTCTAATTTATTTTTTATCTGCACGTGGCTTTACAAATGTGCCATTGAAGGTTTTCGGTGACTCCGACGGTTTTTGTTTGTCGTCCAAATGTTCGGTTTTGTAGGTTCTCGAATGTTCTATAGTAGAATCAATGTACGCTTGGCTGGCTCACAGAAAACTGGTCTCTAATGCCATTACCTAATAATATTATACCCACAAAATTTTCTTTGCAGCTTATATAGACATTTACCCACACCAATGTACCATTCTACAGAGAAATCATTTATAATAATTGTACGACCAGTGCGAAGTGAGCCGGTAAAACAATTTTGCTATGTGCGTTTCAACCGTTAACACAGTTCAAAAGAATGTGTCATATTTTATATTAAATAACCATCTATGTAATACAATTGTTTTTTATTCATTTCCCATCTGTGCCAAACTTGGCAATTTCTGTGCTTTTAAAAATTTCCCTAAATGTTTATATTGACTGATAATTTTCAATATGAAAAGTACCTTATAAGCTAAGTGTTTTTAATTTTGATATACAGCCTACATAAGACTTTTGAGTAAACTATAGACAGTATTCTGTATTTCTTTTTATGTGCGGATTGCGGAATTATAATTAAGAATTGAAATTGTATCTTTGATGGACATATTATTTCAAAAATCTTAACTCTTTAGGGATTGAAAATAATCACAAGCAACAAATTGAAATAATTTATTTCATATCCACCACTCGCACTTCAATTCTGTTGCACACAAATCACAGAATACACTATATACAGAGCTATTCAACATAAACTATTCAGACAACATTTCTATAAGAAATCATTTGAAAATAGGAAAATAAAACTACCCACATTCTAGACCTGAACTTCTAACTAATTAAGCTACATTAAATGCACCAACGCACAAGATCGTTCGACCCTGTTACTATCTCCATGCTCTTTCTAAAGACGAGCCGAGCTTTGTTCTCGGGAGAACCAGAAAAGGAAGATTCCGTCACAGAAGCACTAAGTCCTTCGCAATGTTCAGACGCATCCGGCCCCCCAGCAACCGCACCAGGGGATCGAGTCTGTCTGGGGCACGGCAGACAATTTCCTAGACTTGTGGGTGCAGGCTGAAGCCAGCGAGTTCATGGAGGAACAGACACTGTTGGTTCTTTCGTGCTCCGAGTGAGAAGTTGTCATTTCCTGAAAACATTACATTGTTTTAGGGATTTTTTGACTATATAAAGTCTTAGGCCGCTGCTAAGATAAAAAGTGCAAAACGATAAAAAACAATTGATTTTGACGAGATTGTCAATTCTATATATTTTGTTATCGTTTTGAACTTTTTATTTGACTGAGGCCTCGCTAATAAATCCGTAGTTGTGCATCGAATAATTATAACACGAGTAGTACACATTTAAATAAAACACTTTTATCAGTTTAAAATGCGAAATGTACTTATTAGGTAACTTATGCATCAGATTTGAGCTAAGGGACACGATTCATATTCAGTCTCCCCGTGACCACGACTGCTGTAAAGCAGTTATTTAATACATTTTGCGTTTTAAACCGTCAAAAGTTTTTTATTTAAATTACACATTAAATTCTCTGATCTATTAGCATCTACACAAATACTACAATACGACCACCGTGAACTAAGGTGCTTAAGTAGAGGGCAATCACACGCGAATGGTTGCCCACGAGGAGGAGGGGAGAGGGGTGTAACAATAAAAGATCACTGTGTAAAAAGCAGGTATAATAAATACATAGATTACAGTACAACACAAATTGTAGCTATGGTCTAATAGTATAGGTCTCATCACTACACAGCGGTTTTCGAGTGACACACCATTTCGCTTCTGCTTCAGTAGCATTCTAACGACAGTACACATGAGATTATTTGAAACTACCCGCACGTGGAAAATCTTGTATACTTAATACTTGGTGCTGTAATAATTTTCTTAGGTAAGCGATTTCCTAGGTGTCAAAATTAACGTTATTTTTAAGGCAGTGCAGTATAAACTACAAATCTAAAAATAATAGTTTAAGCATTATTTTCATACTTTTTCTTGTATCTTTGTTATATTTACTGTTCGTTTTATAAAAAAAAAATGTCATTACCTATACTGAAGCAAAGAGGCGATTTATTGTACCATGTACTTACTAAGGGGGGTCTAGCCGCTAGCGTGTGACTGCCCGCGCTCTCATCTACATACAGTACCTGGTAGCTGTCCCGCTTGTACCGCGGGCACGAACTCGAAGAAGACATGGTGGTGCGCGGACGATGCCGCGTGCAGTGCTTGTGCTTTTGCTCTTGCTCCTCGATCAGTCTCTCGTTGTCACTCTCTACTTGGACTACCCCATTCTTTGTTCCGTTCTTCACTTCTTTCTTTTTCTCGCGCCTCTTTCTTTCTCTTTTCTTAAATGTAAGCGAGAAGCGCTTCCGCTTTTTCGCTTTGGGAGATTCCGGCCGCGGTAACACGGTGGACTTCTCCCGTTCTGACCGACTAGTATCGTCATCGGGCGGTTGTGCTTGTGACTCTGAATCTGTCTTCTGGGTTACTTCTGTTCGAGTGGACGACTCGGGGTCGCCGGTTTTGTATGCGACTTCCTTTTCTAAATTGGCTAACTCCATTCTTCGTAGTCTTTTTGGCAATTTGTTCACTGTCGCGTATATTGGTTCCTCGTTCTCCCCCACTGGCGCTGAACGAGAACGGAAGAAGAAGTCGAATTTTTTCGGTTTAACTGGAATCCGTCTCTCCACAAAGACGACAGTGCTCGCCACTTCTGTCGTGGTAGTTTGTAGTTCGTCGCTCGACTTCGGACTAGGGCTACTTGGAATGGGTGTGGTTCTGGGGTAATCGTACGTAAGTTCAATATTCTTCTCGGTCACATAGCATTTAGGTTGCTCTTGACAGACTTCTTGCTTGGTGCTGCTCTCTTCACGATTCTGGCAACAACAATGGTTTTGGAGAATCTTTTGTGTATTGCACATGAACACTGAATTCTGTTGGATATAAGTGGTATGTATCGTGGTCTGAGAATGTTGTACCTCTCCCAGCAAGTCTTCGACGTTCCCACCCGTGGGGAAGCGTGGCGCTTGATATGGTGTGGTTACGAAACCGGGGGGCGGCGGTGCGACGATATGGCAGGGATGTGACGCGACGGCTTGAAAGAAGCTCGGCATATTTGGCGCGTCATGTACTAGAACATCAACGGTTCGCTCGTTTTCATTGTCCTCCGTATTTGGCTGCGCGGGCGCATTGTTCTGGGATTGCGTCGGTTGTTTCGTGACAGGTGTATCTGGATCTTTTTGGTTGGTCTTTTCCTCAGATTTTTTATCTTTCTCGTCTGATTTGCGTTTAGCCTCTCTCTGACATTCCTCACAGATGCAGGGGGTAGCGCTGCCGCTCTGAAAAATTCAACGTGCGCTTGAGTATAGTTGACACAAACTGAGGATTGCTTGAGCTATTTACAGTCGAGTGCGCATAAATAACAGAAACAGTGCTGATTGCGTATTTGTGTGGAATGCAGTATTTAAAGTGAGATGTTTGTTTGAAGTGTGCACGTTCATTGTGTGCAAACTATTAGGTGGAACTTATGCAGGGTTAGATCAATCAAGCCTAGTTATCGCCAAGATAATATCTACTCGACTATAAAGTACGGCTATAAGATTATTAATATCAATTCTAACAAAACCGATATTTTCTTATTAAATGTAAAGAATATATTCGACACGATGGAACACAGTTAAAAATTAGTTTACTATATTTCACGTTTAACCGCTTAAAATATTCACATGAATGTACAATATTTCAAAACAAGACCATTTTTTTCAGTGTTGATTTCGTGAGGTTCGTATCTAAATGCCGATCGGAATTTTATGTCCTCTAAATTCTTAAGAGTATGGTCAGAGCCAGCTGTTCCCTGGTCTTCAAATAAAAGGTGAACTCACCTCGAGTTTGTCACGTCGGCAGTTTAATATGATTTGAGGACGACACATGCGTCACACTTCCGAAACTAATCATTATGAATAATAAACAGTTTATAACACGCTTATAAAATTATATGACTAACAATATTTTTTTAACATGCTTTTTTTCAGGACTTTAAACAATTATACATACGTAATTAGGGAAGATATTTTTTATTAAACAAGGATTCAAACCCACTATCAATAGCACGCCGTTGTTAAACAATTGTATAATTGAGTGCTAGCCTAAGTAGAACGAGATATATTTTTATTGAATTGAAATTTATTTTAAAATAAAATTTAAAGTAAGTGTGCTTCTTTAGTTTTAAAATATATAAATAAAAACAGATACAAAATTATATAATTAAATTCAAAATAAAACCGCAAAGAAAATATAAGAAATCACCGTATTAAATAAGTTTTGTTTTATTAGACTATTTAACAGTTGTTAACTTATCATAGTCAAACACTTGTTAATCCCTGGTTAAAGTGCACACCCACAGATCACTTCACTCGGTAACATGCAAAAAAAAATTGAATTAACAATTAACAAACCACCATTATATCCGCAAACCACCCGCACGACCGTCACACTATAGGCACACCACACAACTGAGTTTATTTATAAATCCTTCACATTCAGTACAATCAGGGTTGTCACTAGATCATTTTCGTGTCTAATATTTAAACGGATAACTACGACGGTTAAAAACAAATGCTTGCTCTACGCTCAACACTCGCTAACTCACCTTCCCTACGTCTATGCAAAATCGTATCGCAAAATTCATCTATAAACACTATTCAAAACTTCATGCAAAATTGACCCGGATTCAATATGAGAAGAAATATTTCCACTATGAGTATATGAGACAGTGTATCGTAATTATAAACGATTCTTAAGAACCGTGTTTTGTTAGATATAATAGATATAGATAATACATAATTTTAAAAACTTACATTGTTTATTTTGTTACAACATAAGCCACTGCAAATCTTATTTTTTAATATAAATGGTTGGTTATATAAGGCTGTGTCTCTTCTGATGTTTAATAATAGCACAGCCTAAGTTGTATCTTTAAGGTACTATTGTTGTTTGCTTTGTACTGGTCTAGATTGTGAGGAGACCGACATGGAGAGAGAGAGAGAGATCCAATCATTTAAGTTATTAGAAACGTCGATGAAAACTGTCAGGTTCTAGATTTTAATTTACTAGCTGTGCCAGCGACTTCGTCCGCGGAGAATACTAATTTTAGGCAGGAAAATTTGTTTCTTTGCACACCTCTTCCTCATCCTTCTAAATTACAGCTGTCACTAACGACGACGATCGTGTACCATCGTTCGTGCAAGTTCATCTTATGTCATATAACATTATTTAGATAATTTAAAATGGAATCAGTTTTTACATATATATTTTTAGGTATCCTGGGCCGTAACCCTTAAAGATGAATATTTTCTTCCCATTTTCCCAGTTTTCCACTGTCCGCTCCTATTGGTCGCAGTGGATATGTTATACCCTTAGATAAATGCTCAAACCAACACAAAAATACTTTTTCAATTCGAATGAGTAGTACTTGAGATTAGCCCGTTAAAACAAACAAACTCTCCAGCTTTATAATATTTACATAGATTGCGTTCTATTTATATTCGTTATTCCTCAAGAAATATTTTCATAGTGGCCGAGTGGCAACCCTAGTTGAGTTTTCTTGTAACTCATGCCCGACCTTGACTCATTTCTAAAGCTAAATCTTTTCACTGTTATCAAATTAGAGTACTTCGAATTCGCTAAACTACTATTTTAACGCCTATAATTAGCTGATTTCGGTTTTTCTATTGTTCGCGAAAATAGATACGTGATTCAAGTTTTGCGTTAAGTGTACTTAAACAAGGAATTCGAGCCTAAAAATAATTTACGACTCTCGCAAACGGGTCAAAGCTAAACTATAAAACAGTTTCTGTCTTATATTTTGCGACAACTGTACATTTTAGAAGGCCTTTTTATATTTACTTAAAAATTATTTAAAAAAAGGATTTGGCGACCTCGTTTGTTCTCATGGTAGGAAATTATGCCTAAAAATCAACGGATCGTTCAATCCCCACCGGTGCTAACATGTTTGTAATATTTTTTGAAACGTGTTGGACTCCGTCTGGAAATCTGTATATTAAATTGGTAGTAATATCGAAAATTCTGTCCGGGAAAAACCATCGTCCACAGACGAAAAAGCGGTGTAGTATAATCGCGTTTCGGTTTCAGTCTGTAGATTTCCGAATATGCAAAACCAAAATAGGTCGATAGCGCATCGTGTTAGATGTTATATGGCTATGTTCATTTGATGGAAGGCTTTTCTGTTCTTCTCTACAATGAAGAAGGTAAAAAACAATATTGAAAAAATTTGGTACCCGACTTTATGTTCATTTTGCTAATAAAATAGCTTTTATGACTACCGACGAATCTTGTGGGTATTATTCGACTTTTATTGGCTTGTGAATATTTTATTGATATCCCATTTTAAACGCCATTTTATTGCTAAAACCTATAAAGCTTTGAGTAAGATTCTCACTTCAGTACGCAATACAATCAAACTATCGCATAGATATAAATGTCAAGTATAACTGATAACAGAAGCGAATCCAAGTTGAACTAATTAAATGGATCTATTTAATATTTATATGAAACACAACCACCCGTAACGCGTTACGTAACAGTGTTTTACCCACCCTTAAGAACATAATTTTAAACATTGAATTTTTACTAAATACACTTCTTCATACTTACCAATAAGATATACATATATTATATTGATAGTGATATGTTTCGTACTAAGAATCTAACTGAATACTCCATGCGCGACAAAATGAATAACACAATACTAAGAAATACCTTTGGCTTTTTCTTTTTTATTTTCACCGTTTTCGGCTGTCAAAAGCAAATATATATTAATAGCTCATCGCGAATAACTGTTCCTTATTTACATAGATAGAACTGGAGTATAGTTTAAAAAACTTATTTCACACGATGGCGCTAAATAAATTTAAAATCGATTTTTAATTGAAAATAATTACGACACGAGCAGGCCTCGAACCGATATCCGTTCAACGTGTGAAAAAAAGTTTTCAAATGTTAAACTCTGTAGTTTCATCTTCAATGATGTTTCTAAGCTTTAAAAAATTCATACTTAATACTTAGTAATAAGGTTGAAATTGCAATGCGCGAGAGATGCAAGTATCAATACGTTGTAAAAGTCGATGATGACGATAATAAGTAGCTCAGTTGGTTAGAGCAACAGCACGGAACGCTGTAGATACCGGTTCGAGTCCTGCCAGTGTCGTATTTTTTTCAATTAAAAATCGATTTTAATTTAACGATAGAATTTTGAATACAGAAGTCATTTTTGGCGTACTTATGTTTAACGTTTCAAACTGCCCTGTGTATATACACTTATGTTTATGCGTATGTGTTGCCGTACCTTATTCTCCTGTTCCCCCTCTTCGGGCACGACGGTGAGGTCATGAAAGGCGACAGCACGCGCAGAGCCGTCCACGCTCGTGCACTCGGGACACGCGCTGCACATTGACGCGCTGTCCTGCCAAGCGATACTGTGCTTTATTTACTTAACATACCGTCCAATGTTCTACGATAACAGCTGTTAACATACTATTTATTTATAATATACTAGCTGTGTCAGCGGCTTCGTTCAAATTTGTTTTTGCAAACCTCTTCGTCTCTATGAATAATCTTCCCCGTTTTTCCACATTTCCCGCTCTTTCTTCGCCCGTATTATAATCACAGCGCCATGGTAAATAGCCTTTAGCCGTCCTCGATAAGTGGTCTAATCAATACAAACATATTTTTTCAATTCAAACCAGTAGTTCATGTTTCAGCGCGTTCAAACATACGAACAGGAGGAAGGCTTTATACTACATATAAAACATCAGGCTGCGACCAAGGCAATAACGACGGGACGCGGACGAACTTGTGGGGCAGTTCAAATTTATAAAGATGAGAAGGTTGTTTGCCAAAATAAATAATATGATTCCCTTAATAACTATTTCAAGCAAAAGAAGCCGCCGGCAAAGCTAGTATTATTTAAAGAAGGGGAATTCTATTCCGCTATATCTCGATCTTCGTTACGCTGTAAGAATGTAACATGGAAAAGTATTAAGTTTGATTATAATAAAAAATATAATAAAAAACGTACGTCCGAGTGTTCAGGCGACGAGCGGCGCTCGCGCAGCATTCTGTCGAGCCTGTCATATTCGTAGCGGAGAGCCGATATCTCCCGCTTCAGCTGCTCATTCTCCCTTTTCAACTTTTTTATATCTGACTGACCTGAATATAAAATATGATGATACTAAGTTAACAATATCTGGGGGGTAATTCTATGATAATTCTCATTAACTCTTATCAGCGAAAATATTACGACAATTGAGACTTCCCCCCCTTTTTTACAAGACAACTAAAGAAATCTATTTCAAATTACAAAAGCTCGCATTTAAATACCGTGTGTACTTTACGCGTGTAGTACATATTTAGAATAAAAACTTTAACGGTTTAAAACGGTGTGGGTGAAATACCCCAATCATATTATATCTAAACAACATACGCTGTGGACCTATTTTATATTCGGAATCCATAGACTGAAATCGAAAACGATAAAACTTGTCGGCTTTTTATCAATGGACGTCGGTTTGTCACCCGGACGGAATTTCGATATTCCTTCCACCCAATTAATATCCGTATTTCCAGACAAAGTAGAAATGTTTTAAAATAATGACTAAAAACATGTTGGACCCGGTGGGGATCGAATCCACAAGCCTTTGCTACCATTAGACCAACGAGTTCAAATTAGCTATTAAAGGAAGCTTCTACTTATCTATTTTGTTACCTCTTTCAATTTCTGCATTGATATTGATAGTTCGCAAACGAAGCTCTTCGTTTTCGTAAAGCATACCCCGCGAAGACTTGCGGTCCAATCTGAAATAAACGTACGTAAGGATAGAACACTTTCTAATAAATCATTACCGAGACAACTCTCATAACTGCGAATATATGTTAAATAGGAAAATAGAAACAAAATATTGAACAAACGTTTAAATAGTAATTAACATTATCAAAATATATTAAATATTCATATTATAAATTCTAAAGCCGCATGCAACAAACAGTAGGGCAATATCCACAGAATACATTATTCCAGTCACCCGCCTAATGAATGTTATGACTCTAGAACAAAAAAGTCAAACTCACTTGCGGTTCGGTTTGACGTTGACATCCTTGCGTCGCGTGCGCAGCATACTCGCTCCCGTCATTCCCGACATGGTGGTGTTTTCTCGCCATGCGTCAACTAATACCTGAAGAAATGGAATACTAAATGAAAGAGATCAATGGAACTAGCGAGAGACTAGAGAGAACACTTATATATCCGTAAGAATTGATATAAGTAATTTCTGATATTTAGGATTTAGTCTAAGGTTTAAATATTACACACGAGTGGGATAAATCGACAAAAATACATTATTTTGTGTTTTGGCTGTAATTGGTTGTTTCCCCTAGTCTGGTCGTAATCTATACTCTATACTAATGTATAAAGCTGAAGAGTTTGTTTGTTTGAACGCGCTAATCTCAGGAACTACTGGTTCGAATTGAAAAAATATTTTTGTTGGGTAGAGCATTAATCGAGGAAATCTATGGGCTATATACACATCGCGATGTGACTAGTAGGAGCGAAAAAACATCGAAAGAATGATTCCTCTTTAAATTATTAAAAAAAAAAAGTCTGCGACGTTATATGTCTATCTTTTAAGATAAACTTGCAAGAACGACGGCAGCGACGTCGTGAGCAAAAGTTGATGTTCAAAATAACTATTCTGCGCGGACGAAGTGGCTGACACAGCTAGTTGAAAATAAATCTTTACTAATATTACTAGCTGTGCCCGCGACTTCGTCTGCGTGGAATAGTGACTTGTTTGTTTATTAATTTATGTAAGGGAGCATTTAAGGCTGCCAATCTATGTTATAAGTGCTATTTTATCGCAATACTCTCACCTCACATCACTCCTGCTCTAATTCCCACACTCCCTCCCACTCCCACTCCCACTCCCACTCCTATTCCCAAAAAGCCAAAGAAGAGAGTTTTTTGTTTTAGTTTCAAAATACTCTTCAAAAAATTCTTCGTGCGCGAGTCCGACTCGCACTTGGCCGAAAATAAAAGTGGCTTATGTCACTCCCTATTACATCACCCATCCTGTCAGTGTATGTTCCGTGAAAATCGGTCTACCCGTTTCCAAGATTAGCCGGAACAAACAGACAGACACACAATTTTTTTTTTAAATGTTGTTTTGGTATGTGTACCGGATATACATCCATATGCATTTAGTAAAAAGCGGTTATTTTAATGTTACAAACAGACACTCCGATTTTATTTATTTGAACGCGACAATCCAAGTTGTGGATTGAATTTTAAAAAATATGTTTGTGTTGAATCGAACGTTTATCGGATAAGGCTTTAGGCTATAAAACATAACGTTGCGACCAATAAAAGTGAATCCACAGTGGGAAATGTGAAAATGACTGGAAAATATAGGATAAATAACGATGAGATCAAAAAAATTTGTATCAAAGAATCATTTCTCTTTAAATGATCTAAAAAACAATATCCGAGACAGTATAATATTTTATGGTAATTAAATTTGGTTTAAATTATTACCAATTCTTTGTTAGAGTTGAAAAATAATAATCTAGCAAACAACAAAACAGCGCTAGCCGGATTAGCTGGTATAAAAATCAGTTCCTATTCATTTCTTAAAAAACTATTTGTTTGAAAATGTTTGGCGAATGTAATGTATTTCACAAGATTCGTAAATATATACGAACACATTCGGAAGCTTTGGGAAATTCGTTTCTCTAAAGGGAATCGCTTCTAGATCTTTCTCTCGCCTAAAAGAGGAACGTTACGGTCCGTTGAATATGGTGTTTATTAGACTTGCAAAGGCACTTAGCTGTAAACAAGATTCGGCGAATCTCTTGTCAATCACTGTCCCACTATTGGGCCAGATTTTCTCTCAGAAGAGAAAGAGCTTCACTACGTGGGTTCAGTATGGATTGGTGGGCCGTTAACGACTATGAATTATGATATGAGCAATGATTACCTGCTTGACGTGCTCTTCCAGGCATGAAAACACCTCCTACTTCTAAACATCACTTCGTCTAGATATTTCATTTTAACAGACCTAAATAAAACATTTTTAACGGTTTAAAACGCGAATATTTATTGACGTCTATTTTTTGACTACAACCTGACGTTTCGGTTGCAGTCGTAGTAGTCGTTGTCGTGGGGTTAGCCATATGATAACTAATAAATGTCGCGTTTAAATTCGTTAAATGTGTTTCAATTACCGTGTACGATATTGCTACACAATCATGGACACTATAATACCAGGCAATGACACATTAACTAATAATATGCCAATATGCCATGGAAAGAAGTATGCTTAACATTAAAAGATCAGACAGACAATAGACTAAAGTAATTAAAGAGCGCAAGTAAAAGACCTAGTAACTAAAATTAGTAAAGAAAATTGAACAAACATTAAAAACTTAGAAAATTATATGATGATGAGCTGGGCATACAATTAGAGGACAAGATAAATTGACTAAGAAAGTAACACAGTGTTCTAGGGAAGGGAAAAGTAAAAAAGATCTCGGGAAAGATTTGGTAAAAATTTTCGAGGTCTCGGAAGACATTCGGGACGTGGCCGGAATCCGTTGGAATAGAGTAGCTCACTATAGAAAGAAGTGGAAAAGGTTCGTGAAGGCCTTCGCCTCTAAAGAAATACTGCTACACAATATATATTTTTATAAATGGTCTAGAAGCGAATTACATAACCGTATTCTTCCTAGTACTTATTACTATGTTGTAAAATGACACAAATATTATAACCGCATGACGTCACGTTACGCATCACTCTTCATACACACGCGTGCCTTTAATCCGTCTGTAAGAGTTAATTGTGACAGACTTAATATCGTAATCTTGTTTACAACTTCTGCACTTTATCAGAATAGCTTAATTCCATAGAAATTCGGATTATTAAATTAGGTTATAGATTTTGAGAATTTCGTGACACAATAATAATTCAGTACAAACCCACGTCCATATAAAAAGACATTAAGTAAATGAAAAATATTAAAATTCAGTACGAATAACAAGTAATCACGAATGACGAGAATTCGGCTTCAAATAAACGACGGTTTTAAACCGTGGTTTATTTGAAATCCTATAAAAACGAAGTTTAACGTTTGTACTGGACTATGGTACTAACTTAGATGCATTTAGGCCATGGTTTAAGAGTTAAACCAAGACTCCGCAGTTCTGGTTTAAGTATTTTTTTATAATAAAGCCGTAAAAGTTTTCGGACAGAAAATAGACGGACTTGTAAGTCAGTTGTCAGTTATGTATGGGTAATAATCAACGGGTCTTGGATACGATCTCCACTTATAATTATTCTGAAACATGTTGGACTTCCGCTAGAAATCTAGATATTTAATGGGAGGTACATTGAAATTCTTTCCGAGTCACAAGACCACGGTACATAAAAAAGTTATGAAGTTACTAATAGCCAAAATAGGCAGACAGCGCATTTTGTTTACATGTTATATGGCTGGTTAAGTAAACACCATGTTTTTTGTCCTCCTCTGTTAATAGTAAAAAAAGTAAAGAATTTAAATAAAACACTTTAACGGTTTAAAACGCGATATATTAGTTAAAAATCATTTTCAAATAAGTTTAACTAAGATATCGCGTTTTAAACCGTTAAAGTGTTTTATTTAAATGTGTACTACTCGCGTAAACTATAGACAGTATTTAAAGTAAAGATTGATTGAATTGATTTTTAAGGTTGTAATGTTATGTAATGTCTTACATTTGGTGTGACTTCATAAAAAATATTATGTAATACTAAACAATATTTTACACGGATTATATAGTTCAGTATGATAGACCAAAAGTACAGCAATGCCGTGTTGTCATAGGTGATTGGATAAATAAATATTACTTAGGTAAATCAACAATATTACGTAGCTACGTTGCCGTAGCGATTCGCTACAAGCGTAGTGAAACGTAAACCGCAGAGATTCAATAATTTATTTATTTTTTAATCTTCCCTCTAAACAAAAGACTTGTATAGAGCAAAATATTTAAGTTAATTTAAGCTCTCTTATTTGAAAGTAACTTTGCCTAACCTTACATCTCATTAAATAAATA
Organism: Leptosia nina; assembly: GCA_963661955.1. Classification (NCBI taxonomy): domain Eukaryota; kingdom Metazoa; phylum Arthropoda; class Insecta; order Lepidoptera; family Pieridae; genus Leptosia; species Leptosia nina. The sequence goes on from CAVLEF010000008.1 coordinate 5,206,745, forward strand.
TTGATTAAAAACCTTGATTTGTTAATGTTTTACAATAAAACCGTCTTTATATGTAATGAAATCAAATAAAAGCAACTATCTAGAAGTAGTAAAATCCGATTTCCCCCATATGGCATGGGGCGTACACATTTTTGTGTCCGTTTCTTTATCTTTTCTTTTACACGTAAGTAGTTGATCAGACTTCTGTTCTCAGCACAACCGAAACAATTCATTGTTCCCCTGGGATTCAAACCCAGGACGTCTTGACAAAACTTCTAAGTATTTGGCTATAGAAGAGTACGCTCACTATCTAGCCGTACGATGATTAAAAACTATATAAAAACACCTGTATATCATGATAACCAATTTTGTGACTAAAATAGAAAAATAAAAAAAAAAACTAAACGCTCATCATAGTCAAAGTCATAGTAAAAAATTATTTATTCATGTAGGTACACCTATGAAGGTCATAAAACTACTAGGCTATATAACAAATCTAACATCTTTTTTACACATTTATTTTACGCAAAAAATATATTTTGTTATTGCCTAGCCAGATTTTAGTTATCTTCAAACTCTGTATCACAATGTGTAACTTCACACAATCGGATATCTTTGAAATAAAACTAAATACTTTCAACAAATATTAATTTAACACGATTCATCCGATGATTTGCGATCTTCCATTATATAATTCCTTACGTACGAGTACTATATGTGTATACTGTTTACATACAGAACCAAATATAGAACTGTAAAAGGTTATAGAAATAGAAGGGCGCGTGTAAGCACCGCCTTCTATAGTCGATGTCATTGCTTTTCGGTATCTGTGTCACTGGGTAAGAGATTAATGAAACTTTTGAAAATGGAGCGAGATCGCGACAAGTAAGTTCGCGTGGCGCTGTATTATAAGCACTTTGTGTAAATAAATATATATAAAAGAACTTTTACTTTTTATGATAGAGGTGGACAGACAAGCTTAGGGTTCAATTGATGGTATACTTTGGATATTTGGAAATCTATAGACTGAAACCGCAAATAATTTCAAGGCTTTTCGTCTCTGGACGATTATTCGAGACCTGGACGGGATTTCGTACCGTCCATTTAATATCCAGGTTTCCAGATGAATTCCAACATGTTTTAGAAAAATTATAAATTAATTAGAAACGAGAGGACAGAACCAACGAACCGTCGATTACTAGGCATACATTGCTACCATTACACTAGCAAGCCTGTTAAATAAAAATATTATTTGATGATTGAGTTTCGATTTAAACCGGTTTTAGATTAGATGACAGGCATATCAAAATTTCGTGCCACAGATGAAAAAGCCCTGAGGTGCAAATCTTTGTTTCTAGCTAAATAGGTCTTGTTTAGATTTTTATATGGTTTGAGTATATTACCTCTTCCATAAAACATCAATAATTTGAAATACATTTGAACGTTTGAATATATTAAGTCAGTCTCAATGTCCGGTCTGTTTGTAACATTATTAGAAGACAATTTTAACACTCTCCTTCTTCTACTAAATTTTAATTTTAGACAGGTAGGAGCGAGGCTACTCTAATACAATACATAAACAAGTATTGTCTATGTCTTGAAGTTTCGGCAACGGAAGTCCTATTAGTCACAGCGGTTTATAACCTTCCTCGATAAGAACTCTCACCAACACAAAAATATTTTCTCAATTCGAACCAGTAGTTTCCGAGAATAGCGCGTTTAAACAAACAAACAAACACTTCAGCTTTATTTATCAGTATATAATCCAGAGACGAAAAAATGCACTATATACCTAACCACAGACAAGACACTATCTGTAGGCTTAAATGCTCTTTTGGAACACTTGGTTGACCGACAATCCGAGCTGCGACCCAATTAGGCCGGCCCTACATTGCTACGTTTCTTACGGAAAAAATGTGAAGATGGATTGTGTGCTATTTTTCAAAATAATTTTCTTTAGAACCTTTTTTTTATCACTAGTATAAAAGAAATTGGCTGTCGCTGTCTGTCTGTTTCTTAAATCTTAAAAACTACGCAACGGATTAAAAAGTGATAGGTTTTAGTAGATAAATAAAACAGTTTAACGGTTTAAAACGCGATATATTAGTTAAAAATTATTTTCAAATAAGTTTAACTAATCGCGTTTTAAACCGTTATGGTGTTTTATTTAAATTTAAAGATATTAAATGTGCAGTACAAACGCAAAAATGTTTAAATTTACGATACAATTTAAACATTTTTTTGTGCTTATACTGCTAAACGCTGGCTGAACCTCGCGAGATAAATCAAACTTTTAAAAAGGTCAACAAAAAAGTCCGCCATTGTATGTTTATTTTTTAAGGATATCCAACAATAACTATTATTTATACTTTAATGAAGAAACGGCTAATTTACGAAGTGATTTTAAGCGATACAGCATTAATTCTTATATAATTCAATACATTGTCTTTTACAGATGATCTTAACAGCAAGTAATCTTAATAAATGTTTTCGAAGGGCTTAAACATTTAAAAAGCAGTTACATAAGATCGAACTTTCAAAGTTAGTTTTGAGCGATTACCGTATTTTCGTGGTCATACTAATTATATTTTGTTTCAAGAGTAATCTTTCAACAAACGTTTGTATTGTCTAAAAGATGTGGATAAGGTACAAATGTTGTTTAGAAGGACATATTGTAGTAGATACAATTTAGTATCAGCGTCCGTGAGGAGCCGAGACGGTTACATATACCCAATTTACAGAGTGTTTTAATTATGTACACTTTAATTTTATTAATTTAAGGAGAAAATAACGGTACATAACTATAAGAAAACTGGCTGCGTCAGCAACTTCGTCCGCATGGAATAGTTATTTGGGCATCTAATTTTTTTTGCAAACTCCTCTTCGTCTTTATAAAATTAAACTGTTAGCGTCCCGTCGCTTGCGACATGTCGTTTGAGTCCCGTCGTTCTATTAACTTAATCACAAAAGATAGGCATATAATGTCGCAGACATTTTTTATATCATTTCAAGGAATCAATCCTTAATACATATGTTTTTGGGTATCTCAAACCGTTTTCGCCGCCTACGCATCGAAAACTGAACAGCAATTAAAACTTTCCCTCTTTTTTTCCATATTTCCCGCTCGTCTCTTTGCTGCTGTATAGTCACAGCGCGATGTTTTATAGCCTTTCTCGATAAATGCTCTAATCAACACAGGAAATATTTTTCAATTCGAACCAGTAGTTCCTGAGATTAGGGCATTCAAACAAACAAACTCTTCAAAACCTTTATATTGGTAAGTATAAGTATTAATGCTGCAATTTTTCTAACCCAATATTCAACCTATACCAAAAATTACATGATTTGATAGATTGGTCCAATACATAAGGTATTTTTGGTCTAATATCACCGGCTTCCCAAAGGCACTTGTCGAGAAGTAGACTAAACTATAAGGCCATAGTGCAACCAAAGTTGCCCCAACAGTAAAAAGGCTGATGCCATCCTAAACTAAAGAAAGTTCCGTATGTTACTTATCTTACTATCAAAGCATCGATCTAGATAAATCAATAGAGTGTTTAAGCATTACTTAAGTTGACGTTGACTGTTAAGTAAGAGATTGCATTAACAAGAATATTTAGAACGGCTCAATATAAGCCGATTTTGCACCGCGACTAATATCTACGTAACGGTAAAAGTGATTTGGTTTTAAGTTTAAACATTTCACCTTTTGATGCTTTTTGCTTATTTTTATTTATTACATCTTTATTATTTATAACACAAAAAGTTATAAACACTTAACGGTTCAAAACACGAAATATACTAACTACTTGTTTTTTAACTGAGACCCGACGTTTCGGAATATTTGCAGCACCCATAACTGCTTTGTAAGGGGATGTTAGCGCTAAGAACGCCATTGTGATTGTTTTGAACACTCTTGAATTGAAAATTTGCTTTAAATTATTTAAAAATTTAATTAGATACTTAAAATATTGTATTTGTAATTTGTATTTGTAATTGTTTCTATATTTATTTAAATAAAACACTTTAACGGTTTTAACTAATATATAAGCGTAAACTACAGACCGTGTCTGTATTTTTTTTTATATTTAATGTGCCATTATAAAAAAAAAATATAATATGTAACAACATTATAACATATTATGTAGTGTTGTTCTATTGATTTCGCTTTATCTAAAATCTATATAAAATTTAATAAATACATGTTAATTAAAGAATATATACAAATAAATATTATTTCCATATTTTCGACTGCTGCTGGATATTTTGATATCTAGATATTAAATATGCAGTCGAAAGGAGAGTTTTATTTTCACATTAACACTTCGATAAATACGAATACAGATTAATTTGCAGGTACTTCCACGAACGTGTATGGTTTCATTTAAATATACGTACATCATTCACGGTCGCGTAACGACATCGTCTAAATGCAGTTCAACTTATAACGATTTATTTGCGTCTACAATAAAATTGACTAGCTGCACACTCAATTCTTTTAATTTAATGATGTCAAAGTCAAGTGTTTTAGAACACTACTAGCTGTGTCAGCGACTTCGTCCGCGAGAATCGTTATTTCGGGCATCCTAATTTGTTTGAATGATAGCCAAACTTACAATGAGAAGAATGAAAAAAAAGTTAAAACTACCCACATATATTTTATTTGTTTTGATTAAAACGGCCTATCATTACAAAGGGGTTATTTACTAGATTAAGATTCGAATATCAAAGCCAAAATAAGTCGACCCCTCATTTTGTTAGGACGCTGGCTGGCGTTTTTTAGCAAGTGAAGAAAATAAATATTTTCAGGCGTTAGTTGATTGTTCGGTTACAACTTAGTTGCACTCTCGCACGCTTAAAGCTTTGAACGCGACTTCTAAAATAAAAACACAGTATGTTAATGAAATAGTGAAGTAGTTAATGACAATAGAGCACTTGTTTGAAAGGGAACGCTGGCGTGAGCAGTATCGTGGGGGCTTGAGTCTTTCTGGCCTTGCTCCGGCGAGATTCCACGAGAGTTTTCTAACAATGAATAAATCTTAGTTGACGACCATTCCGAGGCCCTAATAACGAAGGGAGTTCAGGGAATACGGTAAATATAACTTCTTTCGTCACGTACAGCTGATTAAGAGCTATTGAATTTACAGCGAAGGAAATCGTACTAGCTTCTATCTATGCTTAATGATTTTTAAATAAAAAACAGATCTTATTAAGATTTTGTTGAAGAAGTTTTTAAAGAATATCTGTAGTTTACGCGTGTAGTACACATTTAAATAAAACTTTAACGGTTTAAAACGTGTTATACAGTTAGTTTTATTAAACTTATTTGAAACGTCGGGCCGTAGTTACAATAAATTTAAAATAAGTTTGACCAATATATATCGCGTTTTAAACGATTAAAGTATTGTATTTAAAAGAAATACTTATTTAATTTAGATGGTTAGAAATCTTTCGCTTATATTGATTCTATAAAACTCTGTTCAACTCAGTTAACTTAACAACGCGATCTTAAGTAGATAAAGATATAAATCCAGAAGAAAAAAACAATCACATTTATACTAATATATAAAGATGAAGAGTTATTTGTTTGTTTGTTTGAACCTGCTAATCTCAGGAAGTACGGGTTCGAATTAATTCGTTTGTGTTTGTTAGAGCATTTATCGAGGAAGGTTAAAGGAAGGTTATAACACATTGCGATGTGACTAATAGGAGCGAAGTTACATTGAGAAATGTGAACAAAACGGGGCAAATTTTTCATCTCAGTAGATTTCAGATGCGTACGCTGCGAAAACGGTTCAAGAGGGTACCTAAAAATTGTGTATAAAGTCCGCGACGCTATATGTCTAATTTTAAGATTAACTTGCAAGAACGACGAGAATTAACACGATCGACGTTGTGGCTAACAGCTTAAGTTTAAAAATGACGGGATTTGCAAAAACTTAATCCAAAATAACGATTCTCGTGGACGAAGTCGCTGGCACAGCTAGTATTATATATAACTAATTATTAGTTACAGAACTTGAACACTATAACTCTTTTAAAGTGTAAGAGAATGATAATAAAATTTAAGAGAAAAGAAAAATCTAGTTACCTATATACACAATTAAATTCAAACAAATATTTTCAGACCAATTATTACTAGACACTACAAGGAGATAATGTAGTCATCCAGGTGTTTTGAAAATTATCCTAAACGTCATGCTATAGTTAAAATAAGTTCACATATATGTCTCGTTTTAAACCGTTAATATAATATAATTAAAACACTACAAAACTAAAGCAACAATTAAGAGAGAATGTTTGAAGTTCGAATTCGCCAAAAGCCTGTTTATTTGACGGCATTAAGAAAAAAATCAGGTCAAACATTGTTTTCATTGCCAACATTTTATCGTTTCCAGCGCAGTTATAATAAAACATTGAAGACGAATCTTGTCTGAACTTTAATTTAAAAAAATATTTTTTATCACGGGCATATTTAATATTCAGATTTCCAGACTAAGTCGAAGATGTTTCAGGAAAATTATAAATTGATACGAAATGAGCAAATATACCTATACCTGAAACTATAATCTTATCCTGGAATATAATCTATTGAATAACAAAATGTATTTAGTCTTAATTACAATTTGAAATGTAAAAAGCATATTTTTTTTGTTTACAAACATACTTAGCTATTAAATTGCTAAGCCTGTTTAAAAAATTGAGTTTTTCTACACGTTCTTGCCTCATAGCATAGCTTACAATGTTTTATGAAGCATTACAGATTATGAAGGCATACAATAGTATTTCAGTATTACAGACGGGAAATTAAAAATATTAATATAAATCCACTAGCTGAGTCAGCGACTTCGTGTGCTGCGTAGTTATTTTGGATATCAATTTTTTGTTTTTGCAAACCTCATGTTCAACTCTATAAATTTAAGCTGTTACCCACGATGCCGTCCCGTCGTTACCGCAAGTTAATCTTAAAAGATAGACATATACCGAAATTATATAGCCTATAGCCGATGAATGCTCTAACCAATACAAAAATAATTTTTCAATTCGAACCAGTAGTTCCTGAGATTAGCACGTTCAACAAACAAACAAACTTCAGCTTTATATATTAGTCTAGATTGCTTATTTGGTGGACCATTATACGCATAGCGTTAAGCACGTGAAGGGCTGGATTCGAATCCCGGTACGACACCCAACACTGGACACGTAACGATCTAATAATTGCTTGTAAATAAAATCGATCAGTGCTACAAACACGCTAAAATCTTCGCCCTATGTCATTTTCGCGAACTGTGATGTCTCAATATCAAATGTCTTGCTGTTTCTTAAAATTTTACTAATTAAACGAATACTGTCTGTAGTTTACGCGAGTAGTATACATTTAAATTTACGGTTTAAAACGTGATGTATATTAGGTAAACATATTTAACAAAAATTTAAAATAACGTTTGAAAACTTTATTATCTTTTACATGTTATTGCACATGAAGGCACTATACCCGGATATACCCTATATATTATTGCTCTACGCTGACGGTGCCGGTTCAAATCCTGCCCGAGTCGAAAATTTTTTCAATTTATTTTCGATTTTTAAATTATGTTGAAATAAGTTGAATTAATTAATATTGCGATTTAACCCGTTAAAGTTTTTATTTAAATAGTATTGAATATCAGAACTATTTCGTTTTTTAAGTTGGACTTAAATTTTTAAGTTGGGCGGTAGGAATATCGAAAATGGGCCTGGGTCATTCACCGACCATAGAGGAAAAAGCGGTGAATTTTAATGAAGTTTCGGTTACAGTCTGAGGGTTTACATCCAAAGACAATATAGGTCGACATCACATCTTGCCTTGAACCGCATAATTGTCAATCCTCTATCAAATGTCATGTAAAGTATTCAATCATCCGTATGTAATTCAAAATAATAATAATTCGTGTTTTAAACCGTTAAATGTATTTTATTTAAAAGTATTTATCACTAAGCTACAGGGGTGCTCGTCAAGCGTAAATTAAATGAAGTAAGTACTTTTGTTTACATATCTACAAAAAGGACCTTAAACATTTTTTATCGATTTTTTAATTATAAAAAAAATTCCTAATCATTTCTTAGTGTTAAACTTACCTTGTACATATGATGGTTTCCAATTTATTTTAAATATTTGCTATAGAATATTTTTGTATAATTATTATGTTTTATTGTAATAGTAGTAAAGTGTAAGTAAGTGTAAAGTGACAATAAAAATATAAAAAGTAATCACACGATTAAAGACGACAAATTACTCAGGTATTGTAATATTTTAAATACTTACATTACTTTACTTATGTTATTTGTTAAATGCTTTGTTTAAATACTTATTAAAGAAGTTATCTCAACATTAATCAATATTTTGAAACGTAATCCATAAAAACGCAATAATCCCAAAACCATTTTCAATAAAATAACACAACACTCATGACTCAAACTAAATGACAATGAAACTCTAATCAACTTATCACTTTGACGTTTGCGCTTTTCCCTCCAAAACTAGATCACAGACTATCTATCAAGGACCCATTCAAAACCCGAATCGCCACAGACTAAAAACCAGATACGCCACTCTAAATTCGACTAACCTTAATGACACTCGTGGCTGCGACGTGTTTAACTCGGGCGGGAGGTAGCTGACTTGGCGTCTCCGTGTGGACTGGCTGATGACACTTGGCCGCTCTTGACTTCACTCATGCGCACTGCCGACTTGACCGAGTTTACGTCTCAAGGTAACTAAACACGATTATGTTTTATCGAGAGCTGGTATAGCTTTTGTTGATCGACTGTTTGGGAATGAACACGAAACAAAATACGATCGTTGATGTTTCTGCCACACAACACGCCATCGGACCTTTGCCTATCTTTACACGGAAGTAGTAAATATTTTTACTATAGTTCTCTCTTTTCCGTCTTTTTATTTAATTAACAAAGATCTGTTTTTATTTTTATTAAAAATTAATTGTTGTTACGATTAAGGTAGTGGTGGAGCCCAATCACTTTTATTCTGAAACTATAATTAATTGTAATTCAGATATGCTGTTGCCTTAAAAAATATTATTTGAATATCACTTATACAGTATATCTATACTTCTATACTAATAAATCAAGCAGAAAAGTTTGTTTGCTTGAACGCGCTATTCTCACGAACTATTGGTTCGAATTGAAAAATTATTTTTGTGTTGATTAGAGCGTGTATCGAAGGAAGGCTACATGCTATAAAACATCCCACTGGGCCTAATAGGAGTGAAGAATCAGCGGAAAGTGTGAAAAAAAACGGTAAAAATTATTTATGTCGTGGGCTTTCGCTGCGTACGCAACGAAAACGGTTAAACGGTAAAAAGAAATCCTCTTTAAATGATCTTGAAAAAGCGACAATATATGTCTATCTTTTAAGATTAACTTGCAAGAACGACGGGACGCCGAGGAATCTTGGGTAAAAGCTTATAGAGTTGAACAGGAGGTTTGCAAAAACAAACTTGATGCCCAAAATATCTATTCTACGCAGACGAAGTCGCTGACTCGGCTAGTTAGTTAAATAAATAAATATGTGATACTTACTACTTAACAATGCAAACAATATTGAGAGATGCATAGAGATAAAACTTCCTATTGGATAGAGTGCATTTGATGTCACAGGCGGGATTTGAACCCACGACCTCTGTGCTTTTCCTCTGTCTCTTATTTCCCATACTATGACACAAATAAGACTAATCTATACGTACCAGCTGAATTCATAAATACCTATTAATAACCAATGCTGTAATATTTCTTATCTATGGTAACGTGGTAACCTTACCATACCTTAGTCTTAATAGCCTTCTGGGATACAGGATTATATACTGTGCGTATATATAATTATATTATAAAGACGTTGCCCTCTTTTCTACCAGGAAGTGCTCTGACAAAAACATTATTTCTTTGTATATCAATACATTTTTTAGAAGGATTGAAATGCTAAATATGTTTTACCCACATTAAATGTGTTTTATTCTTCTTTAATAATAAAAAAATATATTTTAATGTAAAATCGTATGTGTATAACAACATTTTTTTTTTTTAAGAAACGTATACTTTTCATCTGTTAACGCCAATTTAAAGAATTAAATATTGTTATTATAATTGATAATTAAGATAATTTGAAATTAGATACGACTTAATTTTATTATTGTATTAAATATTATGTATATATGTTCATCTATAGTAATATATTCAGCTGAAGAGTTTGTCTGTTTGTTTGAACGCGCTAATCTCAGTAACTACGGGTTTGAGTTGAAAAATTATTTCGTATTGGTTAGAGCATTCATCGGCTATAGGCTATATAATATCGCCCTGTGATTAATACAAGCGAAGATACAGCGAGAAATGTGAAAAAAATTGGGAAAATTATTCATTATTACGTTTCGAGGCGTTCCGCTGCAAAAACGGTTCAAGATACCCGAAAAATTTGTATGAAAGAATGATTCTTCTTCATATTACAAAAAAAAGTCCCTGCCGCTATATGTCTTGCAAGAACGACGGAAAGGGATGCGATCGACGCCTTGGGTAACAGTAAGTAAAGTTTATAAAGATGAAGGGGTTTGCAAAAACGAAATTACGATGCTCGCGGACGAAGTCGCTGACACAGCTAGTAGTTTTATAAAGCTAAAAAGTTTATGTGTTTGAACGCGTTTGTCAGGATATATGTACTATTATTAGTCTACCTACTGGATCGAATTGAAATAATATATTTTGTAGTTGGTTTCAACGTTTATCGAAGAAAGCTTTAGACTATAAACCGCTCTACGCAGGAGCGAAGAAATGTTGATAAAACGAGGATACAGTATACAATTTAAATAAAAACTAACGGTTTAAAACGATATATTAGTTAAACATTTGGAAATGTTTTTTAACTTCGGGGACGTTTGGATCTTTGCAGAGCTAGTTCCCCTACCACGGCTGCTCAAAATCGAACCGTCATCCGTTTTAAACCGTTTAAGTGTGTAATTAAAATATTATTCAATTATATAAATTTTAAATTGTAAATAATAGGAATATTATTTATCTTCGAGTTTCAGTATCCTAAAATATGTATAAAATAATAAAAAAAATTCCTTCAAGTTATAGTGGACATTTTTTTAGATTATTGAAGAAGATCTGTTAAGATTAACTCAAAAGATCAGATTTCAGACAGAAGAATCAAATTTGATCGAAATATGATGAAAAAGACTTCTTTAGTGACAGGGCAGTGATATGCATTGCTCCTTAGGTCATTAAATTCAAAAAAATGTATTAGTTTGTAAGACATGTTGAAAAAAGCCAGACTGAATTTCTTGGGTGTTCTCTTGGTTATGTTGCTCTTTTGAACACTCTGTAGAATCACGACGAACAGACAGACAAACATGTTATTTAATATTTTTTGGACGAATCTAAATAATTTTTATAATTTTACAGAGAATAAAGTATATATATTTTTTTAATTTGATCAATAGAATGTTTGCCGGGTCAGTAGAGACAGTCTTGCAATTATATATTTAATTGAACTTATCATAATTAATACAACAATATGAATTATTAACATACTATAGCATAGCGGATTAGATCGATGTAAACGAGTAGCGTGAAGCGATTGTTCTACAGACGCCAGGCGGGCGCGGCGAGCGGTCACCCCGCCCCGCTCCCCGCGGCACGCTCGCACTCAGTCCAAAGCCGCGCGTCGCTTACGTGTGTCGCTCCCGCTAATTCGTCCGCTCCGCTATGAAAGGCAAAGGGAAAGGTGCGAAGTTGAAAAACATGGACAAGCTTATCGCGGCGGTACAGGCCAGGGAGTGTCTCTGGGACCGCACTTATAGAGGGCACAGGAACCGCTTCAAGCTGGAGAGATATTGGAACGAGGTGGCCGCGGAAGTCGGCACGACTAGTAAGTTAATACTTGAGTTAACGAGCGAGTTTTCGTGTTTATGTTGTGCGTCGTACGCCACTCGCGACACGCCAGACGCGGTTCGTTTTGTTTTCGTCGTAGTTCTCAGTGTTTACGATAGATGGCGCTGAAGTATATTTCTTTTAATGGAATATTTTTTCGGCAACCTTTTTTTATTTTTGTATGTTTTATTTTATTTAACTTTAGTGTTGTATAAATTAAAATGTAGCGAAAAATATTATTTTGGATTATTAGTAGATGTTCAGTATCTAAAATAACTATTATTTTAAAAGCATGTGATCTTTATGTCAAATACATAATGATTTCGTTATTTTCAGGTTTAAACTGCAGAAAGAAATGGAAGAATTTAAAAGATCAATGCCGGAAGGAAATAAAGAAAAATCCGCATGCGTCCGACTGGCCACACTTTCCGAAGCTCAAGTTTATCCACAACCAGTTCACGTTCGACGAAGAGGAAGAAGAAGATACCGCCGGAAGAAGTCTACAACTCCTTAGACGAATCCATTAAAAGACCAAAACTGGGTTATACAATGCGTAAAAAGTTACTTATGAATAAAAGGAGAACAATAGATGTAGACATGAATAAGTTGATAGACTTAGTTAGGATAAGGGAAATTATATGGAACAGACAGCTCAAAGGACATCACAATTGGTACAAATTGGACGAGGCGTGGAAGGAAATCGCTGTTGAGTTGGGAGTTACACGTGTGTTCTAACTTATTATTTTATCCAATCGCACACTGATAAAAAAAACACTTTTGACGGTTTAGAATGCGAAATATATTATTAAACTGATTTTATCTTAACGAGGGAGTCACTTCCGACCACGGGTCCTGCAAAGCATCTGAAACATCGGACCGAAAATTTAACTAAAATTAAAATATTAAATACTGTTTATAGTTTACGCGAGTAGTACACTTTTAAATAAAACACTTTAACGGTTTGAAACGCGATATATTAGTTAAACTTATTTGGAAATGATTTTTAACTTCAGCCTGACGTTTCGGATGCTTTGCAACAGCCGTGGTCACGTCTCCTCGTCTCGTTTATTTATTTATTTTATTTATTATTGCTTTATTATTTATGAAACACACCACAGAAAATACATATAATTGAGGAAAAATTTTACATGCTAACATATTTCGCGGTTTTAAACCAATAACAATGATTCACTAAAACAGATTTGACATGAAACAATATGCATGCAGTAAACCAATAAAGTTTTGTGTTTCAGCACACCGCTGTTGTTTCTTTAGGTCAATATCAAGACAATATAATAACTATTATTTGTATATTTAATTTTAGTATTAACTTTCAGGCGACGAAGCTAGACTCAAATGGAAATACCTCCGCGACCAAGCAAGAAAAGAGATGCGGAAAGAAGAATCAGATTGGGAGCTACTGCCGAAACTACAGTTCTTAGCCAACCAGTTCTTTGACAACGAAGGCAACGACCTGGGAGATGACACGTACAGCCAGGACTTCGACGCTCCAGAACAAAGCAGTAGCTATTACACAAATGTAGAGGAAGAGCCAGCGGCGGCAGATGAACCAGAAGTTATAGATGAACCACCGATTAAAGATGATGAATTCGACGAGTTCGATATGAAACCTATCATTATGGAGACAGAGTTCTACGATGATGATGAAGGGATCCAGAAATGCGCGTCTACTGAAGGGGAGGTGACGAAAGATGAAGATATAGGCTTCTTTAACAGCTTACTGCCACATGTTAAAAAGCTCGGACCAGCTAAGAAGCTAATGCTTCGAATGAAAATACAGGAGTTAGTTTACAATACTGTGTATAATACATAGATTTTGCATGATGGCTTATCCGTTGTAGGTTTAATTTAGGCTTGTAAATATTTTAGGATTAGTGCTGTCCTAAGGTTGTTTTTTATCCGCAACCGAAGCCGACTTTAGACTGAAACTAGACTCAAAGTTGGAGTGCGTGCGTGTATGTTAAAGTTGTCTACATTTATTTATGTCATAAAAATTGATTTATTAACGGAATGTCAGCCACAATTAGACACTCGTCTCGCTTTTATTTGAAAAATAAATGTATATAATAATATAGATATTAGCTTTTAAGAAACTGGCCAAACTTCAATCAAAATGTGTTTCTTTTAGCCGAAGGTTTGTTCGGCGAGCTGACTTAATGATCACAAATATGTAATAATTAGGTATATAAATATATATATAAGCTACAGATTACGCACAAGGCCTATATACACTCCTAAGTATTTATAAGTACATAACATCACGTAAACATGAAATTGGATAGATTTCGTTAGATTAGGCATTCACAATATTTTTTTAGGTACCTTTTTGTATATTAAGTTTTTGGTTGTATTATTTTTGTCCAAGATGTGATTTTGAGAGCCTGCCAAGTATTATTTAAAAATCATTCATACTGTGCTGGGTCAATAAAAACTGCATAATAATTAAACACACTGTAATAAAAAAATATATTTACTACACTTTTTTATTCATTACAACGACGCCCTTGAATCTTTATTATTTTCACACGTGGATGACACATGTTAGCTTAGCTAGTTTTCGCAGTGCACCCAACGGAAATGCTCAAACATTTATATTTTTGGGCTTTTTTTTCTACATTTCCTACTGTTTCTTCACTAGCATTAATCGGAACGCGATGTTTTATAACCAAAAGCCTTCCTCGGTAAATACTCTAAAAAACACAAACATAATGTTTTGATTCAGTAGTTCCTGAGATTAGCGCGTTCTGATAAACAAAATCTTCAGCTTTATAAGTCAAGTATACATTGACATTGAAAATATTTGTGAAACGGGATCCTTAGATCAAATGTAACAACAGCATTCTTGTATCCTTTTGGTCGAGAAGATCCCGACTTTTTATTTTTATGTCCACCGATTTTTTTTAAATAAATATAAGGACTACTTTTCATTCTCACCTTGAATATATCGCCAATAAAGTATAGACAATAAGGTAATCTTAATTTTGACAAATGACAGTCGTATAAATCTTTTTTATTACGACATCAAAGCTGTCGGTCGTTCCTCAATTAGAAACCGAATAACGTTAGGGTTGTCAAAAAAATATTTAACACACAATATTGTTGGGACTAAGGTTGAAGACTTCAACATTTTTCACCCGCATTATATCAATTAAAAATCCATTTTAGATTGAAATTACATTGCACCAAAGGTATCGTTAGGTTAAAAAACTCGACGATGACGTATAGGATACGGCAGCACAATTGGTTAGAGCAACAGCGCGGAACGCTAGGGATGCAGGTTCAAGTCAAGCCCGAGTCGTAATTCTTTCAATTTAAAATCTAATTTTATTTTATATAGTTCCATCATGTTAACATGTGAAAAATATTATATTTTTCAAAACTATAAAATATAAAAAGGATCATTTATAATATCACTCCTTATTGCTCCTCCCATAGACACATACAATAGCAAAATACATAAAGAATGGGAAGGCCATCAAATTAAAATGCAGTAGAATTAAAAGCTACGTGAAACAACCCTATTGTGTTCAAACAATAACCGCGTGTATGATTCAAAACAATCAATATTGATGTAATGTTTCATGTACTAAAAACGTCTTATTTATGTCAGTGAATTGGGGCACATTTCCGTCACTTTTATAACCTGCAAATTAATTATTGGAAATATGAAAAACTGAAATACAGCTTCCTTAAAATCGAATGAAAACACAAATAAAACACTTTTAACAGTATAAAACGCGAAATGTAAGATTTACATTGGTTAACTACCCGTCAGTCCTTCCGTGACCAAACCTACTGAAGGACATCTGAAACGTCGGGAAGTAGATGATTGTAATTAAGTTAGCTAATACCTTTAGATTTAGCTCGTGACAGTTATTACCCAAAAAAAAATGCCGAGTGTTGGGAGAGAAGAAGGTCTTCACTTCAAATCCCAGGTCGGGCAAAAAGTTACTTCCGTATTCTGAATCTACAAGTCGCACGCTTAGTATTAGAGTGACCTAATTCAAAAATTTTAGTAAAATTAGATAAATGCACTGACATTACTATTATAACGCCATCATCAGTTTTATACGATTTGCCAAAAAAGTGTTTTTTTTTTATTAGATCACTGTAATACTAAGCGTGCGAAGTGTAACAAACGAATTTTGTTTACACTTGTAGAACTCGAAGTTTTGGAGTAGGTGATCGCAGATAATGTTAACCAATAATTTAGTAGCGGTATTGTTGAAGGCAGTCAAACCGCAAAAGTAGCGCTTAAACCCTTTCTCCCATATTAGAAGTATTAGAACGAATCAAAGAACTATAGGTATATATTTTGAGACGCGCAATGATATTTACTTCATATAATTAAAAACACAAACAAAGTAACTAATAGCTTTCCTATAAAACAGACAGATATCTGCTAACCGATCAGCTATGCAATCGGCAATAAAACCTGCTCAATTAGGGCCATACTAAAACCGGGCGTTATTATTTATGCGCGTGCGCCACCATTCATACGTTTGATTGTTTTACATCCACGCTCTTGGCCAAGATTCAAAGCTGAATTGCAAATAAGGCGCTTAAACTTTCGTGTGCCATCGTCGTTTAAAAGATTATATAGATAAATAATTAATGTAATTGTTAAAAATTCAGTCAGTTTTGCAAGAATCCAGCTAGTTTCACCAAATAGCAAATACGAACAGATGGCGCTAGCATAGTTTTTACTTTGAAATTAGAAACGCCCTCCATCTTCACGACTGCAGCTGCAAAACATCCGAAATGGGCCAAAAAACCTGAAAATAAGTTAACCTTAAGCCTTTCGCCTTTTAAACCGTTAAAACTATTAATTTGAATGAATTCTACTTGCGTTATTTACTAACAAAGAAAATTGAATTACGTAACGTGTACGATGCTAGTTTGTCTAGATCTATATTTCAACATGTAGTCAATTGAGGAATAGATTCTCCTGCCTAAATAACCTATACGTACGTCTTTTGTTAATTTTCATAGACTTCAAAAAGAAAATTGGTAAAACGTGATGCCTAGCATTGCGTTAAGCGCGAGGGGTCCTAAGTTCGAATCCCGGGGAAACAGTAAATTGTTTCGGTCGGGCAGGGCACAGAAATGTGTTCGCCCTATGCCCCACAAGGGGAAACGGGATTTCACACATACTAAGGAAATTGAATTTTAGTTTTTTTATTTGGCGTTTTACGCTTAAATTGTTTAAAATACATGAAACAACACGTTTGCACTTTAGTTAAAAGCAACGTTATTTACTCATATCGTCTGTTAGTGAATTGGTTTACTTAAAATTAGCCTCGAGCTGTTCGCACGCGCAATTATAAGATCGTGATGACAAGATCGCGAGATATTACTGTTTTCGTTTAATATTGCGAGATTTAAAGAAGTCGAAAGTAATGCTCTAGAGACAAGAGCTTCTTTTATGATAAGAGGAGAGATAAGAATGGGATTAATTTGATTAAATGCAACATCTAAGCAAGATGTGTTGCCGACACATTTCGGACACTATAGACGCACGCGTTTACATTTTACAGCTTTTCCATCTGCGGTGTCCTGAACCATTTGGTATTTTTTTTAATTCGATTCCCAACATTTTGATTCTAAGGCTATTAAAAAACATAACTTCGTTTCTTCGCGTGCCTTCGGTTACCTATGCTTTAATATATCAAAGTAATAAGTTAATTGATATAATGAGTTACTATCTTTTAATTATAACATCATGTTATAACGCTAAAGAATTTAAATAAAACACTTTAACGGTTTAAAACGCAATATATTAGTAACTAATTTTAAATAAAACACTTTAACGGTTTAAAACGCGATATATTAGTAATATATCGCGTTTTAAACCGTTAAAGTATTTAATTTAAATGTGTACTACTCCCGTAAACTATAGACAGTAGCTAAAGAATTTGTGTATTTGTTTGAACGCGGTAATTTCAAAAATTTAAAATGATGTTTGTAATGTTTGGACCATTTATCAAGGAAGGCTAGAAGACATAACTGCCGCCAATGGTAGCAAAGTAACAGAGGAAAATGTGGAAAAAAAGGGCTGCGAAACCGGCTGAATAAACCAAAAATTAAATAAAAGAAAGAATTTTGCTTCAAACAATCTAAAGAAATGTCCGCGATATGTCAATCTTTAAAGATTAACTCGCAAGAACGCCAGACAGCGGATAATTTCGTGGGTAACAGCTATATTTTATAAAGGAAGGGATTTGCAAAAAAAAAAACTTATGGCCTAACTATGCCGTGCGGACAAAGTCGTGGGTACGCCTAGTATATAACCATTTCGTATATTAATAGTGCTGATTATAAATTAATTGGAATATAAGCTATAAATAAATGTCTGTCTACAACGCCTGGATACCATTCTATTAGTGACAATGCCCTTTTACACATAACGAACAGCTATTTCTGACGAGAACAGCTTTCGACCACATCTAGGGCAAATTCTGGTTCCGTGCGATTTTATTGTTTTATGAAGCTATTGTTTTTATCAATATTTTAAACACTAAAGTCGCATAATGTGAGTTCATTAAGTGTGTTGAGAAATATGATAGAAGCTATTTAAAAATTACCCAGAAATACCTTAGTTCCATCAAGAGAAGTAATTCACTTTAAAAAAAAGTTTTTTTTTTTTAATTTAACATAAATAAGTATATCAGCTTACATCCAACCAAATCTACGACAAATTAAACTTTGATACACTGTTGGCATGGGTTTGATTTCAGTCAGTGACTTCGTTTTTAATCATAAATTAAAGCCATCATAGAACATGTAAAAATGATAAATTTGTAAATGTATGTATATAAGTTACAGACAGACAAGTAAAGACTGATTCCGAAACGCGATTAAACTTTACGGCTTGTTCATATGTAGATGGTTCACGTTTCGGACGGAATTTTCATATTTCTACCACACATTTAATATCCAGATTTCCAGACGAAGTCCAACATGTTCCAGAAGAAGGACCCGGTAAAGATCGCAACCACGTCCCTACTATTATACCAAATAAGTAATGTATAAATTATTTTTCTGCAACTGCTATGAACATTAAGATAATTCAAATCAAATGAGATTTTCGCGCGGACATATAATTTGATAAACACTTCTTGGTCATCGCTAAAATTAAATGTTAATTATATTTGTTTTGACATTTGAATCATACAGATTCTTATTTCATCATCTTTAGATTTTTTTTACATACACTACTAAATATGTTTTAAATAAAACACTTAACTATAAAACGTAGTTAACTTATGTTTTATTTTAACTAGGCCAGATATTTCGGATGCTATGCAGCAGCCGTGGTCTCGGGGGGGTTTGAAGATGCATGTGGACGTTAATGTCAAGGTCAAAGATTTCCTAGGATTCAAAGCTAAAGTCAATTGACCCATTGATGCAGTCAAAATGACAAAACTATACCTTCTTTGGTTAGGTATTATTTGATGATGACGCGAATGGAATTAAAAAACTTTTAACGGGATAAACGAGAAATATATTATTTTCGAAATTAGTAAAATCCGAGGTTTAAATAAGCTTTAAAGCGCGATATATTTTAGTTAAATTTGTTTGAAAATTATTTTTAACTACCCCACGTATCGGGGAGACCTCCCTGCTGCAAAACATCCGAAACGTCGGGTCGCAGTCAAAAAAAAGTTTCATACAAGTTTAACTAAAATATATCGCGTTTTAAACCGTTGAAGTGTTCTATTTAAATGGCTACTACTCGCGTAAACTATAAACAATATTCAAATTTAAAGCTGCAATTCGCGTTTTAAACCGTTTGAAGTGTTTTATTGGAAACTATACCAATTAAAACTATATTGTCCACTAAAATGTGGTCGTTGACTTTCAAAACTGCCAAGAATTTAAATACTTTACGTTTCGACCACTTAGCAGAGCGATTAAATACAATGTCGCTATAAAGTTTAGTTTTATTGACCTATAAAACTTCTTAAAGCAGTGGAACACTGGAATTGTATCGATCAAACAGGTATATGTATATACTATTTCACTTTTCTTTCGTTTTCATCAATAGTCATAGTTTGTTCAATGTAATTTTCATTATATAAAGGAGAATGACAGACACGCATAGATAAAATTGCGCCGTCTGTTTTTGCATTGGATATTCTAAAATCTACAGACTGAAATCAAACTTCACGGCTATTATCTGGTGGTTCTTGACCCGGACAGAATTACGATATTCCTGCCACCCATTTCATATCGAATTCCAAACTAAATCCAACAAGGGATCGAACCCTCAGCCTCCTCTATGATGAAATATAAAATTATTTAAATACTGTCTATAGTTTACGCGAGTGGTACACATTTAAATAAAACACTTTAACGGTTCAAAACGCGATATATTATTTAAACTTATTTAAAAATGATTTTTAACTTCGGCCCGACGTTTCGGATGCTTTGCAGCAGCCGTGGTCACGGGGAGACCTAATATATCGCGTTTTAAACCGTCAAAGTGTTTTATTTAAATAAAATTATTTTCCAATAACTATTTAGAACATAACATTTTACTGCTAACCACATTGATAAATCAGTCTGTATAAAATAACAAGAACAGCGGTATTATTGTTTTACGAGATTGTTAAATGTATGGAAAGTCGGTTAAGGACCCACCGTTTTATAGTCCGTCTGCTGGACTTCTGAAAAGCCATATACCTACGTCTGTCTAACATTACAGATCGTCTAACCACATACAGACACAAACACACACACATATATATATATATTATATTCTTGCAAGTTAATCTTAAAACATAGACATATAGCGTTGTTTGCTCCGGAGTTTTTTTAGATCATTTAAAGAGGAATAATTCTTTCATACACATTTTTTAGTTATCTTAAACCGTTTTCGCAGCGTACGCAACTGAATCCCACAGAGATGAAAAATGTCCTCCGTTTTGACACTTTTCTATTCTTCTATTTAGTCACGGCGCGATACTTTATAGCCTATAGCCTTCCTCGATAAATGTTCTAACTAACACAAAAATAATTTCTCAATCCAAACCCGTAGTTCCCGAGATTAACGCGTTCAAACAAACATACATATGTATAGAGCTACATTGACACAACATTTTATTTAAACTTTAGAGCCGTTCTAACGGTTTAACAACGCGATATATTAGAAAAACCATATCTACAAAATTAACTTTCAACAAATTATTGTTTAAATAGCTGTGTACGGAGAGTTTACGCGTGTAGTACACATTGTAAACTATAAACAGTATTTAGTTAACATTTTAAAACGTATTTAAAACGTTTACCCAGCTGAGCCTTGAGATGCTACAGAGTCAATCCGTATTATGATGTCGGAGACTACAGTTAGAAATCTTTTTTAAATAAGTTTAGCCGTTTAATACGTATCCATTTTAATAACCATATCTAAATTTTATTTCAACAAACGAATTGTTTGTTTCGAATATTATACACTGAAATCGTTTGATAAATAAAACAGGTTATAACGCGTACAGTGGTTAATTTCATCAAACTAGTTAAAATTCATTGAGATTCGTCTAAGTCTGTTAAAAATAGTTTGACTTAATTTGTAATACTACTAAACAATTTGTGTGAAAGATTGATTTTTAAAATAAAAAAAAATACGACTTAATGATAGGTTTTATTTTTATTTTTATTAATTTATTCGTCCAATGCCCCAAACGACCGAACGAGATTTTACTTTTCACTTAGTCTTATAGTAAATACCTATTTGAGTTAATCTTAAACCGTCCTGGTGGGTGGACTTTTGAGATACACGTTTAATTCGATTCTTTGAATGACGCAATTACATCTAAATACTTAGTACGCATATTTAGAATTAAAAGCGATGTTTGCAAACGTTTGTAACTATTATTAGTCAGATTTGCTTATGTTAATCGCAGCGGATTGAAAAAATCCACAAACAAGTTTAAAATAGAATACCGAATTGAATTATTGTGAGGGTTTGGTTCTGTATATCACGCGTACCGTGTGGTCGACGCGAAACACGTAGCGACAGTTCGAGCGACTTGAAGAGTCACTCCGGACAAATTCACCTCACCAAAAGCATTAATGTAAGATAAGAGAGCTAAGTTCACTATAAAAATTACGCTTGGCTGTGGGCTTCGCCGTCAAAAAGGGCGTCTTAATAAGTGCCAAGTTCAAGAACATAATATTATGAACACGTATTAAACTCTATTTTTTTCTTTATTGGATACTAGCTGAACCGCACCCACTTCGTTGGGTGGTAAATAGCCCATGTCACTGTCCATCCTTTTATTTAACTATCTCCACTTAAAAAAAAAACATCAATTCATCACTCCGTTTTGCCGCGGAAGATGGACAAACGACATCATCATTATCCACAGGCTGCATAGATTGTGTTTATGAGGATGTTAAAGTTGTTAATGATGAAAATATTTAAATGTAATTAATACTAAGTTTTCACTTCTGCCGGGAGTCCCGAAGTGTAACCCGGTTGTTTTAGGATAGATAAATAAAGCGATTATTGTAGAGCTTCTCTATAAACAACATTAGACGTTAATTATTTTCTGGTAACAAAATATACTGATGGTCGGGAGCCCCGACCCGTGATAGGGCAACGTAAAGTTGCCCATGAGTAAAACATTATTTTCGTAAATCAATTCCTACTAATTTGAATGTTTGGCCCTGGGATTTGTTTATCCTTAGTGCGAAAGAAATTTTTACTGGAAATTGGAGCCTTTTGAAGGGTATAGGCAAATCAGTAGGAATCATGGGTATTCTTGGTATATGAGCTAATTCACCAGCTGCAGGGCCGGTGATAATCTTCGCTACTATTAAATTATCTTTTAGCTCCTTTATAAGAAGTCTCGTGCCATTAAACATGTTAGGGAGGTTTAAATTTCTGAGAAGCATTATCGGCGTGCCTACTTTTAACGACAGTTCATGAGGTGGTAGCCCAGCGGGGTTCAGAGAATTTAAAAATTCCTGGGGATAGTGTACTGCGTCCTCGATGTTAGTGACGGTGTCTATGGATTTATAGCACTTAACTTCACCCGGTACTTTCTGCATAATTAAATTGTTTATTTCGTTGACTGTTTCATTCCTGGGAGAAACTATTGCTCTACAACACAGCCAACGAAAATCATTTTGATGTAAGTTTTCGATGTCAGGATATATAGCATTTATCAGACTATCTAAATTATGGACTATTTGGCCTAGAGACTCATCTAAAGTAACTGCATAATTGGTGCCCAAATTTAAAAATGGAAAAATTCCTTCTCCAAGTTTCAGCAGCTGTTGTGGAAAATTGCTATGCGCATTTCCATGTAAGTGAGCTCTCATGTTGGTGCGCAAATACAAATGTTGAACAGATGTCCAAAGTTGAGACGATTTTAAACATGCCTTCATAATATCTGCTCGCGTACCTCTGTTGACGACTGGAAGCGTTTGTCGGAAATCTCCAGCAAATACAAAAGTGATACCACCCATAACATTAGCAGAGCTTCGGAGGTCTTTTAAAGTACGGTCCACGGCCTCCACATGAGCTCTATGACTCATGGTGCATTCATCCCATATTACCAACGACGCGTCTTGCAGTAACTTACCAAGAGGCCCAACTCCCCTCCCGCACTCGCACCCCCGCCTTGGTGACGCCCACTTCGCAACGCAGAAATAGTAATATTTTAATTTCGCCATAACTTCAAAACCAAACGTCCAATTTTAATCTTTTAAATACCAAATATTATCTACATAAACTGTACTTAGTGATGAAATAATTTATTTTGATAAGGATTAATAGCATGAGTAAAATAAATGCGTTTAAATGTAGTCCAAAAAAAAATTAAGATTTTTAAATAAAAAAATGGTTGTTGTGCCTCACTCGACATAGATAGGTATAGTGTGTCGCGGACTTTTTTGTAGATATTTATAAGATCTCCAATTAATTAGAACATTTTATGCTTCTATCTTTTATAGTTTGGGCAGCGTACGCAAAATAAGTAACTTTTCTGGTTGATTTTTTACACTTTGTGTCCGAAAAACCCAAATATTTTAAGGAACCCTATTTTTTTCCAAAATAAAATTTTGCCTATGTTATTCGTGGATAATGTAGCTTTCGAATGGTGAAAGAATTTTTAAAAACGGTCCAGTAGTTTTTGAGCCTATTCATTACAACCAAACAAACAAAGTTTTCCTCTTTATAATATTAGTATAGATATACAAAAATTACTGTTGTTTAAAAAAAGTGAGTTTTTAAAGTAAGTTTGGCTTGGCCACTATTTATCAGAATTAAGTACATTGTAATCATATTATTGACGTTGATTAACATTTTAAAATAACTGATGTAATAACACATGAAGTTCCATGTGCTTACGTTAACTAGGTTTTGAGTTAGAAGGGTTAAAAGTGGCACTAAATGGTTCATGTGATAACACACTCGACTCTGGTTAGCCAGTTCCTTTGCTCGTGTCTAGATTCTTTTGTTTGACTGCTGTGCGTATGTATTAGTACAACAAATTAATAACAATGTAGGTACATTGTACGATTCACTGGACGGTGGTTAGGTAGAGACAAACCATATGCTTGAATCTTAATTATTCCAGATGTGCTAGTGTAATCAATATAAAATTTATACGACAAACATGCAAACACAAAATTAAAAAATTACTGTAACTTAAATACTGTCTAAAGTTTAGCGAGGCTGAGGTTAGTACCTAAACATTTAAATAAAACACTTTAACGTTGTTTAGCTGGAAACGCGTAATATTAGTTAAACTTATTTGAAAATGATTTTTAACTTCGGCCCGACGTTTCGGATGCTTTGCAGCAGCCGCGGTCGTTCGATCCTTTCGCGACTACGGTTACAAAAGTAAGCTAAAGGCAGTTAAAAGTGTTTTACTGATTTATATTTTTTTTTGTTTATTTATATGATTTTGTATACCAGCTTTTTGTAGTTATAAGTCATAACATAAAATAAAACTGTATAAAAATTTAATTTTAACCGTTTAGATCCATCAGTTCATTTTCAACATAACAATTGATAAGCAACGGATGCTTTACATCACTCGCAGTTACGGTTGTATAAAATTAACGAATTAATGTGTATGTTTTAAACTGTTAATAGTTTAAACGTTTACTCGTACCACTAGCATTCACTCACATGTCAACGCACGGTTCAAGAATTCGCGTGCGCGGGAGTTGATTAAAATGTTATCCCAGAAGCTCCCTAAGAACTTGACCTATTTTTGTTGAATATAAACGTGAAATAACTTATAGTCGGATAAGAAGTGTGATGAAACTAGCGAGCCGAGGTGCCAAGGTCGATTCCCAGATACCTGTTACGTGCGTGTTGTTTATTTAATTCCTCAAAACGGTTTCCTGTTTATAATGCTCGAAATTGAATTAGATTTTATTTAGACATCGCCGTCCCTAAATAATCAACTGTTGCGTGTATGTAGACTGTCTGAATCTAGAAATTCTAGATGAAATGCATCACCTAACAGTATACATTGGCTGAATTCTCGTGTGGAGTATTTGGAACGTTATTGTTTTGTTTGTAAACTTTGCTATTTTCTCACATTCACACGAAAATAAAGGTAGTTTGAAATTAAATTTCTACACGGGCGGGACTCGAACTGGCATCCACAGTAATCAGTGCTGCTGCCTTAACCTTAAACGCACGGTAGCTTTATTGGTTAGAACAGCAACACGGAATGCTGTGGACGCCGGTTCAAGTCAAAGTAAAATTTCTTTCATTCTAAATAAATTGTTAATTTTTGCTTCATATATATTAAAAATCTTACTAAATCAAACCTTGTACCTTTATAGCGACAACAACGAACACTTTCTCGGGGTTTCGAGTCCCGTTTTTTTTTTTTTTCAATGCAAAATTGTATGATAAAGGAGAAGAGACAGACAAACTTGGTGGTAGGTAAAATACATCAGCCATATAATATCTTTTAAAAACTCCAAAATAAATTGAAAAATTTTTTGACCCGGGCGGGGCTTTAACCGGCCCCCCCCCCCCCCCCCGCTGTTGCCCCCCCCCCTTGGCCCCCCCCCCCCCCCCCCCCCCCCCCCCCCCCTTTTCCCCCTTTTTTTTCCCCCCCCCCCCCCCCCCCTTTTTTTTCCCCCCCCCCCCCCCCCCCCCCCCCCCCTTTTTATTTTTTTTTTTTTTTTTACAATTTATTTTCGATTTTTAAATTATATAGTGCCTTCATGAGAAAAATATTAATGTTTTCAAACATATAATATCTTAAGAAAATTAAAAAAAGTTTTAGTTTCATATATTCGGAAATCCACAGACTACAACCGAAACGCGAGTAAACTGGACGGTTTTTTCATCTGTGGACTGTGGTAGACGACTGGGAATCATAACAAAGAATCAAGCTTGACTGCGACTCCTAGGCTCTGATATTAAAAATATATGTACTATAATTACATAAGTGGACTGGGTAGTTACGTCGGTAGTTTACGCGAGTAGTAGGTACATTTAAAAAACGCAACACCTTTAACGGTTTAAATCGCGAAATTAATTAATATTTTTATTTTAACTACGGCCCGACCTTTTGAATGCTTTGCAGCTCCGTGGTCACGGTCACACGTTAAAAGTGTTTTATTTGGATTCACTTAACAATATAATAAAAAATAAATACTGACTCTCCCATACTAAAAATAATACGTAAAAACTACACGAAACTTCTCTTCGTTGTTGAAAAAAATTTAAATGATGAAACTGTTTTTAACATCACGTGTTACAAAATATTTTTACAAAAGTAGCATTGTTGTTGACCGTACATTTCGCGGAAAATATTTGTGAAAATCTTAAGTGTACACTTTTAAACAGCGCATCACGTCAAAATGTCTATCTTCTCCGACGTACTGACATCTCTAAAACAGTCTTGCTGAAATTAATTTTTCCTCGCTTTTCCTCCGCTAATTTCATGATATTATCTAACGGAAGTGCGTCGCTCTACATAAGTGACGTTTAAAATGGGGTCGGGGATCCGATGCAGTAATTATAAGCTAAGATAAACGCCATTACAAATTAAAATACTTTTACATTCAAATATAACTTTCAATATTAAATGATTTTCAAATTGTTGTTATGTTCTTACAGGTTTAACATTCGCTTGCATCATATCACATATTTTATTGCCTTATTTATATAGTTACTAGCTGTGTCAGCGACTTTGTTCGCGAGAATGGTTATTTGGGCATCCAAATTCGTTTTGCAAATTGATAAAAAAATTTGAGCATTTTGTTTTTATTGTCTTGTAGAATCTTAACAAAAATACTAAACGGAACCAAATTTTCAGTAACTGTAGCTATCGATGTGGTGTATCTGGTGGGAATTGAAAAGATTGCTCCTTGAATATTCTCACTCGTGTTTTTCTAGCTTTTATCTCGTTGCGATAGTGTATGGTAATTGTAAATCGGGTTACGTGTTTGTGAACCTATCAATGCTGCTGTTCTTTGCGGAGTGGGTTAGACGTTAGGCCCACCACACTGCAATATTGCGGTTTAATGATTACTTTCACTAAATTAGTGGTTGTTAGCGGCTTTTTTTCACAGTTTGCGCTTTCCGAGGCACAAAGACACTGTTATTTATTATTGCGTTTAACAGGCGGGTGTTTGAATTCCGCGTAAAACCTTTACATAGATAGGATCAGATTGTCTCATTTTGTCTGTAGTTCACACGTGTAGGTAACTAAAACACTTTAAACGGTTTAAAACGCAAAATATATTAATTTACTTATTTCAACAACGGCCCGACGTTTTGTAAGCTTTGCGGAAGTCGTGGCCACGGATAGACGTAGTCGGGCCTTGGTTAAAATAAATTCAAAATAACAAATATTGATAAGAAAACAAATTAAAATAAATAGAACTACACTAGTCGACTGAAAAACTAGTCGATTTCTTAATAAAATGCGGCTTTCTTTGCGCGTGTCCTCAAATAAATTTTCCTAGCGTTTTCCGTGCGCGCGCGCTGACATTCATACCGTTCAGCTGTCAAGCGCTACGGCTTATTTCTGCGGCGCGAATTATGCGTAGAATGGTCTCACGTTGTCGGAGTTAATTATGACATAAATTCCGTATTTTTGGGATTTGTATATTCGCCAGAGATTTTTCTAACATATTACTTTTGCGTTTTGCGTTGTTGATGTTTCAAAAAAACTTTTTTATCGTCTGTTAAATTATATCTATACTAATATATAAAGCTGAAGAATTTAATTTATCGCGTTTATATCAAGAACCACTAGTATGAATTGAAAAAATAATGTTTGCCAGGTCAGCGTATAGCCGATGTTTTTAATATCACACGAAATGTATTAAAAGTCTGTAAACTAAAATAATACGCAATCATAAATACATTTTGTAGGCATTTTATAAGCCGGCCTTGATTACCGACTTTGATCTTGCACCATGGAATATTTAGATTAATTTTATAGCAATCCGTTCGATAATATAAAATTGAAAGTTTTATGAATACGCTCTACAGATTCAAGAGGCCCCGGTTTCACACGTAGATTAGCAAAGTTAGTCACATTTTCATACGTTATGCTCCTTAACGCACGCACACATTTTCAACACGCATCTCCACGCATTAGCTGGTAATTTTCAAAATATGAAACTGCTGGAAAACCTGGCACGTCGTGATAATAAGCTTTTTAGTTGATAACCATTACACCATTAGAAGAACCACAACTTCTTCTATTTTTGTGTACTAATTGCTTTTTTAGTTTCATGTAACGATAAACGTATAAGCCACCGCTACCAGCTTGTACAATACAATAAATTTAGATTATCCTTCCCTAGAATCGAACCTCAAACCCCAAAGCGTTTTAATAAAATTTTTCCAGTAATGAAGATGTTAATAAGATTGTAATTTAATTATTACTATTTGTTATATAACAGTCCCCCTCTGACCGAAACTGCTGCAAAGCATCTGAAAGTCGAGTCGTAATCAAAATAACTTAAAAATAAATGTAACCCCTATATTTAAATAAAACACTTTAACGGTTTTAAACGCGACATATTAATCGAGTTTATTTGGAAATTATTTTCACTACGGCCCGACGTTTCGAATGCTTTGCGTTGCCGTGGTCACGGGGCGACAGATATTTATCGTGTTTTAAAGCGTTGGAGTGTTTTATTTAAATGTTTACTACTCGTGAAAAAGTAGTCTGTAACAATACTTTTTCTCTTACAATGACTCCAACTTCCGTTCTATAGAAAAAGTGCACTAATTTCACAATGATGAATGTCTGTAATGGCATTGAACCCGTCTTATAGACGCGTGAGCAATGAAATGACAATAAAACGGTCAATGGGGACCGTGACGTCATTGCATACTATACTACGACTGGAGTAATTGGGTTATTCTACAAACCGTCTTTGATCTGTCTTTGGTCTTTCAATCATTTAATATTTATAATTCAATTTCCTAACATATTATTACGCAAGTGAAAATATTAATAGTAATAGTAGTAATTACTATAATCTATGCTAAATTGCAAAGCTGACAAGTTTATTTGTTTGAACGTAAATCTTAGGAACCACTGGTTCGAATTGAAAATCAGGGTAGGCTTTTGGCTTTAACATTACGCTGCGACCAATACGAGCGAAGAAACAGGGGGAAATGTGGAATAAACGGAGAACATTACCGTTGCGCGGCGCGGCAAGGTTGCGAAAAAGGTTAAAGAACCTTTTTCGACATCAAAATTAGCTTTTTAAAACCACCTACCATCTTTATAAGGGTCGTTCTTGCGAGCTAATTCAAAAAGAAAGACATACTATTGTAAACATTTCATTGAGAGACGTTTGTGCACGTTTTTTTGGTTATCGTTAACCATTGTCGCAACGCACACAACGAAAAAAAACGGTAAAAATGATTCATCTTTGTTAATCATTGTTGAAAATGACTGTTTCTACGTTTCTATTGGTCGGTTGGTGGTTATTTTATATTACAACCATCATAGCCAACAGTATAATATTAGGTCAACTGCTTCTGACTCAAAATTTGTCTTAAAAGACAGAAAACCTATGTCCTAGCAGTGGGACATCCTTGAATTAAACATGGAAGCATATCGCCTCGTAAACATACATATACTTATATCTACTTAGTACCTAATACCGTACACGTGAAGAAACGAAACTTTCAAATCGTAACAAAGCCCGCTTTGATTATTGCAGTGTGATCGCGCTAACCAAATAATTAACGCTATTACCCCATTGCGGTTTAAGTTCTCCCCGGTCTTTTAAAATTTGTACTTTGTTTAGACAGAAGAAGACGAGCACGGGATTGGTGATAATTAAGTTATAAAATGTAATTAAAAACGCTGTAAAATATTTTTAAATAACTACAGCGATCGCGCATTTCTGTAGATGACTTAGATTCAAGTTTTTAGACCGAAGTTAGAAGTAGTTAATTCTATGTATCCATGTTCTTATGTCTATGTTTGTGCAATAAAGAGTTTATTATTATTATTAGTTAGACCTATTAAATTTGACGGGCTTGTTTGTATAATGGTAAATGTAATTGTCAACAGGTCGTGGATTCGATCCCCATGCAGTCCAATATGTTTTAAATCAAATTATAACTTTCTTAAACGTGTGTAAATCTGGATGTTAAACCGAACTGGTCTCGAACCACCGTCCGCAGATGAAAAATCCATCAAGTTTAATCGCGTTTCGGTTTCAATCTGCGGTTTTCTGAACGTCCGAAGCTAAAATAGATCGACAGCGCATCTGCCTTAGATGTTATACGGCTGGAGAATTTTATTTACCATCAAGTGAATCCGTTGCTTGTCTGTCCTCATCTATCTTGAAAGAACTACTTTTATTTTTCTTTCTTCGGCTTTACCCCAAACCAACGCACTATTTTGGTTCTGGACATTTTGTAATCCGCGGACTAAAGCCAAAACGCGGATTTACCACTTCACGGCCTTTCCATCATCTAAATCTGCCGTTTATCAACGAAAATAGCGATATACCATGATAAATTGGGCAACATTGGGCTTAAGAAAACTAGTTTAGCACTCAAAACAATAGATGACTCAACATCAATAATTTCAAAGAATCTCGTGATTCATAATCGCTTTTTGATTTATGTATGTATGTACACCCATTTTCAGCAAAAAATTTTTTTTTTTTCCCCCCCCCCCCGCCCGGGGGGTTTTTTTTTTGGGGGGGGGGGGGGGGGGGTTTTTAAAAATTTTTATAATAAATTAAAAAAAAAACCCCCCCAAAAAAAAAAAAAAAATTTTTTAAAATTATTTTTTTTTTTTTTTTTTTTTGGGGGGGGGATTTTTTTTTTTTTTTTTTTTTTTTTTTTTTTTTTTTTTTTTTTTTTTTTTTTTTTTTTTTTTTTTTTTTTTTTTTTAAAACCCCCCCCCCCCCCCTTTTTTTTTTTTTTTTTGAAATCGGTTCAGTACGTTAGGTGTTTGTCACTTACATATTATTTTTAATTGTCTTCGTATGTAAAGTGTTAGATATTATTTTTTATGCGAAATTCTACACAGCAGATTATAGAAATAACTCTCATGTTCAATTTAGTGATATGGAAGATCTGGAATCCCTGGTACAGGTATTATTTACTTCAAAGGGCTTCCAGATCAAAACTAGATTGACGTAAGAGATCTGTTATATGATTTGATACTTTTTTAAACGTTTTTAGCAGACTATTAATATTCACCCTTTTAAAATGTTGTTGAACATTTGAAAGGACGTTCAACTGTTTTAATGTCAAATTATGAGGAGTCATCTAAATTTTCCACGCTTTTCGCTCGTAAAAACGGATAACAACAAAAACACGCGCTTTCAGAAAACTATGCAAACTACAATGATTAAAAAAAAGATATTTGTGGAACATAGTAAATAAAACACTGTTAACTGTTTAGAACGTAAAATACATTGTTTTTTAACACGGACCTATGTCTCAGTCCTGGTTATAAGGAGACTATGTTATGACAAATTAACTGAAACAATCCTTCTATAAACCGCAAAAGTATTTTATTTAAATATTATTAAAATTTTCTTCCTTCATTATACAAAATCAATCTCTTACATACAGATATTGACAAGTCATACATATATTTATATCTGTTTTAGGAATATGCTGCAGTACTTACTTTGCTCTGTCTTTTCGAATTCCTTAAATTCCGTAAAATCCTTGGGAATCGAACGTAGGACTCCTGCTCAACGAAAACAACTGAGCCGTAGAGATGATTACTTTAAAAGTAGTCTTCTTATTTACGTTAACGGTTAATTACGGAGTGTCTGTCTTTTCTCATCAACTTGGTAGTGTTTACACCTTTTGACATTTTAACTATCCACAGTGTACGAATTATCTCACATTTGTATCGGCTACAACGTAACGGATTTTTATAGATAAGTAGATTAGACTCTACTCGGCTTTGTATACTTGAAATTCCAACACACAAGTAGTTTGAAATACGCGAGTCAAAAATTAAAACGGTTTAAAACAGGGAATATATAAGTTAACTGATGTGTCGGAAAGGTTGTCTGTAATAAGCGAGGAGGACGTATAAAATAAAACATATTGAACGGTTTAAAACACGGAATGTATAAGTTTCCTCACGAACTGCTGTTTCAGATGCTTCGCAGTCATAACACAACGCAACCAGTGTTAATCGTTGTTGAATTAACAATTTATGGTCATATTCAGCGTACGCTAAATTAATCAAGTACCTAATGTTCTTCACTTCGATCAATTTATATGTACGTATTGTTACCACTTTACTTAACTGTTTAACAGTTGGGACAGTAAATAACAGCAACATTATTATATACAATTAACTTTTATTAAAATAGTGTACCTTAAGTGAATGTATATCTTCTGGTAATAAGTAATACCCAATATATTGACTACTAGCTGGTGCCCGCGACTTCGTCTACGCAGAATAAGTATTTAGAGTTGCCTATATTAGCGTGGCGTAGAAAAGAATTAACATTATAACATAAATATGTGTTTATAACATAACTAACGTTTATGGCAGCGAACGCCAGAATAGAATTTTCTTCTACTTACTTGACGTTTAATGTCATATTTTGGACAGCTCACACAATATCTGTATAAAATGTAGCCTATGTGCTATTCTGATGAATAAGCTATAATATTGAAAAGTTTAATTGAAATCCATTCAGTAGTTTTTGCGTGAAAGAGTAACAAACATCCATCCACACTTACAAACTTTCACATTTATAATATTAGTAGGATTGTAACAATAACAATTGTTTCTCACCGTTAGAGATGCACCGTTGCACTCAAACCAACACTGCACTCGCAAGCCACCGCACAATCCCGGATTTGTATGAACAATTTGTTAATATAAGAAATGCCCACCCCGGCTTTCACCTCAACCGCAGATCAGCGGTTTTCACTCAACTGACAAAGAATATAATCTGGAAGCCGCTCCAGCCCGCACGGTGTCTCGAACATCGCGATTTCGACTGGCTAAAATTAAACTTTGTTGATTGGATTCGGATGCAACGTAGGGATACCAACTTTTGGCACGGGCTTATTTTTGTGACACATTCTTTTTACATTTATTATGAGCGATAACTTGAATTCGCTATTAGCATGACTAATGACGAATAGGGCTGCCAACTTTTAGATTTTTTTAATATATAGAAAATTGAGTACCGTCTGTAATTTACCCGTGTAGGTATTTCAATAAAACACGAACGGCCTTATTACAAAAAAAAAACTTAAGCCAGGACTGTGGAGTCTTGGTTTAACTCCTAAACAATGTTGAAGGTAGTATATACTTAGTGCAGTACATACGTTAAACTTCGTTTTGTAATAAGGATTTTAAGTAAAGTAGGGTTTAAACCAGGTTTTCGAGTTAGTCTTCGTATAAGTTTAAAACGCGTAAAACATTCGTTATCTTGACAATGCGGTTTTTCTTACAAAGTTTTTTTTCCCTTTATCAAACACACTTAAGGATAACACTAGAATTACCATGATGTCTGCGTTAAATCTCATTGAAATCGGTTCAGTATATTGGTTGCAAAAGCGTTAGTTACAATTTTTAACTAATTCACAAAAAAGGTAATAGATTTATTTTAACGGTTTAAAACGCAAAAAATATTAGTTTTATTTACAATCTATTAACTACGCCCCGATTTGCGAACCGTGGTCCCGGGGTGATTGATAATTATTTATTCATAATGACTAACAATGCATCCTTTATTTTCGAGTCATCGACATTAATTAGAAGCTAATAATCACAAAATACCAATTATGTATGTGATCTTCATATTCAACCAACAATGTAAAACTCAAAGCGAACTTGTAATCTTATATAGTCGCATGCGGTTCATTG
Organism: Leptosia nina; assembly: GCA_963661955.1. Taxonomy (NCBI): domain Eukaryota; kingdom Metazoa; phylum Arthropoda; class Insecta; order Lepidoptera; family Pieridae; genus Leptosia; species Leptosia nina. The sequence continues at coordinate 5,241,001 of CAVLEF010000008.1, forward strand.
GTAGGTAAACTCCAGTTATTTACCTAACATATAAACACGATGCGCTGTCTATCTAATTTGGTTTTAGGTATTCGGAGACGAATAGTTCCTTTTTCAGGCCCTATATTCTTTTCAGGGTTCCTTCTGTTTCTATTTGTTAATATTATTAAATTATTAATTGTTAAATCTATTACAATGTTATACTGTACAAAAAGGTATTTCTTTTAGAGCTGTATTTTACAATAGTTTATTTTATAGTTGCAAACATATTTATATCAACTGCAAAACATGATGCCACCCCTAGAAGAGCCACGATTGTGGTTATATAAGGGTCCACGAGAAACTAACATTTGCGGTGACCTAAAAGTAAATAAGATAGATATTTTTTTGTATTCATAGAATAAGTGATGTGGTGTTTAAAACTAATAAAGTTAAATAAATAAATATATTTTTTGTAAAATAACAATAATGAGGCGAACATTTTTGATAAATACCAACTATCAGTAGTTTACGCGAGTAATTTAAATAAATACTATAACGGTTTAAAACGCGATGTATTTTAGTTAAACTTTGTTTGAGAATTATTTTTAATTACGCCCCGACGTTTCGGATATATTGTAGCAGCCGTCTCCCCGTGACCACGGAAAACAAGTTTAACTAAAATATATCCCGTTTTAAATTGTTAAAGTGTTTAATTTAAATACCAGCGATGTTAGTGTTCAGTTTAAAATTTAGGTTGGCGACCCCTGTCTAATTTCGTCAAGCACTGTCTTACATCGCTCAAGACTTCGATCACACGATAACCAAGCAGATGGCTGTTTTTTATTCAATTGGGACACGAAATGCCTACCTCATCGTGTTGCAGTTTAAATTTGTTTGACTCAGTAGTATTTAATTTTTACGTAAGGCGACTTCTTTTTGAGTTTGACACAAATATGATAAAACGATTTTAAAGGTTTAAAACGCGAAATATATTAACTGTAGCCGGGGTTACGGGAGGAATAAGTTAATTAATATATTTCGCGAGTTAAACCGTTAAAAATGGTTTATTCAAATGAGTACTATCTACTCGCGGAAACTACTGACAATACATTTACACTTTTACATAAAAATAACATGCAGAGTTGAAATCCAAATATAGAAATTAAATTTAAATTATCATACTTAACTTTTTTTTGGTTTAGGTTCCCTGGCAAAAACTCTTATACTTCGACAAACGAAAAACGGTTGTTGTGAGTTAATATCTACTATATGACATATATTAAGTACGACGGTACGCGACCGACGACGTCGGTCAGCAACAGATATAATCGATTAAGTTGAGAAGATTTGGAAAAAAAAACTGATGCCTATAATAACCATTATACGCGAACGAAGTCGCTGGCACAGACAGTATAGATAACCCCAGTTAGACGGATTAACTGAAATCTTTGTTAAACTGTAACAAGTATTTCAGGATTCAGGTCACACTGCACTCAAAATCTGATCTCAAACTTATATTCAAAGGGTTGCAAATGCACTTCCTTTTTAATATTCATACATGACGTCAGACTTAGGCTGTAGTCTCCTATAAGCGCAATAGATCGCAATGCGCCGCGGTAAAATCATTTTTTTTTTATGAGGCGGCAATTCTTTTTAAGGTGGAAGACTAATGTTAACTTAAGATGTAACATAGTGTATTTAAATTGAAAAAAAAAATTATGAGACAGCAGTTAGAGCAGCATAGAAATTTGTGGATGGCGATTAAAGTCCCGGCCGTTTTGTCAAATTTTTTTAACTATCATAATGCCATCATGTGAAAAATATTACAGTTTTCAATTCCCACTTCTTCAATAAAAGTATTATTATATTATATTATTTTTATTATGACTAATTTTAATAAAGTGTGACATCCCGTTTCACTGATCTGATTTATTCAAAGTAGTTGATCGGACTTCAGTGTTGTATTGTTCCCCAGGTATTCGATCCCAGAACTTCTCGCGACCAACCCAATGCTATGCAACACCATTAACCATTAAACTACAGGAGACGGTTAAATTATGAGTTGAAAATTGAAACTTGCAAATGTCACTTGTTGGCCCGAAGATATTGCGTCGGATAATTATTATATTTCATTAGAAATTATTTTTAACTACCCGCGTGATGCGTAGTAATAATTTGCATATTTTAGTAATAAGTAAAGTAGATTTTTGTAATCTAAATAGCAAATAAATGTCTTGAAACCGAAATTTCATTTAGCTCTTGCTATGTACATACATAAGAGGATGGATACACGTTCATGTTTGCGTCAAAGTCAACGTTTACGATGCTAGGATTGTAAATAATGAGACGTGGACCGTTTGTATCCCGCCCACAACTTTCACCCGACGTCAGCGTATGAATCCACCAGTACATTCCAACCAACGATGTACGCGACTCACACCGTTTATAGGAGACCGCAGGCTTATACGTCACAATTTAAAATGGAATCTTATCTCAAACAGTTGATTAAAATATTCTTACAATCCAAGGACTGCATTTTGTATTATTATAAAAAGTTAGTGCATATTTGTTGTGTCATCTAAATCTATATATTTTTGTAAATTGAAATTCAAAAATTTTGATTGGGCTTTTTGTAAAGGTTTTTATAATTTACTTATACTAAGTTAGAGATTCCTAAATAAAATAATGCATAAATTATAAATAGATAAAAAAAAGGTATTCAAACTGGCCCGTGTCTATACCAGAGTTAAATTCATAACATAGTTTATAATAAAGTCGAAGGTTGATGCTAAAATAATAATTATTATACTCTTGTGACTTAAACGCTTTTCAAGAAATAATATCTTTTTTTTTGCCCGGTTTTTGTAAGAAATACGGTCTTAGTCAAAACTTTACGACAACGCAAAAGTTAGGAATATTAAGGAGTGTTCATTAAAATACAGAGTAATTTTAATATAGATATTTATTACTAAAAGCGGTAAATAGGGTGACAATAAACTCTATTAATAATTTAACAAAACTCTAATATTTTTTTTCAATTTTTTTGGCATCACAGTACATTCAAGACAGTGTTAGTCGATTCTATAACTTACGTAAAATTATGTTTAACACACAATTAAGACACAATAATTTCATCTCACTAAATGTAAAACCTTTAAAGGTTTTCGATTGAAACATGAACAAAGACAGAATAATTATTTAGTGTTGTCCTGTTTGGGCATACATCAAACATTATTATGGCACCGTATACAAAAACATATCTGTATTCTGGAATAAGCACCAAATTTGATTGGTTCTTGCAAAACCAAATTAAAATGACACTGGAAGGACAAAAATGCCGCTTAGTCAAGGAGGCCAGGAATCTCTTGTTTGCGGAGTACGTATGATATTGTTTGACTTGTAAGAATTTTCAACATTAAACATTTATAAGTTATTCAATATACTATCACAATGATTTTACACAAAAAATAACAATAAGGCTAGATTCAGATGACAAGCGTTCAACGCGAGTTTGCACACATTTTATTCAAACCGTACACATGATTATTATCGCATCATTAGTTCTCTATGTTTAAATAAAACGCTTTAAGAATTTAAAATGCGATATATGTTAGTTAAACTTATTAGAAAACTATTTAATATCGTCGGGCCGAAGCTAAGATAATTTTCAAATAAGTTAAACTAATGTATATCGCGTTTTAAACCGTTGAAGTGTTTTATTTAAATACGTGCTACTCGCATAAATTACATTTAGTTTTCTATGATTCCGTTCTAATGGCTCAAATGAATCAAGCTGAGCGCTTGTGATCTGACCGTGGCCTAAGATAAAATTAGTTTAAAATTTTACACATTCAAAACACAGCAACACTTGTGCAAGACGAAATAGATTACGTGTTATCCATCATTTAAAATAAAAAGCGATGTTGTTATTTAAAAAAGAAAAGATATATTCGTTTATTATTATCGCCTATTTATTGCTATGTAGTCGGGTGCTTATTGAGTGACTAACTAGTTTTATTATTAAATGTAGATAAATAGTTACAGTACAATTAAACAAAGTGGTTATTCACTTTCAAAATACAGTTAAATAAGCTGCTAGGCAATTTAGGTAATATGTTTTTATCTAGGGAGTGAGGGGGGGGGGTCCACCCCCTAATATTGCGTATATTAGGGCTGTCACATATATTTTACAAATTCCGACACTATTTCTTATATCGTTGATAATATGTCTTTAACTACTTCGATTTAGCTTGAAAACAATACCAAAACGTAAATAAACTTATAGCTATTTACAAAAACTGACGAATACGTTAAGGGGGCAATAGCAACATTTCGATTACAATAAAATAGTTCGATTATCGACCGTGAGAGGTCACTCATACGATTAACATTTTGGAAGAATCCTTATCTATATAAGCTAGGTGGATGTTATTAGTTACGCCACCGCTCCATTGGTTAACGGTTGCGTCGAAGTTTTGAGAAAAACCTGAAAAACACAAGCGCCATTTTAATTTTTTTATTTGACAATCTTTAGTCATCACAACCGTAAGTATATTAAAAATTTAAATACAAAATAAAAACATCTACAACAAAGTAAAGGCCGATTTCAGGAGTCGACCAACCGTACGCATATTATCACACAAATTGTGACCGAAGCTGGCATATGTAAGACGATCCTCTGAGCTCTAAAACCGACTAAAGCTATTTTGAATTTACATATTTCAGGTAAGCGATACAAACTAATTAGCGGTAAATAGGAGAAAAATATGCGCAAAGGAAACTTACCGAAGCGAATGTGCTCAAAATGCAGTGAACAGGCAGTGCCATCTCTTTGTGACGTCGCGAAATTGTGATTTACTGTTATGGCACGTACGAGCATAATACTGACAAACTTACACTTCAACTTTACTGACATTTTAATGTAATTTTTTAAGCGTGATTACGCAAATTTTTAACAATTTCAAAGGCATTGTATTAGTTATTTTTAAATCGTTTCACATTTTTTCTTCGGTTGCAATACGGTTCAGTAAAATTAGTGTAAGGCTGTCTCAAACTGGTGAGAATGTAACTGTGTGACGGTGATATTATCTGAAGTATGTACTTCATGTTTTTGATGTAAATTTACCTTTCATCGACACTTAGGTCGTGTTGAAGAACTTCTAGTGTACACTGCGTCTTAAGTAATTACATCGATAACTAGCTACAATAACATAGGTCATATAAATTACATTAGGGTATTTAACTAAATTTGAAGACCGTTTCGATTTATTAAAAAAAACACGTGAATATAATTATATATTAAAGTTTTTCCACAAAAAGATCGCGTTAGCAACCCTATGACGTCGCCGATATTTCGATCACGTGACGCGTGTGACATGATAAGCAAAAACATCAAAGTCACGATATGATACAGGCAGGAGACGACACTAATAATTCTATTACAAGCTGGTTTCAATCACGTGATCAAGCACAAAAATTGTATTTTGTTGTATGTGTTACATATTTTGGTGGGAATACAGTGATAACAAATTTCAATATAGTCAAATACCCTATTCACAACATCGAATTTAACAGAAGCAAGCTAAGCGAACCGAGGCGAGAAAAACAACAAAACTTTTCTTTATATTTATTCTCAAATATTTAAATTAGCACAATAGATTGCGTCATTTTGTGACAATATACATACAGCTATTTAAAGAACGAAATAGGACGTTATAAAAAATAAATAACCTAGCAGATCTAGAACAAAACTATGGCTACTTCCATAGACAATTCTAAAATACACATCACTTTCACGTTGCTTTTAACATGTCCTCTATATACTTAAACAATTCCTGTCTAAATACTGTACAAGCGACATAGACTTTCAAATAAGAACACAGATAAAATAAAATAAATTATGCAACAGATATAAGTCTCACGATAGTATAATTGCAAAAAAAAAATAGCCAATATATTAAAATGCTAAATGATTTGAACAATGCAGGCAAGAATTGAGACACGATTCAACTTGATTTAAAATAATCTTTATAAATTAATAAAAAACTTTAAAATAATAAAAAGTGTAAAAACTACGATTTCTTTGAAATCTTGACACGATAAAATGGTTGTACTTATTTGTACATTCGAGATGGCTTCATACGAATAATCTCTTTAACGATCGAATACTAGACGTAAATAAATACAACTCTACGAGTTCTTTTTATGTCCATTTTGTAGCTAGAGCGACGGCCATTACATTTAATGGAACCGTATCCTCTAAGATACATCTTCACAATATCGACATAGTGCGATACGCTTGGCTTTTAAGAATAAGAGAAAAACTACAACGCCGTTTAACGAATAGAAATTTATTATTAAATATATCTTAAATTGCCAGCGTATCGCGTTATATAACAACAATAAATATTACATCTAATGTAAACCATACATTCGTTCGGCGGCTTCGGTCGGTCGATTCTTATTTCTTCTTTTTCTTTAGCTTCGGTATTCTGTAATGCGGTGCTTGTGTTAGCGGGCTATGTGTAATACATGTGACAATACAATTCTTAATATACTGTTTAATTGATACTTAAATAACGGTTTTAATATGGTTAGAAACAAGAACTAAACCACCTTATAATAATTGTACAAAATTCAAATTTAAAAATTGTATTGCTGAATAACATTGTGGATATATTTAAAAAATTGTAATTTCTGACATCAAGTGAGTTAGTTCAGTGCGAATTGATAGTACAATAGACATTCTTGTATTTCGTTCAGATTACTTTTTTGTTAATTAAAACTTACCCTGAGCCCTTTCTGTGTGGCGAAGATTGGGATTTTTCCGAATCTAGCAATTTTTTACTTGAATCCTTCATGAAACCTGCAAGAAATGTTTAATTAATATAATTAATTTGTGTACAATATATCTAATATGTAAATTAGCTTCTTTCTGTTTATACTGTACGAGCAATTAAATTGTAGGGGTATTTACAATGTTTATAGTAGTGAATTCTATTGAGAACACGAGCAAAGAGCTAGAAAATTCTACATACCTTTGCCAGACATTCCGAAGACAGAGTTGCCCAAATCGTTCAGGTTATTAGCGAATTTATCAGCTTCTGACGTCACGCTCTCCGCAATTGTTGCTTCCGCATTCGAGACACCCTCAGCTAAATCACTCTCGGCCTTTTCTAGCCTTTGAACAGCCTCGTCTTTTCTCTCGTTAGCCGCTCCTTTGACATCTTCCAGCTTGTTCCCCGCTGTCACCGTGAATCCTTCAAAAGTATCCTTAGCAATACCAAACAATTCCTTCGAACCCTCTTCCGTTTTTTGTGCTGTGCTTTGTGCGTCTGCGATTACTTCCTTTGCTGAATCTTCTAAACTGTCAAACGTGTTCCCAGCTGAACTTTGGAGGCTGTGTAATGTATCTTGTGCTGAACTCTCCAGACCTTGTACGTCATCTTTTATATCTGCGTATGTGTCACGCGTGCTACTTTGAAGGTCGTCCCAAGTGTCCTTAGCGTCGTTTACTTTATCCTTCGTAGCGGTTTCGAGCTTATCGAAAGCGCCCAAGGATGAATCTTTCACGTAATCGACCGCTTGTTGCGCTGATTCCTTTGTATTGCCAACCTGATGACTTACTGCATGTTGAATGTTGTCAAAACTATCTTTGCCAGCATCATTAATTTCATCAACTTTGCTGGCAATGTTGGCTTGGATATTTGACTTTTTGTTTACTGCGGCATTTAATGTTTCCTCGGCCGTCCTTTTGATGTCCTCCGTGGCAATTTCTGCTTCTTGCCTTATTCTGTCCATGTGATCATTAGCTGCATTCTGTATAAATGTGTGCGTGTCAATTATATCTCCCTTTTTCTTCTGAACCACGTCTTCTACGATTGTTTTAGTGTCAGAGAGCGCTTTTTCGGCGGCATCTGATTTGTCTTGAATTGCCGATGAAAATTCATCTTTTTTGGCCTGTACATTGTCAACTATTTCATCTCGTTTACTCTGCGCCGCTTGGATAACTTTATCTTTCTCTTGATTAATGCTTTCAACAACTTGACTAGTTTTGTCGTGTAAATCGTGCAGTGCATGTTCTTTTGCTCCTTGAGTACTGTGTACTAAATTATCTTTTTCGGAATTAAGTCTCTCAACTAAATTATTTTTGTTTTGTTTTAAGAGATCTTGATTTCCTTGAATTTCATCAAGCATTTCATTGGTTTTAGTTTCTAAGAATTGCACCACTTTGCCTTCGGTTTTTTGTAACTTTTGTTCTTTTTCCTTAAAGCTCGTTTCTACATCGTCTATTAATAATTCCGCTTGGTTGTACGCATTTTGTTTAACCTCGTCCTTTTTATCATCAATTTGTTTTATAACATTGTCGGTAGTTTCCTGAACTGTATGCAAAGCATTATCTTTAGCTTCCAATAATTCTTGCGTAATATCATTCTTTTTATTTTCAACATTTTGTATTAATTGTGTTGAATGATCTTGAACATTTTCAATGGCAGCATCTTTAGAGCTCTCAACATTATTTACAACGTCCTGTACACTGATGTCTACAGCATCTTTTGTAGTTTGCACAATACCTTTTAGTTCGTCAGTTTTGTTTTGTACTTTTTTTATTAAATCTTCACCTTCATTTATAATATTTTCTTTATGATTATTTAATTGTTGACTCTCATTTTGCAGAAAATCTACACATTGTTCTTGTTTTTTGGCCACCGTTTCATCGGCATCTTCTTTTATTTGGGATGCTTGTTTAGCTAATTTACTTGCACTTTTCTTGCTCTTTGATTTAATTTCTTCTTCAGCTTTGTCTTTTTCACCAAATATGTTATGAACAAGACCCGTAAAGAAATTCTTTCCTTCTTTTGATTTCTTTTTCCCTTCCGCTTTTATATTTTCCTTTGTGTCTTTTGCTTTTGTTTTGATGTTTTCAGCTACTTTTTCAGTTTTTTCTTTCGCGGAGTCCAAAGTGTCTTCTAGATCATTCAACTTTTCACTAGTGACATCTTTAATATCTTCAATTTTATTTTTAGTTTCTTCCTTGATATTATTTGCTTTATTACTTAAATTTTCTTTTACTTCAATAACTTTTTCTTTAGTAGCTTCCTTAACACTTTCTGCTTTATCTTTCACACCTGCCTTGAAATCATTTGTTTTTTGATTTATGTCATCTTTTACTTCTTGGGCAGTATTTTTTATTTTAGTGAGACCTTCTTGAGCTTTATTTTTCAAAGTGTTTTCATTTTCTTCTAAACACACTTTAATAGTATCATTCTTCTCACTAATATGTTTCGATGCTTCCATTTGTTCAGCGGCTAAGAAATCCATTACGAGTGCTTTGTGGTCAGATGATTTAGGATTAGATTGGCTAAGCAAGTTATTAACAATATCCTGCGCAGCGGATTTAATATTTTCAACTTCAGCTGTTGCTTGAGACCGCACATCAGACTTCAGAGTATCGATATTATTTTTTGCATTTTCTTGCCTTCGGCATTTACAATTGTTCTCACCAGCAAATGATTTTATATCATTAGCACTATCTTTGACATTATCTTTTAAAGTTTCTTCAACGATGACAAGGTCATTTTTATAGTTCTGCAAATTTTTGTTCACTTTTGAAACTTCACTCTTAAGATTATCCTTTTCATTGTCGAGTCTATCTAGAACGTCCTTTGATTCACCATTTGATCTGTCAGCTACTTCTTGTGTTGTTTCGTGAATTGTAAAATTCACTTGTTCAATTCTGTCCGCTAAATTGGACGTTTCGTCGTGACGGTGTTTTTCACCTTTTTTGTATTTGCCTTCGCAGCATCCAGTGTAAAATTGGAATGGGTCAGTTTTATGGCAATGTAACGGAGTATCTACAGGTTGCATGTGCTCATACTGATGGTATGTCTCATCAGTCTTTTCCTTTAGGCTCGGTTGATCTTCATCTACGATAAGTTTTGTCAAATATACTTGATTGTTTGCATCTTCGTCAATTTTTACGTGAGGCTTAACCTTTAGATCTTTGAACATATCATCTACTTTTTCTAACAGGTCTTCGTTTATAATTCTGGGTGCAGGTTTCGGTGGGGACTTTTCTTTAGATTCACGCGGCTTTGGCTGCGGTTTCGGAGAGGACTCTTTGCTGTCATCCTTTTCTTCGCTATGTCCGAAAACATTTTTGACCTTACCGGCGAGGCCTCCAAAAAAGCCCTCCGGTTTCTTTTTGCCTTTCTCTAATGTATTCATAGGGGTCTTATCTTCGTCTGAGTCAAAAGTGGCTTTAACTTTATTCGAGTCAACGTGTACGGAATCGCCGTTTACTGAAAATATAAATGAAATTTAAGAAAAAGGTTTCGGACGCGTATGTGTAAATTTAAATGTTGACAAAGAATTATTTACCTTGCGGTTTGGGCTTCACATCGTCCGCATCCGTAGGAGTGAATTTCACATTACCATTTGCAATGTTTTTGTCCTAGAAAATGGAATATAATAATGTATTTGATGACAAATGAACGCAAGCCAGTGAGCACATAACCCATGTCAAATGATCATCATGACTTTGAGCATTCTATTCTATCGATGTTCTAACTACAGGATAACAAGCATGGTACCTATGGTATTCGTTTACAAATCAATATAGCGGGACATTTTGGGGTATAGAGTTGACATTACCGTTGCATATACATTAGAAATGAAACTCACGTGTCCGTTGAGCTGTGGTGAAGTTTCATGGTGTGTAGGAAGAGGCGGTGGCCCAATACTGTGATTGTGGTCACCCCAGTGGAAGCTCAGTTCGTCTTTTAATGCGTCAAAACCTGGTTATAAAGACGTATGAACAATTTTATATAAACCTTTTTATTATAGCTCTCAGCTAAAGCACGTGACCGAAGTTTCGAAGCTTCGTTTTTTGTATTCGTTAAAATAAGTGTATACACAGTAACATCTAGAAACATCTTCAAATGTTTTTCTTACCCGTATTAACTTATAATATGAAAGAACTACTATACATATATACATTTCGATTACATAGACGGTGACACAGCTAACTAAGTCGAGGCTTTGATTCTCGTCTGTCGGTACTTTTCTGATATTTTTTAATTTATGAAAATGTTTAGTGGATTATCACATTATAATAGACGTTCAAGGTTCTTTACCTGATTGGTCAAGGTTCAAGTAGTCAATTTGACTCTTAGCAGCGCGCGGCGCGATGCGTTCAGGTAGCTCTACATCCAAAACACATGCTGGAGTTTGTGATTGTTCACCTTTCGCTACCTGGAATCATATTTTCAATATGACATAAATCGTAGTCATTCGTCATATAATTACTTCCATGACGAGAGGATAGACAGGTATGAGGCTCAGTTGGTCAATGGAATGGATGGACGGTTATCCCCGGCCGTATAAAATCTCTATATTCTAAATAAGATAGGCTCTCGAACTATTTTGGCTTTGGAAATCCACAGATAGAAAATCAAAACCCACATTTACATTTCATGTTTTTTTGGTGGATTTATATTCCTACCAACAACATAACCTGACAGACAGTCTAGCATGTTTAAAAATTATTCTGACCTTGGGTTCGTTCATGAAGTAAATCCTGCCAGAAGGGCTCTCTTCGTGGTGTTTCACTCGAACTGTGAATTCCACACGGTTGTCCTTGAATGCCTGAAAGGAGAAAATGGTATATAAATATATATTTCGTGTTTTACCGTTAAAAGTGTTTTATTTAGATAATACGTATATTATAATTTTACTAAGGTTGCAATAAAATTTATCGTGAAGATTTGTAATTGGTGAAGAAAACTTACCTCAAATGTGAATAGAGGTTGGCTTCCAGACTTGGTTACGGGGACAAGGTTTCCAGAGAACTCCAAAAACACCTCTTTCCCATCTAAAAAGCGGACTGATGTTGAGTGCGCTATTTCTGTGTAATGTTCCTGAAAAAAATCATTCACTTCATATATGATAGAGACAAGCCAGTGTTCACTTGTGGTAGGTGAATTAACATATAACATCTAATGAAGATGCACCGTTGACCTATTTTGACTTTAGATATTCGGAAATTGAATCCGAAATGACCACCGACTCAAACTGAAATGCGATAATGCCTGACGGCTTTTTTATTTGTGGACAGCGGTTTGACCCGGACGGAATTTCAAAATTTACCCATAATTAATTCCCCGAATTTCCAAATATTTCAAAAAATATATATATTTCATCTTTTAGCAAATAATATTTTTTTATAAATAAAAAGAATCTGAATATAATATTATAAGATCTCTAACAAGCGTGGGACACGTACTATGTACATTTTTTATCTATAAGGCATAAATAAATAAGTATAATCTTACAAACATACCTGTTGCAAGAGTGTTTCATACGCGTATCTGTCTGTTATGTACAGCACAAGCAGTCGTCCTTCCAACGCGTCTAATCGCTTGCCCAAAACGACAATTCGCACCTCAAACGGTACCACCAGCATTTGTCTGCAAAGAACACAGTAAATGGTAATGTGCTTTGTATGTTTAGTATTCTGGTAATAAAAATCATAAATTAAATTAATAAATTTTGACCAAATTTGATTACCGTAAACACGGATAAGACTTCACATTAATTAATGATAGACATATATCGCGGACATTTTAATCAATCAATTAGAGAGGAATCATTCTTATGTAGACGTTTTTTGGAATGTGACTTACGTTGCGGTAACTTTCCCATTTTTATCAAATTTTACATTGTATCTTCAAAAAGATTTTTTCAATTCGAACCAGTTCCTGAGCTTAGCGTGTTAGAATAAACAAGCATTTCAGCTTTATAGTTCTGTAGCTATATATTAGTTTAGATACCTGTATAGTTCTGTAGCTAGCTTCGTTGCGTCGCTGACATTTTGACAGTTCATTAGCCAGAATCTGAAAAAAAAGGGTTTAATTAAAGAATACGGCATTTGAATATAATATAGAAAACTTATAATTTAAAAACTTGTCAGACTGAATAGGCCCATTGCAACAAAGACTCAGGTTATAATATCGATAAACAATATACAAATAATGTTTTTTTCGATAAAAGTGCGTGTGAGGAGTAACTAGGTTATTATCGATAAACGCTTTAGCAAGAAGAAATATGTAGTGCATTTAAAGTATGTGAATATTGTAAAACATGGCGATAAAGGGTTTCCTTTTTTTGAAAACTGGAGTTTAAGGTCTTTGTAACTAATGTGACGTTCATAAGTGTATCTAATTACCTACGTGAATAAATGATTTTTGACTTAGACTTTTGTGTGACGTCACAGTATTAAATAGTCTTATTACCTAGCAGAAACAGTAGTTGTGAAGGAAGCACAGTCATCCGTAATGGTGAGTGGAGTGGAGCCTGTCACATCTTCCCACACAGCTCGCGCTTGACCGCCCATTATGGAGCACAGCAGTCGTAGATTGGCCGTCGATGGTTTCTCTCCCGGCTTCAAGAAAACAATTACATATATTAAAGAACATCAACATTATGTAGGTAGGTAGAGTCAATTTAACTAGGTGGAAAGAATGACAAGTGCCATGAAAGTCAGTGTTATTTATTACCAAGTAATTAGACACAATTAAGATCTTTAATTTAAATAAAGCACCTAAATGAAATGTATCAGTAAAATTATTTACATTTTTTCTTTATCTACGACACTCTACGATTCGAGTACTTTGCAGCAGTTGTGGTCACGGGGGCAAAAGCCGTTTATTGTCCTAGTTGAAATAAATTGTAAAGTTAACTAATACATTTCGCGTTATAAACCGTTTCAACAAATCTTCCGTCTTTTTCTTTTAAGTTTGGTCTATTTGAAACAAATAAATTTTTGGCTATTTTTACACAACTGTTCTAACTGTACTGACATAAATATAACCGTTATACATTGATTGTATCTAATGTATATACTTATAACAGTTAAATATTAACGTGTCCATAACAAGTTAATACGTCGAATAGATATAACAGCTTATTTCTTATTAGTTGTACCGAAAAAGTAAAAACGGAACCATATTACAGATAACTAAATCATCTGGGGGGAGGGAATACAATATGGCATCAGTGTACCTACAATCCTTCGTGTGCGAGTGCGACTCACACTTAGCCGTTTTCAATACATACCTTTTGATCAGCGGAATGTGGTAGAGGCACTGTGAGGGTTATGCTTCGATGGAACTTCCTACGACGTGGTTCCACAGTCAGCACGGGCGAAACGGCAGCGTGGCGAGGTAGGACACGACGGCAGAGGGAGCCGCCAGCACCGTGGGCTTGGAGTCCCACTCGGATCCGTTTGGTCAAAGCTTGTGGAGGGAAGAGGGCTTGGACCTGTAAAATGGCGAAATAATGAAATATTCACTTATATTTATAATTTTCATGATTAGCTATTTGAAAATGCGAAAAATTATAGCGTCAATGACTGTTATCCGTATTAAGGATAAGTTTTGAAAAAGTGAAACAGTAAAAAATCACTCTTAAACAATTGTGACCTGACACGGGTTTATGATGACGTCACTTGCTTATAAACAGTGCTATGAACCTTGCTGCCTAGTGTTGAAACAGTTCTATTCTCCGGAATAATAAAGAAACAAATTTGTAATTAATTTCATTACTATTATCACTGTTAAAATATTTGGTACAAATATGCATAGATTGTACATCATAAGATCGACATACACTAATGGCCGATATAGATCGTGACGTCACTAGCCACATTATTTCGCAAAATTAGCGTATATGCGCAATTTAAATGGGGGGTTTTTAATTTGATATATTTGAGGGGATATGTATAAAAAATACTCTTTTTAAATATGGCCAAATAGCATATATAGACATAAACCGGTTTAAGATACTATTATTAATCTCAAAACTCACTTGCGGTATATGCGCAGAGGAGACAGTGCCTCCTTCAGGTCCGATGATATGTACTTCTTGTCTCACGCGAGACACCACAGCCAAATAGTGAGGGAAGTCACACGTGATGATTCGAGTCACTCTCTCACCGTTCTCTCCCAAAGTTTCGCCGCTGTTCCCGTGGTCTTGTCTTTCCCGTGTCAATGCCTCCTGAGAAGAAATTGTATTAAATCTTAATGACATTTTTAGAAATAGAAGTAACTTTTATGTATAGGAAACAAGACATTTTATTTAAGTATAAAATTTAGTGTTTGTGAAGGAAATCTTTTATAATACGTACCGGACGTTTCGGAAAATAGGACTACTACGTAGAAAAACAATAAAACAATTGTGTTTTACAAAAAAATCAATCCTGTTTGAATGCTAGAAGGGGACAGACGTTCATGGGGTCGCTTGATGGTAAATAATATAATATATATATATTATAACATATAAACTAGATGAGATGACGACTTTTTTGACTTGGACATTCGGGAATACAAACACTGAAATCGAAACGGCATTAAATTACATGGTTTTTGCACCGGATGGTGTTTTGTAGGCCAAAGAGAATTTTCGATATATGGGCCAAAATACTTTTTGATGCCTAAAAACCAGTCCCTGAATAAATTACATAATGCGAATCCGATACAAAATTGTGACAATAGTATAATCATTTTAAAATTTAACATTATTATCTAATACAAAAACATATTTGAACTGAAATAATTGTTATTAATTGAAAATTTACAGTAACAAAGTTGCCATTTTTAGTAACACAGCCGTTTTTCATACTAAATATCTATGTCCCTGAGCATGTGTGCCAAAATATACGGAACAATTTCTCAAAATATTTCCTAGTGGCGGTAATTATAGTGGTATAATAAAAATGCAAGGTTTGGGCGTTATTAGAATGGCATTAGAAACGTTTTAAATTGAACATTTAGTAAAATAAAAAAATAATATATCTGTGTCCCCAACGAGTAACAATATCGTTGCTACCTTGCGTTACTGTATGAAAAAAGACTTTAAAATGATTGGATTAAGGTTACTCGCACATTATTTGGTTCGATTTGTAGTAACTCGTTAAACAAACACACAACACGCGGGGCAGTACTCTCGCCGTGCTGGTCGCGTCCCGGTCCGTGAAGAGGTGCTGTATCTATTGCCTGTCTCTAGTTACCGTGTTAATGTTACGTCCTGACGATATTTCACGTTATTATTGTTTTATTACGCATTTAGGTATGTTTTGCTACCGTGAGTGTAAAAATATTGGATTTATTATTTGATTTGGAAATTATTTACAATTTAGTCAAATATTTACAACTGCGTAACTCTACACTGTTACAAAAAAAGTAACAGTAGTTAGATAGATAACTAGTTGTATTTTTGTTACTTATAAACAGTATACTATTTAAATCCGATATAGCTATAGGAAAATTGTATCTTTTTTTCTCAGAAAAAAGTTTCTGTCCTAAATGCGCTGACAAACAGAAAAAAACGTCTATAGATAAAAATTGAAACAAGACCCGGTAAAAAATGCTGAATGGATTATGAAATTTCTAATATTGCAAATAATTCTAATATCAGCCTCTATCTGGCACCAATCCAAATTAGTGATAACTATCTTCTACAATTCATTTTTTCCCGAGCAGTACCGTCGACAGAAGCAAAATTTTTATTTCATTAGTCACCAATATTACTGAGTAAAAATATATTAATGGAATTTCTTGAAGTGGGCACGGCAAAGGGGCTTGAGTGTTGGCGGCTATCTCAAACATGCAGAAAAAAGTTGCTGTTAGTTCAAATATTTCTGCAAGATTTTTTGACACCCTAAAAGACTTGAGCAAGGTCCGTACTTGGTGAATGACTGACAGGATTTCATAACGTTGAAAAAATCAAAGTCTAGTCACTCAGGACATGCAATAACCAGGTTTTTACTCACACTAGGGTGAATTCCTAAAGAGACCTTAGTTGTTTTTGCAAGAGGAGTTTTTTTATCTGATCAAAAATCGCTTACTTCCTATGAAAAAGAAGACGTTCCATTTGATGAATCGGAAATGATATAGTCCTTGATAATATATTTGTTGCCGTACCTTAAGGTAGTATTACAAATTTATCAGAAGTTTATTATTCGTCTTCTAGTTGAGAGGCCAGTTGTCTAAGTTCAAATCTTAGGAACACAGTGACACAAATCGAAAAGGAATGTTCTCCTACTACACATCCTGTACAAGGAAAAATTTTTATGGTGTTGTTAAAGGTAAAGTGATGAAGAAGGGGACGTAAATTTGTTTTAAATGAGATGCAAAATCAAAAGTAATACCGAATATCTTACGAACCATACGAAAAATTGTAGAAATTGTCCCTAACCCCAAAGTTGTCGTGAAAGGTAAAAGATTATACTTCAATTATGACAAGCCAAAAAATTTCTGAAGAGAGACTGAAGATATAGTGCCTCGTTAGTTTATACAGTTGATTTTCTCATTAAGGTACATTAATTCTTAACAAATATTGACGTAGGCAACGTTTTTGTTACTTGAGGTACTTAATTGTCGAGTCATGAACAGTTAAAATTGTTTTGTTATAAAGATCTCTTTAAAAACAAAGTTAGTTTAAAATCTATTGTTACAAATTAATACTGTTACTTTTTTCCCTCTTGTTTTATTGTATCTTTAATTATACAAAGGACTCTTATGTCAAAAATGTCTTAAATTTATACTACGTACTATGAAAGAAAAATTGTTGTCAATTGGAATTATTTAAGTTGATTTTTGTAATTTATGGAAAAGTTTAAGTTTTAATTTTAAATAGTAAGTGTTAAATATATTCATAAATATTATTTCTGTGATTTTGCTTTATAGGTGGTTTATATAATACTACAGTTTAAAATGACGTATTATTAAGTCTCAAGTCCGTTTATTAAATTCATTTAAAATAGTACCAGTTGTTTAATTTCTCGAAACTTGATTATTATATGCTATAAATATTATTAAATCATTTAAACCATCGCTGCTGAGGTAGGTGTGTTGTAAATAAACTTAACATTTATTTCAGTTTAAAAAAGGATTAAGTATTTCAATTTTGAAAAAAAAATCTGAATTGTGTTCTCGGATTAGGCACTTAAAAGTATTTTGGCCCATATATTTAATATCCAGATTTCCAAACGAAGTTCATTAGGTTTCAGAAAATTTGTAATTGATTAGAAAAACTTTGAACATCGCACCCACAACCAACACCCATCAAACTAAATTATTTTTTTTAAAATGACATCGATTTCTTTTATACTAACGAGAACAATTTCATTTAAATAAAACACTTTAACGGTTTAAAACGCGATATATTAGTTAAACTTATTTGAAAATGATTTTTAACTTCGGCCCGACGTTTCAGATGCTTTGCAGCAGCCGTGGTCAGGGGAGTCTCCCCCCGTTTTAAACCGTTAAAGTGTTTTATTTAAATGTGTACTACTCGCGTAAACTATAGAGAACAATCTCTATATTTATAATTCTCTAGTAATATTGGCTTTTATTCATATTATGTAGGGATGCATATTTTTTAGTTATTATCTATACTGTAGTTATAAGAAGACGTACTTGTATCATAGCATTGTCGTTGTTGTGCAAATAATGGTCCTGCCAGGTCTCTCCAGTGTCTGAACGAAGGATCACTATCTCTCGCTCGGGACATGACGCTGTAAATATCGGTACTTCGATGATGACAGGCCTGGAAAAAATATATTAAGATATACGTCTTATAAGCATTTCTATAACATCAGTAGAATTATGTAGAAGATACATACGCTAAGAATTTAGCTCCTTGTGGTTGTAATTCAAGAAGCCTGGACGCTAGAGCTTCTCCCTCCATGAGGGGTGGGGGTGCAGCAGCTGGCGCCCGACGCGTTGCTGCTCTGAAAGATAATATAATACAAATAATTTAGTATTTTTATTTGCTTGTAGGTTGTAGTAATCAACAGGTCGTGGATTTGATCCCCACCAGGTCCAACATTTTCTAATTTGTAATTTTTCTGAAAGATGTTGCACGTCACGAAATCTGGATCAAATGGTAGTAATATCTAAATTCTGTCTGGGTCATGAATCACAGGTGAAAAAGCCGTCCAAGTTAAATCGCGTTTCGGTATCAGTCTGTGTTTTGCCGAATATCTAAAGCGAAAATAGGCCGACGGCGCATCTTGTTTAGATGAAATATGAATGCGGTATATCACCTACTTAAAGAGAACCTAAGCTGTCCTCCTCTGTGATAAAAAATGTTCATGTTTATGGATTTATATCTGTAGGTGTTAAACCACAGTAACCTTGTTAATTTTTAATTGAACTAAATAACAATAGATTTTAAAAAGCAAAAAATATATAACACGTTTCTCGTTGTTGGTTATATAAATATACTTGTAATCGATGAGAAAGAGAACAAAGCATTAAAATACAAAAGGAATGATGACAATATCTTTTCCAGTGATGTAACGACATCCACAGAGACAATGGAATGATGTCAAAGTACCAGATCACGGGTAAAAATAATTTTCTTAGATGACGTCACGAGTAACTTGATAGCGTTTTAAAATTATACATCTTTAGTCCATACTATAGGTACTTCCATACAAACAAAAACCAATGTATACATTATATAATATGTAGTTTATTAAACTAGTACTCATTTAAATGAAACACCTAACGGTTTTAAACGCGAAATACAAGTTTCCAATGCTTTGCAGCAGCTATGATCACCAGAGTCCCCCGTAAGCCAGACTAAGGCTGCAAAGCATCCGAAAAGTCGGGCCGTAATTAAATTAATAGATATATTTCACGTTTTAAACCATTAAAGTGTTTTGTTATGTTAAACATAACTTTTAAAAAGGCAATTAAATTTATGTGTATTGGAAACAAAATTAAGGCTCCATACTACGTCTGCTATGTGTTAACAAAGGTTAGTTCCTACCTATAAAGGCGCTTAATATTAAAATTAGTAAAAACAAATCATTAAAATAAAACATTTTTAACGGTTTAAAATTTGTTGAATAGCCTTGACCACGGGTACGAATCATTCGAAACGTCGGACGGACAATCAATTGTAAATAATCTCACTTATGCATTAACTACAGACAATTTTTAAACTCGAATCATCTTTTATCACCACATCATCTACCCAAATATGAAGGACAAATGTTATTTGTATTTATCTGGTCATGAGTGACTTTTGGCAAACAAACAGATACTAAATATAAAGAAAGTGAATTGTATTGATAGTGAAAAGCGGGATGTATTTTTAGTATCCGTGACTTGGCCTCAAGTTGAAGATTCGATGACGTGTACGGTATTCTAATTGGTTAGAGCACGAACGCCGTGGGTGCCGGTTCGAGTCCTGCTCGTGTCCATAATTTATTTCGATCTATGAACGATTTTTTATTTAAACAATCTACTCTTATGAATCATGGATTGTCTGCTTAATGTATTAAAATTAATTTAAACGTAAATAATAACTATTATAGAAGCCTCGCCGTTTATTGTGGCAACTCTGAAACAGCTGAACCGAAAATGATAAGTTTTTATCGAGACTACTGAGAAAACTTTAGCTTGGTTGGTAGCATTTTCTGCCACTTCCAATAAGAAAAATAACACATCTTTTTCCACATTGTTGAATGTCATTTAAAATGGTGACTAATATTATAAAGAAGAGTTCGTTTAAATATACTGTCTATAGTTTACGCGAGTAGTACACATTTAAATAAAACATTTTAACGGTTTAAAACGCGATATATTAGTTAAACTTATTTGAAAATGATTTTTAACTTCGGCCCGACGTTTCGTGCTTTGCAGCAGCCGTGGTCACGGGGAGAAACCGTTAAAGTGTTTTATTTAAAAGAGTTCGTTTGTTTGAAGGCGCTAATCTTGAAAACTACTGGTTCGAGATGGATTTCTTTTGTGTTGGTGAGACCATTTATCGAGGAAGGCTGGTCATAATAGATCACGCTTCGACCAATAGTGGAGAGAAGAATTAATGGGATATGTAGTAAAAGCGGAGAAAATTAACATATTTCAGGGTCTCCGTCGACTACGCTGCGAAAACGGTTTAGTACACCCAATAAATATGTAAAATGTGAACGACGGGACGCAGGCGACTTTGTTGGCACGGCGAGTTATAGTTACAGTTAAGCACTATTAATTATACATTATTTAATCATAATAAACAGTGTGTAAGCAGCACACATAGGACACACATGTGAAAGAAATGTCTAGAATAAATTTATGCATCTTATTTTCCCTGGCGTGGCATGTTTCCAAAATAATGTTTGTGTTTACACTATGTGACTACCATTCATTAGTTCGAGATTCGTGTATATTATAAATTTTGTTTGTAAGTCTGTAAATATATGTAACCAATTTTATGACTAGTCCTCCAGTAATCACAACTGTTGCAAAACAACGGAGACTATTTAGTTGTGGATAAATAAATAAAAAATACGTTAAATATATTTCAAGTTTTAAACCGTTAAGATAGCTTTAATAGGACCTAGGAGGATTAAAATAGGACCTTTGAAAATACCACAAAAGGATGTGTTTTTTTTGGTTTCAACGTATAGTGGTAGAACGTTTGACGCAGTTGGTAATGACAAGGTCTTGTCAGATTGTAACAAACCTTTGCTAGACAAACAATACGAATTATATTACAGTACTGTAGGGTCATAACATGTTAAATAAAATTAAATTAAATATACATAAACCTATTTAATTATACAATGGGTCATATAGGTAACCAGTTCCTTTGATATAAGCACTGAGGTCGGGAGTTCGATCCTCGGTAATGCACCAAAACATTCAGATAATGAAAACATTCTGCAATAACCGACATATCTTAGAACCAAAATTTTGACGACATTTGTCATATAATCGTCAACATACAATTCTCATCAGGTTAGCGTGGTTAATTCTAAAAAAAATAAATAAGGAAGACAGCCTCAGTAGCTAAATAACTAAAGGTGTTGCCTGAAGCTAAGCGAAAAGTCCTGGTCGAATGCCGGGACCAGAACCAATAGGAATGTTTTCGTGGGACAGCGCACTGAAGTCCGATCAACTAAATGCCTGTAATTAAACCCATCATTAAAACGGACACAGAAATGTGTTCGCCCCATGCCCTACAGGGGGATACCCGATTTAACTTCTATAATCACGAAGCCTGTATTCCAGCAGTGGTAATTGCCAAAGGATGATGAGCCTAGTATCAGCGTAAATAGGGTATGTAAATGTGTATGTTAAAAATCGATTCTAAATCGAAAAAGTTTACGACTCGGGCAGGACTTGAACCAGCATCATGCGCGTTCCGTGCTGTTGCTAGTATTATGTTCCTAGCGAATGAAATTGTCCTTTTATAGTTCGCGGGACGTAGGTGGAGACCCTATTACGTTCAGACGCCAGCGACCTTCGCGTTTGAAGATAAGATAATTTCGCGTAGGATACATTTCCCTGTTAAACCGTAAATCATTTGTAACGGCAACTCTATTTTCAAACAAGCCTGATGTCACAACTTAATCTCTTGACTTTAGAAAACGAATTATACGAGGCAGCTAGGGATAGAGTGGCCTAATAACAGAAAACATGATTTTCAATATGGAGAAAAATAAAAATGAGTATTACTTAGGCGAAAATTGACTATTCGGTCACTGTGGACTTGTAGATAAACATAACGCGCTAATCTCAGAAACTACGGCATCGAATGAATAAATATTTTTGTGTTAGTTAGAGCATTTATCGAGGAAGGCTATAGCATAACATCGCCCTGTCACATTAGTCACAAGCGGAGATACAGCGAGATATGTAAAAGAAATTGGCAAAATTATTCATCATATCGGTCCACGCTGCAAAAGCGGTCCATGATACATAAAAAATATGTATGAAAGAAGGATCTAAAAAAAGTCCACGATACTATATGTCTATTTTACAAGATTGACTTGCAAGAACGACGGGAAAGGACGCGACCGACGTCGTGGGTAATAGCTTAAGTTTATAAAGATGAAGAGGTTTGCTATAACGAATTTTAATGCCTAAAATAACGTTCTTGCGTTGACCAAGTCGCTGATTTAGCTAGTATTTCATATGGCATAAGAACTTTCGCCAAGTTAGCTAAAGTAAAGTTGATAAATGAAAATAATTACCGGCATGTAACTCTGGTGGGTGCTGCACATGCTGCTGGGGGGACAATAATTCTGACTCCACCACGTCTCTTGGCCTTCATGGCACCGCCCCGGGCGTCCACCACAAATGACACCAGGAATCTGGAATAGAAGGACCATAGTTTTATGGCAAATAATAAAAGTGTGTTTCTACCAATTAAGTTCACTACACACCTCTTGTTTGGCGGAAGGAAATGTGTTATTATATGCCTTTTTATGTGAAACTGTATTCAGCCCAGTGATTTTAGGTCTCATTAGAATGAATCGTTGTTTAGTTATATTGAGATATGAAATGGAAATTGTTTAAATTCGGCTAAAAGTGTTAATAATTTTGTTGGTTGAAATTTTCGAGAAAGGCTTAACCTAGGCTTCGATCAACAGACAATAAATCTTTGAGGATTATGTTGGCTGCGAAAACAGTTCAGGATACCCAAAAGATATGTGTAAAAAAAATTGTCTTTAAATAATATAAAAAGATGTCCACGACTGTATATCTTTCTTTAAAGATTAACAAGAACGAAGGGACTAGACCGAGGCTAAAAATGAGGAGGTTAGCAAACATTTTCATGGCCATTATAACTATTCTACGCGGACGATGTCGCTGGCACAGGTACTATTCCCTCACCCGATGTCAAGCGGTTGTCGTTCAATGGTGGCGACTCGACTGTCATTGTTGCTGGGCCAAAGGTGTCCGTCCGTGACGCTGTCTTCCAGCGGCTTGGCTCTGTTCAGGGTGCCTGCCTCGCTGTTCATGTAGCGGTATTGTTGCTGCTGTTGGATAGGACACTCCACTTCTCCTGTTCAAATTAAATCACTATAAGGTACTAAATACATACAAGCACGAAGCTCACTTGATAGATAGTATATCACCAAATACCCCAGCCATAAAACATCGAAACAAGATATGATTCCACTATTTCGGTATTTCACATTCGTACAAGCTAAAGTGATAAAACTTCACAGCTTTTTCGTCTGTGGACGGTGTTCCGTGAACCGGACGGAGTTTTGATATTCGCACCACCCATTTCCAGACGAAGTCCAACATCTTTCACAGAACTTATAAAGAGATAAGAAGAATGTTGGATACGATACGTCGTTGATAAGCCATACATTGCTACCTACAGACCCGTCAAATAGGTTTATACCTAAGCTCGATTCTACAGTTTAAACATTTCCTTCTTTTTTTTACTTGAACATGGAAGGAACTATATATTTTTTTAATAATGCTTCCCTAGATTCAAAAACACAAAGGCCCCGGGCTAGAATAACTTTTACGACGATCTCTCTTGCGAATGGACACATTCACCTCGTCAAGTCTTTGAGTGAACAAAGTAAAGACATTATATTCACGTCATAGGTATCTTCCATGGCTATCGATAGTACTAAAAATATTTTCTTGAAAATCCTAGCCTAAAATCTATAAATTTAGATCTGTATTCACCTCCTTCGTCTTCCGAGTCGCTCATGAATGTATCCTGCATGAGCTCGGGGGCTGCAACTCTGTATTTTCCTTCCAGACCTCCTGAAACAACGGAAAATTTATTTAGTTCTTCATAATTTTATAAATATCGAAAAATTAATACTAAAAGTTTGAAGCGAGTCCAATGATCATATGCGTTAAGTTTTGACAACGCTAGTTAAATATAAAATCAAAAACAAATAAACGGAAAGAGACGGAAAGAGACGGAAATACTGTCTCTTGTCTCACCTTCACGTCCAAAGCGGTTGATGCAAGTAATTTGCATACTTTTTATTACAGTTAAGTTCAATGACAATGCACTTAAGTTTAAATTAAATTAAACGAGATTTATATCGTGGTTTTATCGAGGCTTTAAAATTTCAAGTGAGCAGGGACGAAAGTGTTAAATAAAATTAAGTATTTTGTTTGTTCACATAGAATGTGACATGTCTCAAGTTTGAAACGCGAAATAGATAAATGAATTTTGCATTTATTTTTCTATATACCTATAAAGCAAACGACGACCTGGTCATGGTAGCACGGTAGCAAGGTAGGCAGGGAAACGCTGGTCTAACTAAACTAGAAAACAACCGGTGGCGTACTGGAAGTCTATGGGGGAGGCCTATGTCCAGCAGTGGACACCGAACGGCTGAATCGAAATCGATAAAGCAAACAAATTAGCAGGAAACGTAATGTCGGGTCATGGTTGATAATAAGTGTTTTAAACTAATAAACGTGAATTAAAAAACGATTTTAGATTGAAAACTTGACGACACGGGCGTAACCGGCATCCAGTGCTACTTCTCTAACCAATTGAGCTACCGAATTCGAATTCGAATTTTCTTCAACCTATCGATACACGCACCTCTCGCGCAATTTTAACCTTAAGATTAAATATCTTATGCTTTAAAGCCATAATTATTAAGATCATCGTACTGGTATAATACTTAACATGGTCAAGAATTCGAGTCCCGGTTCTTAAATCCATTCCCATATGATAGAGAAGGAATGTTTACTTTTATAAACCGATCTCAATCTGACGTCAAAGACGCCCTCCTTTAGTCTCCCCTGATCACGGCTGCTGTAAAGCGTCCGAAACGTGGGGCTATAGTAATAATTTTCAAACAAGTTCAATATATATCGAGTTTTAAACCGTCAAAGTTTCATTTCAACGATCTCAATCTGTTAACTTCTATTATAGACAACTATAAATCATCATAATTATCAATATAATGAGCGTAGCGTGCTACACGCTTCAGGCCACGTGCGACCAACAAACAATATAATTAGTTGTTAGTATGTGTTAAGGAGATCATTCATTCACTCTTACATAACTTGGTATGAGGTCACGCGCTGATTTGCCATGACGAAACGACCTTTTGACATATCTTAATTCAATATACATTGATTGATGTAATTCGTAGGACTAATTTTTAATTAGAGACTACAAGAGACCATATGAAGCGCAGAGGCAGAGTAGCCTAACTGCAATTTAATGTCTTGACTTATTTATATACAAGAGCTGTGACCGAAAATTATACGTACTTTTAAATAAAACATAAGTTAAATCGACAATAGTTAAACTTATTTGAAAATGTTTTTAACTTCGGCCCGACGTTTCGGATGCTTTGCAGCAGCCGTGGTCACGGGGAGACCTTAACATACTTCTTATACAGATAATAGTACAAATACATTTTAGCCTAAGTTTTCCTCCATATTGGAAATGATGTTATTCGTTATTAGGCCACTCTGCCTCTAGCGGCCAAATATTCAAAAATAAACGAATATATTTAGCGTTTAAAAACCGTTACGTGTTTGATTTAATTAAACATAGTTCGACCAATATTTAATTTAAAAACGTTTTGATTGTATGACAAATGTAACATAAGTTTGATGGCGTAATCTTGTTTAATCTTTAAGCTTTTCATATTTACAATATACCTTAAATGAAAGTTATCCTAAAGAAGAAGAAATACCAACTCAAAAATTGCACTGTCGTCCTATTTTGGCTTTGGATATTCAGAAATCCATACTAGACAGCCGACTAGGAAAGTAAGTAAATTTGGTTATAAGATTTATGTAATTCTTGTTACTAAAGGCTTTTCATGGCCTCACAGTATGTAAGTAATTGTGTTCAGTGTTGTATTGAAACCTAAATGAACAAGATGCTCTAGTCGACCTATTTTGGCTTCGGATATTCAAGAAATACACGGAAGCAATGAAACTTGACATCTAGAGACGGTGGTTCGTGACCCGGAATTTCTATATTCCAACCCATTTCATATCCAGATAACCAGACGAAGGGTTGCTTCAGAAAAATTATAATGATGAACATGCTGGACCCATTGGTCATCGAACCTGCGACCCCTTGATTGCTATTATATTTCTATCATTAAACCGACAACACACGGGGACACTGAAATGAATGTCAAGAACAGTTATTTATTGTTATTACAAATAGTCGACAATGCGTCTCGGGCTTTTATTTCAAGCATTACCAATATGTTTACGACGCATTAGAAGTTCGCTTTTTATGAATCAGCGACGAGAATAGATCGCCTAGGATCGATTTGTAAAACCTTGCGGCAATTCGTTACAGTTATGGGCTTTTCGTTATCTCTGTAATAATGTACATACATTTTATAGCTGAAAAAAAAACAGTAGTAAAAACAGTCTATAGTTTACGCGAGTAGTACACATTTAAATAAAACGGTTTAAAACGCGATATATTAGTTAAACTTATTTGAAAATGGGGACGCTGTGAGTGAGTCTCCCCATGACCACGGCTGCTGCAAAGCATCCGAAACGTCGGGCCGAAGTTAAAAATCAGTTTTTAAAATATAATTAGGTATTTTTTATAGATAACTAGATGTGCCCGAGGCTACGGGCCAACATACGCCATAATAATAGATAATCATATAAAATATTGCCCGTAGAAAACAACTATTCAGCTATTTTCTAAGTATTTTTATATCCGAGTTGTAAATCTAAGACCTTCTTAGAGAAGCAATGTTTTCTTGCTTGTTTAAATCGCCACTGTTTTATTTCTGTATATTGCTCATTGTTATTTCCGTTTGATGATTATTTTGGCGCGATTACATTGTGTTTGCGTTGTACATTAGTGAGGGGAGCTAGACCAATTAATACTTTTCATATAACGACATTTTAATAGCCCGCGGAAGCCTGCATACGAACTATTGTTCCGGGATCTACGAACGTAGCTTCATATAAAATTGGGGCGAAACAATTTGTCCATTTTTCCAATCAATCATTGCTTGACTTAGGTATGTATATATTTAAAGATGTGTTTTAATCCGTTCAAAAATACTATTCAAAGATCTACATGCGTGTTTATTTGAAAAATTATCACATCTTTGTATACAGTCGAAACCAATAGTTATGTCGCATTTAAAACAATAAAAAAAAATAAAGTTAATGAAGATTATAAGATAGAGGAATTTAGCAACAACAAGAGACTAATATTTTCTAGAACACATAAGTTACAACAAACATGTCAAACTAAAACAATGTTTTAGATATCTTTGTCTAAGATTACCTAAGATGAAAAACAAAACTGTCCGCAGTCTAAATTCAGACCACATTTATTGAACATAAGTTTTTTCATTGAATTGGGCGACATTGAGTATCTAATAAGGTAATTTAAGGTTATCTTGACCACAATTTCATAGTCAAAGTCGACCTACCCTCCCATTTTACAATTTCTATGAAGATATGTCTTACATTGACTCTTCGCTTTTGAACACGTAAACAGCGGAGTACATCGGTTGACATCACATAAGGGACTAATGTAGGTGAATCTGTTTGTTTACCCGCATTGCATTTTAATGGACAGTGCGCATCTATTTCAACACGCGCTATGCAAGTGATTTGAGTTAACACATCATTCTTACATCAGCCCTTTTTATAGATGGCTAGATGCGCCCGCGACTTCGTCCACGTGGAATAGTAATTTCGGGCATCACATCTATATTCTATACTAATATTATAAGACTAAAAATTTTGTTTGAACGCGCTAATCTCAGGATCTACTAATGAGAATTGAAAAAAATCTCTTCGTTTGGGTTAGAGGATCTAGGAAGGACTTTAAACATCTCGCTGCGACCAAAGGAGCGAAAAAAAGGGGTGGGAGATTGCGCGGCCTATGTTCAGTTGTTTTCGTCAAAATTGGCTTAGGCCGTTTTAGTTGTAATAAATAAATATTGTTTGTTTATGTAATGAACTCCAGTAACGCTGAAGAACAAATAACTGTTCTGGCATGGTACCAAAATAAGACTCCTCATGCATGGTAGAAGGAAATATTCCGTAAAACCGTCTAATTTCATAAGAAGCGTAAGATTTTGTAAATAAGTTAAAAGTTTAACTAATAAACGATGAAGAAACACTTTAACAGTTTAAAGCGCAATATATTTTTTAGTTAAACTTGTTTGAAAATTATTATTAACGTCCCTACGTTTCGGATGCTTTGCAGCCGTGGTCATGGGGAGACAGTCTCCCCTTTCAAACACATTTTACTAAAAAATATATCGCGTTTACACCGTTAAAGTGTTTTATTTAAATGTGTACTACTCGCGTAAACTACAGACAGTAATATTGGTGTTATAGATCTAAGTCTTAATTTGATCTAACAATCAGTAGGTACTTTAGTTACCTAATACAATGGGTTTCTAAGCCTATAAATAACCTAATTATCACAATCGCCACAATGATGAATGACTACGATTGTCTAAAAGGACTTAATTAATATATCCTTTAACCCCAATACACGTCTCACCTCGACTTCAATTCACAGTATCTCTTATCAACAGTTAGCATAATGCATTTTACAACGATAGAGATCATTTAGTGCAAATCATGAAACTGTAAAATAACTATCGTTACATCACTTGTAACGCCGTTACGCGCCGTTTTACTAAGAACTACAAGCATATTTACTGCATATAAAGTGTCAACAAGATGCGCTGTCGGCCTATTTGCCTTCGGATATTGGGAAATCCACAGCCTGAAACCGAAACACGATTAAACTTGACGTAAAAGGTTCTTCATTATTAAAAAAAAATATGTATTTGATTGGTTTATGATGTAAATTAAAAATCGAAAATAAATTGAAAAATTTAGGACTCGAACCGGCATCATCAGCGTTCCGTGCTGTTGTTTTAACCAGTTAAGCTACCCCGAGTCCTACACGTCATCGTCGCATATTTTCAACCTATCCATATTTGCACCTACATAATTAAATAAATATTTTCAATGGTTTATAACGCGGTCCTGGCGTAAAATGTCGGGTCGTAATTAAAAATAAATTAAGTATTATATTTCGAGTTTAAACCAGTTTTAAATTGATACAGATGTTATTTATCAACCTCAGTCTTCAGAGCGATATAACATCGCTGTACGACTAATATTTTAACATAATATTTGCAATATACAGTGCATCGTCAAATAAGTACATTGTTTACACATCTGGCAGGTGATGGGCAAGTGATTGTAATCTCGTACAATTCCATGCGCATAATTTCCCACTGTTTTGTCGTTCCGCCCTTGAAATGCGCATGAGTTCAACCATGTATTAATTTCTGAGTATGCGCACCTATGATGAATTTAGCCGACCGTGAAAATCTCTGCCTACAATGTCGTGTTTTGCTCTCATTTATAAGCAATATTTACGCGTTTGTTCTTATTAGGTATATGTAAATAAATTAGTTCAAATTCGTTCGCATTTTTCGACAGCATTTTTTTAGCAGTTAGATTCATTTATTAGTTACGTTAGTATTCCCAGCTTTTCTGACCTCCGTTATCATAAAACTGTGGCATTTACTTTTAAGAACAACGGGACACAAACGATGTCGTGAGTAACAGCTAAAATCTATGAAGATAACAAGGGGGTTTATAAAAACCAATTTTGACGCCCAAAATAACTATTCTACGCATAGGAAGCGACCACACCTAGTTCCTAATAAAACGTTAACTTTAAATTTCGATCTACTGAACTGAATACCTTGTCAGGAATTTCCTAATCAATCTTATTATATATTGGCTAATATCATCATCTTGTTTATTAAACTATTTGCCACTTAGTGCTTCACTCTCCCGACATTTATTATTGTCCGCTTCCTATGGCTTCCAATTAAACTATAATAACGTACCTACGTAAGTTACGTAGAGAAGGTTCTCTGTAAACAAAAGGTCGCAAAAAGACGTTAAAAAATTTCCCATGCGTATTAGGCCTAAAGACACAGAACAAGAATATTCCGTTTTGCTTTGCATTCTCGAAATTTCTCCACACGTTGGTCGTCGGTATCTGTCGGTAAATTTAATCAGTTTATAATGTTTTTTATTTTATTACGTATTTCAATTTACTTCAATTAATTTTCTATTCTATATTCCTAAGTTTTTATTTGGACGTCAGAGACATCATCCATCTTTAGTCTCCTCGTGACCACGGCTGCTGCAAAGAATCCGAAACGTAGGGCCGTAGTTAAAAATAAGTTTAACTAATATATATCGCGTTTTAAACCGTTAAAGTGTTTTATTTAAATGTGTACTTCACGCGTAAACTACAGACAGCACCTTATTTTCTTTATAGCAATACATGCATAATTTAAAAATCGATAATAAATTGAATAATGTTTGAGGACAGGAATTTTAATTTTTTTTATTTAAAATCGATTTTAAATTTGTGTAGTGCCATCGTGTGCAAAAATTTAAGTTTTCAAATTTTGTACATATTTAATTTAATTACATAATCCTTGCATAAGTTTATATGAAGTTGTTTTTTAGTTAAAGTTTTATTTATTTAGTCCTAAAACAAACAACAAACGGTTGCCTAATCACTGCTTAGCTCATTCGGAAGTTATCCATAACGAATCGAATAAAATTGACATCTGCTAAACAGCGCTAATAAAATCTTCGACCTCGACACGCCAACCTACCTCCAATGTTTGTGTTCACGAATAAATAGGTTTATATTTGATAGAATAAGCTGAGAAATAAAAAGTAGCTACTAAAGACTGTCTGTAGTTTAAGTGAGTAATACACATTTCAATAGAACATTTGAACGGTATAAAACGT
The DNA here is from genome assembly GCA_963661955.1 of Leptosia nina. NCBI lineage: Eukaryota > Metazoa > Arthropoda > Insecta > Lepidoptera > Pieridae > Leptosia > Leptosia nina. Next base: position 5,272,575 of record CAVLEF010000008.1, read on the forward strand.
GATATATATAACGCATCGCCCGACATACATTAGGTGCCTTAAAGCTATCCGGTCACCAGTACCTCATATAGGTTGTAATATCAAAATAAGACATTTTGGAATTCTGTATGTTTAAAATCAAAATAGACCGACAGCGTATCTCAACAGCATGATATAGGGATTATAGTAAACATTTACATTATATTTAGCAGATTAAGTACGTGTGTTTGAGTCAAAGTTTTTTAAATACATAGCTATTTATACACATAATGTTTATAACTCTATTTTATATTGACTCAATCACTAAGGGAGTTATGTCAGTACTTTATTATACGAAATACAACAAAAGAAACACGAAGTTTTACCATAGATAATACATACAAATGTATACATAACTTTGACCAAAGATTTTGTTAGAATATTTATAAGTTTTATTTATGTTTCGTTCTGTGTTTGCGAAGATCGTATTCGTTAATATTTATCCTTATTGCAGTTAAATCTCTTTTTCTATTTTAGATGTTTATTAAAAAATAGTTACGTTAATCAAAATTTTCAGAACTTAGAATTCGAAGCATTTAAATAAAATAAACTTTAACGGTTTAAAACGCGATATATATTAGTTAAAACGTATCATGCTTTGCAGCACGCACTTTAGCGGACGCGAATAGTACACATTTCAATAAAAGACTTAAATTAAATTCAACTACAATTAAACGGTTTAAAACGAGAATAATATTATTTAACTTATTTATCATTCCTGAGATTAGCGCATTTAAACAAACGCTTCAGCTGTATAACATTAGTATAGATTTGAGGGAGTAAAAAATAGAGTGATTCACGAAATTGATGGAAGGTCAGGTGACCTAGAGCCGTGTATATTGACACAACGAAGTTATTGTAAAGCAAATGTGTGACCTCATAGATGTAATATGCATGTAAATTGATGTTAAACTGCCCATCCGACGTATCCCAGTATATCTAACAATTTACAACTATAACTGTTCAAATCTTGTTTGTTTCAATTGAAAACATAAAGAAATAAATTAGTTCTGAATTAAAAATAAGTTAAATAGTATATCAATACAACTGTACAAATCTCGTCTAATTACATTGTAAACTTAACGGTTTAAAACGCGCAATATATTCACTAATTTATTGTAGTTTCACTTCGCCCGGCAATTTGGATGGTAAACAAATAAACTGAAATGATAAATGAATAAAAATATGGTTTACAATGTACAACTACAAATCATGTCTATTTATATTGTAAACTTAATGGTTTAAAACGCGCAATATACTCGCTAATTTATTTCAGTTTCACTACGGCCTGAAATTTCGGATGGTAAACAAATAAAGTGAAATGACAAATGAGTGTGTGAAATCCCGTTTCCCCCTCGTGGGGCATGGGGCGAACACATTTCTGCGTCCGTTTCACTGATCCGTTCTTTAACAGGCAAGTAGTTGATCAGACTTCTAAGCCCTGCCTAACCTAAACAATTTTATGTTTCGCTGGGATTCGTACCCAGGACCTCTCGCGCTTAACGCAATGCTAGGCAATACGTTTAACCATTTGGCTACAGAGGCGGTCAACTTCAATATCTTAAGTATGTTGATATTGCTTCAACAATAAACACTGCGTATTCAATACGCATTTTAAATCCAAAAAAACCTTGACTGCTTAAAAAGAAGTCCATATTTTTGCCAGATTGTCAGCGTACAAACATGGACTGTTCTTAGATAATCTCTTGGTCATGTTTTCCGTCAGGTGCGGTCACATCATGCGTCCAAAAGCGGTAATGATGATGTAAGGCTTTGGTCTACTATAAACGCTTTAGGTACAAGAGCCGCGGCCGGTTACTATACAAATTTACTAATTGTATTTACGTTACACATTTTAATAAAAACTTAACGGTTTAAGACGCGATATCGTATTTGTTAAACTTACAGTCTCCCTGTGACCACGGCTGCTGCATAGCATGCGAAACGTCGGGCCGTAGATTAAATAACTTCCAACTAATTTTAATCAGTACATATGCGTTTTAAGCCGTTAAAGTGTTTATTTAAATTTAATGTTGTAGTCACACGCTATCGCGAATACTCCTTAGTGCGTCTCTAGTCACATGATACATATTTAAAACGTAAATACCTTTCAAATCAACTCTCAACGGTTCAGAACGCGAAATATATTAGTTAACTTATAATTAATAAATTGTTTAAGGCTTTCACGGCCATCGTTCAGCATATCCTTGTCTTTAACTCAAAAAGAAAGAATTAATTCTTCGAGCAATCGAGAAGTTAACATCTCCTGTTGATGGCGTCCACACGTGATGGCGAAACGTCGAGAACCTCTTCTCGCTCACATCGGCCGAACAGCCCGAAAGACAATGATATGCTAACTTATAATTAATTCATATTAGCTGTGGACAAAGCCTTCCGATGCGGCGGGTCGTAGTTAAACTAAACTAAAAATACGTTAGCTTAATATATTTCACGTTTTTAACCGTTCAAAGCAATTTATTTAAATGTTCACTATTCGGATACGTAGCTAGGGACAATACTTAACGTTAGAGAACATTAATCTTGCGTGTAATGTAAGCACTAAAGGTGCATCGGGGTCGCACTTTTAAGGCTTTCATGATGTTACTGACAAAACCCTTTGATTTAATCAATCTTAAGGTATAACATATCACATAAGAGTAGATAAAAATCAGGTCGAACTTGTTTAAAGCAAGTGGCATACATTTAAATTTGATTTTAGACGACCCAGGCAGTATTTGAACCGTCTACAGCGTTCAATATTGTTGCTCTAACCAACTGAGCTGACGTTTCCTACACGTCATCGTACATTTTAAATCTATTGATACAGCTCTCGTGCATTGTATTTCAAATTGGATGATCACAGATTTTTTAACAGTAGGGTTAACAACTTAAAACTGTTTAATGATGTTCAACAAATTTACTACCCAAATCATGGCGCAGTTTATAGCGTTTATATGAGACCGCAGCCTAATGGTGATGTAAATCAAACAAATCTGACCTTGACTTGCGTGCGTCAGATACGTATGATATCGTAAGCTCCCGGGTACGTAATTGCGAAAGCGATCGCTATTCGGGACGTAAACATTGGATATAGGTCGATGTTCGTTCGGAAACTACAGATTATAAAATTTCATATAAAAATATGCCGATGGAGACACGACATATTAAAAATAATGCTTCCTATTTATATTACACATGCAAACCTCAAACTATACGCAAAAACTACTATGTTAAAAAATTAGGGTTTTCATAATTTTCTAAAAAAAGTAGGGTAAAAGGAGGGTTTTATTTTTCTGACGGCTTTATGTATATTTTTTTATGTATTATATGTCTATGTACATTTTAAGTAATTGATTTGTATCGTGCATATATAAAATACAGTTTAAGGCTTCACGATGATTAGCAGCAGTCGTGCTTAGGAGTTGAGGTGACTAATATGTATTTCGCGTTTCAAACCGTTAAACGTGTTCTTTTTAACGAACTACCCGAGTAAGCTACCGACTATAACTGTTATATATTATTTCTACTGTTACTGCGTTGATGTGTGGACGAAGTAAACATTTGAAAAAAGTTAAAAACCGCGTAAGTCAAAGAAAAACTCGATTTATTAAAGTGATCTTGAAGTGGAATTTGAGTGACAGAGAGATAAAATGTTAAAGATCTTCAAACATTTTAAAACTCTAATATAGTATTTAACAATTGTTTCAATGTATAACTGTTTTAAACGCGAAATTTTTAAACTTACTTTTAAATTAATAAAACATCATAGTAAGATTAAATTAAAAATGTGAAATATTATTTTCATAAATACAAACACAGGCACCATTAGTAGATATAGAACAAAACAAAAAGCAATCACGTTTATTGGCACTTAATAGTATCAAAATTTAATCATTAAAACTAAATTAACGCGAAAAGCAATCCTTTTTAGATTAGTTGCTTTTTAATTGTTATTGATAAGGGTTAGCTTAATGATATTTTAGTTTGATTTACTATGTATCAAAAACAATTTTATAAACATGGGTTTTCAAAAAACTATATGGAGGTTACTAATAATTGAGGTAACTAAGATAATTTAGTGGTAAGATCACACTAAGATATAGCTTTACGTTGCCGACTGAAAAAGTAGGTAAACTTGTTTATAAGATATATGTAATTCTTATTAGTAGAGCCCTTTTCACGCTCCCGCACTATGTAAGATATGTTGTTCAGCGTACTGAAACCTAAGTAAACAAGGTGCGATGTAAACCGATTTTGGTTAAACTTGACGGTTTTTAAATCTTTATTCCTACCTCCATCATTTCCACAAAGTCCAACATGTTACAGACACTGTCTGTAGTTTACGCGAGTAGTACACATTTAAATAAAACACTTTAACGGTTTAAAACGCGATATATTAGTTAAACTTATTTAAAAATGATTTTTAACTTCGGCCCGACGCTTCGGATGCTTTGCAAAGCAGCGAACGTGGTCAAGGGAAGACTTTTTAAATCAGTTTAACGAATATATCGCGTTTTAAACCGTTAAAGTGTTTTATTTAAAAGTCCAACATGTTACAGACAAATTATATATTAATTAGAAATTGGACCCGGTGGCACAAACACATGACCCGTATTATTAGCCATACTTACATTGCTCCAAAAATATATACCCATGTATTTTTATTAGTTATTTACACGGGACTTTGTTTAAGAAATAGATGAGTCATTTTACATGCGTGATTGTAGAGTTTTCTCCTAGTGTCATGTCAATGTAACTATTTCCTATACAAAAAAGCCATCAGGTGTTGTAAATGTAAATTCATTTCCGATCACTATATCGCGTGATTAGCTACATAGCTACCACCATCAAACGTCAGGATGTCCGTGGGGAGGAAATGGTTGAAGTGGTGAAAGTGTGGACCGATCACCCATCCCAATATCCCAATAGAAAATTAATAACCATCATCAGGCGACTTGAAGCACTGCAAACACGACACTTTCTTCTTCTTCTTCTTCTCATCCCGTTTAGCCTTCCCGTTGGTTTCGTTTTTCACTGTAACCTCTTTCGACTTTTTACTACGCCGTTTCACTACACCCATTTTATTGACGGCGAGGAGCGCGCGTGTTTTGTTTTTTTTCTATCGCGGTAGACGCGCGCCGCTGCTGCACGTTCGTACACTAGTGCCGGACTAGCGAGCCGCCGACTGCAGCAACTTCGCAGCGAAATACACACCAACAGCACAGCGCGTGAGCTCACTTTAGCGGGACGCCCGTTTGGGAATCAAGGACAATCCACGGATTAATATTCCGTCAGCGGCCACCTCCTAAATATAATGTTAATTTTACCTAATTATTATTTCGGGAAGTTCGTCCAATGTGAAATTACGTACACAGTTATATGCGATAGGAACTGGGTAACCAATAGGTTTGTTAGTACCCGTTACTGATTGTGTTAGTATATGAAACTAACTTTGTTGGACTTGCTTATGAATGTAGATATACAGATAAAACTATTTTACATGTTATAAATACCTTAATTTAATATCAATGTATTATAATAAATAATATACCAAAATTAATAAATTTAGATATTAATAGTTGCATCTAAGTAGAATTAATAGGGGACATTTATTTAAATATAACTTTTATAACTTTAAAAGGGGAAATGTGTTAGATAAAGTATTTTATTACGACCCGACATTTTGGATGCTTGCAGCAGCCGTGGTCACGGGAGACCAGGGTTTTAAGCCGTAAAAAAGTGTTTTATTTAAAAGAGTACAATGATTTAGTAATTGTTAACTTTTTGGTACAAAATCGTTAATATTATTATTTATTAAAATTAATATTAAATATGTATTTTTATACATGTATATTTGGTTAGTGAACAAAAATCAATATACCATTCGATTGTCCGTACAAAAAGCGAGTCATTAAATTATTGAACTCAGATAAGTCCATTTATATTTCAAGTGTTTCGTTTCAACCGCAGTTATATCGGTTCGGTTCAGATCGATATAAAAAGTTTGTTCGTAATTTTTGTTAACTCTAATATTAAACGACTAGCTGTGTCGGCGACTTCGTCCGCGAGATTCGCTATTTTGGGCATCCAAATTAGTTTTTTCAAACCCCTTCGTTTTTATAAACTTTTTTACCCCCCCCACAAACCCTTCTTTCTTAAACTTAAGTGTTCCCCCCCCCCACAAAGTTAATCTTAAAAGAAGACGTATAGCTGCTTTTTTTAGATCATTTAAAGAGAATCATTCTTTCATAAATACACATTTTTCAGTGTATCTTGAACCGTTTTTGTAGCGGCAGAAACCTATAATGATGAATTATTTTCACATTCTCTCTCGTATTTCTCGCTGTATCTTCGCTTGTATTAGTCACAGGGCAATGTTTTATAGCCTATAGATTCCTTCTTCAATAGATGTTCCTGAGATTAGCGCGTTCAAACAAACAAACCTTCAGCTTTATATATTAGTACAGTTATGAAATACCTATAAATATGCATTATATGTATTACAGATAGGAGGCTTTCTCGTAGACGTATTATTGGGTAGGTATAACGATTTTATTGAAGGCAGTTGATTAAAATTCCAAGGGTTTAGAATTGATATGCTCGGCAATGCGTTTAGTTCCTAAGCCACAAGGGCGCATGTATTCTGGCTTAAATACAGTGCAGTTTTAGTCGACAGTTCGTTATAAATAAAACCTTTTGAATGGTTAAAAACGCGAAATATTTAAATAGAACACTTTAACGCTTTAAATGCGATACATATTAGTTTGCATTTGCCAGACCGTACTGGTTAATATATATCGCGTTTTAAACCGTTTAAGTGTTTTATTTAAATGTGTACTACTCGATTGAACTACAGACAGTAACGCGAAATATACCTAGTAACTGATTTTTCGAACGTTTCGGAAGCGGCGGGGGCTGAATATGGCTGATGTCCCTAAGGTCAAAATCTACTTTAGCTATCGCTAGATTACTAATTATTTGATTGTAGTGCTCCGGTTTTACATATAATCTATGTTATGTCATATTTTCCTCCGTAAAATGTTCCCCAGTGCAACGGATAGGCTTAGGCACGTTCGCAACCTAAATACGAGATGAGTACTTGCGACAGCGTTCCCTTTTTGTATCAACGTAACACAGACTTTTTATACGGAACCAAAATGCATTAGGCGAGTGTTTTACACACAATAGAAGTCCTTTATTTACATAAACTGTAACATTATCATTAATTTCTTTGACATACAAAGCCTATACAGCTATAACACTTTTACGGGTTATAACGCGATATATATTAGTTAAACTTATTTGAAAATTATTTTAACTTCGGCCCGACGTTTGTGATGCTTTGCAGCAGCCGTGGTCACGGGGAGACTAAGGATGGAGGATGTCTCTGACGTCAGAGTAAAATTGCTACACTAGCGCCATTGGTCGAAGTTGGCCGAGAGAAACTGGCTGCGTCCTTACAGAATACTTGGTTTTCAAAAAGTTTCATTAACGCGTTTACTTCGTTAAAGTGTTTTATTTAAATTTGTACCCCTCCGTGTAAACTACATACAGTATTCAAGCCTATACAGCGTTATGGATCTGTAGCAGGCCTATTTCTTGCCCAAACTTTTGCTATTAAGTCCCGTCATTACTATCGCGTCAAGGGCGCCATCAATATGTATTTATTATGGGGAGTAACAAGTCAAGGTAAAGCGTGACTAAATGTGATTTGTCTTTTATTTTGTGGCCGCTTTATCTATTTGGATCACAGCTTATTACCAGGTGATACTTTATAATTATAACGATACTAAGTTATTTTACTTCAAGTGAAAATCTTTAGCCGTGATGTGCACTTATTTGTGACTAGTTGTGACCGCGACCTCTTCCGCAAAAAGAAAGAGTTAGGTATATTGGGCATCATTAAATTTTTTATTTAAAAAAAAGAGCCTTTTTAATAAAACGCTTTAACGGTTTAAAACGCGATATATTAGTTAAACTTATTTGAAACTGATTTTTAACTTCGGCCCGACGTTTAACTAATATATCGCGTTTTAAACCGTTAAAGTGTTTTATTTAAATGTGTACTACTCGCGTAAACTATAGACATTATTTAAAAAGAGCCTTATCAGCTTTCGTGTCCCGTACTTCATGCGAGTAAAATTATAGACATATATTGCCACAGACATTTCTCAATCATTCTTCATATTTTTTTATTGTTTTCTTGAACCGTATGTACAGCGCACGTAACGGAAGCCCTCAAAGATTCCATCATTGTTTTTTTGCTCGTATCGGTCGCACTCAGACGTTTAAACTAAGCCTAAAGCTTCCTCGATAAAGTAATTATAAGAATTTACAAATACGAAGATCCAAAGATTATAGCGTTAAAACAAACGTTTATAGCTCATTTGTTTAAATTGGTGTAAATTAGTAATGTCATGTCAGAAGTGCTTAATAGAAATTGTGTCATTTTTACGATACCCCAATAAATAACATAAAACAAATTTCCTATAAACCCCTAAACTTATAGCCCAATTGGTTGGTTTCTTAAAACTCACATATTGAAACACTCTTTATAGACACGCCATTCTCTATTTCGAAGAAATGTGTTCATATTTTTAGACCGTATATATTTATTATAAATATTATTGTTTATGTTTTGTTATCAGGTAACAAAAGACTTGAAGCCCGAACACGAGTTGGTTAGCTTTTTTATCTTTCATTGCCTTACCTATCGTATTAGTCGTAAACCTAATTTGAAACTGTTTACATGGCAGTAACGGAAAGCATATTTGACGAAAAAGTTTGTGTGATACGTACGTAAAAATTCTTTTAATTTGTTTTTTTTGTTCACTCTATAACGATAACCTTAACGACAAAAATGCTTAGTCCCTAGCGTTATAAAGGGTTTACACTGTAGTTTGTGCAAATCGTTCTAAAATATGTAAGTGTCATTCTTAAATTTTTCAGTTTTCGTTATCGTTATCGTTATTTTAAATCGAATCTTAACCTATCTCAAAGATGATTTTGCTGACTTTCCAAAAAGATACTTTGATGATGCGATGACACATTTAGATAAGTAAAAACAAGACACAATAAAAATCGGTAAATAAGCTTTTAAGTTAAACGGTTTTTTTGTGCACTGAAAATTACGAAAATTTTCAATTTTTGACCTAATCATTGTGTTTTACACTTAGATATATATTGAGGGGGTTAAGAAAATTGTAACGCCATTTTGTATCGGCGGCCATCTTGGATGTATAATGTTTTTGACTTTATTATATTATATTGTCCTCTAAATGTAATGTGTGTACCAAATTTCAGATCAATATGACAACGGGAAGGTGCTTTAATTTCAATTTCTAATTTTAGTTTAAAAACACTAAAATGTTGTAAAGTATTCAACTATATTTATGCAACAAATCTAACAATATACTCAAGAACAGCATGTAAATATCATCTAATTGAAAAATGCATCAAATGCAAGCGAAGGCTAAGAATTAATGCGGACGTTATAAGGTTTCCCACATTATTTAAAATAGCATCAACTTTATAAAACTAGCCTACACTAAGCGGATTTGAACTTTATAAACATCCACGACATACAATGGTGACGTATGGTGATAACTTGGCCCCGTTCAAACTGCAGACTTTATCAAAATAAAACCCTGTTTCCCCCGTGATGGGGCAAATACATTTCTGTGTCTGTTCGTTGATCGCTTTACAGGCGAGTAGTTAATCAAACTTCAGCGCATAATTTATTAAGCTACAGAAGGAAAATTATGTGAAGCTTAAAAGTGACACAGACCTTGTATAAACATAGTATTGTCGTTTGAAATCTCTAATATTTTTCAAAAGTTCTGTGTGGTGCTGTAATTGACCGTGTCGCAATTATTTTTTATACTTAAGTTCCACTGTAACAGGTATAAGGGGTAAAAAATTGGCAAAGGGCTGCACTATGCGAAAAAGCTCTCTTAAAAACTAATATTTCTAAGAAATTATCGTGATCTATGTTTATATCGTGATATATATTACAAATACCTAGTCTAGACAAAGTCTTGTATAATATCCTCTAGGATGTTTTTTGAACGTAAGCCAAGTACTTATAAATGTTATGCTTATGAAGTTATTTTTGCCAAAACATTATGAAATGAATAGAGAAGGGAAAATAACGATAGCAATATGTAAACACGGAATGCTAAGGTCGTGGATTCACGCATGTATTTTTGAATGTCCTTTTAATTTATATAATAATAATGGTTAGGGCCCATAATGGTTTTAGTATAGATTTATGTAATGTACTATAGAGGGCGTACAGAAAAATTAGAATGAATTTTTATTGTGTAATGATCGTAAAAAATTTAATAATTGAAATAAAATTTAAAAAAATATACGATATGAGTATATAAGGGCATTTTATTTTATTATTAATAAAGCTTCTCAAAATAGTATACCAGAATTGTATAAAAAAGTTGAACACATATTGACATATTTTCACGTCTACTGATGCAATAAATAGGTTTTAATTTTAGACGCGTCTTTCCCAAAGAGGAACGAGCTGTTACGGTAATGTGCTGCCATGCTATAAGTAACCAATATGCATAAGTATGCAGTCGTGTGTGTAACTAGTCCATTACCTTATATTAGAGAACTTTCTAGAAACTAGATTTACTTAATGTGGGAAAACTGTACGATTGATTCATCACACTGATACTGTAGCTAAATTGTTAGAAAAACAGTACGTTGGTCATAGATTCGATCCCAATAGTGTAATCAATCTCAGAGTACCAAAGAACTACTAAGATTGAGCTAAAACTATATACGCTATTGCATATACAAATGAGGTATAAGCAAACATACGTCTCACATCTATAATTGTGTAAAGCGCCATCTATCCAATAGATGCAAAAACATCTACCGTTTATAGACATAACTGACTAAAATACCTTCTAAACGCGACAATAGATGGCGCTTTACTAAATACTAAAACAATAAACACCAATATTTTTGCTTCGAAGGTGTATTTTTGACAATACAAAGCAGTTTTTGGTTGATAATGTGAATAGAACGTAAATAAAAGAGTTAGGTAAAATCTTGTGGTAAACGCAAACCGCAAGTACTTCCGACTGCGGTTACGATTGCCGGTAAGACACCCGACTCTACCAGCACACTATACTATAGTATAAAATATTGCTTGAATTCTGCGCAAAACCATATTTTTTTTACTTATAACAAATGTTAATAATAATAATAAATCTCTTAATTTGGCAATAATTTAGTACAATGTTAAAATGAAATAAATGTAAATGAACAAGGGTCAGAATAAGTTGCAGCACAGTTATGCTACAACACTGATTTTCAGCAAGTAATAGTCAACCTTTAGATTTTTTAGTGAGCCACTGTGGACTGATATTAAATTCTAAATATTTGAAAATTCCTGGTTTTCCTATGACACCGAGCATTCTGTATGTTTCAGATAAGGGTACAAAAGGAAGTAAAATCATCTACATAGATATTTCCATAGTCGTAAATTCACGACCTTCTGAGAACGAAGAAAGCACATTGCAATAAACTATTCTCTCAAGAATGCAATGCAAATTAAGTTAGCTACGCTTTTTATTAACGGTAAATAACGTGAGCATTACCAATTTTTTTGTTTTACGGTCTCTTTTAACACATACGTTTTACATAACGTAAAAATACATTTAAAAAAAACACTAACGTCACGGGGAGACCACGGCAGCTGCAAAACATCCGAAACATCCGTAGTTAAATCTTTTTCAAATTTTTAACTAGTTTAAATCGCGTTTTAAACCGTTAAGGTGTTTTTTTGAAATGTGTTCTACTCGCGTACACTACAGACAGTATTTCAGGTAAAAATACGTTGAAATTCTTATTAAGGAATTAATACAGGAAAAAATACATTTGGGGCCATGTAGGAAAGAATCACTTTTGGTAATTGGATTCTACAAAAAGATCTTTTTTAATTCTAATCACAAAACGAATAAAGTACTTCAAAATTAACAAGCAAACGCTTATCTATAAAACGTGTCTTAAACAACAAGTATTATACAAACATATAATATGTTTCTTATGATAGTCTATAAGTAATATGGTATGACCATGCTATGTTAATATGGTTCACTCTGTAGCCAAATGGATAACGTTTTGCCGAGCACTGCAAACAAAAGAGGCTTTGTCCCCCACGGGGGGAAACGGGACTTCACTTCTTTAGGTTTAAAATCTGTAGTATACACATTTAAATAAAACACTAACGGTTTAGAACCTAATATACATATACTACTTTAATTTATTTTAACTACGACCCGACTTTGCGGATGCCTTGCAGCAGAGGTGGTCACGCGGAGAGCGATTCTGTAGGTTCTCCGTTACCATGGACATCTTAAGAAGTTATTATTAAATCAAGCCGAATGTATGAGTAACGAACATTCCAGATCAATCGAACACAAGTGACCATTAATTAGCAGTAGCCTATGGGCTAATCGGGATGGATTCGTTTAAGGAAATGCCGGCCACCGGTCGAGCCAGTTGGAAGCCGTTTAAGGTGGTGGGGTCTGAAGTATTTAAGCCCAATAGAGGTCAAGAGGTCGAATATTCAAACTAACTAAACTAAACTGTTTGAAATTATTTCACACAGTAAATGTCTCTTTGTATAAAGACGTTACAGTGAGCTCCCGTGACCGCGGCTGCTGCGAAGCATCCGAACCGTCGGGCCGTAGTTAAAATAGTTTTCAAATAAGTTTAATAAATATATATCACGTTTTAAGCCGTGTTTTATTTAAATAAAATTACTAATTTGTTTACTGTGTCCTTCGCCATTAGGTATGCCAAATACGTGAAATCATCTATAATCTACTATTTCCGCTTTGTTGCAGACCAAAAAATCTATATATATTGTAGACCGCGGTAATTTTATATTAAAACAGCTGATCATTCCTTTCACAAATTTTGCAGAATGTTATTTAATACAGTCTTTGTTTACATTTGCTTCGATATTTCTGAGCCGTTGCCGGCTGCTGCAAAGCGTCCGAAATGTCGGGTCCTAGTTAAAATAATTACCAAATAAGTTTAACTAACTTATCGCGTTTTAAACCATTAAAGTGTTTTTGTATTTGGAACATATTTTAGTAAGCCTCCACGTCTTTGCTGCCCCGAAGCGCACAGACTTCTAAATGTGGGCCCGCATTAACTATTGTTCTCTTGATTTCAGAAGTGGGATTAAAAGTAGAAACAGTTCTACAAAGCGTGACTTCCTATTTAGTAACCTATATCACGCTAATATTATTATCTCATAAATGCAACTTAAACGCTTTTTAATAACACGACCTTCACACGGAGATACGTCATTTGTAATCATTAAGTCATCATTATAATTGTATATTCGGAGCCGTGGGCTATTATTTATTGGGCTACAATTGCGGTTAGTCACTTCCGTGGCCTTGAAATTCGACAAGTATGTTTGTACTGTGCATTTGACGTGTAGGTAAAAATTCCTTGCCGTGTGATTGGCAAACATTTCCCAAGATTAGAAACGTAATTTTCGCAACAGTTTTAAATAGTCTTAATTTTCTGATGACAATGAAGCATGGAGTTTGTTTGGAGGATGAGAAACGCCCTAGCTGTCGATCTTTTTGGACTTCGAACTGTAATCTACAGACTAAAGAAACGCGAATACCTTTTCCGTTTTTTTTTTTAACTTTGATATTCCTTTTCTTCCGAGAGCAAAAGTAGCCCTGGAATTATTGTCTGTACTATCAACTAAATTAAACGTAAAAAAAGGAAATTCTTAGCAAGGGCGTTACAAAGATACAAACACACTTTATTGTTTAGGTAAATATATTACTGTAGGCTGATATTTAAAATATTATTTTCAATTACATTCGCGATTATACATGGAGTTATCGATGTTTGTAACAACCTACAATGAAACAGGTTCCTGTGTCAACAGATAGCTAGTCTCCAACGACCTCATGATTATAATCACAGCACACAAATATCAAGTTTATATGATGCGAAATAATCGTCAAAATTCCGCGGACAATATCAAAACATGTGTAAAGAAGAGGTCGATTCTTGTCGTAAAATATTCGTTAAAATATAAAAGGTTATCACGATACCTTAAGGTTAATATTGAATGAAGTCATACTCAGAAGGTCAACGAGAGAAATAATAACTGCATAAAATTTTCATTTTTATCGGTCTTGCTGTTTTAAAGGTATTCTATAAGATCATGTAAGGTAATTTAAAGTTAGCTGTTCTGCTTTCTATGGCAGGAAGCTGTTCGAATAAAGCTAAAGAGTTTGTTTGTATGTTTGAACGCGCTAATCTCAGGAATTACTGGTTCGAAATAAAAAAAATAATAATAACATCGCCTTATGACTAATACAAGTGAAATGCGAAAAAAAAATGGGAAAATAATTCATCATTATGGGTTTCTGACGCTGCAAAAACGGTTCAAGATACACAAAAAATATGTATGAATGAATGATTCCTCTTTAAATGATCTTATAAGAGTCTGCGAAAAACTGACTTTCGGATGTGTCTCTCATAGCTATTTTCAGTAAAGCTTCGACCTCTAGATCGATATTTAAAGGTCACTCATTTTAAATCTGACTAAATAATACCGTTTTGACTAAAAATTGGCAACTGCTAAAAATTTACAAGTAGATACAATTTATTTTATATTATAAGTTCAAAATAATAAGTCTGTGCTCAAACTATGGCTACTGATACGTATATATAAATATAATTATTTAGGAAACGTCAAACAATTAATGATTACGTGTCGAATACAAAACTATGATACCATACGATATGGGTGTAAAATGAGGACGGAAAACTTATTTTACCATGTGAGAAAAAAAAAATTATAAAAATGTTTTTCATCCGTGGACGGCGGTTCGTGACCCGGACGGAATTTCGATGTTCCAAGCACACATTTAATATCCAGATTTCCAGACTTAGTCCAACATGTTTCAGAAAAAAATATTGCACCGTTGATTTTAATCGTACATACTAAATAATTCCTTTTTTCTTCAATAACACCGTCACAGTTAAAGCCATCCGTCTTTGGAACTCTCTTCCCACTAATATCAGAAAAGCTCAATCACTCCGTTCTTTTAAGAGTTTGCTCTATAAGTTTTACGTTTGCAATATTTAAGTTAGTCTCTCCCCTACTTGTTGTGTGTACTTCCACCATGTACCTTTGACATTCTTTGTTATTCCTTCCACCTACCTACTAAATAAATTATTTTCTATTTATTCTCTTCTGTACTTTAGGTTGCCTGAAAGAGATCGCTACTTAGCGATAAGGCCGCCTTTTATTTATAAGTAGGACGTAAGATTATAAAGCATAAATAAATAAAATAAATATTTTATGACCAGCGAGCCTTCCCAAATCATGTCTATATATTGTTTGCTAGTGTTATCGATTCTATTATTAACCTGTTAGACAAATAGACTTATCCGATTCCGCCGGTAGTGCATCCTTGAGACGTAGAGAATAGAATAATTGATAGACCGTACTGTGACGTTTCTATGATTTATAGCCGTTTCCTCGTTAACTGGCCAGACCTCGGATGGGTAAGACGGCAAAAAGGTTACTATTAGAAAAAAAAATACAGCACGCGTCTCTAGTTTAATGCAAAAAGTATATTGCAAAAATTTATACCCAGCTATTTTCATATAGATAGAAAAAAAGACAAAAATACGTTTTGAAAATTGTTTACATTTTGCTGAATTATTATAAGATAGGGGGCAAAATATTAGTCTAAAGTTTTGTTTTAAAGACCTAGGCACTAACATTATAACAACAATTTAAGTAACAGAGTTACAATGCTAACTAGATTTCTAATTGTCAAAAAACAATTTGTGTATACGATTTTTCGATTCCTGAATTTCGATCACTTAACAACAGAGGTCGCCACCAAACCGAGTCCAAAGTAGAGTTGGAATGTAACTTTGCAGTACTTGATTAACAGGTATAATTCCTCTACAGTGTAGGGTCGCTCTGAGCTTTTAAGATTCTAGGTTTGTTATGAGCATCATTGACATTAATGTCTCCTTTTTATAACCAAATTTTAACTAATAGGAATAATTAAAAAAGCGCAACGCACGCGCAGCCAAAGGTGCGTCTGTCTAAATTCTATGAAAACAGAAAAAATATTATAGTTTATTGTATGGAAGTCTGTTTAAGTATTATGTTGATCTGTGAATAGATATTACTTTTAAGGGGCTTTAGAAATACAACATCCTAAGAAAAACAATAGTTTAACTATCACGATTTATTACTAATACAATTATGACTGTTCAGCTGAGTCAGAACAGGGTTCTGCTTTAAGATTTGGGTACAGAATCCAAAAATTATAGCAATGGGTTATGTATTTTAAAATAACGGTTTAAAACGCGAAATATATTAGTTGAACTCGTTTACTAATTATTGTAAAGTTTAATTAATATATTTCCCGTTTTAAACCGTTAGTGTTTTATTTACAAATTATTATGTGAATTGAAATGAAATTTTTGGACTTACTAACAAACTATTTAAGCTTACTAATATATTTCGAGTTTTAAACATTTAAAGTGTTTTTTTTTAATTTGTACTAATTATAAATAAATTTCTAAATATCCTAAGTCTTCTATATATTAAACGCAACAATTTAAGACGTAATAAAGAAAGAGAAATTTTAAACTTTCTTCTTTTATAATAAAGATCTGCAAAATATTATTTCACCAAAATAGCTTTCAGTTTACGGGGTAGGCAACAGAAAATTCGTGTAAAGCTTTGGCGAGGTGCCATTAAGAAAACTTTTTGGGATTTGATTCAGCTTTATGAGCATGGCGTGTTAAAACAAAACAGTTTAGAAAAAAGTAGATGAAGTGTAAAACGTAGGGACAAGGCAAGAATACATATTCAAAATCAACAGTAGTTAATGAATCTTTTAATTATCCTTAAATAATTAAATATATTAATATATTTAAGGAGCTACTAAAGAGAAAGTAATCATGTAATAAAGGAGCAATACGCTTAAAATTTCAATGATAAAACCATAAGACTAACAAATAAAATATTTTTAACTGTTTAAATAAAACACTTAGCGTTTAAACCGATATATTGTTAAAAAACTTTACAAATTAAAACAAAGTGTTTTATTTAAAATTATTAAACTATGCAGTATTTTTAACTGTGTAAAAAGCAAAATTTATCCGTTACTTTATTAACTTTTACGACGATAACTTACGGCATAAATTAACTAATACATTCCCCGTTTCAAACAGTTAAAAGCGTTGTATTCAGCTTTATCACATTATGTTATTGCGTTGTGTTGTATGAATCTAGATAAATAAGAATAGCTATAAATGAAACTCAAGAACTAATCATCGAACACTCAAAGCTAGTTAAACCTGATCCGCTATCGCTAATGATTCTTAGAAGCGACTACCAACTGTATGTGAAAATGCCAATATAAATTGAAACACCCGAGACGCGAACCCGAACTCGAGCCTAAAGTACCACGGAGCTCTGTCACTTATCGGGTCTAGTTGGATTATTATTATGTTTATGATAGTGGACTTGGTGGTGGAACGGTACATGAAATACCGATACAACAAATAATTTGCACTGTTGACCTATTTTAGTTTTCGGAAATCTATAGACTGACACCGAAACGCGAGTAAACCTGACTGACGACTTTTTATTAAACACTGTCTATAGTTTACGCGAGTAGTACACATTTAAATTAAACACTTTAACGGTTTAAAACGCGATATATTAGTTAAACTTATTTGAAAATTATTTTTAACTTCGGCCCGACGTTTCGGATGTTTTGCAGCAGCCGTGGTCACGGGGAGACCTTTAGGCTTTTTATTAGTCAACAACGGTTACAGACTTGAACCGAATTTTGATATTCCTCCGTGTGGAGGAACACATGGGTATGTAATCTCCAGACTTCCAGACGAAGTCCAGCATATTTCGGATAAATTATAAATTGATTGGAAAAATGTTTGACCCGGTGGGGATCCACCTCACGACCCGACGACATTGCTACCATTACACCGACGAGCCCTTCATAAAATATTTTCACATTTTAATCTGTCTATGTATTTTCAATGTATAATAAATATAAAATACCTTTTTACTGACACTTTTCACTTAACACCGTAACTTTCCGTTTCACACAGTGCGTACTAAACAATACGCCAGTTACATCACCGATTTTCACGAATTAACACCTTCAAAAGCGTTACCAACTGGTAACTGGTTAATTTACCGTCGATATAGTACACTTCGCGTTTGTTCCTCTTATTCTGTGGTATAAAAGTATCGTACGCGACACGCTGCGCGTTGCTGCTGAGACGCGACTGACTATCGGAGTCGAGGCCGGTTCACGTGCAAAAAGTTTTGAGCATAGAGTTCACAATGGTATAGAACGGCGATCGGTCGAAAATATTTAGCGAAAACAATACGATGATTCAGGGCCATATGTTTCTGCGGTCGTCCATTGTTCGTACTAGGATGACCGATGAATAATATTCAAATGTGAATATTATGTTGGTGACATAATTAATAAAAAATAAACGGTTTAAAACGGGAGCGATGACGGGGTCGTCGCATAGAGTATCAATAATAACATATAGCTAATTCGTTCTGTCACCATTGGGTCTAACATGGTTGGACTTCGTCTGGAAATCTAAACATTAAATGCGTCGTAGAAATATCGACATTGCTAAAACCCTTCTCGCTATTGTTTTATGATTCTAAAACATTTGACTAACAAAATGGCATATTTTTTTGTTCATCCTTTCATGTACATTTTATTCAATCTAGTTCTATACACTACCTGATAATGTGCCATATATTTCGCGCTAAAGGACAACTTTTTAATTTAGTTTATCTCCGTAATTAATTTGTTTACAAACGTGTGTGCGTGGGCGCGCGTTATCAAAGAGTACATAGATATTAATGGATAATGGCTTATTGAATCCTTAATATTTTCATTTGCGATATACAATGTGTTTGTATGTTATTCTACCAATTACCAATAACGATATGCCAAAACTATTGGTTATTAAGGTATGGCTAACATCAAAATTAACTATAACATAAACATTTTGTTGGTGTAAAATAACGAGGATTATAAATGTAAGCTCTGTGACCGAGACATTGACATTGACGTTTGAACAAAAAATAAATAAAAAGAAAACGTTGCTTCTATCTTTGTGAAAAATCTTAAGTAATTAATTTTCCATGTAATATTGTATTTAATAAATAACACTCTTATTTCTAGATGATTCATATTGTGTTGTGCTTTATACCTCCACATCTTAAATAAATCAATTCCTAATATACTTGATTACGCAATTAGCTTTCTATTGCCAGGTTATTAGTTGTATAGTAGTTTGTACTTTCGTTTTTAGGCTCATTTTTAAATGGTGAGATTTTATTTGCCAAAATATTTTCAGAAAAAAGTAATTTATCGGATTCTAAAGTAGATTATTTTATAGGTAAATATCGTAGAATTCTGTCTTATAAATTAATAAGTCTATGGTCTCGAGTGAAATATACAAACAAAATTACAAGTTTGGAGTCGCTAAATCCAGGTATGACGTCAGACCTCTCGCCTACCTTACCATCTAGATGTAAGGCTTTTATTTATAAACATACGCGTTCTATTTCAGGAAATTTATTTAATTTTTATTGCGGCGTTAAAAGATTCAATTGTCGCTTAGAATTGGAATAAAAGTAATAACTTTTATTATCCAAATAATCAACTGTATGTAATTGCAAAAAATGATGTTATACGAAAGATATTTTACCAGTAATAATTATGCTTTATACCAGGATTCGTCCGTGAAGTAAGAAAGGCACTATAATAAAATGACTCGCCCTAAAAATATTTAAAAATACCTTCGAGTTTCCCTTCTTCCTCCACTCTAAAAAGAGAGAAAACACATTTCTGTATGCATTTCAGTGATCGAGTTTTTCTTTTTTTCCCGAGATTCGAACCTCTCTCGTGCTTAACGCGAGGCAACACTTGAGGTATGGATTCTATTTGTTTACTCATTTTATATTAATTATCATGAAAAAAATAATACGACTAACAAAATGTGTATAAATTTTACGTAAAACACTCAGTCAGCGTTTCACCATCGCTAAGCCGAGGAAGTCGTAAAATTTCCGAGTAGTGTCAAGTGTATTCTAATAAACTCGCAAAAAATAAGGGTCCGGTGTTAGCGATCCGATTTCAACGTTAACATCGATACACCGCTAACTCAGCAAAAATAATATTTTTAAACAAAACACTTTAACCGTTTATAACGCGAATATATTAGTTAAACTTATATGAAATATTTTTACTAGCCCGATTTCGGATGCTTTGCAACAGCTGTGGTCACGGGGGAGACTAAATATGGAGGGTGTCTCTGACGTCAAAGTATGAAAGCATCCCAAACGTCGGGCCGTAGTTAAAATAATTTTCAAATAAGTTTAACCATTATTTATCGCGTTTTAAACCGTTAAAATTTTTCAATTAAATGTTAACTACTCGTGCAAATAACAGACAGTATTTAAAATTAATATTTAGCAAAAGAGGAATACTTATTTCCTACAGAGTCGCAGGCCAATAACGGCAAAAAACAATATATATAATTAGTATTAAGGTGATAAATTATTTATAGAAAAATGTAATCCCCTTTCCTCCAGTGGGGCATAGGACACATTTCTGTCTCCGCTTGAGTCTGAGTCGAAGTCTTCTGTGCCATGCCCGGGTAAAACAGTTGAATGTTTTCCTGGAATTCGTACCTAGGACTTCTCGTGCTTAACGCCATGCTACAACACAATACGTTAACTATTTAACTGAAGGCTTATGAATATTTGCAAATACTGATACATAATTATAAAGAATATTTTTCCTAATCTATTGGTCGTTGAAGCCTTAAATAATCCTTCTCATTTGTAATATCAATGTTTAGATTAAACCTACTTTGAATATACCGTGAACTTAGACCTTCAAGCGAAACGAGTCAACGTAGATCGAGCGAAACTTCGTTAATATCTATACTAATTTATAAAGCTGAAGAGTTTGTTTCTTCGTTTGAACGTATTAATCTCAGGAAATACGTCCTAAAAAATTGAAATTGATCAAAAAAAAGCTATGCTATAATCGCGCTTTGAGTAAAAGGAGAGAAGAAAACAGGATGCGGCCGACGTAACAGGTAAAAATGTATAAAGCTGAAGAGCTCAAAATAACTATTCTACGCGGACGAAGTCGCTGACGCAGCTAGTAATATATAATTATAGTGAATTATAAGCAATCTTAATTGTGTTGTATATTTGTGTGTTATGTTGTACTTTGGAAGCCACAATTTTATTCTTCACTATGTTACGACTTGTGTAAAAGGCGTAAACAATAATTAGTTATGTATGTCAATGATGTGTTTTGAGGTGTAATATTATTAAGTATTGTCCGTAGTTAACGCGAGTAGTATTCAAATAAAATATTATCAAACTGTTTAAAACATGCAATATAGTTGAATTATTTACAATTTGACTATGACTGATGTTTGGGATGCTTTGCAGCACGAACGAACAGTTACGAAACATCGAGACGTAATTAAAATTAATTCTAAATTAGTAACTAATATATTCCACGTTTAAAAGCGTTATATGCTTTATTGATAAGAAACATAATATAATTAGTAACCCTGCTATTTTATTTTAGCACAGATAAAAAAACATACCTTTTTAGGTGTTATCTCTTGCAATCACAGTTTAATTCAACATACATCAGACAGACTGAAGTCTAGTATGTCAGACTAAGTACACAAATTTGATTACATAATGACCAATACAATGAACTTGTAACGAAGAGTACGGTAATGTGAACACGATTTGTGTATTTTTTATGGCTAAGTTGTTCATTCTTACTAATAGACAGTATATAGGATGATAAGACATTAAAAAAAATCAAGTTTTGCCAACCTGCACTTTTCCGCCAATTATCATCAGATTCAAGTCCCAGTAGTGGAAAAAATAAAATGTCTATAATGTAACCGTCGAAAACAATATAAAAACATAATATATTATTAATACTGTTTTTATTTATATATTTTTAATGAGAAAATGTTTGATATATTTTAATTGAATAATTTAGAAAAATGTTGTCTGCACTTCACATGAGTAGTACTTATTTAAATAGAACACTTTAACGGTTTAAAACGCAATATATATTAGTTAAACTTATTTACTTCTGGCAATGATAAATAATTCAAATACCGATTTTAAACTGTTTTATTTAAATAATTAAGAGAAGTTTGATTTAACCAACAAATTATGGTCACCAGATCAGCTAAAGAATGAATTGAAGTCAATTTACAAGTTATGATGAGCCAATACGGAGTATTGTCTTAACTTTTATGAATTATGTAACGGCCTATTGTAGGCGGGTACGATTTGCTTACAATGTTTATGAAGTGGTGATTGCCTCTTTGTAGGTCATTGGTGTCATGTTTTGATTTGGTAATCATTTATAAATGAAACGACGAGATGCATACTAAATAATCCCACTAATGCATACTTAGAAAAGGCATCAGAGTTTGTTTATTTCACGCCTAAAATACTGAACCAATTTTAATAAAATTTGAGTCAATATAGCTGAAACACAGTGTTTGAATAATATTCAACTATTGTAGATCCAAAGTTGATGATACCAGCGGGATTCGAAGCCTGCTTTACTAATCGAGCTATCTCTTTACGTCAGTCTCTATAATTTTAATCTGTGTCAATAGTAAGAAATATTTGTATTTAGTAATAAAACAAAAACAACACACTTACTCGATAAAGATTAGCAAGGGAATATAATTATGCCGCATATCCAAGAAGTTGTTCATGATCGCATGAGCGCATACAATTTTCAACCTTATTCTAATGTATCTAGGATTGTTTTAGTGTGCAATAATTTTAAACACATGATCGATTATTCGGTTAGTCGTACCTAGTTGGCCGGTATCCAGTTTTCAATTTATGCATGGTTGGCGGATACTATTAAATTTAGTTGAGCTGTATTTAGATCAAAGATATGCGCAGACGCAATACCTCAGGGAGGCGTTGTTTTTCACGCGGGCGCGAAGATTTGATGGTATGCAATCTATGATTTATTGTGGAGAATATTTGGAAAGCTATTTCTGTATTCAAGTGTTTAAAGTCAGGGACGAGCGTTCTTGGTCAGATTTTTTATCTATACTAGATAAAAGATCTGAGAATCTACATATTATAAAGCTAACCTCAAGAACTACTAGTTCGAATTTAAAGTTCTTTTTGTATTGGTTAGAGTATTTATCAAGGCTATAAAGCACCAATGCGGAGCAAAAACAGTTTACTATACCAAAAAAATATGTATTGTAATAACTATTCTACCGGACGACGTCGTGGAACAGCTAGTATACGTGAAAACAAGCAATTCTCTTAATTGTTAAATTTTATATACAAGTAGGTATCTAAAGTCAAAAAGATTTTCGTGGTTGTCATTAATATAAATTTCGAGACGAGTATGGTACTTACCGGTGTCACCCACAGCTTGGCTTAACGTATTCTCAGTGAGAGGTCGTAACGCCTCCACAGCACTGATGTAACCCAAACGATCAGCGATCGCACAAGCTGTCTGGCCATTCTGTGAATTAATATTTAGTTAGTGGGAAAATATGGCAAAATATATTCATGATTGTGGACGGCTCGAAGGACCATTTTATTACAACCTATATATTAACTTACAGCTGATAACGCGTTCGGGTCTGCATTACTTTTGAGTAGCAACTGTATGATGAGAGTATGACCTTGCTGGGCCGCTTGGTGTAGTGGTGTAAACCTGGTGAAGATATTTTACTATTAAGTTGAATTTTTGCATTAGTTCTTCAATTAAAAAATAGTTTATAAAATAAATGAATTGTTCATGGTAAAATATTTATTCTGCCCTTATACATACATTTATGGATACATTTTTGACATTTATTGTCACCAGAATTCATGAATAAATCTAGTATAATAAATCTAATAAGTAATCGTTTATATTTAATTCATGGTAAGTAAAATCGGTTTCTTTTTTATTTTAAAAGACGTACATATTTCTTTTCTGTAATTTCCTCAACTTGAATCTTATATTTGTAATATAGTTGTGGTGACGATAAAATATTTTTTTCTTTTAACGTACCCATGAGCAGCTGTGGCGGTTACATCAGCACCAGCTTCGAGGAGTGTTTTCGCGGCAGCATGATGACCGTGATGAGCAGCTGCATGCAATGGTGTGTACCTAAAAAAATCAAATATAAACTGTAAATATTGACCGCTCTTCGGACGCGCACTTTAAAAGGTCTTGACGATACGCTGTAGAGCTATTTTGGCTTTGGATATTCGGAAATGCACAGATTGAAACCGAAACGCCATTAAACTTAACGGATTTTTTTTATTTTTGATCTGTACCACCCACAGATGTGGTCATCCGCACGGAATTTCGATATTCCTACGACCCATTTAATATCCAGATTTCCAGACGAAGACCAACATGTTTTAGGAAAATTGAAACCGGTAGGCATCTAACCCACGTCTCATTGATTTAGCCCGTCAAAAGGCTAATCAATGGGTCGTGGGTGGCTTAACTAGCAAAAGACTAACAAAGACACTTGAAAATAATATATTTATTTATTGATCGTACCCATCCCTCGTTCTAGCAGCACATCTTCCACCAGCTCCCATAAGTGACTTCAGAACTGCTGTGCGTCCTTCAGACGCTGCTAAGTGCACCGGTGTGAGACCTAAGATAAATAACTATATTAGTATCAACATATTGGGCAGTTTATATGCAAAACATACTATAATTAATAATAGTTTTGGGCGCATATTATAATTTTTTTCTTTTTTATATGGTCTTCAAATAAGTGGACAAATATATTTTTTATGTTTACGCTTATGATATTTATCGAAGGAGACATAAAATAACAGTAGAGTCTCACCATTACTAGCTGGGACGTTGACATCAGCGCCTCTCTCTATTAGCATCTCAACACAATCTTCGTGACCCTCTTGCGCAGCCATATGCAAGGGTGTAAATCCTGCCTTTGACTTGACGCTTGGATCGGCATCTAAAAATAAAAAAATGTAATGATTAATGCCTTAATAAAAACCAGAATTAAAACCTTACTTTATTCTTTAAACGTAAAAAAAATCTCACAAAAATAATTTATTTAGTAAAAAAATATTTTTTTAATAGAAATAAAGTTAAAAAAAAAATATTCTGTTTATATGGTTTATTTATAAGAAAATTAATTTCCGTGTAATGCGTCTTACTATAAATAAAAATATCATTCGAACAATTGGATATGCGAAAGTGATGCTAAGTACTATTGCAATACGTACCATGTTCGAGGAGCGCGAATGCTATATCGGGATGGTTGTGCCTACACGCGATGTGGAGGGCTGAATGACCGTTCTTAGCTAGCGAATGAGGGGACGCACCTGTTCAGAAATATGGAGCTATCAATTGGGATAATGAAGGTTATGTAGCCACAGACAAAGGTTCTTGGTCTATACACTATTTTGTATCTAGCAATATACAAGACGATAGATAACAAACTCGACTAACGTGATGTAGCATGGAAGAAAATCACAATATAAACACACTTCTAGTCACGCCCTTGGGAATAATTCATAAAAAGATATATATGTAACAGAATTACCTTTGTCCAAAAGTAATAATGCGATATCTGGATGTCCATAATATGTTGCCATATGCAATGGTGTTATGTGGCTCTTGCCAGGTGCGTCTGGTTGTGCACCACGAGCTAATAGTAACCTGGCAACACCGATGTCTCCGTATTTAGCAGCTAAGTGTAGTGGAGTAAAACCTTTTCGTGTTTCTGCTTCTATTGGCGCTTGGTTATCAATGAGGATTGCCGCTACTTCCTCTTTGCCTGTTACACATTATATTATGTTATGAGTTTAATTGCTAGAATATAAGAATATTATTTTAGAAAGATAAACAATAATTAAATGCTGTCTTTAGTACACAATAAAACACTTTATTTTTTCGCGTTTTAAACCGTTAAAGTGTTTTATTTAAAGAAATAATAATTTCGAGTTCACAACTTACATTACATTAAATAAGTAACTTCAAGTAATGTTTGGATCAGATAAATATAATTGAATTTAAAAACTTGACTTGGTAACTATACGTACTTTCTATATGTGAAAGCCCCAATTTTAATACACAGTATTCCTTACCCTCTTTAGCAGCAATATGCAATGGCGTATATTTGTCTTTCGTTGTAGCAGCAACATCAGCACCGTGCTGCAACAGCAGGGCTGCTATATCAGCGTGACCCAGACGCGCAGCTACATGCAATGGAGTTTGTTCTTCGCGAGCTCGTGCTTCCACCTAAAAAGATTGACATAGACATGAATGTGACTACCTGAATAACGGTTAAGTACTTTTTAAAAATATTAAGAAATTTTAATATATACCTATAATTGGGTTCTACAGAGTTTATAGGACCCATTTTATTCATACTTTTTATTAATGAGTGTAGTAAAATAAACTTACCTTAGCGTTATTCCTTAATAGCACTCTGACAAGATCAGTTTGATGAGCTCTAGCAGCAAGATGCAACGGCGTCTCTCCCCTAGCTGTAGCGGCATCTGCATCAGCACCAGCGCCGACGAGAACCAGAGCAATGTTCATGCACCCCATAAATGATGCAACGTGTAGGGGTGTGAGACCGGATTCTGTTGTTGCCGATTTACCTGAAATAGAAAACAATATTTATAAAGATTTGACTCTAAATAGACTCTAAATTATGGTTTATGTAAGTCTACAAAATGTATCAGAAATATATAAGGCATCAATACGTATAGGTCTACTGTCTATAGTTTACGCGAGTAGTACACATTTAAATAAAACACTTTAAGCCGTGGTCACGGCTGCTGCAAAGCATCCGAAACGTCGGGCCGAAGTTAAAAATCATTTCCAAATAAGTTTAACTAATATATCGCGTTTTAAACCGTTAAAGTGTTTTATTTAAACGTATAGGTCTTTTAATATGCCTTACATAAATCAGTCATTAAAACAAATATTTCTTGCTTACGATTTTAAAACAAAATGTGTGTTCATTCAATACTACTAAATAACAATAGGACATTCACTTTCAAAATTTCCTTTTAGCATACTTACTAGCACCATATTTGAGCAACAATTCAACAACTTTGAGCCTGTTCTTTTTGCACGCGATGTGTAGCGGCGTAAAGCCGTTAAGCGCACGCGCATTTGCGTCCGCATTTCTGTCTAAGAGAAGTTTAGCTACCTGTTAAGAAAACATATTTTATTAACTAGTCGTAAATAAGTTTTAATTTAGTTAGAAGTTTAAACTATAATCTAGCAACGCTGTATTAATTCTTTGTAACCTAGGCCATTATTATCAGTATATATTACATTAATCGTTCAATAACATTTTAAAGACAATAAGCGTCTTTTAATGATAGAGAACAGAAAGGTTGGTTTTACTTGATAGGTGGAATACTCTAGACATAGAAGCAAGACGTGCTGTCGATTATCGTTTAGATATTAAAAAATTAAAACTGAAATGCGAATATACTTCAACGCATTCCATCGTCATTAATATTTTTACTTCTTTAATTTCTATCATTACCTTAACATGACCACAATGTGCAGCAACATGTAACGCTGTGAGGTAATCGACTGTGACGTCATCGATGGGCGCGCCTTCTGAAAGGAGCACCTTGGCGGTCTCCACGTGTTCTCCTTGCACCGACATGTGTAGAGGGGTCAGACCGTTCTGAAGAAACAATATAAGATTGAACATATGGATTGTAACTGTTGTTGTTGTTCGACAACTTTTAGGATTTGTAAAATATATTACGTGGTTTAATTTTAATATAAGATGTGACACTACTAATTGTCATGTATTTATTTATACCATGTATAGAAAAGGACAAACAACGGGTTTACTCGATGGTAGGTAAAACAACCCAGCTATATAATATCTAAGTAAGATGCACTGTCAACCTTTTTTGGCCTTGCACATTCGGAAATCCACAGACTGTAACCGAAACGCGATTTAAATTTTTCTTCTGTGGGTGGTGATTTGTGACCCGGACGGAATTGCGATATACCTACCAATCCATAATATCCAGAATTCCAAACGAAGTCCAACATGTTTTAGAAAAAGTGAGGCCATTTTTCACTTTATAAAAATTGATAATAGTAATGAAAATTAGGAGTTAAACGTAATCTTTGCAAACTATATGGCATTATATAAATTAAAATCGATTTTGAGTTGACAAAATTTACAACACCTTAATACGAAAGTGTTAAGGTGTTAATCAACTCGATGATGGCGAGTAGGACACGTAGCTCAATTGGTTAGAGCAACAGCACGGAACGCTGTGGATGCCGGTTCGAGTCCCGTTCGTGTCGTAAATATTTTCTATTTAAAATCGATTTTTTATTTAAACAAAAGTCCGTATAGCTTTTTATTTGGATCGGATAAAGTTCACCTTTGTTTTGCTGGTGATGGGAGCACCATGCTGAAGTAACCTTGACACGACGTTGCTGTGTCCAGATCGAGCCGCACAGTGAAGAGGAGTCAAGCCATCGCGAGTCACCGCTGCTATGTTTGCGCCTGAAGGAAATTGCAATAGTATTTGTATTTCTGTGTTATAGGTAACTTGATGACGCGGCAAAGGCCATAATTATAATAGTTTATTTGCGCTTCAAAAACTTCCTACAAAGCATTTTTTTAAACTATCAGAACACTTTGCCGCTGGGCGCAAGAATTTCTCCCTCCTATTTACGCCAATAATTTCTAATTTATATTTTAATTATTTATTGCTTCCTAATGTTTACCGCTAAAGTCACTGTTATATAGTATCGAATGGTTGTATGTGCGCTGTCTAACAGACAAACGGTAGGGTTTTGCTGAAAATCAGTGTTGTAGCATAATAACCGTGCTGCAACTTATGCTGACGTAGGACCCTATGATGGCATCATTTTAAACAAAATTTAATTTAATCTTGCGTAGTATTATTATTTTACTTATTATTTATTTTTATCGGTGTCAATTACATTTATTGTTAATACGTCTAATGATTGTACAAAATGAATGCTAAATAAAGAGATTTATTATTAACCGTTAGCCTGTGGTGGTATATGAGCGGTGATGCCTTATTCGATGAGTATATAAAAATAAAGTTCCTAACGCTGTATGTCTATCTTTTAAGAATGGATTTTTAATGATTGTATTTTTTTCTTTAAATTCAGTGCTTGTATTATACAAAAACACAAGCACTGATCGGTAACAGGGAAGCAGTTGATCAGAATTTTGTACCCTGCCCGACTGAAATCATCTATTATTTCCCTGGGATTCGAACCCAGGACCTCTCTGCACTCACAGCCATTTAATGATACTCTTCAAGTCTTAACTGCGACGGTTTTTATCGTATGCATTTTTGGCTTTATAGATATCATATATAGAAGATAGTCAATAATTATAATACCGGTCTAAAAGTCTTTGCTAGGTTGAAAAAAAAATACTATAAGTAACTTCATTGATCAATTTGCATTTTTTTTTCACTGTCTTTCATACATAAGGTACAAATACACGACTCTAAACTTCACTTGGAATATATTCTATGGAAATAGTATTTATAAGCGATAATGAATTTGACACAGTACCATTTTCAACCAGTAGATCAACCATAGCCAGCTGTCCCCACTTGCTAGCGACGTGCAGCGGTGTAATATTGTGCTTCGCCGCCCGCCCTGAATCTGCCCCGGCGACTAACAGCGCCTTAGCCACTCCCACGTTCCCATAGTGAGCTGCTATGTGGAGCGGAGTGAAGCCAGATTTCGAGCAAGCGTCGGGGTTGTGTTCGTTCTGGAAATAAAAAAAACGATTAACGAATATAAAATTACAAGAAGTGGTACACTACAATGAAACACATTGATTTAAATTACAAAGCATTAGTACATTAATACATCTGCAAAACAATTTACACGGTACAATTACGTTAAATAAAATACTTAACGGTTTAAAACACTAATAGTTAACTTATTTGCAATCTATTTTAATTACGGCCCGACGTTTCAGACGTCTGGCCGTATATAGCAAATAAATTAAATCTATCTTCTGCAAATAAATTATCTAATGTGTGTTTTATCTACAGACAATACTTTATTCATAAACGAACACGTAAATAATATTACTACTAAGAACGGAAAAAGGGAATGTAACGCGTTACGCAGTAGAGAGAATAATTCTTCACTAATCAGTTAAGCCTTTGTATAGCGAGAAGGAATATTTTGGGTTGAATTTTTCCGCAAATTAGGCGTGTAAGCTAGATAGACTATGACTGTAATGCGTTATGTAACCAAGCGGTTTATTTACCCATAGGTTATTTACTTTAAAGCAGTCTTTGTAGGCTTTTTTCTAAGGTAAGATAGCTTTTAGGTTAAATACTATCTATAGTTTACGCGAATATTACACGATATTTAAACTAAAGAGATTTTAACGGTTTAAAACGCGATATATCAGTTAAACTTTTTTGAAAATGATTTTTAACTTCGGCCCGACGTTTCGGATGCTTTGCAGCAGCCGTTGTCACGGGGAGACTCAAAGCATCCGAAACGTCGGGCCGAATTTAAAAATCATTTTCAAATAAGTTTAACTAATATATCGCGTTTTAAACCGTTAAAGTGTTTTATTTAAAAGCTCTTAGGTTATTTTATGGTTTTCAAGATTTTTCCTCCTCAACCTTCTCCAACTGAGCTGGAACGTACCTCTAGTAATAGGGTAGCCGCTTTCACGTCATTCTTTTTTGCGGCGATATGAAGCGCCGGTAACCGAACTTTGCCGCGCGTGTCTGATTCCAACAGTTCCGCCACGACTCGGTCGTGACCTTGCTGCATCGCCACTGCTAATGGCGTAAATCCATCCTAAAAACAAACAAAATAAATAAAAGGTCTAGGTCTGAGCTTTAGTTTACAGACATGGTTTAAATACAAATAAAATCTTAGGAATTAAGCTTATAAATATGCAGATACGACACGCAAATAAAGTTTAAAACGTACAAAGTTATTAATAATTAAATCTCAGTATTTATATGAGACCGTATTACCATCTATTACGTTTGTCGAATCGACAGTATAGTGTATAGGAGCTGCGAGAGCCAGGCAATACGAAGGAAAATAATAATGCGCAATTAAATTAGGCGAAAATGAATTTGTACTATTGTTTTGTGTAAGAATTGTGTTAACAATTTTCGATCACTGTGCTATTGTAGATTAACGTTTTTAGATTATAAAAATATAAAAGAGTTAAGTAATAAAATTGCAGTTAGTCTACTCTATCTCTAGCGGCCACTTATATAATACCTATAAGGGATATGGTAAAACGTCGAGTAGCACGTGTAACTTTTTCTTAATTTGGCTTTTCCATTCAGAATGGATTACTTGTACCATGAGTAGAATTTTAGGCTATACAAACAACATGCATGATTTATGTAAAAAAAAAAGTTGTTTACCTCTGTCGCAAGTGTCTGGCTAGCCCCTGCTGCCAGTAACATTTTCACGCAGCCGGCATGGTTTTCTTGTGCTGCCATGTATAACGGAGTGAACCCAGCCGCTGATTGTGCGTCCGCCTTTGCGCCGGCTGCAAGCAGCGCCCGCGCAACAGATTCTTGGCCCGCAAGACATGCTATGTGCAGTGCTGTGTTGCCTGAAAATCATTTTGTAAAATAATAACTTAACAAGGAATTTAGTCGTGGGAATATATATGTCGAAGAATCCCGTCCTTTTTTTAGAATATTGTCGTTTTTTAAAACGTCCCATTCGTACTGGTTAACCGTTTGGAGACGACGGTAGTCGGCCTCGAATCGTCGAGAAGAATCATACTTATATGATCTTAATTAATAAACTAAATATTCAAAATAACTATAATTATTACTTTTTGTAATTATTTAGACAAAGAATATAGACGTAAGTTAGTTTGCAATAGTCTTGTATATAAATATATGTAATATTGAATAGATGGCCAGATAAAGCTAAGCTTTACCTAACTTTTCATCTTATTTAATACATATTAATAAATAAAACATAAAACCGATGAAATAATTAATGCTAATACAATTAAGGGCATATTTAATAAATGTCACAAATAAATAGTTATTAAAAAATACCTTTCTTTGTAGACGCGTCGACAGTGGCGCCCCGCTTCAGTAGCTCTTCTACGACCGAAATGTGGCCGTCTTTGGCGGCTAAGTGTAGTGCGTTTAGTCCATTCTGAAATTTTAACAATATACTCTTTAGTATATATGTATTAGTATGAAGTAATAGGTAATTAACTATGCATAAATCACCTACGAAATAGCATTCGGTTTACATAATTATTTAATAATTTTTATCATGCTATCTTGCACTCTTTTAGAATTTAACGTAATTTTCTTTTATCATTTATTCTTATATGTAGATATAGAAAGATTTATAGTTGTCTAAAATGTATTTGTTTTTCATAGTTATTTGAGTTAGAAGTACCTAATTGAATACGTCTATAGTTTACGCGAGTAGTACACATTTAAATAAAACACTGCGTTGCAGCAGCCGAAACGTCTAGCCGAAGATAAAAAATCTTTTCCAAATAAGTTTAACTAATATATAGCGTTTTAAACCGTTAAAGTGTTTTATTTAAATACCTAATTGCTCATACATTTTTGTTACATATAAACTGAATGTTATGTAAAATAAAGTAAAAAAACTCAATATCAACTATATTTAATCTCTAATTATCTTTAAAACGACGGTTATACATATTTAGAATTACGTAATATCATACGTAATAGTAACGCCCGTAAGAGGAACTAACCCGTTAGGGCGGAACAAACCATTTGGCGAAGGACGAATGCATTTATCAGAAATAACTTTAGACCTAGACTAATAACAGGTCAAGGGTATAGACGTATATTGACCATTTTTATGACACTGGCATATTCCGAACCTACGAGCACGGCGTTTTATGCTGTTGCGTACGAGTCACGATTATTGAGAACGATTCCCATTTTTGATACTTTTTAAAATTCAAATTAATTGCAAAATTATCACAGATTGATTCTATTACGTGTCGACATCTGTAAATTTTAACATACATAAAAAAAAAAGTTTTTACTCCCAGTTCCGTCCCTTCCCATGCACACCTCGTACCAGATTGATAGCTATTTTTTCTTAACAAATTTTTTGTTTTAATTGTGACATGCATACATTTTTTATTAAAATAAA
The DNA here is from genome assembly GCA_963661955.1 of Leptosia nina. NCBI lineage: Eukaryota > Metazoa > Arthropoda > Insecta > Lepidoptera > Pieridae > Leptosia > Leptosia nina. The sequence goes on from CAVLEF010000008.1 coordinate 5,305,922, forward strand.
TACATTTATTTATTCTAATTAAAATAATTTATTTATTAAAGACCCAATCACAGATCACTAATTTGTAAGAATAAGTACGAACGCTTGTACAATAACAAAACAAAGTTCTCTAGCACCAGATCAGATGTTATAATTAATAAAAAAAACTTATTATACATATTTATATAGAAAAGCTATTCTGTACATCGGTTTGCGCATATCCCAACGGAAGTTCAATATCTGTTGAATTCATCTAGTCATAAATGCATCGAATAGACAATATCTCTACGTATATAATATAACACATAGATGACTGTAATGCATACATAATTTCATAAGTCATGGCCTGTTATTATGGATGGAATAGCGGTATGCGAGTTGAATTAAGCTCTGGATTATTCCTGATCATAACTTTAGAGTCAGGGAAAAGCTTTACAAAACGAACAATATGTAGGAAAGTATTTAACAAAATTATATAAACGTTACTTTTTTTAATAGTGACATAAGTTTTATTTTTGTAAAGAAATTTTTGACATTTGGCCCAAAATAGGATTTTGTTAGTAAACTTCACAGTGTATTAAAATATTACGCTATACCCGTATATTACTAGGTAACGTAACGCGTTATGCATTGAAATTAAACCATAGAAAATTTTCCAAAACTTTAGTCTTACAAGTCTGTCTGAATTTTACTTACTGAGATGTACAACGCGCATTTGATAAGTGTCAATTCGTGTTATTTACTTATCAAATGCGAGATGAAATACATAAAAAAGTTGTTTTGTTTGTTTAATTCAAAAGTCAAGAAAGTGTTTTCGGAATAAGGGCGTGCGTTAACACGTAAAAAAATACCCAATAATTTTCGATTAAAACAAATATCACTTATTCACGTTAGTAGCGAGGACACTAAAGAACGTCACACCAGTTAAAAAGTCAAAGCTCTACCATTTACTACCAGCCCAAAATCAAAGGCCAGTAGTACCAAGTACCAACGGCAAGAACTGGCAAGAAACTCGCCGCCATTCTTGTCGCTAAGTTTTTGTTCCAAATTCTTAACTCAATGTGTACAACCTATTTCCTTGTTAGAGCGGGTTCTTCCAAACCCCTTGCATTGTTAACATTAAAAAATGAAATAGCGTTATAATAACCGTTTCCAAGTATTTTTTGCTTAACGTACAACAATTACTTATATAACTTTTGTTAATTATAAACACCACAGGAATGGTTTACAATAATAAAAACTTATGAACTATAAATAAAAGGCGGCCCTATCGTTAAACAGCGATCTCTTCCAGGCAACCAAATGTGAAGTAAAAAGAAAGAAATGACTATACATAGTAGGTATACATTATGTAAGGCTGCTATATTGTAGAACTTTTTGGTTTGCTTCCTCATCTCCTGATGATGTCTTCTCATAGTAGAGAGACGTCAAGTTCCTTAATTACGACGGTGGAACAAAAGAAATAGTATTACTTACAGAATTGCACGTGTTTATATCTTTGACAGCGTTCGAATCCAGCAAATCCACAACTGTGTCTAGCTGCCCGGCGCGCGCCGCTCGAAGGAATGCTGTGTTTGGATCTATCTATAACAAAAAATATACAATATATACATACAATAATAACGTAACTGATCGCTGTCTGTACGTAAGTTATATATGATAAGGTATTATAATAGATTTATCAACGCATTAGTATTCAAAATTAAGAATTTTCGAGGGTTTTTCTGTGCGTTTGTGCACGCCAATATCAGAAACGGCTCTTCTAATCTAGTTGCCGCATAAGTCTCTAAAACACGCGAACGAAGTGGTAGACACAACGAGTTAAATAATATATAAAAATTTAAATAAAAAGATTATTCTCATTCGATAACTTCTACTTGTGAAATTAACAGCTTAGGACAGTCTAGAGAAGTGAAACCCTGTGTGGGGCATGGGGCGAACTCATTTCTATATCTGTATAATATAAGTTTCCCAGGGATTCAAACCCGGAAACTTTTGCAAGGTTTAACCATTAGATGTTAGGTTATAAATTTGCTAACATTTATAATTATCTATATCCTAAGCAATTAGTTATAATAATAGATATACAAATTATATTCGAGGCAGATAGTGCTTTAAATAACGTAGCTCTAGAGCTTAAAGGGAAGTTCATTGCATTGCGTTCGTGCCTCGAATTTTCACGGTCACTCGAAACTTTTTTGCTTCACACGAACTTACCGACAGAACTAAGTGATTTAGTTACGATAACTTTTGTACAGTTACAACGAGGTTCTTCTTTTCGAAGGCATTATTTCCACTCCGTATTTCAATGCGTTTTAAAAAAAGAACGCCCGCTTACGTCACTTAGAAGTACGTATTGATTTGAAAACTTTGACACTTTTCATTGTTTTGCATTACATAAACAACATGCAACAGCACGGAACGCTGTGGATGCAGGTTCAAGTCCCGTCCGAGTTCATTTTGCAATAATATTTTTATTTAGTAAGTATTTATCATAAATACAAAAATACATACACAGACGTCTTTGCTTTACGTGCTACTTATTTACCTGTACTATTATATAAAGCTAAAGAGTTTGTTTGTATGTTGAAACGCGCTAAATTTATGAACTACGGGTTCGAATTGAAAATATTTTTTTTGGTGTTTGTGAGAGCATTTATCGAGGAAGGCTATAAAACATCGCCCTGTATAAAAACGACCAAAAGTTGGGCCAAAAAAAAAAAATATTTTTTTTAAAAAAAAAAAAAGGGGGAAAAAAAAAAAAAAAAGGGACGGACGAAGTCGCTGACAATACTAGTTTATGTACATCCTTATATTATAGAAATCCTTACAGCTTTCAATTACATTACAATTAATAAATCTATGAAACTACCCAAGTGACAAGACAATCTAGATTAAATATACTCTAGCCGATTACGGTTATAATATAAGATTTATAATTTATATAAAAATGGCATACTTTACTCTATTTGATTTAAAAAGCGAATTCTCATTTACTAGTATAATAGTTGACGTTATAATTCGACTCGACACAATATCTGAATACATGAAACATCATGACTATCGTAACATCAAATAATCTAAGATTCGATCGGACGCACTGAACTGTCCCAATGCGATTTCTAATGATAAATCTTTTATTCAATACTCCGAAAGCAATGCAGCTTCCTTCACTATCAGATAGTATTCTAACCAATTAGTCAGGACTGACAAGTTAGAGAAAGCCCAGATAACTTAGATTGAATAGATAGAAAGGACGTACCCAAGATTGTAAGTTTGAAACATCATCCATCTCCTAAAACGTTTGAGTATAAACTAGCTTTATTTGGCATTGAAATAGAAAATAAGATAAAAACACAAACTTTTACCAAAGTACTTTTTTATTTGGCTCATCTTAATTCTGCCATTATTTTCTCCAAACCACCATGTACATATTTTTATGTTTGTTTAACAACAAGTTGTTTAGGTGATTTTGCAGGCCAATTTATACTAATATTTTAAAACTGTAGAGTTGATTTGTTTGTTTGAACGCGCTAATCTCAGAAACTACTGCTTTGGTTGGAGGAGTTTTAGAGAAGTTCTATAGACTAAAATAACGGTGCGACCAAAAGGAGTGAGGCACGGTGGGAATTTGAAAAAAAAAACGGGAAAAATTATTCATCTTTGTTGGTTTGTATCTTGAACCGTTTTCGTGGCGCGCTCTGCAGAAAAACCATAAAATGTATAAAAAAAGGCCGCAACACTCTATGTCTATCGTTTAAGATTAACTTGCAAGAACAATGGGACGCGACTGACGTCGTGGATAACAGCTATAATTCATAAAGATGAGGAGGTTTGGAAAAACAAATTTTGATACCCAAACTAGTCTACGCGGACAAAGTCGCCGGCACGGCTATTTAAGCGTAAAGACAGCATTTCCAAGGCTAGGAATACCAATTTTAACTTAAAAATAGTTGTCACGCTGCTAAAAATACAATTCAATACTAGTTCGGCAACCTCACAGAAAAAGCACTGCACGTTCAAACTTATTTCCGGGAATCAACCCAGCAATTCCCCTTAAAGATACTACTGATACGAACCACTAGCGTGATGGTGTAAACTCGCCGTTCCAGCGGCAAAATACGCGCACCGCACCACACCGCCATTGCGGCACTGCGCCGGCGCAGCTCACCGGTCACGCTCTGGTGGAGCCGACCGGAGGTCTCAAAGACCATCATTAGTTGGCACTTTCAGGTAGGTACTTAGAGTATGCAATGGGTTCGTTACAAAGGCTAATCTATCCCGTGCATAACTCGGGAAAACCGTAAAGAATGAGGTGATTTATTTCTTAGATTATTAACGACGTGAATCAAACTGATAAGATGTTTAATTAGGTTGAGATAAAAAATGGTAAAGGAGCTGTTAAAAATAGACACAAGCAAAAATAAAGTAATCATATTTACTACCCCGTAGCGCATGGTTAAGTGCATTATTTAGTATTGGCATACAAGTTTCGAATTCCATAGAAACGTGTGTTTCGGTTGGAGAGGACACAGAATGATCAACTACTGGCCTAATATATGTAAACGAAATGAATACAGAAATATGTTCGGCCCATACCCCACGGGATGAAACAGGATTTGACAATTGTAAACGAGCAGATGAATATGAAATCTTTTCTTAGTATGATTTATATTTCGAGTAGCACATTTTACAAATATTTCAATTCGTTAAAAAAGTATTGAATATTTGAAAACTTTATTACTTTATTATTTTTTATGTTATCGCACATGAAGGCACTAACATAAGGACTCGGTGGCTCAATTAGTAGAGGAGAGTACAACAACACGGAACGCTGACGATGCCGGTTCATGTCCTGCCCGAGTCGTAAAATTTTTCAATTTATTTTCTATTTTCAAAGTATTGAAGAGGTGAATGTTTGTGATCTGTTCGCGTAAAAAAACGTAGCTAAGGTACAAGCTGAAGCTTTATACAATGTAAGAAATTGCATACCTTAAATACTAAGTATCTGTAGTTTACGCGAGCAGTACACATTTAAATAAAACACTATCGCGTAAACTATAATGCTAAGTGCTATTTTTGTTAAAAATAAGTCTTCAAGTTGCCTAATTTCCGATTTGAAAACATTTTTCACATGTTATTTGACGGCATTTTATAAATTAAAAATAGCTCAATTGGTCAGACTGGCAGCACGGAACGCTGTGGACGCTGGTTCGAGTTTCATTTTCAATGTGACGAAATCATTTATTTGATTTCAATTGTATATTTATAACCTACAGACTATTACCGGCACCTCATTAGAACAAAATTAATAGTGACGAACAAAAAGTAGTCATTATCGATGGACATTAGATACCGTTAGAAAGGAGACGTATGCAGATTATACGGAAATAGGGCCTCCACGCATCGTGACGTATTCGGGTTATTCTCATAAGAAGATCTAGAAGTACTTCTTTAATCGTGTCTACATTAACAACTAAACGATGTCCAAATTAGCACTGGCATTTGACAAAATCAACTATAATACTGACGGGTTTGGTGTAACTGTAGCAATGTATCGCTAGCGGGTCGTGGCTTCGATGCCCATCGGTTGCAACTCAACGCTCTCAAGTTAAGACCCAAATGTGACCTTTTCGCAGATGATTGGTCATGAATACTAAAAGAATTGTCTGCCTTTGAAATTTTATCCTAAAGTAATTTCTAATAATCTAATTGTTATTGTTTAAATATGTGTGTCTCCAATTAATGTAACTGGCCATTGTCGTTTTAATTGTTGTAAATAAATAAAATAAATAAACATGTTTCTAATCAATTTACAATTTTTCTGAAACATTTGAACTTCATCTGGAAATTTGGAAATGAGTGGTAGCGATATCAAAATTCCGTCCATCGACGAAAAAGTCGAAAAGTTTAATCATGTTACGATTTCAGTCTGTGGAGTTCCAAATATCCAAAGGCAAAATAGCGCAACTTGTTGAGATGTTATATAGCTGTGGTATTTTACCTACCAACGAGTGAATAGATAAAAAATAATTTGTAAACAAGTAAAATTAATACATTTCGCGTTTTAAACAGTTAACGTGTTTTTGTAATGCTACTTGCGAACACTACAGATGATAAAAGATGCTAATGTTATAAATAAACTACAGACAAAGCACTGTTTTTACAACGTTTGACGCAGTCTGACAATCATACACATCTACGGACAAGTAAAGTCTCTCCAAAACTGTAAAACACTAAGCGTCCTTCCCAGAATCGAACTTAAGACCAAGCACTAGACTTTGCAAATCTACTAAAACTTTATATATTATCTAAGATTTGTTTACTAAGAAAATGAAAGTTGTTTTTTAATTCTACTTTTGTAAGAAGAAAGGTCAAAACTAACTGAGAGAAACACAATCAAAATCTCGATAATCTATAATAACAGTGAAATTAGTTGTAGAGATTCGTGCTTCAATTTCGTCTTTATAATTTATCGCGCCATGACCTTTGTTATTGCACTTCTTGAATATCAATCACGTTCATAATAAAACTCACTTTCACTGAGACCTTATCAAAGCTTTACAAATGAACATACACAAATCAATCCGTACAAAAATAAGTTTTGTTCCTCAAACGATGGAGGACTGAAGGAGGGGGCGAAAGATCGAAGGGGTTCTGTTTCCTTCTTTGTTAAGCTTGGTCGCTCTAAAAAAAGATGTAAAAGAGAAATTCCCTTTCACACTTTGAATTAATTTCTTGCATGAAATACATAAATATGACGGAGGTAATCGTGGGGTTCTCTTGATGGTAGATGGAACAAAGAGAGTCAGATCATGAAATATATATACGTTAAGAAGTGATTGTGTGAAACTAGATCTAGACAAGAAGTAATTTCCCATAAAAATCAAGAGCAGACATCTATTGATTAAAAACCTTTCAAAATCACTTGATGAACGTCGCACCGTTACTCAGAAAGTAGAGCCCTTCGCTGCGACGGTGAAAACTATACAGTATAAAATAAACAGTTGCTCCATTTAAAAACTCACATCATGATCGCGTTGTTTAACACAATCTATAACATTGTCTATCACCAGATATAAATATGCAAATTGCATAATATTAACCATTTGTTAGTTAAACCGTATGTTGTCTTGTTAATCCCAACTGTATGAGAGCACAGACTAAGTAAATCTTTGCTTGGTTTTTATGCTGTATCATGCTCGTGAACTACTTTGAAGGTCCGATTTATTTTAGATGTTACAATAGATACATTAATGTTGCAAGTAGTAAATTTTAAACCCAGGTGGTGAGGGTTACATTAAAACACAGTTTGAGACTATAATTATAAAATTATTTTGACAAACATACTGTAGTCGCGACTTTTTATGTGTTATACATATTTTTTTGTACATTACCGTAGTTGCAGAACCATTATATATCACATAATATAAATTAAATTAATTCTCTTCAGTTGTATTATTCATCCTTAGTATTTATTAAGAATCGTTATCAAACCGTAAAGCGACATACAAGTGATCGAGTTATACCCCATATTACCTTGACAATGATCTACAAGTCATGATCAATGAATGTTTTCAATTAAAGCTGTAATTAGGTGCTGAATCGGCGCCCACGCAATCAATCTGTACTAAAATGGCTACATAGGTCAAGGTGGTAACAATTGGATAAACACGGTAAAGCGACAATTGGACACTTTGATGGGTATCTTAAAATAGATAAGGTAGGAAATAATTAAGTAATATTGCTGTATGTGTGTCGGTATGTATGTGTCGTCGTAGTCCCTAAACGGATGCAAAGATTTTAAATTTGTCTTTCTGCAATAATACTCGATTGGATATAGTATATATAATATGAGTTTGTTTGTTTAAACGCGCTGATCGCAGGAACTACTGGTTTAAAAAAGAACATTCATTTTGTGTGGGTTGGACTATTACCGGGGAAGACTTTAGGCTATAAAACATCAGACTGCGACCTGTGGAAAAGGGGGGAAAATTACTCATCTTAGAGCGCTGCCGATAGGTTCCCTGAAAAAACGGTACAAGACACCAAAAAATATATGGAAGGAAGAATGATTCTTACTTGAATAGCTTACATGTCCGCGACACTGTGTCTATCATTTGACGCCGTGGGTAACAATAATTTATAAAGAAAATGAGGTTGCGAGAATAAATAACTTGATGCCTAAAATAATTACACGAGGAAAGTCGCTGGCACAGCTAGTATTAAATAATGTAATAAAGGTTATTTTACCGTTCATACAATTCCCGTTTGGATGAGAACCGCTATGGCTGGTATAAAATCCCAGGGGTATCTATTATCACCTGCCAACATCCGGTGGCACTGAAGAGTATCGCTCAAACGTATTTCCCTATTATAAACTATATTGCATAAAATATGATAATGGTTTAATAAAATATATGTATAAAGTTGTAGATGTTTATCTTATCACTTCCACCCGACCGGAACGTTCAATTATAGATTTAAACCTAAAATAACGATTTAAACTGAGAAATATATTAGTCAACTTCAAGCCCGAAGGATTCGTAATATACTTGGTCATTGAAGATAGCTATATTTCGCGTTTTAAACCGTTGAATAGATTTTATTTAAATGTGTGTGTGTTTTAAAGTGTAAAAACAATATTTTTTAACTAAAGTGGAATTAATGGTCCTTTGTAAAAAAAGGTTTGTCAATAAACACTATTTATTTAGAAATCACGTTGCAATGGCTTAGTTAATTGATAAAGACTAATATATAATTTTTATTTCCCTAGAATCAAACCTGATACTGATAAAAGTACTCCTAGTAGTTAATGCAGGCAATTTTACGTCAGTGTCCATTGGGTAAATAAGCTATTGCTAGGATAATAAAACAAGGCTACTAAGTAAGTAAAAATGTTGTAATTGATATATCCACGTTTATTTAATGGTTTAATTTATTTTAAATGTTTTAAACAATAACAAAGAATATAAAATGTAGATCATTATTTTTGTTTGCCTGATAAGTATGTCAAGATGATAACAAAAAGTATCTTCTTTTTTAAATAGTATAGTAAAAATTTAAATAAAACATATTTACGGTTTAAAATAATATATATGAAGTAAACTTATTTGAAAATTATTTCACCTACGACCCGACGTTTTGGATATGTTGCAGTTGCGTGATCACATGGAGACTAAAGATGGAGGGTTTCTCTGACGAACATACATCGCATTTTAAACCGTTTAAGTGTTTTATTTTACGCGAGTAGCACACATTTTAACAAAACACTTTAACGGTTTAAAACGCGATATATATTGGTTAAACTTATCTGAAAAATATTTTAACTACGGCCCGACGTTTCGGATGGTTTGCAGTCAGCCGTGGTCACGGGGAGACCAGTTTTAACTTAATAATAATACACATAGGTTTTACGAGTGTATAAACATTGCGACGTTAAAATCTTCTACGCAAATGATAATATTTGAAAATGGATTAAGCTTATCACCATCTGATAAGAATATATATGTGGACGAAGAGATTAACTCAAAGTCAAGGGTAGATCACGCTCCTCAAAGTATTAGGTAATTTTTAGAGTTTAATGACCTCTCGATATTTATCTTATTTTTCTTTTTATCTTAATTTTATTTTATTATATTATATTAATTTTATCTTAATTTCGCATTTATCTTAATTTTAAAACAGATATGTTAAAAAGGGGGAGGTTTTATACAATATCAATTTTAATGATCGATAATATTATATCAAAGTATAGTTTTCCGGAATGTAAATATAAGACGTCGCGAAGATAATTCATTGAGAATAATCAAGAATGTTGTATCTTTAGCAAAAACTAAACTTATTTTAAACTGTATTTCTGTTTTAACGGTGGATTAAAAAAATAATTATAAATAAAAAAAACTTGCTAAATGATAAAGACATACAATATTATTTCCAAATACGTTTCATTAATATATATCGCGTTTTAAACTGTTAAGTGTTTTATTTAAATATTAATATAATATAATTTAATTGTTAAATCTACTATTGAGATTTAGTTAATCTGTGTTCATAATAAAATGGCAAAAGTATACGAAACTAGCAGTGCCCGCGACTTCGTCCGTGTTTAATAGTGATATGGGTAGAATTAGGGCATTTAAGGCAGCCAATCTTTGTTGTAAGTGCTACTTTGCCGCAATACTTTGCCTCATATCACAGTCACTCCCACTCCCATTCCCAAGAAGCTAGAGAAGAAAGTTTCATTGGTCTAGCTTTAAAAACCACAATTTCCATACAAACGTTCATCCCCTTTTTCAACCCCTTTTTTGGCATTAAGTAGCTGTCCTTTCTCAGGCTCCAAAATATCTGTGTATCAAATTTCATTTAAATCAGTTTAGTAGTTTCGGAGTTAAAGCCGGACAGACAGACAGACAGAGTTACTTTCGCATTTATAATATTAGTATAGAAGTTTAGATAAGAAGGTTATTATTTATATCGTATATGATCTTTCATAAAATACCTCCAGATAGCGATGACATACGAAATAATGGCAGAGGTGGATCGATACAAGGTGAATTTTCATTGCTGCATTGGCGTTATACTTAGTTTGCATTCAGGATTCTAGACCGCAACATAGAGAAGTAAATGCTAGATGCATATAGATAATAGACTAACTTTTGCTTAAAAAAACATAATTTTTTGGGGGTAAACTATACCTCCAAAAAATAATAATAAATACTATAGCCGAACCATATAAAAACCAAAACTCAACCAATTCAATTCCTACCTTGTCAATACTTACTTAATATTATAAAGATTTTGAGTTTGTTTATTTGAACGCGCTAATCTCAGGAACTAGTCGTTTGAATTATTTTTTTGTGTGGATCAATAATCGAGAAAGGCTTTAAGTACATACATCAAAGTAGGCTGCGAAAAAATTTTTTTTAGAAGGGGCTCCCATCCATTTTTAAAAAAGTGAAAAAAAAATGATAGAATGATTATTTCTTAATTGATCTAACAAAATGTTCAATCTAACAAAATATACAGTATTTCGGTCTTAACAGAACAGAGAAGATTAACTTGAACTAAATACGGGACGACATCGTGGGTTTTTTGCAAAAATAATATTTGATGCCCGAAATAATGATTCCACAAACGAAGGCGCGGGCACAGCTAGTTTCTCTATAAAATATTAAATGTAGCTGCAGCTCGATTTCAAGCATACTTGGCGAAAGCATTATTGTATAACGTACGCCATAATATTATTAGGTCATGTCTGTAGAGCTGGAAAACTGGGGCAAATGTGTACTGAAGATGTACTTTGAAGTATGGACTATCTATAATTATTGGAAAGAATTGTAAACAATTTTTTTAAGTAAGCTTAGAATATGTTAGCAATTTAAATATATATGTGATGTATGCATTGTACAAGAATCTTATAAATCAACAGTTAGTTAAATATTTACAATCGATTTAAACCAAGGCCCGACGTGCCGGACACTGCAGCTGCCGATCACGGGGTTTTAAACGCTCGCCCGTAGTTAAAATAAAGTGTAAATATATTAACTAATATATTCCGCGTTTTAAACTGTTAAAAGTTTTTTATTTAAAGCAATTGTATGTACATTATCTTCGGTATTGACCGCATTCGCTCCACCACGTTATGTATAACAGATCCTGTACTCGTTTCCCGAGACATTTTTATATGATCCAACGAAGGGGAACATCAAATGTGTAATAAAAATCGTTCACTATTTAAAGACTATTAAAAAATAATACCTTACATTAAAAGAAGGACACGAACATTTAATCTTGTTTTCACTGATTCAAGCACGTATGTTAACTTATTGAATAAAATATATGTGAATATAATTGTATTTGTAATCAATCAATTAATTTATTTATTGTTTACAATAAATGGGAATTCTTACACCAATTAATAATTTTTAATAAGGCAAAAACTACAAGAATCTGAATCTACGAAATTACAAAGTAACAAAGACACTGTGTGTTGTCTGTTCACGTGAGTACAGATTAAAAACACTTCTAAATTTAAAATGTGTAAGTAAACTTATTTACAATTTATTTCAACTGCGGCTAACGTGCCCATTGTGTGGTCATCAAACCGTTTCTTTTTTTTAAAGGCACTCTGGATTAAATATTTTTTAATTTATTTAATTATATTTTGTAGTTTATAAAAAAATAATTGAGAACGTATTTTATTATGACGGTATGTCTTTATGTGTGTCTGTGTTTGTTTATAATATTGCTATTAAACTTTTTTAAAGCTAAGGCGTGAAAGATTAAATATCCATAATGCCTTTAAGAGGAGGGCTTATCCCTTCCAGCCGCGCACATAACGCTCTGCACACTAGACCCGACGGAGTTGGACCCACACCCGGTCGACGATGACTCGTAGGACACGATAGCTCAATTGTTTAAAGAAACAGCACTGAACGCTGTGAATGCCGGTTTAAGTCCTGTCCTGTAATTGGATTTTTTTTAATCCGTTCCCCGTAGAAATACCACCAGCCATCTTACCACATCAATCTATCTATAACTAAGTGAGCAATACATTTACAAATGCTATCGATAAAAAGGTTTACCGTTATAGACAGTAAATAAATCAACTGTCAACGAGGCGCCAAGACTTGTCGTCTTCGCATGACAAAAACCTGGTCCTGCCATATCAAGAACGGGAGTCCAGCTTTTCCTCATGACAACATTAACTATACTTACTAGCTGTGCCCGCAACGTCGTCCGTCGAAATAGTTATTTTAGGCATTATATTATTTTTTGCAAACAACGTCCTCAACTTTATAAAATACGTCACGTCGTACGCGGTCCGTCGTTCGAGGATTTTATTTTCAAATTACTTAAATAAGAATCATTATTTCATACATATTTTTTTATTCTTCATATTTTTTCCAGTATTTCCACATTTTCACCTGTTTCTTTACTCGTAGTCTCGACTAGAGTCGTTACATTAGTCGTAGCCTTATTTTTATGGCATAAACAGGCTTAAACGATAAATGATCCAACCAACAGAATACTTCTTTTCAAATTGTAAAGTAGTTCCTGAAATAAGCGCGACCAAACAAACAAACACTCTTCATCTTTATAATATTAGTATAGAGCATTTAGTGGGTATTTCAGTAGTAATTTTTTATTAATCCGTTTACTACCATTGGTTTATAATTAAACTGGTAATGGATATTAAAAAATGTATGTTACATTGCATGCTAAATAAACACGATTCAGACTTTATAGAACGACTGCTGAGTCAGCCACTTCGTACGCGTAGAATAGTTATTTTGGGTACACATTTTTGTTTCGCATACCTTCTTTGCAACTCTATAACTTTGAGCTGTTACCCACGTAACCTGTTGCGTACGCTGCGAAAACGGTTTAAGATAACTAACCAATATATATGAAGGAATGATTTCCCTTTAAATAATCTAAAAAAATGTCTGCAACAGTATATTTCTATCTCTTAAGATTAATTTACTTAAGATTGATTAAGAACGACGGAATGAGGGACGAGGACAAATTTTGATGCGAAAAATAACTTTTCTACGCGGACGAAGTCGCTGACACAGCTAGTAGATTATGATGTAAAATGTATTTAGATTTAAAAAAATACGATATGATCTGGCATCCAAAGTGTTTTGTGTTGTCGATCTAACCTACGTACCGTGTCAATGTCAAAAGTCTTGTTTTCTGATAGCTTAAAAATTAAGACTTTTTAAAGTAAACATACATATACCATTACCGGTCCATTTTTACTATTATTATTAATGGCTGTAAAAAAGGGAATATATAGATATTAACTAATTGATGTAATATACACAAGCACAGTTTTAACTTCTGCCTTTTTCATTTCAATTGGGAAACTTACAACTTACAAGCAGTAAAACCAAGACTTACTTTTACGAAAGGTATTTTGCAAATCAAAATTAATATACGCGTCATTAATATATTAAACAGGAATCAAAAATCGACAAGATATCTATGTACAAACACGGATTTTGATAAAAAAAATATGTTTTATTTTGCACCAGTGTAAAGCGTACTTTAATTAAAAATTAATTTATATTCCTGGCATGAAGTTCTAGATGTGACATAATCATAAATTCATAAGTTTGAATTTTAAATTGTAACAAGTGTTTAATATTAAATAAATCATATACTGCAAGTCTTCTGTACGGTTATAATGCAGATTGTGATACTAGTCAAATAAATATTCTCGTAAGCACAAAGTAGAACAGTAGTAGTTACTTGTATCGTGAAACGCCATAACAGTTCAGCTAAATGCTAGAAGAGGTCTTTCAATACAACGCCCGCAAATTATATTCTTGAAAGTCCTCAACCGCAGGCAAATTGCTACAAGCACGTAATAAGTAGAGATGGCATGAGTGCGGTACGAATCGAAACCGAATTCTCTGAACATTAAAGTAGAGATCGAAATTCGAATATTGTTTCTTTCAAATAAAACACTTTAACGGTTTAAAACGCGATATATTAGTTAAACTTATTTGAAAATGATTTCTCCCCGCCCTGACCCCTTCGGCCTGCCCCCGGCTGCAAAGCATCCCGAAAACGTCGGGCCGCAGTTAAAAATCATTTTCAAATAAGTTTAACTAATATATCGCGTTTTAAACCGCCTTAAAGGGGTGTTTTATTTAAATGCGTATATTCGCGTAAACTATAGAGAGTATTGTTTCTTTTCTCATAAAAACAAATTGTATTTTTTTTGGGAAAAAAACAGGTAATATGTATTATGAAAACTAACGGTTTAAAATGCGAAATTACTTGGAATTACTTAGGTACGCTTCTTTAGAATTGATTTTTATTATGCCCTGAAGTTTCGGAGGCCTTGCTACAGCGGTTACGGAAAGTAAATCGTAATTGGTATTTGACTGGCAGTCGGTGTCTATCTAAGTTTAACTAATACATTTTGCATTTGAAACCGTTAAAGGTGTTTTAACTGTTTGTGTACTACTCGCTTAACGTACAGACAACAAGTATTTTTAGGGTAACCCTCGGTTAAAAATGGGTACAATTTATTCGTGTTCTGCTATAGAACTTAACCGCGTACACTAAGTTTCATAAATTATCATGATTCTCAATACTTGATAAAGATTACATAAAAGTCTAAAAGATTTGAAGTGTCAACTTCTAATGGGAGGATAAGCTACGGAGATTGGGCTTCCATACGGTTAAGTTCGAAACCCATCATTGATTGTTTTCAATACATATACCCTATTCGGCTTTAAAAATACCGAACTTCGGTTAAACTAACGGTAATCAAACTTCGTCCAACCCTAGGACTTACAACATTGACAACGTAATTATTAAGTGACGCAACATTATGTATTCATTGTTTCCGCAAACAGACCTTGACAATGACACGTGGGCTGGTTTATTAATATCGATTAGCGATTGTTTATGTATTTTCGTTTAATCGATTGTTAAGCGTCCTATTGTAACGGTTTTATTAATAAAAGTTAATTAGAATAATTATCTGTGCTAATATGATGAAGCTGAATATTTTGTTCGTTTATATTATATCCGTTCCACTGATCGGATTTACAGGCAAGTAGTTGATCAGACTTCTGTGCCCCGAAGAGCGAATCAATCTATTGTTTCCCTGGGATTCGAACCGATGGCCTCTCGCGCTTCACTCGAGTTTAAGTGAAATGTCCCAGCAATAGAATATCTAAGCAAGATGCACTATCGACGATCGAAACTCGATTATAGTTGGTCTTTCACCGACGGTTTAAAACCGTAAAACTCGAAAATAGTTGTTTTTTAATCTGTCTGACGGTGGGACAGAACCGGCATCGACGGTATTCCGTGCTTTTGCTCACCACCTGTTGAATGCCAGTACAAGTCTTGCCAGAGTAGAACATGTTTTAAATTTATTTTTGATTTCTAAAATTATACAGCGCCTTCGTGTACAATAACATGTAAAAAATAATAAAGTTTTCAAATGTATGTAATGTATGAATAGTATGTAAGTTGAAAACACGTTGGACTTGGTGGGGATGGATCTTTAACGCCAGTCAAAAGTAGTTAGCATAAGCCCGATATAGCTAATCGGAAATATCCGATGGAGAGCAAAGCATGAATAATGCATGTAATGCAATCTTCCAACGCATTCTTATGCATATGCCGAACGAAGACATCAATTAACGGCACGATTGCATATTTGTACAGTATTTCACACATAACACATGCTAATTGTATACTTCCGTTGTTTTGATCTCTCTATTGACAGTAGATAGACATCTTACTTTGAAATAAAATAGCACAGAAACGTCGGGCCGTAGCTATGACAATTTTCGAATAAGTTTAACTAATATATATTGCTGTCTATATTTTACGTGAGTAGTACACATTTAAATAAAACACTTTAACTGTTTAAAACGCGATACATTAATTAACCTTATTTGAAAATGATTTTTAACTTCGGCCCGACGTTTCGGCTGCTGCAAATAAGTGTAACTAATATATCGCGTTCTAAACCGTTATAGTGTTTTATTTAAAGTATATAATGCGTTTTAACCCGTTTAAGTGTTTAATCAAATGTGTACCACTCTAAGTTTAACTAATATTTATCGCGTATTAAACAGTTCAAAATGTTGACTACTTTTTTGGAATCTATTTGGTTTTTATTATGGTATCCAACTGTTTCATATCTTGAGGCCTTCCTTTCTAATAAAATTTGAGACAATAGTCACGCGTGAGCGATTTTCAGAGAAGGTACGTAAGATAGAGTGCAAATATTAATAATAAAAAAAAACGGTTTGATATTGTCTGTGGCTAAGCCATGTAATGCTTTTTTATAGGAGAAATACTAGCATGGGGATTACTTCATGGTGAAAGGTGAAATAGCCCCGTCATATATGGTACATGTAACTAAAATACGCTGTCGACCAATTTGAATAATAATAAATAATAAAAATCATTAATTTCAAAAGTTGCTCACAGAAAAGAAACTATGAACTAATATTGACCTAATACAAAATATAGAAGGCCTAACAAAAAAAAAATATCTATGGCAACTCCTAAAACAGGAGCCACTCAGCATAATATTACGAACACACTTGTGTTACAACACTGATTTTCAGCGGCCCCTGGCGCCACCGCTTCTGGAGAAACAATATTCGTTTAAAATTTACTCTTAAATTAAATAAAAATTAACAACTTATACCCTAATAAGCTACTCTACATCAAACAACTTGTACATTTTGACTTTATTTTCTTTAAACATTAAAAATAATAATCATTTTAGTTAAGGTTACTAGATTATATCCCAGCTTTGACAAGCGACAAATCTAAGATTTAGTAACTAAAAAGAAACAACTTATTTGAATCTTAGACTGCTCAAAGATAAGTAGGTCTTGGTGGTAGGCGGAGTGACCTGCCCAAACATAACGATGACTAAACCGTCTAGCAGTTATAGGTCAATTTAGGCGAGACGAGTCGACGCAATATTCTGATTGTGTTAGTCTCTAGATGTAGAAAACACAGCTGTAGCCCACTATAAATAGATATCAAATTTGCTTGTCTTATGCTGCAAAAATAATGATCTAAATAGTTATTGTCCTAAGGTTGTTTAAAGGATGTGTTTTAGATGATTGCTTGTTGCATATTGAGTTTTTTATGATACAGGAAAAAATCCCTCTGTAAAATATCAAAGTCAAATTTCATAGCCATATAACATTTACGATGCGATGTCGATCTTTGCTTTTCTTTCATCTAGACTATTTTACACTACTAACAGAATTAAGTACTGTCAATGTAAGCTTGTAGTTCACATTTAACGGTTTAAAACGTGAAGACTAGTTAACCTATTTACAATTTACCTATGACACGACGCGACAACAGCTACTACAAAGTTCGTCGGGCCGTATTAAAATAAATTTCCTAATATGTTTCACGTTTTAAACCGTTAAAAAAGTTTTATTTAAATACTGCAAAGTGGTAAAGCTTATTTATGGATTCCACAAGATTAATAAAATATAATATGATAAGTATTTATTTACTTATTTAAAGCTAGGTCGAAACCAATTGTTTGTTGGAGTAGCTACGAATAGTAGCCTCCTATATAATATTATGTACAATACATATATTTATAGGAATATTATATTAAGGTAAACACATTATATATATTATATATATATAACTGTGTTTACGCTTACGTGTAAATTTATTTCTAGCGTAAATATATGTCTTAAGCCATATTAATAGATTGTACTATTTACCTACATATAAATACACGAATACCATCTCACCCTTGACCTTCAAAACGGAACTGATGCATCAGCACGTCAATAAATCTGTTGGACGAGTTGAGCGGGAACCAGTCCCTGGGGTGTGCACTGATTGTAGTCTGTGGTACATGGCAAGAGATAAAGAGGATTGTAATTCGAGTACAGATACTATGCTTGTTTAAATTATGGTTCATTTTATTTTTATGTGAGAAGTTTATTGTTGCAATTAAACATGTCAACGATATGATGCCCAATATATTTTAATTTTTGGACGTGACTAAAACCGCATCGCGGCTTGCCGTAGCTCTAAATTGAGCTACCAGTCCTACAGCTCATCGTGGTTTTTTTTTTCAACTTATTGCATAAATGCACCTTTCATTAGTATAATTTCAATTAATTACTAATTATTAGTTACAGCTTAAGAAACATTGAATGAATTTATTCAATGTCATAACGTTGAAACCATTAATATTTTCAATGTTATGAAATGAAGGCACTATATAATCTAAATATCGAAAATATAATTGAATTGTTCTTATTACATATGCCAAAATTCCGTCCGGGTCACGAACCACCGTCCAGAAATGAAAAAGCCGTCAAGCTTAATCCCGTTTCGGTTTCGATCTGTGTATATCCCAATAACCCACACTAAAATAGGTCGATAGCGCATCTGTTCAGATGTTGTATGGCTGGGGTATTTTATCTAGCATTAAAGGAACCTCATGTTTGTCTGTCCTGTGCTATCATAATAAAACAAGGTCTCTTTGAAACCATAAGGAGTTATTTAAGCCAGTATTATACAAAACGTATTTTCTCCACTACTGTGTGTCTCTATTTCTAATATTAGTACTAAGTGATCTCTATATCTAGCATGTGGACCACAAACCAAAGATTTTTTAAGTCATTTTAAAGCTGACAAGAACGAAATAGTAAATTTAAACGCTGTAGCTTATAACTGAGACCATACCATCGCATTTAGCGTTCCGCCGTAAGATTAACGTTTGTGCGACGGCACGTGACTTTTTTGTTTTCGTTCGTTGATCTTTCCACTGTTACATCAGCGTTGCAATCGTATATACGCTGTAAAATAGAGTCCCGAAAAGACAAAGGAAACGTACATGTTATGTATGTTACAATTACATTTGGCGTTAAAAATATTTGAGGCTCTTTACATTACTAATAGTAGTACAGAAATCGCCAGAAGAAGAATCGCCAATATTAAATACTTATATACCTACAGTATAGTAGTAGAAATATTTTCCATAATCTACTACTAAATAGTAGAAAAAAAAAATTTGCTTTGTAGATAGATTTGAGATGATGTACCATTTTTTTTTTCGAACAAGTTTATGAGACAGTTTTACCCGGGTATTCGAAATTAGTACCTTTACACGCAATGCTACACAATCTGTTTAACCACTGGGTACCTTAGTGTACAGACATTTATGTTTCGTCTAGCGCCTACCTTTGTTTTACAACAAATAAGGGTTGCTTTCAAAGTTAAAAAAGAAGAGGGGAGGCCTCTTTTATTCAACTGTGTTCACAATGCTAACACTGATACCCAAAAAATATATATGAATGATTCCTCTATAAATGATCTAAAAAAATTCCGCGCGCTATATGTCTATCTTTTAAGATTAACTTGTAAAAACGACGGGAAGAGACGCGACCTACGTCGTGGGTTAAGATAAAGGGATTTGCAAAATTTGGATGCCCAAAATATTCTCAGCGGACGAAGTCGCTGGCACAGCTAGTATATGATATAGACGCTTAAAGAAAGTACTTAACGGGGGGAATTTTGTGACTATGGCTGCTGCGAAACATACAAAACGTCGGGCCGTAGTAAAAATACATTGTAAATAAGTCAACTAATACGTATCACGTTTTAAACCGTTAAAATTGTATTACTTAAATGTGTACTATTCGCGTACTTAAGCTACAACCGTTACTAAAAAGCTCTATTTTGAAGGGTTAAGTCATAATTAACTTTCAAAACCCACGAAGCTAAGCGTGGGTCGAGATCGCTCTGGGCCAACAAAAGAATGCGCTTTGATTCAGGGACCCAACCAGTTACCGGGACAATGCGTTTTTTAACTCCAAAACAAAACGACCAGCGTTTTTGTCATGGCTTGGTGTGGTGGTTATATATAGCGCCCAGCTGAAGTTTATTTCAATGCCCATCAAACGAGATAATATACTTTGAAAATGAAAAAATAAAGCAAAGAAAAAATGCCACGGGCGGGAACAGGAGGCGAGGCGAAGACTTTTCTGTTCATGGGATCTCTCGTCTTTATCGGACGTATAAAGGCAAATATATGACTTTAAATAAAAACGCAACCTATTTCCTATATTATCTTACAAAATTAATCTAATATCAATAAATTTATTAAACATATCATGGTTTGTTTAGAAAAAGATTTCGCTAACCTATCATGTGCTCAGTAGTCGGTAATGAGTCTCATACTACTACTGGGCTAAAAAATACAGCTATAAAATACTATACACTGTCTACATCTTATTATACTTAAATGACATATCTATACTAATATATAAAGCTGAAGAGTTTATTTGTTTCTTTGAACGCACTAATCTCGGGAACTACGAGTTCGAATTGAAAATTATTTTTATGTTGGTTAGAGCATTTATCGAGAAAGACTATAGGCTATAACATAACATTGCCCTGTGACTAATAAAAGCGAAGATACAGCGGGAAAAAAAATGGGAAAATTATTCATGATTATGTGTTACCATGGCACGCTGCAAAAACTGTTCAAGATACCCAAAAAATATGTATGAGAGAATGATTCCTCTTTTAATGACCTAAAATAAAGTACGCCACGCTATATGTTTATCTTTTAGGATTGACTTGCAAGAACGATGGGAAGGGGTTGCAAAAACGAATTTGGATGTCCAAAATAACGATTCTCGCGGACGAAGTCGCTGAATGCACACTAGTACCTTAATATACCGTTAGACACAAACTGTGTATTATGTCATACAATATGGAATTGAACTAACCTTGGCCCGTTTGAGACACTTTGTTATGACTCATTTTATTCATTAGGCACGCTCGTCGAATTAAAATTCCCATCACGTAATTTAATAACACAGATTATATACAATTTTCTACAAATATTTTTCTCGGGATTCAAATAACATGTTACCGAATTACATATAACAAAGTTGGGATGCCGAAGAGGTAGCGAGATGAATCACAGGGTACAGATATTTGAGTGTAAAAAAGTAATGAAATTGTTATAATATTATTGATTGTTCTATTATTTTCCTAAGTTTTAGGTTGCCTGGAAGAGATCTCTTGCATGCTTAGCTTAGCTATAAGCCCATTGCACTCCGTTCTAGCAGATAACTTTAATCTGTATTATTATTTTTTGTGCTATAATTGTCATAATTTGTTTCGGTCGGGCAGGGCACAGATGTCTGTTCGATGTCAGCCTCAGATGTATGTTCGAAAAAGGAAAAAAAATGTAATATAACACACTTAATATAAGAATAACTAACTCTGTACTGCACTGTGTTTTTTTTTACGATAAAGTGCACTTAACGAAAGGTAAAATACCCCAACCATATAACATCTAAATGAGATGTGTTGTCGATCTATTGTGGCTTTGGATTTCCGAAAATCCACAGACTGAAACACGATTAAACTCCACCGCTTTTTAATCTGTGAACGGTTGTTCGTAACCCGAACGGAATGTCGATATTCCTCCCAACCATAAGCTAAATTTGCTAGATTAAAATATGAATGAATTGTAACATTGATTGGGTATTAACAAGTACAACACTACAACTTTCTCTTAACCTTAATTTGTGTATTCATTTATTCAACAAAGGCCGACAGGCTCGTTATTAGACAAAAACTAATTTGAACACATGTCAAAACAGTACAGTAACGACGAAAAGCGCGCGTGAATATTAAACTTAATGCATTGTTAATTCTGTAGTGTTTGTTGCACGCTTCCCTCACTAAATTATTCCGGTGACAAATTTGTAAAGGCTGTGTGGACTTCGCGTTAATTTATTTAAACATGTTTAATATGTTTCGCTACAATTTTAATACAGTACTCGTTTTTATTAAAACTACGCTTTTATTTTAGAATTTCGTAATAAAACCTAATTAAATTAAAGACAAGAATGATATCCGACACGATCGATGTTAAAAACTTTGGAACTCAGCCTCATATTGGAATTATTATTCCGTAAGGAAGTGTGAAAATTACAAAACAATGAAAAACAATATAACGGTTTAAAACTGAAAATGATAAGCTGGTATTCTGACAGCGTTAACGAGATGTGAAAACGTTAGGTTAATTCCAAAAAAGTGAAGACTTTTATTTCAAAGTGCATCATACTACACGCATAAACTACGGAAAATACTTATTACTTTTCTACACAACTGTACATCGTATTTACTACTTCAAATAATATTGTTTTCGAGATATTATACAAGTAAACATTTCTATTTATACATCATCTAATTGACTTTTGTCTGTAAATGTAAATAAAAGAATCACGCGTCCGGGATCTATTACGTAATATTCCCACTCCCACGTTCGGAGCAAAAAAGTCACAGCGCAACAGCTGAAACTAAGCCCATTATATATTTCTATAGCGCTATAATTAATTACTCTCACTCTAATTGTTTGAGTCCTTTGTGAAAATCTTTAGAGCTAAACAGAATACGACTTTTTCAAGTTTAAAATATATTTTTGTGTTACGTTGTATGTAATGTCCGGCTAGAAGGACCATGTAAATTCGCGTTTTCCCATGTGGAGTATGGGGCGAACAGATAATACTTATTACACCTAAAACTAACTCTTTCTTAAAACTAACAATACATTTTCAGTGATCGAAAGTTAAATAACTGAAATATTCAAGTTTCGAACACAAAGGGTATTTTATGATATAGTAATAACTAATTTCTGTAGTTCATGCAAGTAGTAAAATAAAACACTCTTTGCTCATTTGAATTGGAATACAATCGACGTTTACGCATCCTGCATACTGAAAATGCATAGTTAGTTTTCCGTCTACGTTAGTCGGAAAACTAATAATGCAACTTGAAAATCGGAAATATTTAAGTTTCGAACACAAAGGGTTAAATTTCACATTCTCATCATATTTCGTATTGTTTATTGAATAAATATCGGCAAGGAAATGGTACAGACGTGTCAATTGGTGTCGATTCAGGGCACCGTACAGTTGTCATCGCCCGTCCCTTTAGCGCCTAACTGTACATAATCGCTCATTCAGACCTGTTTCATACAAGGATAGATCGCTGTATAATTTCGCAATTTACACTTAATTATCTTCAATTAACTAGTGCTGTGAAGCTATCATTTAACTCGGTACTCAAGTAGCGAGCTTTAGATATTAAAGCTCGCTACTAGCTCGCTACAAGCGTTGATATTTAAGCGATAAATTAAATTATTAAATTGATAGTTAAGGGCGTGTTTTTAGGCGCTTAAAAATATTTTAATTAAAAATATTGCGAAGAGATTAAGTTAAGTAAAAATTAAGATCATTTTAACTAGTATATTTGATTTATAAAGTTTTGTTTTACAATTTCGTTATACATTTAAGGAATCATAGAACTCTATCTAACATTTTGTCTAGAATAATGAATTATTAATAAAAAAATCTAGGAAAAATTTACGTAAAGACTACACATTAATATTCTCTCCATATAAAAGCAATTGTATATAAATTAAATAAAACACTTGAACGGTTTAAAACGCGATGTATTAGTTAAACTTATTTGAAAATTATTTTTAACTTCGGCCCGACGTTTCGGATGCTTTGCAGCAGCCTTGCGTAAACTATAGACAGTATTTAACTGTATATAACAAAATATGCAGTCCCTTGAGGTTCCTTTATAAAAAAAAAATTACTAGTAATAAATAAGTCGAAAAATATATAACATACGGGGAGCTCGACCGATCAACAGCATACCTACTGTTTCTCTCTTGCGCAATCTAAATTGCATCTCTTCGAAATTCTTCAATACAAAGAAATAATTTAAGGTTTGGTTACTTGCTAGATAGCTAGTATCAACATATACTAGTAAATAACAAGATTGAACAGCTCGAATACATAACAATATATTAACTCATTTTTCCATACTTTTATGACTGAACAATGAAATTTTTAGAACAAAAATTGCGTGTAACTAAATAGCAAAAAGCCATTACAAACTTTCGCTGCCAAACGCTTTCAAATCAAGCTGTAATCTTCCCTACTTCATCACTTATTGTTTCTTGCAATCCATTTGTATGGTATGGTTTGTTATAGCCTAATGTTGTATGAAAACTTACAGTTAAAATAATGCGTGGATTTGGCTGAAAAATTTACCTGAAAAAACAAAAATAAACATTAGTTACAAAAAAACGACTAAACAAAAGGATGGTATGAAAATCTAGTTCCTTCTATATGGAATCTACATTTATGAAGCCGTTTTATTCAAACTTAACGGTTTAAACCGAACAAATTTTTAGTTAAACTTATTGATTTATTTTTGAAAATAATATCGCGTTTTAAACAGTTTAAGTGTTTTATATAGATATATATTTTCTTATTCAAACCCAGGACCTCAAGACACTGAGGAGGTCACCGAAACAGAAAAACATGCTTTTAATATCTATTCTGCTATTTGCGATGTTTCTAACGAGGAAACCGATGTAAGTTATATATACTAAGATGTATAATATGTAAATGCCTGGAAAAAATAATGATTATTAAAGCTAAACTTCTCTGGTTAAACGTTAAGCGCAAGAGGTCTATTTCCAATCCGAGGGAATTTTCCACAGATGCAAGTTATTTACGTTTAAAGAAGAATATTAAACGGGCTAATATGTTTCGCCCATGCCCAGAGGGGAACGGGATTTCACTCTTTTTTAAAGGCATAAACTAATGTTATATATATTGTATTGGATATATATTATATTACTAAGCAAATAATATGACCGAGTCTAATACTACTTCAGAGAACGATTCACAAAATCGCTAAGTCCGAGACGTGTCAATTGCCCTTCGAAAAACGCTGAAACATACTTTATAAGGCTATTGTCTCTTAAGAGCACTACTAAAACATGACAAGTCTAGAAGCGCACGCGACGAACATAAATATGATACAATGTCGCAGATAACTAAAGTTACATAAGCGCAATCCATAAAAAAAAATCTTTTAGAACAGTATTTCGAGATCTTTACAACAACAATTGTAATATTACGTCACTATGATTTAATTCGCATTTTAAATAAAACAATTTTAACGGTTTAAAACGCGAAAGGTATAGAAATAAACTTATTTACAAATGTTAACTAGTAACCGACGATTCGGATGCTTTGAAACTCCGCACGCATTTTATTAAACTAAACATAAATGACAGTTTTAAAAGCAAAATATATCAGATATTTTATAACAACAGTACAACCTGAAATTTCCGATGCTCTATATGCCAAGCTCGCTACGAGTCCCTTGTTAACAACGCAGGTTTTGAACCGTCAAATTGTTATAATTAATGTATATAACTCGCGTGAAGCACTGGTTTATACACATATCTATATCAAAAAAAGTTGTAACATTGCTAAAATTACATACTAGTAGAATAAATACAAAATAGGCGTGGAACTTTAGTCGTTATGTACCTAAACATAGTACAGACACTGTCGGGTCGTAAAATAGTTGAGGAAAACAACAAAGGAGAAACGTTAAAAGAAGTCGTAAAATCAACATCGCGGTCGCTGTACCCGTTAACCTACATCCAATGGTCTTATTTCGGATCCTTAATAAGACTAAAAATCAAGGGATCGTGGGTTTACTATCCACCGTGTTAACAGTTGCTAAGAACCAGTAAATTTACAGAAACACGTTAGACTACATCTGGAAAATTCTGGAATTGGTAGGAATATTGAAATCCCGTGCAGGTTACGAACGTCTACAGGTGGAGAACCGTGAACTTTAAAAACCGATTTGGTTAGAGTCAAATAGGGAAGCATCACTTGATGGATGGTGAGATACCCCAGACATATGACATCTACACAAGATACGATGTCGACCTATGTTGTTATTGGATATTTGGAAATTAAATATAAATAAAAAGAACATAGGATCCCAGCATGGGAGTTAAATTGAATAAATTTTGACAAGGTTTTAATTGATCTTCATAAAGCACGCGTTAATATTATAATGAATTTATTTGTTTAGCATTCACTTATAATGCTGGAAGAAAATAAAGGTAATTACAATAAATGAGGGTCATGCGTCAGCATAACTTGCATCACAGTAATACTACCACACTGATTTTCAGCAAAACCCTTGTGTTCGATGTTTTTTGTGTACATTTCATATCAAGATAAGAACAAACATTAATTCATTGACTGTGTACGTACATAAACAAGAAAGCTCAACTAAACAAAGTCGGAAAAGCGAATAAAAAACTAAATGTAGGTTAAACTAGACCTCACAGCCGAGGCCTCGGTACGCATGCGCGGTTCAGAGCTCACAGACAATAATAATAATCGGAAAGTTCCCACGCCCGTTTCTACGCCACTCTCGACAATTACCAGATATGGTTTGGCTATCTTCATCTATATGGTAATACTACGCTAGCTGACCTGGCAGAGGTTGTTTTAACATACCAATTTCGACAAAACTTGATTATCACAAAAACCCTGCTTGTGAGTTAATCTTAAAAGATACGATACGAAGATAAGTGTTATCGAGGTATTAGTTAAACTTATTTGAAAATTACTTTTAACTTCGGCCCGACGTTTCGGGTGCTTAGCAGCAGTGGTCACGGGGTCACGGGGAGATTTAAATGTGTACTACTCGCGTAAACTATAGACAGTAAGATACATATATACTGTCGATGACCTTATTTTAGATTATTTAACAAAGAATAATTCCGCCATACAAATTTTTTGGGTACGTTGAACCGTTTTTCCAACGCACGTAGCGGAAGCCCTCAAGAAAGAATAATTTTTCCCGTTATTTCCACATATTCTTCTGTCTCTATTCGCAACTATTGGTCACAGCATGGTATTTTATAACCCTTCCCCAATAAATGCTCTAAGCAATACAAAATTTAAAATATAATTCTTCAATTCCCACCAGTAGTGCCCGAAAGCGCGTTCAAACAAACAAACTCTTCAGCTTTATACATTAGTACAAGTTATTGTTTGTAGTTTGGGCTTTTTACGGTTTAAAAAGCGAAATATATTAGCTAATTTATTATAAATATATTAACTAATAGATAGATAATAAAATACTTATATAATATTAGTATATAGGGAATATGACCTTCTTAAAGGCTGCATAAACACCTCCCCTATTAATGCAACAAAAATAACAGTGTACTGTACCCTACGCAAATAAAACCACATTTTGTATGTAAATATAGCGTCTATGCAGGGATAAAAACTATGTAACCACAGATTATGTCATTCGTAATTAATGTAACCTTTAATAACGCGACTGTGCTAAATGCGGGCGCACTGTGTTATGGCAGTGACCGGGGACCGGTTATGCTAATATGTTATATCAGTCGCCCGAAATACACTGTGCCAAGTGCCGAATAACATACGAAATGTTTCTGCCAATTTGAATTCAAGAATCCGGGTAAACTCAATTTTGGATGCCATTTGAGTTGGTTAGTTAGCGGAAATGTTAAAATCTCAGCGGAATTGCAAACTTTGGTTGAAAAATCTATATTATTTATTTACCTACAATTAGTTCGTTAAAGCGTTTTTACCTGTGAATCGATTCCAAAACCTCTGTAGCATAACTCATATGTTTAACCATTTAAACAAGAATAGCACACAAATAAGAACATTTATTTAGCAAACGAAAACTGCCAATGGTACATACATACATATATAACATAGTAATTCGTTACAAAGAAGACCTACATATTATATATAGCCTTTTAGAAGGCACCGATAGTTAGAACGATTGAAGAACTATTGATTATAATCTAAAAAACAAGATACGATCACAAGAAATTGAGGTTTTATAAAATTTTGTTTTTAGTTGAGTTTCTCTATAGTCGAGGTAAGCTCCGTTTACACCGTTTTATCAAAATATATACTAGTAATTAAATAAAACACTTCCAACAGTTAACCTAATTTAATTAAATTAAAAACGTCGGGCGGTAGTTTAAAAAAATTATTACTTAACAAGTATATTTCGCGTTAAAAGTTAAACTACTAGCGTAACCGGACCGCCTCTGTAGGCAAATGGTTAAACAATATTTCGGTCGGGCAGGGCACAGAAGTCTGATCACACACTAGTGTAAACTACAGACAATCCATAGGTAGTATCTTCTTTCTATTTGTATTTGAGGAAAAAAACAGTCCATAGACTGATGTCTTGAACCATAACATATGCAGGAGGCATCATACGACCTTGCTATTTTATCGTAATGTATTCAAAGCCTCAATGTCTACAAAATGTCCTCATTCGCGTTTGAATTGGAGATAACCTAACGATACTTCGGGAATAATAATGTGGGGCTTTACACGCTCTAGGAGCTAAGGGTATAGAAGGAAAACAGATTTTATTTCACCCGTCTAAACATGCTTCTATTTCTGACACACTGAAATGGTATAGTAAATCCGTAATCTAAACCTTTAATGATAAAAAATACCCTAACTTTTAAATAAAACACTAAATATGTCAAGTATTAGTCCATTTGACTGTCTACTTATAGTAATTTTCTTTTTTTTGTTATGTCAAGACAATATATTGTTATTTATTAATCATTTAAAATATGTTTATTATTGGCAATTTTATTATTTAAGATAATATTTTAAGATAGAGTGTGTTGCTGTAAAAAATCTCGAATTGTTTTGTTTAATAAATATATAATTATTTTAATTTAAACATAATGTTTTCATTAAAGTGTCCGGCATTAGTGACTTTACTGTAATTTAAAAAATGCGCTACCAAATCAATTAGTTAGAGCAACATGGAACGCTATGGATGTCGGTTCAAGTCTTCCTCGAGGCCTTTTCCTTCGATTCTAATTTATATCACACACCATTATGTGCAAAAATAATAAAGTTTTAAAAATCTCAAAAGATATTGCAAATTTAGAATTTTGTTCATTAAAATATGAATCATTTGCCACCGCAGCTATTAAGCTTCAAATCAAAGGTCAAGCTATAATAAATTGCGTGTAACAGCATGTTAACCAAGGTCCAATAGAAATAACCGTGATGCAAATGTGATGCGGAACTGTGGAATATGGCATTGCATCACAAGTTTATTTGTGGACTTCCAAAAAGCCACATCTTCAACTCGGCTATGACATCACGCCCGTATGATCTACTGGCCTAACACGACGACTATGATGATTATGAAAAAGTAAATTAGTGTTCTAACACTTTTAACAGTTTAAAACGGCATACTGCAGACAAGCATGGAGTTCAATTGATGGTAGGTAAAATACCCCAGCCTATAGCATCTAAAAAAAAAAGTGCTGTCGACTTATTTTGTCTTTGAATTCCGAAATCCACAGACAGTAATCGAAACGTGATTAAACTTCAGAGATTTTTCATCTGTGGACGGTGGTCCGTAACTCGGACGGAATTTCGATATTCCTATCACTCATTTAATACCCAGACTTCCAGACAAAGCCAAAAGTTTAAGAAAAATAAATTACAAAATGTTAAAACTGGAGGGTATCGGACCCACAACCCGGTGGTTATAAGCCGTACATTGCTACTATATACATGTGTTGTATATACACGAACATACTGACTGATGACTGTTTTTGTATATAAAAAAATAAACTCAACCAAAGTTACAACTAATATCGTCTTAAAAAAAGGTAAAGATTTCTATTTTCTGTAAATTAATTTCCTACGGTAAAATTTATTTATGCATTTCATTTTTCGTTTGTACAATACGTTGATACGAAATGAAAGTGCGTGTCTCAAAACGCCCGACAGACGTCATAATGTAACGCGTTACGTAACAAAGTTCAAATCTTTAATTTAATGCTCTATAAAACAGATATGCTCTATTTAATAGCAGTGAAAACTGAATTGCTAAGAACTCTCCATGTCGTATTGAAAGAAAAATCGATAGAGTACCATTGCACAGTACCATAGTACCGTATAGTACAAAAGACATCTCCGAAACCGGGACAAAAGTAGGTGAAACAAGCAAATCAGACCTACATCAACGCAACGACACAATATCCGTCGTATGATCGAAGTGATGGTATCTACCACATTCAAAGCTCGTTATGGCGTTACACGTGGGTTGTGTTCATCATTCCCATAAGTGGTAGGACTAACTCGTCTTAACGGAAAGGTAGATATTAAGCTCGCGCTGAAAATTACGCGATATATTTATATTGTTTACTAGCTGTGTCAGCGATTTCGTTCGCGTAGAATTGTTATTTTGGGTTTAAATTTTTTTTTTTGCAAATCCTTGTAGATTTAAGGTGTTACCTACAACGTCGAACGCGTCCAATCGTTCTTGCAAGTTAATCTTAAAAGTTAGCCTTATAGCGTCGCCGACAGTTTTTAGACCGTTTAAAGAAGTACCATTATTTCATAATTTTTTTGGGTTTTATAGAGTACGCAACGGAAACCCACATGGTGATTAATTTGCTTCGTTTTTTTGCTCGTGTCCCGACGTTTTATAGCCTTCGTCGAGAAATATTCTAACCAACATAACAAGAAATTTTCAATTCGAACCAGTAGTTCCTGAAATCAGCTCGTTCAAACAATCAAACTCTTTAGCTTAATATATTAGTACAGATAGGAATACCGAAGCTCTGACTTTGTCAACACCAACAAATGGTATAGCCGTGAAGTGTAAATCTGCAAAGTGTAAAGCTTCATCTTTGGTCTACCAAATGTTCAAAGCCATCATAGGTCGAGTGTTGACTATTTTGACTATAAAGCTGTAATTTGTTTATACAAAAAGTTTATCCTCCCTCACCCTCTTTGGGGGTCAACAAACATCATCGCACAGATAATAAATTAGAAAATTGTCCCGCAAGTGACAGCAACACTCCGGACGTTATAATTTTAATACTGAGCCCGATGTTCGCCCACTTTTTTGGCCAATTTCCGCTCGTATTCAGATCAATTTATTACCTCACTCCTGTCTGTTTTTATGCGAACGATTCCATTGTTGGGCGGTAGCTTCAAATTGAAATACTGGAAATTAAACGGTGGTTTTATTGGAATGTTAATAATGATTACTGTTGAGAATCGATTATTATTGGTGGCAATTACGGTTTTTTTGTCCATGTACATCTTCTATTCGCCACAGTAACGACGCCAAAAGATTAGCACAAGGATAGTTATAAAAATATTGATTATAATTTTACAATAAAACCCTTTAACAAATCATTGCTTTCGTGCAGTTCGGCCGACGTAAGCAAGAAGTTTTCGACGTTTCACCATCACGAGCAGAATGCATCATCAGGAGGTGTTGTTACTCCCCGATTGCTCGAAGAATTAATTCATAAATGCTGAACGTTAGACCCTTTAACGGTTACAAACTAGAAATATAACTTTATTTTAAATACGGACCAGAGTTTTAGATGTTCGAAATGATACAAATAAACTTGTGTTGTATAAACTTCGAAGCAACCGTGGTCCCGGGAACACAGCGCAGTTAATATAAATTAAAAATAAGTTAAATACCTAATATATATCGCGTTTTAAACCGTCAATAATGTATTTTTAATGTTTAGTTAAGTACACTACATACATGCTTACTCACTCAGGCAAATTGTTAAAATCACCTGGTCATTCACCGAACAATAATAAATTCTTAGCAGAATAGACGTTTACTCTTGGTCGAGTGTTCTTTGACGACAAAGCGTGCCTTGAATTAAAAACTGTCAGTTCAAAGAATCAAAGAAAAATCCACGACAACTACAACAAAGAACTTTAATACTTTCAAATAGAAAATAACAACGTCACAAACTGAAACTAAAACGATATTAAATTTTACAGATATTTCACCGGTGGATGGTGGTTCGTGACCCAATATTCTAATATTATATTATTTCGATATTCGTACCATCCATTTAATATCAATTTCCAGGCGAAGTCAAACACTGTTTTACAAAAATTATACCTGGATTAGACGTTTTATCAAATAATCGCTTCCTGAAACTAGCTGTGTTAGTGACTTTGTCCGCATAGAATAGTTATTATGGACGTCAAAATTAGTTTTTGCAAACCTCGTCACCATATTTATAAATAACTGTTAACCACGACATCGTCCGCCTTGATCCGTCGTTGTTGCATGTAAATCTTAAGACTTACTTACACATAGCTCCACGGACTTTTTTAGATAATTTAAAGAGGAATCATTCTTTCATATTTTTTGGGTATCTTGAACCATTTTCGCAGCGCACGCATCGAAACCCACAAGAATGAATAATTTTCCCCATTTTCCGCTGTTTCTTTACTCCTTTAAGCGGCGGGGGGGGTTCTCCCCCCCCCCCCCCCCCCCCCCCCCCCCCCCCCCCCCCCCCCAAAAAAAAATTTTTCCCCCCCCCCCCCCCCCCCCCTCCCCCCCCCCCCCCCCCCCCCCCCCCCCCCCCCCCCCCCCCCCCCAAAAACCCCCCCCCCCCCCCGGGGCCCCCCCCCCCCCCCCCCCCCCCCCCCCCCCCCCCCCCCCCCCCCCCCCCCCCTTTTTCCCCCCCCCCCCCGGGGGGCCCCCCCCCCCCCCCCCCCCCCCCCCCTTGGGGGGGGGGGGGCAATATTTTTACTCCTTCAAAAGTCGCATTTGCGCGTTTTTGTTACAACATAAGCACAATCCTTTCCATCTCGATAGCCTTTTCCAACTTATTTAATGGCCAACACTTCACCTTTAAATATTAATATAAACATTGAAACAAGACATTTTTGTAATATTTTAACTTGTTTGACATCTTGTAAAGAATGATAAAAGATACCCTTAAATACAGACATCTATTCATTAAGATTTACTGAAATCTTTCTGTGCCGCCTTTTATAACGACCAATCTTAAGTAAGCTAAGTTTGAAACAACGAGCCGTTGATTGAATGAGGTCGACTGCTATGAATGAGTATTTGGGTTTGCGTAATATCTCATGTAAAATGTAAAGAACATTTAAAGAAATATTAATATATTACTAGAATATTAACAAAATTTAATACAACCTATTCAATACTGCTTTCAAACAAACTCTTCGGCGTTATATATTAGTTTAGATAAAATGATACTTATTTAATATTAGAAATATTACATTTAAATCAGTAATACAACTGTAGTTTCGCTTACAAATTTGAAAAGCTCATTGCCTTTTAAGCTCTTACTTTGATTTAATAATGTTGACCTATAAAATTTGAATTAATAATTTATTTAGAACATTAATTTCGCAACTGAAACACGCAAAGGGCGTGCTTTTCCTAATTACTCGGATTATAGTTAATGACAGTCGGTGGCAGAAAATTAGGCTTGACACAATGTTTTCGAGATAAGTATTTATTATAATCAGAATGAAGCCTAAATTAAGGTGAACAAGGTATTTATATAATAGACAGACTAGAAGAAAATCGTAGGGCCAATACTTCTTACCTAACTGTCTTCTGACATTCAGAATCTAAAGACTGAAATAGTCCACTTCAAGGAAATTTCGCAAATAAAAAATCTAGATTATTTTTGGCCTAAAGAATTTAAGCATGTACGTATAACAGTACTTCAGGTAGATGCCACAAAATGATGGGAGGATATAAGAAGATTATTGACTGTGTATGATATACAATAGGCTGAAAAGCACGAAGATGTATTTTTTTAATGAACAGACAAGTATGGGGTACAGCCAATGCCCAATGGATAGGTACCATATATACCATCGAAAACACATTTTTGACCTATTTTTGCTTTGGACATTCGGAAATCCACTTACTATAACCGAAACGGGATCATTAAACTTCAGCGCTTTTTTCATCTGTGGTTCGCAATCCGGACGGAATTTCTATATTCCTACCACCCATTTTATGTCCAGATGAAGTGCAACATAAGTCAGAACAAGTATATGTATCTATATAAAACTACCAAAAATTAAAATGGTTGACATAATCATCGTGTTTTACTAGTTTTTTCACTTTCCATTTGATACCTATATTGAGGGCGTTAAGGAAAAATATGTAAACCGCCAATTGTATCGGCGGCCATCTTGAATTTATAATGTTATTAATTTTATTATATTGTCTTCTAAATGTAATGTGTGTACCAGATTTCAGATCAATCTGACAACGGCAAGGTGCTTAAATTTCAATTTCTTATTTAGACCCAAATAAATAAATTCCGTACTAAACAAAACGTCGAGCTAAATAAAACCGTTCAAAAACATAAATCCATTAGAAAAATGCTAGATCCGGTGGCGGTCGAACCCTCGACCCGATGATTATTAGCCGTACATTACTACCATTAGACCATCGGTCCCGTGATATATAAAGGGGCATATACAAAGCGCTCCCGACGATAAGCACATACGGTAAGTTCTATTAACGTTGCCGGAAGACATTAAAACCCATTCAACCTCTCAACATTGCATTACGCACTTGAACGGGTATACTCTAGTACAGTTAGGGCATTAGTCACTAAAACATGGACTGGACTACCACCTGCAGAAACATAGAACAAAGTCACTGAATATTTTTAAGCATAAGCTATAAGTGGAATAGTTTTTTAGGCTACTCTATATCACTACCATTATTAGTTCACATTGTCTTTGTATTATGGGGGGGAGGGGGTTGACACCAAAAATATGATTTTGAAGTTTCACATGCGTATGTGAAATATACGTATATATTTCATTCATGAATATAGTTCCTAATATATTTAATTACAACAATTTTAACATGTAATTATCACAACGTTAATAACTAACTGTTAACAAATAGATCTATTTGGAGCATGGAGTCTATTTGTATTATCTAACTATAGTACCAATAGACTTAAGGAAAGACGTTTTATATACTTTTTATACCTTGAGTTACATTTCTAAAGTTTGTCAAAAATCTTTTCTACCAATAAATATAGACTATGTCAGCTTCCTGATGGTAAAATATTATCTTTAATCGGCACAATAATTTTTGTATTTATTAATTACGAACAAAAATACAAATCTTACCTCATACGTAAGTATATCCTGAAAATGTATTTATGAGCTTGTAAACATTTTTGTATACAAAGTATATTAACAAAAAAAATCATATCATAATGAAAATGAAAAGAGATTTGTCTTCATAAACATAGAAGACTTTTAGAACTCTTCAGTACATTAAGTAACATTTCATTCTTCTTAAATTTACTTTCATCATTCTTTTATTCCACTCAAAGAATGGGGGTACCATAAGATCTCCAACTTCAACTGGCTACGTTATGACGCCACATACCAGAAACCACGATGTATGCCCAACGAAGAAGAAAATTACTTCATGGAAAGGATTGTTCTATAATTCTTAGTTACCGCATTAATCTACAAGCGATTATAAGTTGATTTCCTATCATTAACAACGCATAACAGATCTGCAATTACTGTCTTTTAGATGTTATGTAACCTTAAAAAAAGCAAAATCGTGCTTCTTCCAATACAACGTCTGGATCTGCATCTGCACAAAAATACTGCTCCATGTGATCCGATCGAAATCGTAATAAAACAACGGTTCAAAACGCTTATTTTAAGACTTAACATGGATGGTGTCCCTAAAACAAAAGTTTTAGTCAATTTGCTACGCTGGCGCTATCTGTTGATTCGTAATTTATATTTGGAGAAACTAGCTTATGTTTTACATTTAAACCACTAAAATTGTTTTGTTTAGAGTCATAAACTACAGACAATTCTTATTATAGCAAGTTATTATATTTAATTTTAATTATATCAATAATCTATATTGAGAGTTATTATTATATCTAGCTAGATATAATAATAACTCTAATTGTTTTTGGGACATTAATTTCCTTTCTACTTGTACTGAATCCCAGATCCAATTATTTCTTGTCTACTTTTCTGGTCTGATGAATATATACAATCATTTTCATTTAAAACTCACTAATCACCAATTCTTATCAAAAAGCATCGTAAAGAAGAGTTTGAGAAGAAAAGAAAATGTGCATTTCCTAAAACCATATAATAACAGCTTCTGTACTCCAATTACTTATAAGAAAAATGCGCAAGCGCTTAAATTTAGTTCCTATTACATGTCTGTAATCCCGTGCTGTCAGCTGGCTTTTGTTCCCTATTTTAATTGTTTGTTTACAGTTGCTCGTGACGTAACGTGTCTGCTGTTATGTTTATGGAAACGATATTTTTATTAGTTGTCCTAAATAGACTACGAATTGACAGTTTTGCTGGACAAAAGGCATATAAACACATCACCGGTTAAACGACGATATATTTAGTCAAAACACAGTTCCGGTTTAAAATGCGATATATATATTTGTCGTCGAGCCGTAGATAAAATAATTATCAAATAAGTTTAACTAATATATATCGCGATTTAAACCGTTAAAGATATGTTAAATACATACGTGTGGTTTATAGGTGGAAGAGAACTATTTCGCAATAAAAACGCTACCGAGAAGGTCGTAAACGCCAAATTAGTAAATTCTTGTTAATCGTAAATTAAGCGAACGAAATCGGAATAAACCAATCAGAAACAGACGACTGCAGTCAATTCTTCTTGATTTTATTGATTTGTTTCAGAGCACGTGGCTTGTTGCTACTAGCACTCTCAAAATAAACAACTAATGGAAATTGGTGCTTGAACCCTGCTAACGAAGCAAAACAATAATGGAAATCGAATCATTTGTCAAACTTGCAAAAGGTAGTAGTAGCCTGGAAGCGCAGAAATACTCATAAAATTTGATTATGTTTGATTGATTACCGGTAACAGTATAAAAATATATGAAACAGGCAAGGAACCTACGACAACAGCGTTCAATTCTATTGCTCTACCAATTGAGCTATTGTGTCAAACTTATATATAAAGTTGGAGACGCAAAAATACTTAAAACTCTAATGATAGAGGATGGATAGACAAGCAAGACAAGCAAGAAACCGAAATCGCAGAGTAAACCTTCACGGATTATTTCATTTGTGAACGGTGGTTCGTGACCCCAAAAGGAATATTGATATTGTTTTAATATCCAGTCTTACCGACGAAGTTCAGAAAAATTAAATTCATTAGAAACATGTTGGGGATCGAACCCACAACAGCTGATTATTACGACGAGCGCTTCGAACACCATTTACAATATTAAATTGATTTAACTATTAAGTTCCTTCATAAGTCGAATAATATCGCTTTTAATTACAAAACAAAGCTCCCAACCAGATCTTCAATAGACCAAACCCATATATAAAAGAAGACAGGAACTAATTTTAAGGCGGATCCGTGCCAAGTAGGTCACTGTGCAGCGAAGAGCAAAAAATATTTGCGTCGCGTTCGGCCAAACAAAGTCGTCGCCCAGTTTGTTTTGGTCACGCAGAACTGGCAACACGCGACGTTCTGCTATATGTATGGCTATGATAAATCCGATTTTGGAAGGGCCTAACAAATATCAAAGGCCTATCTCGCAGTCTTGAGGAAAAATAAAGCTCTTTTAGTTATCTAGTACTAGCTCTTTACCGGTTTAAAACGCGATATTTTAGTTAGTTTATTAATTAACTAATATATCGCGTTTTAAACCGTTAAAGTGTTTTCTTTAAGATGTGTACTACTCGCTAAACTTACAGTATTTAGGATCATTTTAATAGTTATTTATCGATAAAATATGTTCTAATAAAAAAAAAAGTTCAACACAAAAATATTTTTTCTATTCGTACCAGGAGCCACTGAGATTAGCGCTGTCACATACAAACTCTTCAACTTTATAAATAAGTATAGATTCTCTGTTATGCTATAAATAGATATTTTCATAGTCTTTAGCTTTCTTGTTGATAAAATTTTGTAATGTCTCTGTTATCTTCCTAAATAAATATATTTTCTTTATAAAATATTCTATCGAACTTTGTTTCTAGATCGAGAAACCTTTTAACAAGAATGTTGATCTCCAATCTAATCTTAGATTTTCTTAGTATGCGATTTTGCTGTGAAAATATTAATTATAAATCAAAATGGGGAAATGTTTGTGCCTTGCGCTACACCAGTACTTAAAATTGAGGCAAAAAAATAAAATCAACTTGTTTTATTGATCCGTAGTAATAAATACACAATTATGTATTTAATTACAATGCTATAAGGATCACTTTTAGTATATTAAACGTATTTTTCAGTTACATCGCTAAATGGAATGCGGGAACGCAGTACGTACAGCTATAGAATAAACAAAACTAACCTCAATTAATATAACATCCTGAAAACGTTCACTGAAACTGAATTCCAATAACACTTGAAGGTGAATAAAAATGCTAAAGACTAACGTAAATTGAATTCAAAGTACCCACAAAATTATCTTTTAAAAGATTTGTTGATATTCATGTGATCAGATACCGACGAGGAAGACCGCTTGTTGTAAAAATGCGACAGATTATGACGATGGACGTTAGTTACTCTTTTTCGCATAACTGTTTAACATAAAACAGTATTAACCGTTTAAAACGCGAAATTAAGGTAGTCAACTTATTTCAAGTTCCACCTGACATTACGTTTTACATCATAGCATAGTTAACTAGTCGATGTCACTTATTAAACCGTAAAAAAAAATTATTTTATAAAAAAAAAATTGTGTAAATTAGTCCAGACTACTAACATAAGCTACAGATTTAAAACCTTTTTGAAATTTGTGAGTAGATCCAGCATTTAAAATTGTATTAATTAATATCTTAACATTTTTGCGGGCACCCCCGAAAAGTACTGGATTTGTACTATTAAGCTTATTATTATTATTTTTATTAACTTCTCCCGCATCCTATTGTTATGACTACTGATAGACTAAGATATGCCCCTATACTTACCCCTTAGGCATAGTATAAAAAATAACGGTATCATAAAATACCATACAGAAAAATGTGTGTACCTATATTACAATCGTTATAAAGATTCACCCGTCTATCAAACTGCCCTAGGAGCTCGATTTCTAAGTAGATTTTAATGACGAAAAGAAAACGTGTGTCCCCATTCATCATTCAAGCACCTCGCTCAACCGTAATCCATTCTACTTTGACACGTGTAAGAACTTTTTCTCCCTGGATTCCAAACAACATAATTTTTCCTAAAGATTCCGGCTATTTACCTAAATATCCTTATCTTCGAAGTTTCGAACTTCCTTTCAAAAAATGTGAAAAAGAAAGTGTACAATCATGGCTGTGCAAATTCTTGTTCCTTTCTTATAATGTACTGAAAGTTACAATTTGTAAAAAAATATTATATATCACATATCTTTTACTAGCTGAGTCCAGCAACTTCGTTTGGGTAGAATAGTTATTATGGCCATCCAAATTTGTTTTTGCAAACCTGATTTTAATAAATTTTAGCAACCCACGCCGTCAGTCGCGTCCCGTCGTTCTTGCAAGTTAATATATTATGTCGCTTACTTTTTTTAGATATATGAGAAAAATAAATGTATCTTGAACCGTTTTTGCAGCGTACGTATCGTAACCCCAAAAAGAATAATTTTTCCCTTTAAATAAACATTTAAGGTTTAAAAGCGATACTTCGGCCCGACGTTTCGGATGCTTTCAGCAGCGAAGTAAAATCATTTCCAAATGTTTAACTAATATATCGTGTTTTAAACCGTTAAAGTGTTTTATTTAAATGTGTACTACTCACTAAACGATAGACAGTATTTAATTTTTCCCGTTTTTTTCACATTTCCGTTTTTCCTATTTGCATTACCGCCGACATTTAGCCTTCATCGATAAATGCTCTAACCAACACAATAATATTTTTCGAACCAATAGTTCCTGAGATTAGCGCATTCAAACAAACAAACTCTTCAGTTTTATATATTAGTATAGATATGGATTATATTTTGGGGAAAAGATGATATAATTAAACTTATGTAATTATTATTAACATCATTATTACTAAATCTTATATCTTCTATCTATAAATCAATATTTTATTTAAACTTATCATCATTTATTAGACAAAGTATGAGCAAACGATCATTGACGTGATAATTATTAAACGTCAACGAAATAAGGCAAAAGCAAGTAATTAACAGAAAGGCAACCCGGGCTTTGTGTTTAAATTAACAAATAAATGTAGAACTTCAAAGGCTTTAATTGGAGGATCGTATTTCCAAGTACTGGAAGGGTTTTGACTTCTGCTTATAAAATGGAAGCGAACGTTGAAACCCTCAAATACAATATTTAATTTATTTAATAAAAGTCCGAAAACAGTCGAAACGCTCGTTGTGGCTCGGACAATATACCTACCCTCTCGGGGAACCCGGGGTTGGGGGGAAAAAAAATGGGACCCCTTTTTTTTTTTTTTTTTTTTTTTTTTTTTTTTTTTTTTTTTTTTTTTTTTCCTTTATTTTTACGATAACTTATCCTTATTATCAGTAAATGAATTATATCGCGTCCCGTGAAACGTCGGTTCAAATAAGTTTAACTAATATATATCGCGTTTTAAACCGTTAAAGTGTTTTAACTTAAATTTAAGTGCCTATCGTAGACTATAGACAGTATAGTAATATATGAGTCCAAATGTCCTAAACAAAAGGTAATTAAGAAACAAAAATACTCACATACCTATTTTTCTAATAATGTTTTAAATATATTTTATTATATCCTTCTTCTAAAAACAAACATAAATTCAATAAAAACATAACATTTTCTCAATAGAATTTATCAACGTCACACACAATTGACTTTGATTTCCCACGACTCCTGCGAGTTACACTATCGTTTAGTGATGGGCGGTTATCGTTCGGCTTGAATTATCGAAGTACGAAGCCGAAGTGTTAAAGAAACATTAACTAACTTCTGAATACAATACATATATTGGATTATGATAATGTATTGTTTAGTAACCAAACGTTATTACGTATTTATTTGACAGGTATCGATTAGTAGTATTGCAAAGCAGTTGATACACGTATTCGTTTTGATAAAAAGTTAATTATTAATACCGATATTTTGCTTTACCAAAAACGATTCATGCTTAAAACGTACTAATAGAGTTACAATTATGGATTACGACCAAACGTTTACACCACATACTACTCGCGTACTGAACGCCTCTGTGACTAAATGGTCAACCATTGTTCAAATCCCAAACAAAAGATTATTTTGGCCGGGCAGGACACAGAAGTCTCATCAACCTCTTGTCTGTATATCAGTGAAACGAACACAGAAATGTGTCTTATGCCCCACGAGGTAAAACGGGATTTCACAACTCGCGTAACCAAAGGAAGGTCACAAATTGATTTTTGTTTTTATAAAATATGAACCGAATTTTGAGGCGCAGTTCGGTTTCGGTTAATCCACATTCGGTCCATCTCTGCTATCGTTATACAATATTCAATTGGAAGCAGAAAGATTGTAACGGAGTCAACAATGGCCCTACAATTGATTGCTTTGCGGGCACAATCTCGTTGCGATGGACCAATTGTTATGATTGCTTCACTATTTGTATGGTATTTATTGGTTTTAATTTCAGGGTCAACGGAAATCATACGATCATTATTATAGCCGATATCATTATAGAGGAGTATTTTATATTAATTTATTAATCCTTTAATTTTTTAAATATGCAATTGGCGGCTTTAGCGCTAATAAGCGATGTCTTCCAGGCAACCCAGGATGAAAGAAGAAAAACAGAAAAATATGATGTGCAAGGTGGACAAAAAAAAATACAATCTTAAAAATAAATCAGTGAGACTATACGAGTAAAAATATTTTATGCGAGGTTTGAAAAAATATTCACAACAAAGTTATTCTCCGCAAAGATTCAAACATATGACCTCTGGCATTATGCGCAAATTATGGGGGCAGCTAAAGAATAAAAATATTTTCGTAAGTAATTATCGCATGAAATGTTATCTCTAGAAATCGCTTTCGCGTTTAAAATTTTGTTTGAAATTCCTTTAGGCGATGGTAAACAAATTACGCCCCCACATTTTATACACTTATACATTTTCGATGTTTACTCAGAGTAGCTTTACAAGGAGAATTTAATTAAACTTCGTGAAAAACAAAGCGGCAGTAAATATAAAAGTTTGAATTTCATGTCATTGCTTACGTTGGCTAGGGGAATTCCTAGTTTAAACTATTCTTTATGAAGGGACCAGACAAGCAAGGCGTTATTATAACGTGCTAGCTTTGACCTTAGAAGGTTATGTACATGGAAGTGCATTAAACAATGCACTTATAAATGTGAAATTAATTACTTCCCTCGAGTCCTGAAATTACTTTCACAGTTGATATTATCACTTGCAAAGTTAATAGCGGAAAGCTTAGATAATGAATATAAAAAAGCTTGCTGTGGAATTATTATGGTGTTTTAATTTGCATATTGTTAAACTTTTAGCTTTAGCTTCGTGGTTCAGTGCAACGTTGAATACGTAACGATCCCAGGTCAAAACTTGGAGAACATTTTTAATTTTCTACCTAGAAAACTACTTTACTTTAGATAATAAAAGATGTTGTACTCCACAAAGATTCCTTTAATGATTTTTATGTATACAACATTATAAAACATAAATTGATGTTAAAAAGCGTTTTAAAATCTCAACATATCTCTTAATATTATAAAGCTAAGAATTTGTTTGTTTGTTTGGTTCGACTTTAAAAAATATTAATTACTTTTGTTTTGTTGATGGTACCATTTATCATGGAAGGCTTTGGGCTGTAAAACATCAGGCGGCGATTAATCAGAGAAAATGTAAAAATACCTTGATAGTTTTCGTTGCGTACGCTGCGAAAACGGTTTCAGAAACCAAAAAAATATGTATGAAAGAATGATTCTTCTTAATTTTAACGTATCTAAAAAACTAACTCACAAGAACAACAGGACCGGAACGACGTCGTGGGTTACATTTATAATTTTTAAAGTTGAAGAGGTTATTTGCAAAAATAAATTATGATACCCAAACTTATCCACCAGAGCGAAGTCGCGGGCACAGCTGTACATTGTTATGTTGATGTATATTATAAAATATATATAACCATTTTATCTATAACAAACACTAATAGACATAAATTTCGGGGCCGGGAAGGTGAACGATGATTTCATTCGGTCATTTCCCGATATAATATGCAGTAGGTTGATGTACCTACGAGGTGAAGGCCGCGCGAAGGTAACTAGCGCGTCGCAGTAGTAAAGAATTTAAAAACAATGCCACATGACGTAGCCTAATTTTCCCAATTTACCTACTTGTACGTCGTTTTTGCAATTCGTTTTTCAATTTTGTTTCAAATCTTTGAAAATCGACGAAACCCTTATAAAGAAAACTATTTTTAAATATGTACTAATGTTTAAAAGCTGAAGAGTTTGTTTGTTTGTTTAAAGGCACTAATCTCAGGAAGTACTGATTCGAATTATTTATTTTTGCGTCGTTGAGATCATTTATTAAGGAAGGTTATAAAACAGAGCTGTGAAATGAAAATTTTTCATATATGTGGATTTCCGTTGCGTACGCTGCAAAAACGGTTCAAGATAGCCAAAAATATCCATGTAAGAAAGATTCCTCTTTAAATGATCTAAAAAAATGTCCACGACACTATCTATACTAATATTATAAATGCGAAAGTAACTCTGTATGTCGGTCTGTCCAGCTTTAACTCTGAAACTACTGAACTGATTTAAATGAAATTTGGTACATAGATATTTTTGAGCTTGAGAAAGGACATTAGACTAAGACATTTCTAATGACAAAAAGGGTTGATAGGAGTTGAAAAAGCGGATGAAATTTTTTTTGGAAATTCGGTGTTTTTGGAGCTAAAAAAATAAAATTTTTTTTTTGGTTTTTTGGGGTGGGGGGGGGGGGGGGGGGGGGGGTTTTAAGGGGGGGGGGGGGGGGGGGGGGGGGGGGGGGGGGGGGGGGGGGGGGCGGCGCCCCCCCCCCCCCCCAAGGGGGGCCCCCCCCCCCCCCCCCCCCCCCCTAATTTTAAAATTTTTTTAATTTTTAAATTTCCCCCCCCCCCCCCCCCCCCCGGGGGGGGGGGGCGCCGCCCTTTTTTTTTTTTTTTTTTTTTTTTCCCCCCCCCCCCCCCCCCGGGCGCCGGGGGGGGGGGCCTTTCCCTTTTTTTTTGTGGGGGGTTTTTTTTAAAAAAAATTTTTTTTTTTCCCCCCCCCCCCCCCGGGGGGGGGGGCCCCCCCCCCCCCGTGTGTTTTTTTTTTTTTTTTTTTTTT
Organism: Leptosia nina; assembly: GCA_963661955.1. Classification (NCBI taxonomy): domain Eukaryota; kingdom Metazoa; phylum Arthropoda; class Insecta; order Lepidoptera; family Pieridae; genus Leptosia; species Leptosia nina. The sequence continues at coordinate 5,350,493 of CAVLEF010000008.1, forward strand.
TTTTTTTTTTCCCCCCCCCCCCCCCCTTTTTTTTTTTTTTTTTTTTTTTTTCCCCCCCGGCGCCCCCCCCCCCCCCCCCCCCCCCCCCCCCCCCCCCCCCCCCCCCCCGGGGGGGGGGGGCGCCCCCCCCCCCCTTTTTTTTTTTTTTTTTTTTTTTTTTTTCTTTTCCCCCCCCCCCCCTTTTATTTTAAATAAAAAAAAAAAACAAAAAAAATTTTTTTTTTTTAAAAAATTTTTTTTTTTTTTTTTTTTTTTTTTTTTTTTTTTTTTTAAAAAAAACCCCCTTTTTTCCCCCTTTTTTTTTTTTTTTTTTTTTTTTTTTTTTTTTTTTTTTTTTTTTTTTTTTTTTTTTTTTTTTTTTTTTTTTTTTTTTTTTTTTTTTTTTTTTTTTTTTTTTTTTTTTTTTTTTTGTTTACAAAATGAAAAACTCGGCAGTCGAATCCAAAAAACAACAGCTTACCTTGCTCTACCACTTATGCTAAGCTAATTTTACAATTTGTATCTTTTTTGAAACCTCACGAAACTCACGTCTCGCGCTGGTAAAGTAACATTTCAAATAATCTTTATTCTAAAACTTCGGGTCATAGTTTGAATAATTCGTTGAAAAAAGAGGTTTAACTAATACACTTCTCGTTTTAGACCGTTAAAAGTCTTCATTTAAAAGCAAGCATAGAAATACGTTAATTAATAATGAAAACGACGACAATCGCCATGTATTTTCTACCGTGTGATTCTTTTCACACGTACAGCTACGCTGTCATCGTAAGCTGAGCCATCCAATTAATTTGAAGCCACTGCAGTGCTGTCTGATACGAACTCATTTCCGACTTTTTCGTAAGCCCCTAAGTACCCTACCTGTCATGTGGAGGAAAGCGATGGGGTGCGTACGTCGGATTAATTAAAAGTTCTTGTCAACTCTCAATCATTTAAAAAAGCGAAATGAATTTGATGATTAAATATTTAACTTTATTAGCGCCCTTCTATTTGAAATAAGTTAACTGATATGTTTCGCGTTTTAAACCGTTCAAACGTATTAAAATGCTACTCACGTAAACTACAGAATTAGAACAACTTTTTTATTTTTTGGAATTAAATAAATTTACTTTAACAGCATTCATTTAAAATTTTGCCAATCGATAATTAAGTCGTACGCGCATGTCTAAGGATTTAATGGAATAACAGAATAAAAATACTTTAAACATATAGCCTTTTTATTTAAATTATCTAAAAAATTGCTTGTACATATTAAATATTTATTTATTTAATTATAAATTTATTCTACCATTACAGAACAATATCCATTGCGATAGACTTATTAAATACATATGTAGTGATGTTTTTGTCAATCGGTCCGGAACAGACAAGTGTAAGGACTGTAGAACTCCTGGGTTCAACTCTCGACCCCCCAATATTTTAACCAGATATATATCACAAAGTATAAGTCCCTCCGTACCTTCAATTCAATAGTGCCGTTATCGACTGATCTTCATAGACGCACGAAAACAAATCAGTCCAGATCACTTGACATAAATTTTTATCTTTATAAAGATTGTTTCTACAGTTTAAAAGAATAATATACAGATATATACACAAATAAAGGATCGTTTAAAAAGTCTATTATTTTTTTAGTACTCTTTTGCTAGGCTTTAAAATTTAAATTGATTATGAAAATAAAATGAGGACTTTAAGTATAACAAGGAATTTTGCGTTACAAACAGTCATTCAATTAAACTACACACTTTTTTTAGTTAATTATGTACATACAATATAGGTTCATACGTTACTCTCCAAACTTTGTGGCCAGTCTGAAGTTAGCACGGATGGTTTATGTTTAAAATGGACAGTACCATGCGCAAGGTGGCGCGCTAACTTCAGCCCGGCCAAAAAGTTTGGCGAGGACTGTACTTTAGGTGTGCGGGTGACGTCAGTCGCCTGCAGGTTTCTAAAAATGATGTCATTTTCTTCAATTGTACGTAAACATTGCTTGCTTAAATGTCGGCAGGTTTTTCCTTATATTCATTGAAATTCTTATCTCCATTAGATCACTTACAAGACGACAAAATATCTAATCACAATCAGCTATTGAACATATCTTTTTTTAGAATATCTTATGAAAATCGCCAAAAAATATACACGACTAGCTGTGCCTGCGACTTCTTCTACGTAGAATAGTTATTTTGGCCGAGGTTTGCAAAAACAATTTTTCAAAAATTGTTTTTGCAAACCTTGTAGTTTTTATAAATTATAGCCATTACCCGCGTCCGAAAACGACTTTTTTTCGCAAGTTGCATCTACTTTTCATCAATCATTCTCTCTTACATATTTTTTGGGTATCTTGAACCGTCAACTCATCGCTCACAACGGAAACCTACGCTCTTATTGGCGCAGCTTGATGTTTTTTTTTATAGGCTACAGCCTTTCTAGAAAAATGCTCTAAAAAACACAAATTTAATTTTTCAATTTAAACCAGTAGTTCCTAAGATTAGCGCGCTCAAACCAACAAACTCTTCCACTTTATAATATTAGTATAGATTTATGCCTTTACCACCAATTTGACCTTCGTTCTTTAAAATCAACTGGCGTACATGGATATAACATTAAAAATTGATTAAAGATTTTAAAAAAAATGATACGGGCAGGAAATGAACCGGCATACACTGCGTTCCGGGCTGTTGACCTAGCCAATTGAGCTACCGTGCCCAAATGTAAACTCGTACGTACATATTTGATCTCGTTCGTTTGTTATGATTATAGCAACCGTTACATAATTGCGACCTTGCGTATCAATTGCTTGGCTCCGATGTCCAAGATATCAACAAACGATTAAATGCGCACGCTTTGTTTACCAGGCCCTCGTTACATTCCAGGTGTTTTGGGTAAAGTTAAACACGGATTAAATAGACATTATTCTTTATTTAAATAAAACTTACTTGAGTCTCCCCGTGACCACGGCTGCTGCAAAGCATCCGAAACTTCGGGCCGACGTTAAAAATCATTTTCAAATAAGTTTAACTAATATATCGCGTCTTAAACCGTTAAAGTGTTTTATTTAAATGTGTACTACTCGCGTAATCTATAGACAATATTTAGATATTATTCTACTTTTTAGGTTCTTACTTGCTTGAGTAAGATTACATGTGTGGTGTAAATACATTTTTATGTAGTGACTATTAATTTATGTCAATACTCGCTGATCCGGCAAACGTTTTTTTATTAGATTGACCATAAAAACCATACAAACCACCCATAAAAACTGCACTTGGGAGTTAATTATAAATTAGACTGAAAATAAATCATAGAAAAGGTATAGGGTGGCGGATGTTTTATGGATAATTTAAAAATGAATTTTTCTTTCAAACTTATTTGGGTATAACCGTTTTCGCAGAGTACGCAGCGAAACCCTCACAGATAAATATTTTCCCCGTTATTGCTATGGTCCAGCGTGATGTTTTAAGCTAAAACCTTCCCCGATAAGTTGTCTTTAAACATACCACAACTGATCTTTTAAAAGAATAATTATTTTTAAATATATTTTTTGGGTATACTGAACCGCACTAGTCATTTCCACATTTTCCGCTTATGTGCTCTTTTAGTACACCATGTCTTATAGCCTCAAGCCTTCCTCGATAAATACACTAACTAACACAAAAATATTTTTTTCAATTCGAACCAGTCAGTAGTTCCTGGGATTAGCGCGTTCAAACGAACAAATTACTCTACAGCTTTATATATTAGGTCACTTTGTAATATGCAGCCGTTGCGGCGTGCGAACTTAAATCATTCATAGATTATTCTTACGGCGTATGGGTACCGTATAATCTATAAGGGAACGCATAGTCTATAGAGGCCTATTGTAGATATTGTGCAACAGTGCAGCTGTCGGGCCGCCCTAAATAACTCCTGGCGTTTAAAAAAAGAACGACTTATTACGATTTAAATAAAGCATAAGAATTAAGTGTATCGGCGATAGATACGTGTCAGATATGAGACACACTAGTTACTAATGCATTTCGCGTTTTAAACAGTTAAGTTTTATGTTGGGCAATATTCTCACATAAATAGATAAGCAACCTATACTTGAATGTCACAGCCCTTATTTACAGCATAGGTAAAAAGGGATTAAAATATTCAAATTTACAATTAATTAAATGTGTCCATTATTAGCCACAATTCCTATTAAGACTGGTCTGTGAATCAGGACCCATTTTTTAAATAAAATTAAAATATTTGTTTACATTACTTAACACTACCTGAGTCTAGTTATAAAAAAATCTAGATCATTTTAGTATTATATTATTCTGACAGCGTGATATATCTCTAACATACAGTAGTATGCCCTTTATAGGCTACAATCTAATGTCCTCCGCAAAGGGAGAGCAGGGAAATAGGTGCAATGGTGCAGTTCTATCGGTGTATACAAAATAATAATTATTTTTGGCTTCAAGCAAATAAAATACTTCACAAATATGAATAATTGTATATATTTAAAGAGATTATGTACCTTGTAATCAAATATATTAAACAGTTTTAAAGAAATGACGGACAGATATATTAATTTAAGAGGATTAGATTTTCATTACTATGTAGTTTATTAAAAGCAACAGAGCACAGAAGTGGAAGTGGGGTTCAAGTCCTGCCCATGTCATAATTATTTATAATCTAGAATTGATTTTTAATTTAATGGTAAGTACATTTTTTTACTTCTATGCAAGTTTCTATAAAATGACTTCAGAATTGTTGAAGATTCATAATATATATGTATATAGCCACTGGCACTTAGGAGACAATAGGTCTAATTAGAGCACTAGTTCAAGTCAATTAGGTCAGATCTTTTGACGCCTTGTAATGATACTATAAGCCTGATACATATCTGTGTAACTAGAGCTGTATATATTGTACACATATATATGTTTGATTTTAATACTTTCATTACTATAAACATGGGTTTTATACCCAAATTCCATATTCCTCTCCTGTGTGCCATATTCTATGATAAAATAAATTATTTTTTGTAAGTTGCCATATTAATATAATGGTCAGTTACTTTTTTAAAATAAGAACGAATATGTAGCCAGTATCTAGTTTTATTAAACAATTCAAAGAGATCATATAAAATTTAAAATATAAATTATGAATACATAATGTTACTATGTATGTCCAAAATCAATTTAGGGTTGACTCAAAGAGATAGCTTATTAGCGAAAGCAATCCATATTTTTAGTATATATAAGTCTTGTTTGTATTTTTTCTTTTCTTTTGTGTTAATAAATACAATAAATAAGCATTCAAAGTTTTTTTCTAAGAATATCCTATAAGAGTAGTGGATCAATTAAAAGGGCAATGTACCATATCCGTGAACCAGAAATATTAGAATTAGGTCACCTGGTGCTTACACTGACATCCAACTTATGGTCGCACCCCGCACTGTACGACTGCGCAAAAATCCTTTTGCAATCACGATAACACAACGAAACTACCGGTTTTATACTGAAAGTAATCGATTGGAGGTCTTTAATGCGCACTGTTCGGACCTGTCACATGTTATAAGGTCTACCTGCAGAAGGTTTTAGAATATAAACCCTTACCTGTTTACTCCTGCTCTCGACTCCGTTGGCTTTGCCTTCTTGAACATTGGCAATGGTTTCATCACTTTTTTCACTTTTCACACCCTCCAGCGCCATGATCGAGAGCGAATTTTATTCACTACCATGCGCAGAATGTTTTTATTCGTATAAATCCACTGCGCTACATATAAATTAGAATCGAACGGTTCACTCCCAAGCAGAAAACGTCACAACAACATCACGCACCACTTACGACGGCGCACCAAGCGCGAATGAATTTTGAAAAGCGAAGCGGTGTTTCTAGCCTATGTAACAAATATTCGCCTACAATATTGACATTATTTATGTGTCAACAGTTTTCTTTGAAACATTTAATGTTATTATATACAAAAATATTATTCTATGATACGAAATCATTGAATAATTGTATTGTGACAAGGGAAATCGATATCTACTAGTAAATTGTTCTGTATAGTAAATTTAAAATTGCGATGGATTGTTGATTATGAAATTATGACATTTCTTCTTGCTTTATTTATTCCCAATTACCAAAGTTTTTTAATTTATTACGAGTCGTCTCTTTTTAAATAAGCAAAAGTGTAAAATAATTTATTTGTTTTATTTTTCAACTATATTGTATTAAGTGGCAATAAATTACAAAATTGACAGACCTAGCTTATGGCTTCCACCGATGACAGCTCTGACATAAGAAGAAGTCAGTGTTGCAAGTTAACATATTTACATTTAAAATTTCCCCGTATATAGAATATTACTAATAAAAAATGGCAACTTCAAAGTGTAAATTCTACGTAATGCGTATAACTGGGATCGTTGTTTAAACAATATTTGGATAAATGAAATTTAAGAAAAAAACATTTGAATGTATGTAAGCGATCTCTTTGAAGCAAAATATTAGTTACAATTTTATAATATCGATTAAAATGTATTAATGTCATGTTTATCATTAAAAAGTCTACAGTTGGGCTAATATTGTTTTCCATATCTCTCGTATCATTAAATGTTACATCATCAATGGAATTGTTTAGTTGAATTGAGTATGTAATTTATATCTATTTAAAGTTCTTTATCAATTACCTATGTTGATAAAAAAATATTTGCCAAAAGATTTATAGAACAAACTCCATTTTCGTACCGATCGCATGAAAATTCTATAACTTATTGTTAGTCAACAAGACGAAAACGATATCAATTTTTATCGTGGTTAATGACTAAACGCATTACGAAGTTTACATCTCCTCCATGTATGGCGCTGATAATACAACGTTTGATGAGTGATTCCTAACAAATATTATCAATAAACTGTATACAGACAGCGTAAAAAAGATTAAATAAATTTTTAATCTATAATATTATATAAAGCTGAAGAGTTTGTTTGTTAGAACGCGCTGATCTCACGAACTACTGGTTTGAATTAAAAATTATGTTTGTATTGTTTAGAGAATTTATCGAGGAAGGCTTATAGGTTATAAAATATTGCGCTGCTACTAATAGGAGCGAGGGCACATTGGGAAATGTAAAAACCGGGGAAACTTATTCATTCTCTGGGTTTCCGTTGCGTAGGCTGCGGAAACGGTTCACTATAGCCAAAAAATGCGTGTGAAAGAATAATTCCTCTTTAAATGATCAAAAAATTTTCCGCGATAGTGTATGTCTAGCTTTTAAGATTTACTTGTAAGAACGACGGGACGCAACGTCGTTAAATTTAGAAAGTCGAATATGAAACAAATTTTGATGGTCAAAATAACATAAGTCGCTGGCAAAGCTACATAATTGCATTACTGCTCTCGCGCTTTTAAAACGCAGGGCCTATTAATTATTTCTGTAGAATATACACATATATATATTAATATTTAGTACATTTTTACACTACAAACTTCTAATATTTTTCAAAATATTTTACTTGGTATAAAGTACTTAGAATACTGTGCTTTACGTGCAAGCTGCAAATTAATACCTGTCTTTACTATTTTCTTACCGCCTTCTTGCCACTGTGTCAAACGCGTCATATAAAGTCATTCAATATTTTCCTTAAGTGTTTTTCCTGACCGTACATATATTACGGCGATAGGTATTGAAGGAAACTGGACTCTAACGCATTCTGAGTATCTTTCATTACGCACGTCCACATTTAATATGCATTTATCTGTTAAAGTTATTTAACAAAAACAATAATTTAACAAATATTTTTTTTATTTAATTTAACAAATTCTAAGTTTAACCCAGTGTAGTGTTTTATTTAGAATACCAAAACTAAGTTTTCTGGATTACTAACTTAGTCATACTCTACCAAAATGTTGAAGCGTAAGTAAATAAATTTATTAGCAAATATATAAACAACATTAAATGTAACTTTTGATATATATACTAATGTAGAGTCGTAGTTGGAAATATTTAATCTAATATGTTTCGCGTTTCAAACAGTTAATAGTGTTTTAAATAACGTCTAAACTTTACGCAAAATATACTATATATCTAATTTAAAATACCGTGAGGTCATTATGAGTACACTTTTAATCTATAGTCTTCGTTTTGCTTACGTACTATTTATGTATTACGGATAAATGCATCAATAAATAATGCACTATGCGCTATGTTTACGTAAAGATATTTAATATGTCAAGTGAGATCGACACTTGTTAGCCTTGTATATTGATGACAATACTATATGCTTAGTAAAAATGTAATTATCGCGTCGCGTTTGTATTATATGACAAATGTAAGAATTCTAAACAAATTAAAAGCATAATGCTTTCGTTACTTCAATAGAAAATGCAATAATATGTATAGTAAGTGAAATCCTGAGAAACAGACACATAAATGTGTCTGTTTCGAGTACGATTTATTTACGAACACCAAAGTATGTACTGTATGTAAAACTGTTATGCTTTCACGGGATATGGACCCAGGACCCTTCGCAATATTATTTACATCATTTTAATATTATTTCATATGTTTGTGTCAATGTTTACTTCTGCCACAGTAATGAGATGCAATAGAAGTAATTGACCACAAGGCTGCATGGATATTATTGTATCAATAAGCGTTAACAAGTAGTACAGACGACAACTATTAAAAGTACTAAAGCTTTATTGTATTATTAGAATAATTAAACAATCTAACCAAAATAATTATTATTTAGGCGTTGTTAAATTTTGTAAAGAAACACTAGACTTAGAATCTTTAATTAATTTGATATGGATTCAAAAATACTAGACGGTTGTGTCATAAATACATTATAAATACTGTCTGTAGTTCACGCTAGTAGTACACATAAAAAAACATTAAAACGGTTAAAAACGCGAAATATATTAGTGATTTGGATGCTTTGCAGGTGCAGCTGTGGCAGCAGCACATAAGTTTAACTAATATATTTCGCGTTTTAAACCTTTAAAGTCTTTTATTCAAATGTGTACCACACTGAACTTATCCATGATATTCTTATTAACTTTGTGATCTTATTATTTTTCACACCTATGTTAGATATTGTCTGGAGAATCTGGACATTAAACGGTTATATGTTACAAAAATACATTAATTTAGTAAATAATCAGTAAATAAAACTAATATGAATGTATAAGTTCATAAATCTATACCAATATATAAACTTGAAGAGTTTGTTAGAACGCGTTAATCTCAGGAACTACGGGTTCGAATTGAATTGAATTCTTGTGTTGGTTAGAGCATTTATCGAGAAAAGCGAGAATACGAAAACCCCGCGAGAAATGTGAAAAACAGAATGGAAAATTATTCATCATAATGGGTTTCGAGGCATACGCTGCAAACACAGATCAAGATACTATGATAGATGATAGAAAAAAATATGTATCAGAGCATAATTCCTCTTTAAATGATCTAAAAAAAGTCCGCGATGTTATATGTCTATCTTATAAGATTACCTTGTAAAAACGACGGGAAGGGACGCGGCCGACGTCGTGGAAAACAGCTTAAGTTTATAAGGATAAAGTGGGTTTGCGAAAACGAATTTGGATGCCCAAAATAAATGTTCTTAGCGGACGAAGTCGCTGCAACAGCTAGTATATAATATAAATAAAAATCCAGCAATTGATAGTTTTGATTTGAAAGCTTAGATGTATCTATATCATATGTTACATATTTACGTCGGCGTTAATTACGGATGCTATCTATTTTAATATTAAAGCCATGTTGCGTATTGTGTCACTGATAAGCTGATAACCTTTTTAAGAGCTCTCAGTCATTGAGAACATCGTCTTTAGAAAACTCGTCGGCTGCCAAACAATCGTTGACGCGAACCGTGAGTTTTTTAGCGAATATTTTTAAACGTTTTTACGTAATGTGTTGCGTACATTTTAATAAGTGAATTGACCTCTGTAGTTTCGAATCAACTTCTATCATCAACAGAACTTGTCACTATTAATGTGACAAAAGTATTTATAACAACAACTAAATTATAACCAATGGCTTACCTACACGCTGATATCCGATTTCTTCTACATATCTGACGTATTTCTGCATCTATTCCACTAGTTTTTCTAGGAACGTTGGTCAAACTTTTGTGCCTTACCCGTCCGAAACTATTATATTCCCAAGGATTCCAGAGAAGGAATTCGCACTTAAAATACAATTTAAATATATATTGTATTCTTTATCACCTCATACATTCTTACCTTTATTTATTGTTTAAATGCAATAAAAGACTTTAGATAAACTGATTACAATAACTATTTTAGTCATAGGAGTTATTATTATTGTACTTGTACCTACGCAATGTAGAGATAAATGTGAATTAGAATTATTCTTCCTTTATTTTTATAATAAGAGTAGAAAAGTAATATATAATAATAGAAAAGAGTTCTATTGTAGAAGCTTTTAAAAATCTCAACAGCTAGCCGAATATACATACAATAAAATAATTAATAGACAATTTTGAATTTAGAACACACGATGTTATTCACTTGTTGTGCCATTTTATTATATCAACTAAGATCTAGATCAAGGGATCCTAATAGGCTATGATAATAAGTACGGCTAGTCAATTCCACCCCTCCATTTATAAAAATAAAACAATAAAAAGTTTAATATTTTTTTTAAGTTTAAAAATCGAAAATATTTTTTTTTTTTCCCTCCACGGGGGCACCGGCACGGGCGGTGGTGGGGGGTGGCCCCCCCCCCTGGGGGGGCGGCGCCAAAAAAAATTTTTTTTTTTGTTGTTTAAACCGGCCCCCCCCCCCGGAACCCCCCCCCCCCCCCTTTTTTTTTTTAAATTTTGCGTTTTTCCAGTATCACTGCAAGAAGCAATGAAGATCGGCTTTATTGGTGGCGGTCGCTTGGCCTTTGCCCTCGCAAACGGTTTTATATCAGCTGGTAAGTAATTTTTTAATTATTTCTAGCATTATTCCCTTCATGAACCTTAACTTAAAAGCTTCGAGCAATATCGTAAACTCAAATGTAGCCTTTTTACTTATTTAATACTTATAAACTTCTGACTACTGACCACAAGACCCAAACAAAATATCAACTTATGATAGCTATTAATGTTTTCAGGATTAGCGAAGCCCGATGAGATCACAGCAAGTGTCCACCCATCAGATTTAGCAAGTGCAGAAGCGTTTAAGGTATAAAATACGAAATGTATAGTACATATTTATAAGCCTTCTTTTCTTTCGATCTAAAAACATTCCAGTCCGGAGTACCGGTCTTCTCTCGCATATGCGAGTATCGGCGGATCCAAGAGAGGAGTCTCTCTGAGCTGGTCCATGTCTTAGGTGGACCACTAATTAAACATAATGATTGTTTAAAAATCGAAAATAAATTGAAAAAATTTTCGACTCGGCAGGACTTGAACCGGCATCGTCAGCTTTCCGTGCTGTTGCTCTACCAATTGAGCTACCGAGTCTCGAGATATAGTGCCTTCATGTGCAATAACATGTGAAAAATATTAATGTTTTCAAACATAATAATTGTTTTAACAAGTTATGATGTGTACTGTTTCTGTTTCAAGTTCATTTTTTTTTTCGGGGCCAACTGTGGTATACTCTCATTAATAAAATATTTTATTTTAACTTATATCTATAGTTATCAAAATTCAATTATAGGAGGGTTTTAATACAGCAGCGTGGCGAGTAAGTGTAAGTAAATGTTAGTGTTAATAACCGGGATTGACGGCTTAACAAGGTCTTCGAGGCAATCATATTAACATTTATATGTATCATCATTATATTTTATAAGTAAAAGCCCGTTTTCCACTCGTGGGGCATGGGGCGAACATATTTCTGTGTCCGTTTCACTGATCCGTTATTTTAACGGGCTTTTGAGCAGACTTCTGTGCCCTGCCCGACCGAAACAATGTTATATTTCCCTGGGATTCGAACCCAGTACCTCTCGCGCTTAACGGAATGCTAGGCAATACGTTTAACTATTTGGCTACAGAGGCGGTCTGTAGCCAGCGCGTGTGGAGGCATTATATTGACTAAATGCAATTTACATTTCTATAGGGATTAGGAGCAACAGCCATCTTTGAAAATAAACCAGTTGTGGAGAAGTCTGAAGTTGTCATAGTATCAGTGAAGCCAGATGTCGTTGGTCCAGTGCTGCGCGAAGTAAAGGATCTTCAAGCTTCAAAAAACAAGTTGTTTATTTCAGTCGCAATGGGTGTTTCTACGTCTAGTATAGAGAAGGTAATTACAAAATTGTATTTCGTGGTTTATGTTTTCTTTATGATAGAGAAGGACAAGCACCCCTAGGCTTGTTGATGATAGGTGAAACACCAGCCTATAATGCATCTAAACGAGATGCTTGGGATCTATTTTGGCTTTGGATATTTGGAAATCCACCCATTCACACAGGCTTCAGACGCATCCCATTTTGAAAAATTAAATATTGGGGGGGAGGGGGTTAATACGCATACATTACACCAACGAGCCTGTTCAAACCTCTTTAATGTTTAAATAAAACACTTCAACGGTTTAAAACGCATTATTTTAGTTAAACTTATTTGAAAATGATTTTAACTTCGGCCCGACGTTTTGGATGCTTTGCAGCAGCCGTGGTCACCGGGAGACCCCCCGTTTTATTTAAATGTGTACTACTCGCATAAACTATAGACAGTATCTCTTTAATGTTTTTTTTAATAAATTTAAAATGATTTCAGGCCCTACCTCCTGAAGCAAGAGTGATAAGAGTCATGCCAAATACCCCAGCGCTAGTGAAACAGGGAGCGGCTGCCTTCAGCAGAGGTTCGCGGGCTACAGCTGATGATGCAAAGTTGACTACTGAACTTTTCAAAGCAGTTGGTACTTGCGATGAAGTTCCAGAGTATCAAATGAATGCTGTAACTGCACTTAGTGGCAGTGGACCTGCTTATGTATGTGATTATTTATTTGGTAATTCTAAATTATTTAATAACGGTTTTTATCTCTGTGTAACATAATTACGCAATAATCTAGAAGACAGATAAGATATAAGTATCTATTGACAAAGATAATCCCTAATAAGGACACCTTTCCATTGCTTTGTGTAAGATTTATTTTCGTATTCTCAAAGTAAAACTCCCGGTAAGAAATCGATTGTTCTAGGTGTATATGCTAATAGAATCTCTTGCCGATGGCGGTGTGAGATGTGGGTTACCAAGAGATTTGGCACTCCGGTTAGCCACACAAACAACTCTTGGAGCTGCGTCGATGCTTAAAAACGGCGGCCATCCGGCTGCTATGAAGGATAATGTCACGTCACCAGCTGGTTCAACAGCGGAAGGGACTTACCATTTGGAACAAAATGGTATTTTTGACAAAATAAAATCATTCGTGAATGTTACGTGTTTATTTTATATGCGCGAATTAACATTTCAATTTACTTTCTGTTTTAGGTTTTCGATCAGCCATCATTGGTGCAGTGATGGCAGCAGCTAATAGGTGTAAAGTGGTAAATGAAACCCTGAACAAGTAGAAGAATTTAAAAATCCAGTTATTCGGTATAAATATGGGAGTTTGTCAAACTTTCTACAAGATTATAATATATTTTGTTCACTACAAGTTCTTTTTTTGCCTTTCGGTATTCCGAGATTTTATTATTTACATTTCAAAGACAAAATAATAATAATAATATTATTATTATTATTCCGAGATTTTATTATTTACATTTCATAGACAAAATAAGCTAACATAAAATTTAAATAAATACGAAACTAACGAGACACAAGATGTGGACAACAGCTCCTTAGTCGGGCAACATTTGTCAATCGCCTGCTGTCAAAAATTTTGACATAAGTAGTTCCTGTTGACATATATATGTCAATTGTCTAGCAAAATTAGTTGCCATACCAACAGTATTCACAACTTCCTTGGGACATTTCAAAATTAAGTTAACACTTTTCTTTAATTCAATTATTATTTAAAATTCGGTTTTTTTAATCTAAGTTCATGCTTTAATAAATTATTTTAAATTTTGAATTACTATAGTCCATTATTGGTTTCAATCAGTTACTTTATCATTTTTATTGACTAATTATAATCTCTTTTTTGTTGGATAATGGCAAGCTTATAGTGGCAACATACGAATACGAATTTGAAAAATAGGCAGATAAACCTTTCGCCTTGTGAATTTCCAATTTGTGTACGAAATTTGATTTAGAGCATTTATTTAATAATATTAAAATCGTGTGATTTATATAGTGCTTAAGTTAAGTGACAGCGAACTCGCGCACCATATTACTACGTCCACTTGGTTAAATCGTCAACTATGATTTGTTGTTCCGCCCGGTTTTTTTTGCTAGTTCAGTGTTGAACAAGTTGCTATGCGGTTCTGTTCACTTCGAAGTCGCTTCAGATGAATTGTATTATCAATCCATTCTGTTGTCGTCGTGTAGTTCCTATTTCGTCGGATCTGACCTCAGTTTTAAGTAAGAATTCTCGACCCACGCCGCGTAATAAAGCCTCCTACGCGCTACTAAGGAATTAATTACGTGTTTCGACTAAAAAACGATAGAATGCGAACAAAACTAGACGAATCTAAGACACTTTCGAAGAATTTCACTGTGTACGTTCGTTTTTGAGTTCGTGTGTGCCGTGTAGTGTTGTGGAATTTGTGCCGTACATTTTTTCGTGAGTACTTTAAAGCCTTACTAGACTTACAGATTTTATAATGTTGTCAAGGTTAAAACGCACTTTTAAGGAGCTGGCTGCTCAATATTGGAACAGATGGCATTAAATGCAGTTAATTAACATTTACCTTAACAAAAACTTATACTTAAATAAGTTGTACTTTGCCTTTTTTAAGATATTTTTTTTATCTAGAGTATTGTGTAAATTTGATGCTTATGTTATAAAGATAGATCATATTAGCAGACAATTCTTTTCAGACTAAAATCATAGTGGATTCCAACAAGATGACTTCATTACGGTGAACTAAATATAGTTTGGATACTTACAGATTATTTGTAATCAAAATAAAGAAATCATCAACCCTTTTATGTTACAAAGTGAGAATGGATGAGAGTGATGTTATAATTTCTTCCACGGAGATATTAAAAGGTAATATTTCTTATAAGTTTTTAATACCTTAAAGTAAGAAATGTATATAATGCTAGCTGTGCCCGCGACTTCGTTCGCATGGAATAATGACTTGGGGTAGAATTTTTAATTAATATCTGTTAAAATCCATTCAGTAGTTTTGGTGTGAAAGAGTAACAGACAGCAGACAGAGTTACTTTTGCATTTATAATATTAGTAAGGATATATGGTTCTCTGTCGGACCTCAGAATAAATTTATTTATATACACAGCAATTTATTAAATTCAAAAATGATTGTATTAAAATATTATACTTTTTAACAGCAACATATGAAAAAACCTTTAAAGTATTATACATATCAGATAACTAAAATTAAGTTTCTAAAAATTATAAAAATGCAATACAGACATGAATTCAGTTGTAATTGTAACAATAATAGTATGTTATGAGATGACAATTATATACAAACATTATTATAATCAGGGGTATCTTAGAATGATAAGAAATATATACCATTAAGTACTGAACTTGTAAAATGAGAGAACTATTATTAGTATGAGTCTGATCACAAAGTTGTTAGGAATAAAATCTGTTAGTAACATAGAGTCAAGCTTGATTGGCTTTAATGTATAAGGAGATGTAGGACTTCTTTCTATATTTATCATCATAATTGTTGTATGTACAGTTTCTTTAAATACAGCTGCCTTCATCTATATGGCTCATTGCAAGTAATTCTCGAGTTTTCCATCTTTAATTCGGTGACACTCAAGAGTTTCAAGTTGTATACAGAAGCTGTTTATATGAGATATTTATGGTACAATTTAGTATTCATAAACCAAACGGCAATTCGTAGGTGGCATATTAAATTGCTCTTAAAGATATACTCTGTATTTACGGTATGACATCAACACCAACAAAGGCAATTACATCAGTGCACTTGACAGTTACAAAGCTTCTATGTGGCCTTCGTGTTTTATGTAATCTGTTACAAATTGTTAGGAAGGTTTTTGTTAAGCGTTTTTTCTATACCCATTCTATTAATTTGTTTAACCGTCATTTGAATGGTTATTTATGCAAGCAACTGTTTTGGCCACCAAGTTAGCTTCATTTCATATTAATACAGGCTGAAATAATCCTAGTAAAAAATTACAGACAACCAAATTAAATCCTTTAAATAAAACACTTTAACGGTTTAAAACGCGATAAGTATTAGTCTCCCCGTGACCACGGCAGCTGCAAAGCATCCGAAACGTTGGGCCGAAGTTTAAGTAATATATCGCGTTTTAAAGCGTTAGTGTTTTATTTAAATGTGTGCTACTCGCGTAAACTATAGACAGTATTAAATTAAATCTTCTTATTAAATCACTAGCTATGCCAGCGAATTCGTCCGCGAGAAATAAGTAGTTATTTTGGACACCACATTTATTTTGTAAGAAACCTCCTCAGTTTTATAATTTATAGGTGTTCCCGACGCTTCCCGTTGCTCTTGGGAGTTAATCTTAAAACCTAGATATACCACCGTGGACAATTTTCGCAGCGAACGCAACGGAAGCTCTCAGATTTTCCACATTTTCCTAAAGCCTTCCTCGATATATAGTTTAACAAACACAAAATTATTTTTCAATTCGAACCAGTAGTTCCTGAGGTTAACGCAAACAAACAAACTCTTCACCTGTATATATTAGTGTAGATATTATCTGCCTGAAACTAAATGAGTAATTTAACGTGCTGTTGTAAATGAACGCCTTTCAAATGTTGATGAAGTGACAAACATTTTCGCATTAAAACTTTTATTACGACTTCTTAATTATTGCTCTAACCGTCCCAAGTTATACTAAGGCACACGCAACATCGTGTTTACAAAGTTGAAACCTTTATTATTGAGATAAGTTTGCTATTCAATAACACGTAACTAACTGTATATTGAATCAAAGTATACAAATATATTTCGGTAATATTTAGTTAACTTCGATCTAAATACTGTCTGTAGTTTACGCGAGTAGTACACATTTAAATAAAACACTTGAACGGTTTAAAACGCGATGCATATTAGTCAAACTTATTTGAAAATTATTTTTAACTTCGCGCCCGACGTTTCGAATGCCTCGCAGCAGCGGTCACGGGGAGACTAAAGATGGAGGATGGCTAAAATAAAAATAATTCTCACATAAGTTTAACTAATATACATCGTGTTTTAAACCGTTAGTGTTTTATTTAACTTTGATTTGTTAATTTAAGACCATACGAAGTAGTAAATACAACTCATTAATAACTATTTGTGCGCGCGTCTTCGTCCGTGTAGAGTAGTTATTTTGGACATCAAAATGTATTCAACCTCATTTTCGTAAAATATAGCTGTTGTACCCACGACGTGGTCCCCGGCCCGTCGGTCTTGAAAGTTAATCAAAAAACTTGGTATATTTAAATAAAACACTTTAACGGTTTAAAACGCGATGTATTAGTTAAACTTATTTGAAAATGATTTTTAACTTCGCGCCCGACGTTTCGGATGCTTTGCAGCAGCCGTCTCCCCGTGACCACGGCTGCTGCAAAGCATCTTCTGTTTATAATATAGAGCCGCCCCTGGGACCCAATGGTTAAACCTAACATTGCTTTAAGCATTCCTGGCCTCTAATTCCGGAGTTAAACATAATTTCAATGAGACATAGAGTCCGTTTGACTATCATCAGAATATACTTGTACATGTTTATTGAAACTATATTATTGCACATCATACATTCAAAATTGTTATATAATATTTGGATAGTATGAGCAAATTTGTGGAACTAGCTCCACGGGTGAGCTTTGTAGACGCTAAGGTCGTGGGTTCGACTCTCGTCCGTGCCATCGAATATTTTCACTCTTAACTTTGTTTTATTATATTTCGTTATGACATTACATTACACGATCTGAGTGAAATATTGCACTTTTTTTTATAATACCAACCCGGGCATATAATATAATATATCAAGACGAAATCCAATGTTTCACAAACACTATAAATTGATTAGAAAAATTTTGAACCCACGACCCGTTGATTGTTTCGTATATAGCTACTACTACACCAACAAGCCCGTCTTTTAAAAGCATGTACTTTTTATAGGTCGCCTCTGCAGCCAAACGGTTAAACGTATTGCCTACCATTGTGTTAAGCGCGAGAGGTCATGGGTTCGAATACCAGGGAAACATAAAATTGTTTCGGCACAGAAGTCTGATCAACTACTTGCCCGGTAAAAGAACGGATCAGCGAAACGGACACAGAAATGTGTTCGCCCCATGCCCCACGAGGGTGAAACGGGCTTTCACACACACTTTTTTATATACAACACTGCCTATGACGTCGTTTTGAATTTGCAACATGCAAACATTCGTTTTCTTACCGTCTTTCAAATGTTAAACAGCTATAAAAAAACTCTAACTGCACTAACCCCGCTAATTTGCATTTTGCCTATAAACCTATGTTCTAAAATAGCCATCACTTCCTTTTCGGCTTCAGCGCATGCAATGAACGTGCGGGGCAAGTGACAGCCGTACCCTTGGACGTTACGTATGGCCCAAGGACGAGCGGAAAAAATATTTGCATATTTGCATTACGCCGCACTAAATATGCAAATTATTTTTCTTTGCGTGGTGTACGGTTATCTTTTATCGAAAGCTCGGTAATGGTCTGGAGTGAGCTTATCGTAATATTTTGATAAGGATCTTTACACAAAAACGCTCAAACCGGAATATTTCATGTATCTAAGCTAACGACATGGGACGAGTCCCGTCGTTATTGCTAATCTCAAAATACAGACGTATAGTGTCGCGGACATTTTTAGATCATTTAAAGAGAAATCATTATTTTCTATATATTTTTTTGGTATCTTGAACCGTTTTCTCAGCGTACGCATCGGAATCCCACAAAGATGAATTTCCCCGTTTTTTCCAAATTATCCGCTGTTTCTTTGCTCCTATTAGACACGGCGAGGTGTTTAATAGCCTATAGTCTTCCTAGATAAACAGTCTACCTAACACAATAAGAATTTTTCAACTCGAGCCAGTACTTATTGTAATTTTTCACATTTTCCGCTGTTTCTTCTCTCATAATAGACACAGCGCGATGTTTTATATATTTTCAATTTGAAACAGTAGTTTCTGATATTAGCGTGTTCAAACAAACAAACAAACTCTTCAGCTTTATATATTAGTATAGATTATGAATTACAATAATACTGCACGTTGCAACTTAACGCTGGTAGCCGCCACAGGCTATAAAACAACGGTAACAGCATTTTATGGTTGTGGCTTGTACAGGATCTCGAATCAAATTTTAAAATGTTTTAAAAGCATAAGTAAATGCAACAGTGACACGGGAAGCCACGATCAATGTCAAACATCCGATACACAGTGTAAACTCTATATAACGTCATTTTATAGAGATGTGTCGTTATAGGGAGAGATGAAAATTTGAATTGGAGAGTTTAAGTATAATTCAGACTAGTAAATAGAGAGTTTGTCGTTAAACCGTGTGGTGTTGTTACATGAAGGCGATTATTTAGATTGTATTTACATTAGTATATCGTGTATAATGGGAAAAGTTCAAACTGTATGTTCAAATACACTTTGTAACTCTATCTTAAATCATTTCTTACGCTGAAAATAAAATAAAATTAGACCTTGATATGTAAGTTGAAATTTCCCTTCGCGCACCGATGCTTGTATAAATGGGTTGAACAAATTCGATGAGAACGAACTTGCTCTAAAATTCTGTAATAATAATAGCTATTCCTTCAGCAATAATAGAATAATTTCTTAATTTTTAATTTCATAGTTCTGCTGCAGTCGTGGTCACGGGGGGATATAGCATACGAAACATCAGTACTAATCAAATTTAAGTTTGACTAAATTTTTCGCGTTTTATTAGGCTCGTTAGTCTAATATATGTATCAACGGGTCGGGGGTTCGATCCCCACCGGATACATGTTTCTCATTTGTTATTTTATATTTTTCTAAAACACGTTGGACTTTGTCTGTATATCTGGGTATTGAATGAACCACACCGTGACCAAAGCCGTGAAGTTTAATCTCGTTTCGGTTTCAGTTTGTAGATTTCCGAATATCCAAATCCAAAATAGGTCGACAGCGGAGTATTTTGTCAAGATATTATGTGTCCCTGTCCTCCGTCATAAAGAAAACCGTTAAATGCGCTATATGTTAGAATTTAATACGTTTTTCATTGTTTTCGAAGCTTTTATAGCCAAATTCTTATGACTTAAAGCCTAAAGTACCCTTGCACGTAAATATTATACTTATATAAGGCAATATAATTACCACTTAACTGGTGCAGGGTTATCCATCACGTGGTTGTTCAGGGCTTTAATTAACAATTGATCAGTTTCTTTGCCTTGAAGTGTGGGGTGGCGAGTTTGTATAGCGCTTTTGGCATCGTTGCCATCACTTTCAAGGTCTTGCGCCACTTAAAGTTGTTCAAACATCTTTACATAGCTAATGTATACTAATATTATAGGCTGAAGAGTTTGTTTGTTTGAACGAGCTAATCTCAGGAACTACGGGTTCAAATTGAAAAGTTCTTTTTGTTTTAAAAATCGAAAATAAATTGAACTTGAACCGGCATCGTCAGCGTTCCGTGCTGTTGCTCTATCAATTGAGCTACCGAGTCCTATTCATCGAATTTTTCAACTTATTGATTCATGCACCTCTCGTGCAATGTTTTTTTACAACCTTACTGTAACCTTAACACTTGCTAATACGGTTGAAATTACATTGCCCGAATTGAAAGTTTTTTTCATTGAAAAAAATAATTAAGTTTACAAAAAATATTTTCGTGTTGGTTAGAGCATTTATCAAAGAAAGCTTTCTTATATATATATATATATATGCTTCCAAAAACATCGAGTTGTGACTAATAGGAGCGAAGAGGCAGCAGGAAATGTGAAAACAAAAGGGACAAATATTTACGTCGTGGCTTTAATATATAAAGATGAAGGAGGCTTGCAAATACATTTTTTTTATAAAACGCTTTAACGGTTTAAAACAAGATATATATTTGTTAAACTTATAATTAACTTCGGTCCGAGGTTTCGGATGCTTTGCAGCAGGCCTGGCCCTACGATAGCTACGCCACTGACCCCCCATCTCAGCTGGACATTACCAGCTTTGTAATGTGTTTCTAAAAGCATGTAGGTATACGTGTGTTATTTAAACTTTGTAACATTTGTACGTATCTTATATAGCTTTCACATATAATCTATCCCAAACTATATATTTAGTTTATAACCACGTATCCCAACTTTAGGGATCCCTCATGGCATAAGTTATCCTTCCCTCCTTATCTTCGTTGCCTCAATCACGGATGGCAGATGTTTCATGTTCAGTCCTATCTTGACATTTAATATTATTTCTTGATCCAGTTGTCACAGAATATAAGTATACTAGCTATGTCTGCAACTTCGTCCGTGTAGAATAGATATTTTGGGCATCTAAATTTGCTTTTGCAAACCTCCTGTTCAACTCTATAAATTTAAGCTGTTCTTGCAAGTTAATCTTAAAAGAAAGGCATATAGTGTCGCGGATATTTTTATAGATTATTTAAAGAGGAATCATTCTTTTATACATATTGTTTGGGTATCTTGAACGGTTTTCGCATTGTACGCATTGGAACCCCACAAAGATGAATACATTTTTCCGTTTTTTCACATTTCTCGCTGTATCTTATCTTCGCTTGTTGTCCTCGATAAACACCCTAACCAAAACAAAATTCTCTTCCCATTCGAACCCGTAGTTCCTGAGATAAGCGCTTTCACATAAACAAACTCTTTAGCTTTATATATTAAGTAGTATAGATTATGAATTTTTTGTCCTTGTATTATATGGTCAGCAATTTCTCGTAGTCCACCTTGTTGACAACGGATTTTTTTATGCATGTTCCAATTACGATGGTCAGCCATTATTAATGGAATTCAGCAAACGAAGATTCGTTCCCAATTTAGCGTTTCGCCAATCCGCTGTGAAGAATTTTGCAGTCGCTTCAATTTATTCACATACAACGTTCGATTCGTAAACCGATTCAATATTACGTAAAATAAAAATTACTACTCTCTGTAGTTAACGCGAGTAGTACACGTGTAAATAAAACACTTTAACGGTTTAAAACGCGTTATATTAATATACATGTGTGAAAATTATGTTATATAACTACGAAACTCCCGGTGACCACGGCCGCTGCAAAGCATCCGAAACGTCGGGCCGAAGTTTAAAATAATTTTCAAATAAAACTAAGTAATATATATCGCGTTTTAAGCCTACAGTGTTTTATTTATATAATAAAAATAGCCAATACAACATCTACAAACTATACCTATACGTATAATGTGTTTGTGCATGGTATTTAAGTTTAGTAGAAATTAAATTAAATGAGTTATTAATGATTTTGCTAATTTATGTGAGGTAATCTTGTCTTAATTTGTCAAAAAAGTACGTACCTAATATACTAATTATATTTATAACTTCTCTTGTTGGCACGTGGCAAATACATTTTGTGTCCGTTTTACTGATCGATTATAATTTAGTAGGACTCGATCATTTAAATAAAACACTTTAACGGTTTAAAACGCGATATATTAGTTAAACTTATTTGAAAATGATTTTTAACTTCGGCCCGACGTTTCGGATGCTTTGCAGCAGCCGTAGTCACGGGGAGACATAGAGGTCATCGTAATATATCGCGTTTTAAACCGTTAAAGTGTTTTATTTAAATGTGTACTACTCGCGTAAACTATAGACAGTATTTAGGACTTGATCAGTTACTCTCTGTCTGTTTACCCGAGTAGAAAACACTTAAATAAGACACTTTGACGGTTTATAACGTGAAAATATTAGTCAACTTCAACCGTTCATGAGACGTCTGTGCCCTGCCCGATCGAAACAATCTATTGTTTACCCGGGATTCGCACGTAACGTTATTCTAGGAAACTCGTATAACCAATGTTTTGGAGAAGCGTCCTCTTTTGGGTAGTCGGTTAAAATACTTAAGAACCCTTCCAGGTCGAAATAAAAGTCTAAGCTTAGGAAGCTATTAATGCTTATAACGTCTAGGCGGAGCTAGTAACAAAAAGAATTGCCGCGGAACATGCGAGAGAACTTTTTTCAATTCATTTTTAGTGTTTCATGCATGAGGAAATTATTGAAATTCACCTACTTTCCATCTATATCTATACATATATATATTGCTGAACAGTTCGTTCGTTTGAACGCGCTTATGACTGGTTCGAATTGAAAAATGATTTTGTGTCGGTTAGAGCATTTATCGATGAAGGCGAAGAAACGACGAGAAATTTGGAAAAAGCGGGGAAAATTATTAATTATTGCCGTTTGGGTTTCCGTTGCGTACGATGCGAAAACGGTTTAAGATACCTATGAAATAGTGATGCCTCTCTCTCTCTCTCTAAACATGTCGCATATAAAATATTTGCGACATGTCTATCTTTTAAGACCTTCAGCTTTATATAATTAAGCGTGGGTAACAGCTTAATTATATAAAGCTGAAGGTCTTTTATGCCCAAAATGACTACTCTACCCGAACGAAGTCGGTGACACAACTGCTCTATAAGATTAGTTACTTCTATATAGTTTTCGCTGGGGAAATTAATAATCTAACGATTAGCTACTATATTCTTGTATATGACATACATTATGCGATCCATAATGGCGAGTTCAAAGATATGAATAAAACTGCAGCGTCCGTTTATAATTAAATGAATTAAATATGCAATATATGTGCGGGGAATATTCGCGGACGTATTGTGCCTTTGTTCTGCTGCTCAGCTTTCTTTGGTTTGATTAGATTGGTTTAGTGGCGTACCAGATCACAGGGACTCCGGTTTGACTCCTACGTAATAAATAGCATGCATGGTTCACTTGATGGTAGGTGAAATACCCAGCCTATAGCATCTAAATAAGTTGTGCTGTCTACCTATTGGCTTTGGATAATCGGAAATCTACAGACTGAAACCGAAACGTGAAAAATCTTCACGGCTTTTTCATCTGTGGACGGTGGTTTGTGACCCAAAAAAAAATCCAGATTACCAGACGAAGTCCAACATGTTTCAGAAAGAAAGAAATAAGAAACACGTCGGGCCCGGTTGGGATCCAACGACCCGTTGATTATGGCTAACATTGCTTACACCAACGACCCCGTGAAATTAAAGCATCCATCTTTTCCAGATAGATTATACTTCGCCACCCTTAAAACCGGATACAAGCCGAAACCCACACGCAACAGTAAATATTTCCACATCGAAGATGAGATCGTCTACGAGAATTTCTACTTCGACTTTGGACCTTATCACCTGTGCCATTTGTATCAATTTTGCAACAAGCTCAACGAAGAGCTGGAGAGAAATCCCAAGAAGAAAATCGTCTTCTACACCAGCAACAATGAGACGCTTAGGCTTAACGCCGCGTACCTCATTGGGAGTTATCAGGTACCTTTACCCACCAGCTCTACCTTCCTTCCAATGCATCAGTTTATTGGTATTGGGTATTCATTCACTGCTTTTAATACACGTTTAAACAGATTAAAACCTGCACCTTTTAAAATTTATTTTGTTTCTGTTATAATTCGCGTTTTAAACTGTTTAAAAGTGTTTTTTATTTGCATAAATGCGTAAGCTATAAATGATTAATGAGGTATTTAATCTACTTATTGCATTTTACGAGATCATAGTGTATATCTTGTGTATGCTTTGAAAATTGTACAATCTTTTATAATTTTATTAAATATTCTTTTAAACTGAGCTACAAAGAAAAATATAGATCATAGTAGTTCTTTACAAAGGAAGTAATTAAAATAGTTTTATTTGCGTAACACTATTAAACAAAACAAGAAATTGATTCGTCTGTTTGTTTGATAAGACAATGTTTTAGGGGAAATATTTTACGATTTATAATTAGTGTCAGGTGTGTGTGCATTTACTTTTCTCATTAACTACTTACAAAAAAGTATCCATAACCATAACATAATAACCATATTGTAATCTTTATTAACACTTGCTTGTAAAAGAGAAATAAATATTTTTTGTAAAATTGTAATAAATAGAGATTTCGTAATTATGACGTCCCCTTCTTACGGAATCACAACAGCCAAATACTAATTATTCGTGGTGGAAATTAGATTTCGCACATCGTGGTATCATTTATGAAAAACCCTTTATCCGACTCGCGGGTCCCAAGAGACGACAGCACACTCGTGAAACAATACATGAAACTCTAAACCTTTGTTATGCTATACAGAAAATGGCGAAGCGTATTTTTAGATTTGCTCGTTTCATTGGATAATTGGCTTTGCGTGGGAATACATTGTAGAAGAATGTACCTACAACGAAATTACTTGTTATTTTGCTATGTTTTAGTGGATCTATTGTCGATTTTTACGCCCATTCGACCAAAAGATGACTGCGATATAGTAAAAAAACGGCAGGATAATTTTTTTCGCCTTGCAACGGTGGTATTGAGTGCTTTTTTATTCTACAAAATGTAGGATACTAATAATATATTTAATAAACATACTAAGTATTTCATAAGAATGTTTCTGTCTGTAGGTATGCAAGTTGCACTTTAACGGTTTAAAACGCGATATATTTGGCGTTTACATATTTTTTGGGTATTTTTTTCCGTCCGGGAACCGTTTTCGCAGCGTACGGAGAGAAACCCGCAAGGATGGATAATTTTCCCCGTTTTTCCATATTTTCGCTTACTTCGTTCCTATTAGTTGCATCGCGATGTTTTTAGCATATAGCCTTCGAATGTTCTAACCAACACAAATAGTTCCTGAGATTAGCGCGTTCAAACTAACAAACAAACAATCACTTCAGCTTTATATATTAGCATAGACTTAGCACTTAAAACGAAACGTTTCTGAAACATTATAACACAGCAAGTTACACTAGTATCAATGAACGCGCTTAACCGAGCTGAAGGGATCTGCAGCAAATTCGATTCGCGTTGTAATCTCATCGCTCGGATTGTGTTTCAAATTAATTTAGCGACCATTCAATGGCTCGAGTCTCGGATTTCAAATATAAATAGTGCTAACATTGTTTTGAAATGTAGATAACACGATTGACAGATCGTTGGTAAATGGTGGCAATTTATAATTCTTCTGAAACATGTTCGTCTGGAAATCTGGATGTTATATGGGTGGTAGGAATATAAAATACCGTCCGGGTTACAAGGATCTTTATTAATTTAAGTAAGGGCGCATTTAAGGCAGCCAATCTATGTTGTAAGATCTACTCTGCCGCAACACTCTCACATCACATCACTCCTACTCTAATTCCCACTCTCATTCCTACACTCACTCCCACTCCTATTCCCAAAAAGCCGAAGAAGAAAGTTTCATTGTTCTAGCTGCAAGAACCACGAATTTCCATACAAACTTTCATCCCCTTTTTACGTTATTAGAAATGTCATTAAAAAGTCTAATGTCCTTTCTCAGGCTCTACAATATCTGTGTACCAAATTTCATTTAAATCAGTTCAGTAGTTTCGGAGTTAAAGTCGGACAGAAAGACAGACAGACAGAGTTACATCCGCATTTATAATATTAGTATAGATTAAGGACCCCATGCTAAACAAAATCTGTTCTTTTAGTCTTATGAACGTAAAACTACTAAAAGAACTAATGATTCTAATTTTACATTTACTACCAGTTGTCAAATCAAGGGCGTAGAACGAACGAGAAGAACTGGCAAGAAACTCGCCGCCACTCTTTTTATAGCTGGGTTCAGTCTTTACGTACTTTAAGAATACAACATTTTTTTAATAGAGCGGGTTTTTCGAAACCCCAAGCATCAGTGCTTATGATAATAATGACTATTTTTATTAATTACAGATAATATATCTCGGTTCTTCCCCGGGCGCAGTGTACAAACAGTTAACGGAGGGTACCTGGACGTTACTGAACTTTCGAGATGCTTCCGGGGGTCAGGCTCTGTTCGATATCTCGTTGCTGGACGTCTTACAGGGCATAAGAGTAGCTCATGATGCTAGATTCTTCGACTTTGATCACTTTGATGCGGAACAATATTTGTTCTATGAGGTGAGTCTTCATTATCCAAGAAATGCTCCACTACCAACAGATTACGACTCTCTTCTTGTCTTATAAAAAGAAAAAAAACTGATTTAAACTGTTAAAACGAGAACTATATCTGTCCCCACTTTAAATACGTCCAGTCAAAATTGCATGTAAATTTTCTGCAAATTGGCTGATTAAAAAAAAAACAATAATCTCACTTTCCAGAAAGTGGAAAACGGTGATCTAAACTGGATTATACCGGAAAAAATGCTGGCATTCTCCGGTCCCCACCACAGGTCGCGATTGGACCGGGGCTACCCCCTCCACAGCCCCGAGCACTACCACGAGTATTTCAAGAAGTACCACGTAACCACCATAGTGAGGCTGAACAAGAAATCGTACGATGCGCGGCAGTTTACGTCGCAGGGATTTGAACATAGGGAACTGTTCTTTGTGGACGGTTCTGTGCCGTCAGACCTCATAGTCAACAGGTTTATAAGAATTTCTGAGGCCGCTAAGGGAGCGGTTGCAGTACATTGTAAAGGTTCGTAAATATAAAAGACGACAGTGTTTTGATATGAGAAGTAAGAAGAGAGCCTTTCTTGGCATAGGACATAGGCACATAGGGTTTCATTTAGCATCTAAACATGATATGCTGTCGATCTATTCTTGCCTATAGAAATCCACAGACTGAATCCGCCCTTTTCATCTGTATACGATGGCGTGTGGCGAGTTCGGATTTCGATATTTCTACCCGCATTTAATATCCAGATTTCCAGACAAAGTTCAACATGTTTCAGAAAAAATATAAATTGCTTAGAAATTGGTAAAAACCTGGTGGGGATCAAACTACGACGTTGATCATTAGCATTGCTACCACCAGAGCAACAAGTCCGTCAGAAATATGTCACAACCGTTGTCTCATATCTAATATTGTATAAGGCAAATAAATATATTAAAACGGGTTACAGCCGGCCTTGGCCGTACGGGGACACTGATAGCCTGCTACATGATGAAGCACCACGCGTTTACGGCGAGGGAAGCTATCGCCTGGCTGAGGATCTGCAGACCAGGCTCCGTTATAGGACACCAGCAGTGGTTTCTTGAAAAGTAAGTTAGTAGTTAGTCAGACTTCGGCTAAAACTCACCTATTTTATTTATTCGAACTCAGGACCTCTCATTGTTAAAGCTTTGCTTTAAATTCTTTTTTTTAAGTTTTGTGTTTAGTGACTGATATTTTGGATCACTTAAATGTTAATAATATTTAAATTGTAAAAATATAAATATGTTTCTGTTACACGATAAACTAAGTAATTTGTGAGTAGCATCACGCGTGAACTTAGTCTAATAAAAAATATCTCTATCTATAAAAACTTACAATTCGTTGGTTTCTTTTGATTGTGATATAATGTTTCCTTTTTCAGTATTCAACCTCGCATGCACGCAGAAGGCGAAGCGTACCGAAGACGTCACAACATAACCTCTCTGCCCGTATTTACAAGGGGTATCTACAGCGATCTACCCCCCGAGCCGCCAGCACCTGTTGCGCCGGCCCATGAAAAACCCGTCTCGCTACAGACTATACTACATGCGAAAAATGCTAATACTAATTCTAACAAGGTAATAGAACAATATATTCCTATTTTTTAACTTAGTCTTAATGTTTGGTTGGATTTAAACAATATTTAAAAATCTCAAATATCTTTCAGCTCGACAATGCAAACGCGTTAAACGCAAACGAGACGGACAGAGAGAACAACATAACATCAGTGATCGGAAAATACAAAACCACCACTTCCCCAATGTTGCCAGCTAAAGTATTCACACCGAAGATGAACTACATGCTCCCAACTAACAACATACGCAACGCGAACAACACAAATCTCAAACCGCAACCGCGAATAATCAACTCGACCTTGAAATCTCACTATGCGGCCAAAACCTCCACCTTCCCCCCCACACGAGGTGCCAATTCCCAAGCCAAACTCACCGGGGTAAAAGCCCAGTTCACTGGCAAAAATAGTTTCCACGGCCGAGCGAATCTCGCCAGACCCGCAAACTATACACACGGTGCCAGTCCGATCAAAACGTTCACAAGAAAAGCTATCAGCGTCACAAAAATCTCGAACGACACGAATACTACTACAACGATCAACAGCGTGACAACTACCCTCTCAGCGTTGACGGAAAACTGTCATTTGAACGGAAAAAACCGTCTACCCTCCGAGACGAATCTCAAGCCCGCCCCAAAAACCCCCGTAGCCAATACCGCGAGGAAGAAGTTGATAGTTCGCTCCAACTCCAGTTCGCGAAAGAAGCTTCCGAAGAGCGTCACAAAGAGCAGCCTCGAAGCGAGCCAGGAGCTATCTTCGAGCGACACAAATATAACGAACATTTCCGTCGATTCCTTGGACTCTCCGTTTCGGTTTAGACGGAAACGGGATAAGTCGAAGAGTCCAGAACCGATGGACACAATATCGAATTCCATAATAACAGCAGATGTAACCCCAGAGAACTACGAAGAGTCCACGAACTCGCAGGGGAACAAACTGTACAAAATAAAGGCGTTGCGAAAGAAGTGTCCCGCTTTTGGGGTCAGTTTGTTGAAGAAGGACGGCGTTCAGACGCGTTCGAGTAGTTGTGCTAGCGGTTCGACGGTACGGAAGAAATGATCTCGAGTTATCGTAGCCCGGTAGATATAGGTGCATAGCACATGTTGTAATAGTTCTAGATTGGGTACGGATGGATTATCCTTTGACAGATTTAGCTGCTGTTCTGGTGCTGGATTAATCTCACAAAACGGACTAATTTATACACTGTACTGCATAGCATTTTTCTCTCACGAAATATATTTTCCAGTTAAACTATCAAAACTAATCCCTTCGACCGATAGGTTTCTTTAGATCCGTACTGACTGACTCGCTAACCCATATAATATCAAGTTCCCTAATATAATAGACTTCAAATTTGGCATAAAAATAGAGAGTGAAAATAACCCCAAACGCTTATCTGCGCGAAAGTGGAAGTGGCTTCCAATATTTTATATTTTTAAGGGGATGCCTATTCGAAGCCTAGAGTCTAGTGGACTTGAGGCGAAATACTTTGTTCATAATTTTGGCACTTTAACAATAACTAAATTGAAAATACCGTGTTTTGATGTAAGAGTTGGGCATTCCTTTTTAGAGTATTACGTTTGTCCGCAAAATAATTAAATCTGTCATCATGTTTATATGAGCCACGCCCATAAGTAGGCGTGTCTAAGCCCAAATTGAGCCTAAATATTTGTAATAATATATATGTTGTTGAATGTCCGATGACTTCAACATTTTGTACTATAAGTAGAAGAATAAGGATTCTTTTGTTATTATTTTACACTGAATATAAATGCCCTTTATATATTCACCAAAATATGATTTTGCTTACTATCTGTAGACTAGTTTTTGATCTAAATACTTTTACTGTTTGACTATTGGCTTAGAACCATCTTTATTTACTTTCTAATAGTTTTTATTATAAATCTTTTTTCGTATTTCATAATATTTGTATGATGATATGCATTGAGTTATTATATTTAGTATGTAAGCTGAAATTATTTTTGTAAAGTTATAATTAATTATAGATTATATTAATTACCATTTTATAGCCAACACTCGTAAACATATGTTCGGTTATTTGCAATATAAAAAGTAGATCTTTCTTATTAACACACATATGGAGTAATGTTTACATTTTTTGATTTTATATATTTTTTTAGTTACATTATATGCAATTTATATTATTTTTATTGAAGAATATATAGTATGAAGACGAATTTATATTATCATATCATAAATTCACGTAAAGGCATCACATAGTGTTGCAATTATTTACCATCGGTTTCTATATCAGAATTATTTAAACCTACATTACAGATATACCAATGATTCTTACTAGATACGCTTCTGTAAGAATTCTTTATGTAGGTATAATGTAAGTATGTTCTAAATGAAATCTATGATGTGTTTACAAATTTGATGGTAAAGTATATACAAAGTAAAAAGAACTAATGATGTGTGAACACGTAAATAGATGAAGTATCAGTCTTGTCCCAAATTTGTAATGTTTAGTGAACAATCACTCTTGTAAGTGAGTGTATATCGAAATGTAACATTAGCCGAGTAAATATAAGACTGTTGTTTATGCCATTTTTAATACTTTATTCGTAGAGTTCGTGCTTACAATATTGCAACGTGTATAAGATAGTATTCATCTCGTTTTTTTTAATTATTTAACATCAATATAAGAAAATGGTCCTTTGAGCCGGATCTGATTTAGTGTTTCAGTGATATTGTAAGTACACCTCTTCACTGTTAATATTCGGACAGCTTTTAAGGTTATCATTGGATTAATAGTAAATACTACTGAAAAAACCTTGTATTGTCGCTGAATTTTTAACAGACATTATTTTGTTGTGTATGAAAACAAATGCCATGTTCTATTGCTTAATTGTGATTTCGTGATCGTATTCATTGTTATAATGTTAAAAAATAACTTCCACTAACTGCGGTGCCTGAGTTATTTTTCAAAGTATACTTTTTGCTTATCATTTTTTTACTAAGTTGTAATCAGCATTAATTTTTAAAATATTGTAATAGTTGTTTAAGAACGTGTTTTTAAGTTACAATGAGCTATTCATAAACAGGTCACAACAAATAATTATATATAACAAAAGCGCATGACAGTTTTATATTCATGAAAAATCTATTTTAGATAAAAAATTGTCGAGGGCGGGATCTAAAACCACTACCATGGCTTTCCGTGCTCTACCAACTGAGATACCTAAGTCGATAACTTGTTAATTGTCTTGTGTGAAGTCTAACTTACTTTTAATTACAATATATTGCAAATATAAAACATGCAAACATTTCACGGCCATCGTTCAGCTTATCATGTTTTCGGGCTGTTGGACCGACGTGAGCGAGAAGAGGTTCTCGACATTTGGCAATCGAGAGCGGACGGCATCATCAGGAGATAGTCCTCGATTGCTCGAATTCGAGTAGTGAGTCCTCTTCGAGCCGAAAAACCAATGAAATGCAGATTGCATGTATGTTTTAGCTTACTTTTTTCAACGACATTTTTCATTTAATACACTAATAGTAAAATAAAAAGAAAATATATCGACATTTTGTATGTGTGCCTACCACCTTACTTGCATATGAATGGCTCATCCTAGGCGTGATAAAGAGGGACTCGGGACCAGAGTATAGAGTATGAACATACCGCAATATGTTTAGATTATTTGAATTTTATATATATGTTGTGATTGAGATATTATCAGTTACTAATGCACCGTTATAGTATGTGTAAAATAACACTTAGCAATGGTGGATAAGCTTGTGCTTAATAAAAGATATATTACTATTTAGTTTGCGTTTTTTTTACATAGTCAGTGTATATCAGTGTGATTCACTATACGAGTGTACAACGAATAGCAGACTTGGAATTAAAACATTACTTTGTCTGAATTATCAATTATCTTGCATAAAAAATAACCGTTTAAAACCGCTTAATTAAAAGTTTATTTAAGACTCCGTAGAATTAAAATTTCGATACGACCTGAACACGACTCGGGGAAACTAAATGTGGGGCTGTAAAATACTGTTTACGCCAGTAGTACACATTTAAATAAAACATTTTAACGGTTAAAAACGCGATATATTTTAAATAAATTAACTAATACAATCGCGTTTTAAAGGGATACTCTTACTTAGTTGAGAGTTACGTTAGCGACCCGCACGTTAATTTGACTAACTTAGCTGCGTTCTTCAGTATATCTTGCGGTGAGGACAAGGGGGATAGCTAGTAGTGGGGCAGATTAAGAAGACAAGGAAGCTTAACCTTAACTAATTTTAGTCATCATGCGCGAAATATCCTGACCAGTATATACTTACTTACTCCGCTGGCACCCAAAGTGAGTCTTGGCCTCCTAAACTAAAATATTCTTAAAACCTTTATTTTTTTGTAAATTTAAACAAAAGAATTAAAAACAAGTGCAGAGTATAAAACATAATTTATAACAGTTCTGTAAAGCTAAAATTCAAATTCGGATACAATAACCACTAATCTCGCAACAGCACTACCCGCGAACTGTGCTCTTTGGTACAAAGACATGGTGAGTTCTAGTTCAGCTACTTGAGGTCCTGGTAGCGAGCAAAGCAGGGACACCACGCAGATGTTGCCAGTCGGCCGCATACTGGAAAGTGTTGAAAAATAAAATGAATATGGTTCCAAAAAAAACAATGGCCAAATTGTGACGACGACAGATATGGGTTATATATCAAAAAATAGGTTATTTTTTTAGGAGTCATAAAAATGTTTTTTTTTTTCCCCGAGTAGTACACATTTTAAACACTAGATAACTAATATATCGCGTTTTAAACCGTTAAAGTGTTTTATTTAAATGTGTACTACTCGCGTAAACTATAGACAGTATATAATGGTTTGTTTAGATTTGGAAAAAGGAAAATAAGATTTATCTTCTGAGTCTGTTTTTAGTATGTATTTGTATGTTGTATTTTATTTTTTCCACATATACGCATTTTTAGAAATGTTATTACTTGTCCTTTATAAATGTATACTTTATAATTGGATACATAAAACTTACTCAAAACAAGATAACTCCGCGGGTTTGACTCCCGGCGAGGCTTGAACATCGATCATGCGCATTTCAAAGCTCACAACGGAATCGTGCCAAGATGGACCGTGCATTGTGAAGAGATCGACCTGAAGAAAAAAAAATCGTGATATTGTATCGTGTACTCCATAGCGCCCCAATCACCAACGCACAGCGCGGTGGGGTTTGGGGCGGGTCATAACTTTCACATGTTAGTAGCATTGATAATATTCTGAAAATTGACGAAACTAAAAACAAGCACTTCCACAATGAAAATACAATTTTAATTACCTAATAACTTACTTGAAAACTTTTTAAAAAACAACTTTGTGAATTTACCACTTCTACTTTCTTGCCCTTGACATTTGGTTGCCTGGAAGAGATCGCTCTTTAGCGACAAGGCCGCCCTTTATTTATAAGCCAGTACATTTGTTTTTATTAATGTAAACCATTCCAGTAGAGTTTGTAAATAAAGTTATAGAATTAATAAAAATGAAATAATATAATATCTATTTTAAATTTAGGTTAAAGCTCTTAAATTATACTTCTAGCCTGTGAATTAAATGGAACAGTGAAACAGACACAAAAGTGTGTTCGTCCTTTGCCCTTATATAAAATCGTTTCCAATACACTTACGCTTCCCAACGGCAAATAGATGTTTGACACGAAGGTGATAAAGTTATAGCTGTAGGTGCTTGGCCTTTGAATGCAATCCCAGTCTGACACTAAACAGGAACGCTGAATGCGGCTGCATTTGCTGCAAATATACAACATGATAATTAACTGTTAGAAGAATACTCTGGTGACGTCATCAAGAAGACGAGATGATATGTGTAATGGCGGATGCGCATCATTTCGACGAGTTTAGTTGGGTGACTCTGTCTCGAGTGACATGTTAATCGGTTTCCATTCAAATAATTCAATGTTGCGCTATTTCGAGGCGGGATTATTTAGTTTTTGTAATTTAATTTAGTTTAGAAATGAAACCAGTTTATAATTATTGCGTTTTTTTTTACTTTCCGCTCTTGGTCTTTAAAATAAACAAAAATCCGATATTGGTGGCGATACACAATTCTCTATCCATTTCGCAATTCGATCTTTATTTACTATTAAGTAGTTGATCGGACTTCTGTGCCCTCCTAGGCCGAAACATTCATTGTGTCCCTGAGATTTTAAGCTAGGGCCTAACATAACTTAATCTACATTATCTCGATTTGCGTTCTACATTGTTTAAATAAAGTGCTAAACATATAATCACCAGTTATAGTATAAACTTATTTAACAATTTATGGGACCGTTCAGGTATTACGTAAGAACTCATGGGGGAGGGGGATGTTTTATTTTGTTATTGTTCGATACATGGGGATAGGGGAGTCCAGTTGATGATCGATATTTATTTACTTTCTGAACCAACTTCCTTATTTTAAAATTAAATATAAATACATTTTTAATGAACAAGTTTAGCTGTAATCAAAGGAGTCTTTAAGAATTTGCTTTCTTTTGTTGTCTTTATGTATGGGGGGTAAATAATTGTACTAAGTCTGTCTGACTGTTAATACTTGAACGGCCACTTAGGGATATTTAGTTAATTAATTTGAAGGTTCAAAAATTAAATTCCAGTATGTTGATTGAACAATAAGAAATTATGACGCTTTATAAAAATCTCACTTACTGTTTTCCTTCTAATTTGTATCCTGGTGGGCAGCGAATGTTGTGACAGTGGTAGCCCCCGCGCGTGTTCTGGCAAACGGAACCAGCCTCTTTACCACACTGCGCTTGACCGTTCTCACATTCATCGACATCTGTAACACGAAATAAATAAAGTAATATGTAAGAAGAAATAAGGAGGATGCATAAAAAAATAAAAAAAAAGTATAGTAAGTAAAAACATAATATGGGAACACAAAATAGACATCAGTAATAACTAAATCTAAAAGAAACCAACATTTGAAGGCACATGTAGTTAGATCACAGGTGCGGGACACCAATTTCGTTCTAAGGCATTTAAATAAAACACTTAACGGTTTAAAACGCCAAATTGTATAAAAAAACTAAATAGCAAAAACGGGCTATAGTTTTCTTTTAAATAACAAACTTTTAACGGCTTAAAACGCTGAATTGTATTGGTATAGGTGATTTTAACTACAGTTTTGATCACTGGAAAATATTGCAAATGTCGCGTTGGGCCATATTTAAATTACTTTGTAAATAAACTTAAGTAATACATTTTGCGATAACCCGTTAAACGTGTTTTATTTGAATTTGTACTTATCGCGGTCTCAAACAGTTTTACATGTAACGTTTACAGGGCCTACCTATGCAACTTCTAGCGTCGTCAGCTAGACGATATCCCGCGGGACAGGCACACCTGTAGGTTCCAGGTGTGTTCACACATCTCCCCCCACACAGGCGGCCTCTACTTCTAGATGTGCCCCATTCCGCGCATTCATCTATGTCTTCGCACGTCCTGTAAGTACACGGATATTTAGTTATTTTTATCTCGACTGTTTCTCCTTCTGTATATATGCCATTTGTTCTTGTTGGCCATGAGGCGTAAAATTTTATGCATACATTGTTAGGCTTACAAGGCGAAAATGTGGTATTACTACTGTAGTATCACAAAGTTAAAAGTAAATAAGGTACAACTTATTTTACAATAAAAAACCTCAACGGTTTAAAACGCGATATATATTAGTTAAACTTGTTTAATTTGATATTTTAACTACGGCCCGACGTTTCGGATGCTCTGCAGCAGCCGTGACCACGGGGAGACAGATAGGTAGGTATCGCATTTTGAATCGTTAGTGTTTTATTTAAATATGTTCTACTCGCGTAAACTACAGACAGTGTTACAACTTTTTACCTATTCTAAACTATTTATGTATGTTTATCTATAAATACATAAAAGTAGAACAACACACATTTTAATTGACTACACTAGTATATTAGCTAACTTATATTGTCTACGACCTGACGTTTCGGACGCTTCGTAGCAGCCGTGGTAAATAAGTTAATTGAACTAAAACCCATAAAGATGAACAATTTTCCCCGTTTTTCCACATTTCCCGCTGTTTATTCGCCCCTATTAGTCACAGCGCGATTTTATAGCCTTCCTCGATAAGTGCTAACCAACACAAAAACATATTTTCAATTCGAACCAATAGTTCCTCGGATTAGCGCGTTTAAACAAACAAACTGTTCAGCTTTGTATAATAGTCTAGATTACCTATTATCGTTTCGTAGCCGGTAACCTCTATTACAGTAGCATCGGTAACTGCCCCAAGCGTTAGCACAGGCTTGTTCGCACAAAGTCGAAGACTCCGAGCACTCGTCGACGTCGACACAAACTTTGTCATTAGACGGAGCGTTGCGGAAGCCCTCCCCACAATCGCAACGGTAGGACCCGACAGTGTTGATGCAGCGCGAGTTGTAGGAACAGGGCTGTGGAACAATTAATTATGAATCGATGGCATTGGAGGTTGCTTCAAGAATCTTAAATGGAGACAAGTAGGTATTCAAAAACTTGATAACTTTGAACTACGGTCCGATGGTACTGATTTATTGCATCTGTGGTTGGTTAAAAGTGTTTCATTTAAACCATAAGTCAAGGACACAAACGTAGTTCGAATAAGATATTTTTTAAATAACATGAACAAGAAAAAATTTCAAGAATCTGACTTTAGTATTGTTTGTAGTATACGCGAGTATTACACATTTAAATAAAACACTTTTAACGGTTTCAAACGCGGAATTAATAAGTTAAACTTATGTAGAATTTTCTTTAAACGACGGCTCGTCGTAGCGGGTGCTTTGTAGTAGTCGTGGTGACGCTACGCTGGTGCAGTTTGGCGAAAATAGCCGGTATACAAAAAAATCCGCAGCTTCACAATTTTGCCACTTGTGGCGATAGCTGGATTCTTTGCCTCGCCAATTGTGATCACTTACACTTCCATATCTACATTCATCTATATCTTCGCAGTGTTTCCCAACCAGACGGTGCCCTGCTGGGCATTGGCAAGAGTATCCACCGTAGAAGTTCTCGCACTTTTGCTCTGGACCACACTCGGACACGTTGCGTTCGCATTCATCGATATCTATAAAAATCGTATTTATTTAATAATTTGTTATTTCAACTGCCATAGCAGACGAAATCCAATGCGACAGTGGCTTAAACTAATTAATACTGTCTGTTGTTTAATATAAAGTGTTTTATTTAGATGTTTAATACTCGCGTAAACTATAGACAGTATTTAGGTATAGGTCTAATAAATATTTTTTTTGGTATTTACCTCGTTTATTCTACATTCCCCATTGTTTCTTCGTTCATATATTTATGATGATGGCGATGATGTTAAAGAGGTGATTAAATGATGTTTTATATCATTCAATCAACCTCTTTGATCTCTCAAGCTAAAACACTAATTATTCAATGCAACATGTAGTTCCTGAGGTTAGCGCAATCAAACCACTCTTCACCTTTATAATAGTAGTATAAGTAGAGAGTATAAAGCTGAAAGATCATTCGCGACACAGGCTTGCCCAACGTAAGGACTTAGGTCATTATCTGGACCATTTATGTATGGAGGAGAATGTAAATTACCTAGGCAATGTCTTTCAGAAGTCAGTTTGTACCCCCAAGGGCAGATGGCGGATATGGATCCGGTGTTTGGTTGCCTTGTGATCGTTGGTCTCATGTAGCGCTGTCCACGCCTTCCATACTGGGCACCTACAGTGATAGTATTGCTTTCAGGAAGGGAATCCGGTTCGCGAGAAGGTGGAACTAAAACAAATAACACTCTTTCGTCACGGGCTCGTTGGTGTTATGGTGAGAATGTAGGGCTAATAATCAAGGGGCAAATATTATGGAAGGTTTATCATGAATGAATTGTTTAATTTTAATAACATGACAAAAAATTTCCCCCATAATCTTACTTTCCTATTACATAAATTTTAAATTTATTTCTTTTATTATATTATTCAATGTGTTAATTGGAACCCTAAGAGGGTTAAGATGTTAGTAATGCATTTATAATTTTTCTAAAACATGACATCTACATATAACATGGGTGGCAAGAATATCGAAATTCCGTCTGTTGTTGTAGTCTGTAGATTTTTGAACATCCTTGGCCGTAATACGTTAATAGCACATTTTGATTTGATGCTTGTCTATCTTGCTCCATTAAAAAAATGTTACCCGAACTGGGTATATCTCCATGACATCTCCGCCCACAGTCACATCGATATCCACCATCAGTGTTCACGCATTCTTCCTTCGGTAAACAGTTTGCTCTGTTTGTGGCACACTCGTCAATGTCTGAAATCATATGAAGAAAAACAAGTGAATTGCGTGATTTAGAAGAATATTTATTTAGTGTTTTATGTAAGAAAACCTAAGGTTCCTAAACGTAAAAAGTAAATCAAAACAATAAAAGAACATAAAGCGTTCTTCATTAACGATTTATGGCACTAGTAAAGATACCTTTACTGTCATACATATATGCAATATCAACCGTATGTTTTAATTCCTTGTAAGCTATTCAAAACTTACCCATACAACGTCCTTGAGAGAAACTGTAGGAGTAGCCTTGATTGCACGAAGTTGTTGGTCGCCAACCACGACTGTTCGGGAGGTAATGCCAGTCGGGTGACGTTGAAGCTATTACGAAAGACATTACGTATATTATACAAAGATAGGTATCTGAATTTAACTCACAATATCCCTAAAACAGATTGTTTTAACATATCTGTTTTAAAGATAGGTTAAAAAAATCTTAGACTATAATAACGTTATGTTTATTATAAGATAAAAGAAGGCAGAGAAGCATACTGTTCACACACACACAATGATCATGTAACATCTTAACAGGATCTGCTGTCGACTTGTATTTTGGCTTCTGTGTGGTGGTCCGCGATCCAGAATTTCGATATTTTTACCACCCATTTAGTATCCAGATTTCCAAATAACGACACCTTGTTTCAGAAAAAATATAATTGATTTAAACAATGTTGGACCCGGTGGGGAGCGAACCCGCGGCCCGTTAACCATACACGATCAGAAAATGGACACTTTAAATTATGACCATCCATGACATCATTTTTGACACCTCACCATTAACCGTGTCGTTTGAAGATAAAGCTGCTGTTCTTAATCAATGTCACGAATTTGTGGTGAAATTGGATCTAAGTATAGTTGAATTAACTCGCTTTCGCAACACACCTGTAGTCACTTCAGTTTCTAAAGTAAACACAGTAGTAGAAGTTGTTGTTTGTTCAGTGGTGCT
Organism: Leptosia nina; assembly: GCA_963661955.1. Classification (NCBI taxonomy): domain Eukaryota; kingdom Metazoa; phylum Arthropoda; class Insecta; order Lepidoptera; family Pieridae; genus Leptosia; species Leptosia nina. The sequence continues at coordinate 5,390,571 of CAVLEF010000008.1, forward strand.
AGTGGTTCTAGGAGTTGTGGAGCTAGTGGTGACTTGTGTGGTGGTGATGGGGACACACCACCCCGAGTCATCTCTAGTAAAGCCCCGAATACACTCGCATTCATAACCGCCAGGTCTGTTTTTGCAGGTTTCAAGATTGCTGCAGATGTGGTGGCCTTCCTCACATTCATTGACGTCTGAAAATAAATTATACTTCGTTTCGATAGGTTCTATTTATTTGAAAATTTATGGATAAGTTTATCAATACTAATGAATTAAAAGAAGAATCATGTAATAACACATAAACTTAGCATAAATGATTATCGAAACGGAACTTTGATTATCGTATAGTACTCAAACACTCATCGGGTTTCAAAAGCCAAAAAGAAACTTGCCAACCACCCTTTCGTTTAATTGACACAATAATTTTGAATGCATACAACGAATAGTTCATAGATCTCCAAAAAATCTTACCAACACACTCTCCTCTTTCGTTTCGTTCAAATCCATTTAAGCAATGTACCAGATTTGGATCAAACGGTGTTTCAACAGGATCTCGGCCTATTACATTTGTCCATTTATCTTTCGGAATATCCCCAGTCTCAATATCATAAGTTCCATCTGGTGCTTTATCTTTTTCGATTACATTTATGTCTGTTGGAGCTGTAACTGTCACTTCGATAGGAGTAGTCGGTCTTCTCGGGTAGAAATGTGGTCTTCCATTATCCGGTCTTCTATTTTTGGGTGTAGTTGCTTCTGTAGTATCTTGAATATTTGGTCGATACTGTGGCCTTCTATTGTTGTTAGGAGGTTTGCTTTCTGTTGTTGTTTCCTCTGGTCTGCTGCTTGGCCTTCTATTATCTGGGACATTAGGTAATCTATTTTCTGGTCTCTCTTCAACATTATTAAAGTCACTTTCATTAGGTGTTCTAACACCATTGTTATATGGACTTTCTGGTTTAGAATCATCAATTGATTTTTCTGTAGTGCTTGTGGTCGTTCTGGAATAATATGGTCTTCTGTTTGGTCTAGGCGTTGCCCGTGGGTAATAGGGATTTCGTCGAGGAGGTTGATACGGTCTAGGGGTAGTCCCTATGGTAGTAGATGCTGTTGTTGGGCGTGGTGTTGTCGTAGATGTTGTTGTGGACGTGGACGTAGACGTGGATGTTGATGTTGAAGTAGAGGTTGATGTAGAAGATGATGAAGTTGGAGGTGAAGATTGTTTTGGCGGGGGATTATTTGTGTTTTCTTCTTCCCTAAAATTTATAACTACTTTTTAGAAAACATATATTATTAGCTATCATGTGCACTGTTAGGTATTATCTCTTTTTAAGACCTATTTTAGCGTTATATATTTGATATGTATATCTTATTTTGATATAAGAAAAAATAAAAAGCAAAATGAAAACTAAACGCTAAATTTGACTACGACCCGATGTTTCGCATGCTTTGTAGCAACCGTAGCCATAGGGGACTAGAGTGGCGTATATCGCTTTCGGATCAGTTAAAAACGTTTTCTTTTATTTACAAAATAAAAGAAAACGCAAAAAAAAATTATACTTACTCCGAATCATAGTACTCATATTCGTACAGGGGGGGTGGAGTTGTACTCGTTGTACTGACAGCACGTCGAGTGCAAGTAAAAGATCCCAATACATTCAGACAATTTAAACCTCTCTCGCAGTTATCCAGCTTTAACGCACATTCATCAACATCTGAAATAAATAAAAATCGGTGAAAAAACTTTTTTTTTTTGTGCACTGAAAATATATATATTTTTTTTAATTTTGACATAATCATCGTGTTTACTAGTGTAGCCCTTTCATTTGGAGGGGGTTAAGGAAATATAATAATCCGCCATTTTGTATCGGCGGCCATCTTAGATTTATAATGTGTATGATTTTATTATATTGTATTGTCATCGAAATCAAACGTGTATACCAAATTTCAAATCACTCTGACAACGGGGAGATGCTTAAATTAAAATTTTTAATTTTGACCCAAATAAATAAACTCCGTACGGGTAGATAAAACCCGATTAAAAACATTGGAATATTGTCATCTATATGTATACAAGACGGCAATTAGAAAGAGGCTGTATGTATACTAAATTAAAAAAGTATTTTTAATGTAGAGAGAATAGAAAAAAATATTTCAAATCACTCTTCTTCTAGCTACATGTCAGCGCTAAACATCACCATCGAAAGAACTAGAATAACCTTTTCACGAATTAGTGTCAAATGTCAAAGTACAAGAATCTTGTCTCTGATGTTCATATTATATTATTTTAAAATCAAATATTTCTTAGCAATATTAGAATTGGTTATATTTTGTTTATTAACCATTTATGATGTGAATTTAAGCTAACAAAATTACAATAACTTGATTATGAAAAGTTGTATGTTAAACATTAGTATTTTTTGCTTAATATAATTGTTCGTGTGGTAAACGGTAAATTTTATTTAATAGTACGAACCTACACAAGATCCCGACGAAGAGTCCAATTCAAAACCGTTCTTGCAGCGACACTCGTGTCCACCAAATGTGTTGATGCAATTTTGAAACTGATCACATAGATGTGTGCCTTCGCGACATTCGTCTATGTCTATAGAAAGAAATAAAAAGTACATACTTTAGAAACATTTCAATTCAACTGAAGTTCATGTTCGGGCTCGCCGGTCTAATGTTAGTAATGTATTCAGTAGTACATATATAAATAAAACACTAACGGTTTTAAACGCGAAATATAGCCGTGACTACGGCTGCTGCAAATCATGCGAAACGTCGGCCCGTATTTCAAATAATTTGTAAATAAGTTTAGGTACCTAATCCATTTCAAGATTTCAAACCGTTAAAGTGTTTTATTTTTATAATCGCCGTAATCAAGTTTCAATGATATTTTTATTATCAATTTATAATTTATTTGAAATCGTGGTTGGAATATCGAAATTTCATTCGAGGCAAAAAGAAGAGTTCACTCATGAAAATCCCGTGGAGTTTAAATGCGTTTGGTCTCAATCAACGGATCCCCAAATAGCCAAAGCCAAAATGTAGGTTGGTAGACATGACTTCTTGTTTAGATGTTATATGGCTGTATATCTTCTAACATCAAGTAAATTTTTGCTAGTCTATCCTCCTCTATTGCAAAAACATAATATTTTATATTTTTACCTTCACAAACAGTTCCACCGGGACGCACTCGAGTTCCTTCTTGGCACTTCTTGGTGGCTAATCTGCGATTAAAAATGTATTAAGCAACAGAAAAAAACATGCTGTTTATATTTATTTAAATAAAACACGTTAACGGTTTAAAACGCGATATATATATAGCAGTTAAACTTGTTTGAGAATTATTTTTAAGTACGGCCCGCCGTTCCGGATGCTTTGCAGCAGCCGTGGTCACGGGGAGACTAAAGATGGAGGATGTCTCTGACGTCAAAGTAAAAATTGCTACGCTAGCGCCATCTGTTCCGTCGAAGTTGGTATTTGGCGAAACTGGCTGGGTCCTTGCAGAATTGACTCACGGTGTCTTCGCTTTTGCCGGTATGCTGTTTTTTGGAATCCATCACTTGGTATTGCTGAATTAGACGTAATATTTCTCTAACTCATTCAGTATACTAAAGATGAATGTTAAAATTTCAAAGCTTATTTGAGTATTAAAACATTGTCATTATACTTTACTTGGGCAGTGTGGAAATCTTCGATTTGCAGTTATAAGCACCGGGTAGGTTGACACAAACTTCACTACGTTTACAAACTTCAAGGCTTTCCTCGCATTCATCTATATCTGTAAAAATGAAAATTTTCCACATGTTATTGCGCATGATGGAACTATATAAATTAAAAATCGATTATAAATTGAAAAAGATTTTGGTATAATGTAAATATGACTCGATAGCTCAATTGATTAGAGCAACAGCACGGAAAGCTGTGGATGCCGGTTCTAGTCCTGTTCCGAGTCGTGAATTTTTTCAATTGATAATTAATATGGTTATATAACACCAAACTTTACAGAAGTATTGAACCTGGTGGTAGCCCTACCTTCACAAATGCCAGTTCGAGCGTTTACTTTAAAACCTGGAGCACATCGCTTAGACACGTGGTCCTGACAGAAGTAACTGCCGTGGGTATTGATGCAGTGTTGGGAGAGATGCTGACAGTCGTCCAATCTTTCGTCACATTCATCAATATCTATAAAACGCATATTTATAATGGTGTAGATTGTAGGAGTTAATTTATGAGGGTGGGTGTTCAATCCCGATAGAGCATTTTTGTGCTGGTTAGGACTATTATAAAACATCGTGTTATAACTAATAAGAGCAATAAAACAGTAGGAAACGTGTAAAAACGGGGAAACTTTATACACTTTTGTTGGTTTCCGATGCGTACGGTGCGAAAACGGTTCAAGATATCAAAAAAAATATGTTGAAGGAATGATTCCTTTTAAAAATGATCTAAAAGGTTGTGCCGCGATACTTTATGTCTATTTTTTAAGATTAACTAGCAAGAACGACGGGACGCGACCGACCAACGTGTCGGGTAACTGTTTAAGCTTATAAACATGAAGAGGAGGTTTGGAAAAAGGAGTCTGGATGCCCCAAACTTTGCGGCGAAGTCACTGACACAGCTAGTTAAAGAATGAAATTCGGAATAATAGGTAGAGTTGAGGAGGTCCTGATCAGAAATATATATTGTCAACTGTATCAATATAATTATAGAAGAAAGAGAAATCTTACCTAAACATTCATCATCTTCCCCAGCTCTAAACCCAGGAGGACAGATGTCGTTCTTAACAGCTGGAGTCACAACAGCCTCTGTGGTAGCACCGGGATTCGCTTCTATAGCTGGTTTCCCAGGTTTACCAGCACACTTGAAACCACCTATTGTATTCTCACAAAGATACTTAGGACACGGTGGTCGTGGTAACTGGCATTCATTGATATCTAAAACAAATAAGTCATTAGCAGCAAGATTCAAAAACAAAAAAGTTAGCAGCGTCATTACAAAAATTTTCACGATCTTACCATCACATACTTGGTTAACAACATTTCTCTTGAAACCCGCTGGACAGCCAAGTCCAACTTCTCTCTTCTTCAGCGGCACACAACGAAATGATCCTTCTGTGTTATGGCATACAGTATCTGCTGCTAGGCACAAATCGTCGATCGCCTCAGCACATTCGTTTATATCTAAACATTACTTGAAACATTATTTTTACTTGTTGACCATGACCGCTGATGTACATACATAAGCTGTCGTGGCCATTAAAAAAATCAAAGTCACAAACTAGCGAGGTTCAAACCCTCGACACGATGATCCATTTTTAATTTTTGGAAAAAAAATTGACGGGCTCGATGGTGTAATGGCGTGTAATAAACGGGTCGCGAGTTCGACTCCCACCGGGTCCAACACTTTTCTAATTTATTTACGACTTCATCTGGATATTTAATGGGTGGTAAGAATATGGAAATTTCGACCAATCACGATCCACCGTCCACTGATGAATAAGCCAGGATGGTTGGATCACTTTTCGGTTTCAGTCTTTGAATTTCCGAATATCCAAAGCCAAAATAGGTTAACAGTGCATCTTGTTTAGATTTCACCTACCATGAACCTTCCCTACTCTCATTACAAAATGTTCTATAAAAATATTTATACCATAGTCATGACTAGGCAAAATGTACCTTTGCAAGATTTTTTATCAGCCTGGAGCCTGTATCCTTCATGGCACTCGCAATGAATGCGATCGTGGTCTACCTTACATATGTGATCACAGGAGTTCTTCTTGCACGTCTCTTTGGGATTCGTTTTTGGCGTGGTGATTTTCTTTGCTTCTGTCGTAGTTTCTTCTTCTGCAGCTGCCTGAAAAGATTATTTAAGTTCAGACACAACTAAATGAGGTTCCAAATATCTTCCATCATTTATTTCATTAAGTCACTCATTGTTTAAAATTCAAGTATCTACCTTTAATGTTTATTAAGTAACTATATTAACCAACTCAACATTTGGCATATTTTATATATTACACGACTCTACAAAAAAAATTTCGACGACTTTTCAACTGCAGACGTTCGTTCTCTTTCAAGTCATTTAATATCCACATTTCCAGACGAAGATTAACTTGTTTCAGTGAAATTGTAAATTAATTAGAAAAATGTTAGAACCGGTGGAAATCGAACCCACGTAGATTACTAGCCATTACTTCCATTAAATCAACGAGTGCGCCAATTAGCCGCGAGAGGAGTAGCGAGTTGGTATCCCGGAAAAACATTATTAATTATATGAATGTGGTTTTAGAAGATCTAAGTTAAGCATAACATACCATACAACACTGGTAATAAGCGTTCTTCCTGAGAGCTGCAGTAGGACTGTAATAGTCTTCCGAGGGTTCTCCGCATCCAAGTTTTCCTTGAGACTCGCCCGAGATTTGTCCGAATGTACATTCATTGCAACACATCTGCAAATTGTATAAATGATAAGAATTAGTCTTGAAGGGCCGCCATTTTCGAATATTTCAACATTAACTCTATTAAAGAAATATCCTTAATTTGTCTAGAACAGTGGCGTAGCTATCGTAGGGCCAGTCCACCAGGGCCCCGGAATTTAGGAGCTCTCTAAGCTTATCTTTAAGAAAATGTAAGCGTAGAAAAAAGATTTTTTAACGGTTCTGTTTCTATTTATAATTTTGGAGGTTAATTTAATTCAAGCTATGCTAAAAGAGGAAAATGAGAACCCGATTCTTTCTTGAGCCCTAGGAGTAGGTATGTAGACCCTTGTCCACCTAGCTACGCTACTGGTCTAGAATAGACTGGTATTTTTTCACAAGGGTTAAATTGCCAGCCTAGTTTAGTTCTACGCACTACAAATAAAAAGATAACACGTGAATTCTACACAGTACTAAATTTATATAACAATTTAAAAATCATTGACAAGACGTACCTAATTCAAGGTATTTTTAAATTAAACACTTTGAACAGTTTAAAACGCGAGAGTTATTAGTTAAATCATTTATAATTTAATTTAACTGCGTCTGGCGATTTGAATGCTTTTTTGCAGGAGTAGTGGTCGCAGCAGTTACAAAGTTAAGAAATAAATATCGAATTTAAACCGTTAAAAGTGTTTAATTTAACAATACCCTCCATTATAGCTACGTCTATGATACTTCTGCTATTACCTTTCCAATATCACTGGATGGTGTATTACATTGCTTCGACTCTGCCAGTTTCACTCCAAGAGCGCATTCCTTTTTCTGTCTGAAATACAGTTTGATGTTGATTCAGTAATGCTTTGAGTAAATAATGTGTTATAACTAATTAGACCACTTCTTCGATTTTCATAGTTATGCAAGGTGGTTAGGTTAGTCATAAGTTCGCTTAAAAGCAATCTCTTTTAACCCGTACAATCGATCTTTTTATTTAAAGACAAAACAAAATTACAAATAATAGAAACAGTCATTTGTAATTTTGCTTCGCGAGTAACGTTGTAACGTGTCATGGATGGTTAAAAGAAAGTTGCTTAAAAGCTTTTAAGTGTGTAGTTCATGACTGCCTAGCATTGTCGGATAGCCCGATAAAATACTCGAAATAAACGTCTTTTAGAACGGTCAAACTAACTCAAAATGAGCAGCGATGGAATCGATCAAAATGGATTGCTTTTGGAAACGCAGTAAGTTAAATACTGAACGTTAACCGCTAACGCGATTAACCGTTCGTGACTAATATTGACTTTGAACAAGATTCAGTCGCGTCACGATTCGAAATATACTACGGTGGGCACATGACTGTATCTCCCCACCAGAAATCCCTACCCCGACGTTATTTCAAAATAACTGGTTGTCAATAAGATTCCGTCGTCGCTCAATGACAGTTTGTCAAACGTCATTCCATTTTATCGATACCTAAGTCACAAAGACTATTTGATGTTACCGCTTATCCCTTATAGGTGTTAAACAAACTATCCAGTCGATATAGTTATAAAAATAGTAAATTTAATAGACGTTACATTCTCATTTCAGGTTCACCCTGCTTATAATTTCCACATCCGAAACGTTTCATGACTAACTCCGAGAAATATAATAAATACTAACTGCTGCTGGTCCTCACAGCAACTTGTTAACGCAGAAACGCACGTTTCTCTTTGGTCATCCTCGATGTCGTCTGACGGCTGAGCGCCAGAACACGAGTCTGCAGTCTGCGCGTACGCCTGGCCTTTAGTACAGCATGCCTCTGTCACGTCTAATATTTCCTCTGAAGTTAAAGCTGTAATGGAAAAATAAAAGCATCATAATACGTGGAAATAAGTATAAGCAGTTTTCTAAACAGTCTATTCAAAAAAGTTAAGTTTAAAACGGATATTTCGCGTTTACAAATCACTTTTGGAAACGAAGTAAGTTCAATACAGTGACGGAACCTTATAACGCAAGCGTGACTACTAATGACTCAGAACAAGACTCCTCGTGGGTACGGCACTCTGTCTCACCACCAGAATACCTACACCGTCGTTGTTTCAAAATAAGAAGTTGTCCATAACCTTGTGTCATATTTCAATGACAGTTTGTCAAACGTCAATGCCACTATATCGACCATACATACATGCGATAAGTATTCCTATTTCTATATCTGCCAGAAGTAATTTATTGTTGAAAATCGTTAGATACAATATATATTATACTTACAAACATATAATATAGTTATGTTATAGAGTATATGCTATTTACAGACGTGTTTATATACAACATATATACTAACCTACGACCTACGACCATCTTAAGTGGGACAATGTCGTTTAATAAATAAATACTTGGAATTCAAGTGATGGGTAAATTGGTACGGATGCCTTTTAGATTACCTAGAGTGAGAGGATAATACGAGCATAAATATTAATGAAGGTTGACGAGACTTGTAAACATTAAAATAAAACAGTTTTGACGGTTTGAAACGTTAACTTCGAGGCGCAACACTTGAACTTGGGGATCGGAATCATCGATTTGTAGATAAGAGATATATTTCACATTTTAAGCCATCAAAAGTGGTTTTATAAACATTATTGTTTTGTCTGTATAAACACTTAGGCACAATCTCAAATTTAACAAGATGCGCTAGCTAACTAACCTATTTTGAATACTGTCTATAGTTTACGCGAGTAGTTTACACATTTAAATAAAACACTAAAGGTTTAAACGCGATATAATAGTTAAACGTATTTGAAAATGATTTTTAACTTCGGCCCGACGTTTCGGATGCAAAGCATCGTTTTAAACCGTTAAAGTGTTTTATTTAATAACCTATTTTGCTTTCAATATTCGGAAATTCAAAGTCTCGATTATACATCCTTGTACATGGCTAACTAGACTAACGAGCTGCCAAATCAAAAAAGCTGGAAATCAGTTGTCTGTAAATAAAATAAAATTAGTGATACAAAAATGTGTTCGTCTCACATTTTATCAACACTATAATAACATCTGCCCTATGCATTAAATGTTGTGCTGGAATTAACATGCTATTTCAAGGAAAATATTGTTGTATTTTCTAAACATTATTTAAACAACTCGACCATACAGTTTTATTTGCGACTAGAGATAATCTTTGTGACCTTACAGATGCACCCTGCTCGTTAGATAAACATTAAACTTACTTTAATTCAATAACAATGTTTAAATAAAATAGTTTTGACGGTTTAAAACGCGAAATATATTAGACAAACTTATTTACGTGTCTCCTAGAGACTACGGATGCTGCAAAGCACTCGAAAAATGAGGCCGTAGTTAAAATAATTTGTAATTAAGTTTAACTTATACATTTCGGGTTTTAAACTGTTAAAAATACTTTGCGTAAACTACAGACAGTACTCAATGACAATATTTAATAGTAAACGAGTTCATAAAATAACAGTCCGCAAGGTAAAGAAGACCTCCTCGGAAGCAGAAGGGATGTGATTTATTGTTTGCACTAGCGGTTCTGTGTTTGATTCCCGGGGAGTTAATAAACTGTTTCGATCAGATCGATACAGCATTTTTACGAGCTATTTGCTTTTTTTTTACTTTTACATATTAATGGAGAAAGTAAAAACTATACGTTAAGTGTGCCTTTTCGAACACCTGATGGTAGCGGTTGCATCACTGGCACCGTAACGCGTTACGTATGTAGGTTCTACTAATTTTACTACTGTTCTAATTCAAATGTCAAGCTTGGGGCATCTCTGAAAATAGCGTTGTGATAGGTAGAAAAGCTGAAGGGTCTCCCCACACATACATCTTAAAGTATTGTATATTTGTTTAATTGTATGTGAAATAAATTTCATATGGTATTATAGTAGAGGTATAGTCGATTAATTTATCATTAATTTATTCAGCGATTGCTTATATTCTTGTGATCGATATTTTTTACATATTATCGCAAGATTTTCCATGATAAACATTTCATAAATCTACCATTGCATTATCAAACAGAAACTCTGGCAGTCGACTTTCATAGGATACAGGAATATCATGTGTGAAACCCCGTTTCTCCGTCGTGGGGCATGGGATGAATACATTTCTATGTCCGTTTCACTGATCTGTTCTTTAACAGGCAAGTAGTTGATCAGACTTCTGTGCCCTGCCTAACCGAAACATTTGATTGTTTCGCTGGAATTCGAACCCAGGACCTCTCGCGCTTAACGCAATCCTAGGCAATACGTTTAACCATTTGGCTACAAAAGCAGCCAGGAATATCATAAGATATTTATATATGTTGAAATAAGTCCTGTTATATTTGATAAAAAGTAAAATACTACAGCCCTGTATATAATACCGAATCGCTGTCTATTTTTTTTTAATCACACATCGCTTTTTTCATCTGTGTACGGTTGATCGCGACATGAAATTTTGAAATTTCTATAAACAATTCAATGCCTAGATTCTTCAGACATGGTGTGAGTTATAAAGATCACTAGCTGTACCGGAAAACGTTATTTTGTTGTTTGCAAGATTAATTATACAACTCTAATTAAAAATACATCAATTTGACTAATTTTAATTACCATAAAAATGGTTCATAGAAGTTACCTTAAAAGATAGCATATACAGTCGCGGACATTTTTTTAGTTCATTCAAAGAATAATTTTCTCAATTTCACACACTATCCACCGTATCTTTGCTCCTATCGAAGAATTTATCAATTCGCATCAGTAGTTCCTGGGATCGGCGTGAAGAAACAAACCCTATAATATTAGTATAACGTTATAGGTTTCAGAATTTGAATCTACGAAATCAGTAGAATCAACGACCAACCAACCCCTCATAAAAAGTTTTAATAATTTAAAAACTTATATTTTTACACGTTATTGCATATGATGGCACTAAATAAATTAAAAATCGATTATTTATTGAAAAATAATTACGACACGATAGCTCCATTGGTTAGAGCAACAGCACGGAACGCTGTGGCTTCCGAATCAAGTCCTACCCGTGTCGTAATTCTTTTTTAAATTCATAATTGCTTTTTAAGTTAAGATTTTTTATAAATAAATATCAATCATAATTACAACTAACTATCAACATACTCCCTGTATCCCATTATCTTTCGCTGAGTCAAACACCGAGTAAATCCGGGGGCTTAGACACTCGATACTCGTGTTATCGCCTATACGGGTTCCGGATATAGCCAGGTCAACGTTTATTCCAATTAATTAATCTATTATGTGCCTATTAACTGATTACTTCTACTCTATTCTGGTACACCACTCTCATCGAAAGGGTGCTGTGAGGCTTATCGAATTACCACTATTACACATACCGTCTATAGTTTGCACGAGTAGTACACATTTAATCAAAACAAATTAACGGTTTAAAACGCGATCTATATTACTTAAACTTATTTGTCAATTATTTTAACTAGCTGCAAAGCACCCGAAACCGGGCCGTAGTTAAAATAAGTTTCGAATAAGTTTAATTAATACATATCGCGTTTAAAACCGTTAAAGTGTTGTATTAACATATTACCCATATTCACAACTGGCTTACTTGACAAACGTTCTTTTGCCATATAAAGTATTTTAACCAAATAAACGGTTCTTGTGAGTCAATTTTAAAAGAAATAGAATTTGAAAGAAATCATAGAAAAGATAGATCACTTTCAAAAGAATCATTCTTTCATAATTTCCTAGTTTTTTTTAGTCGTTTGCGCGGCGCACGTAACGGAAGTCATCTAAAATAAATAATTTTCCCCGTTTTTCCACATTTCCTCTGTTTCTTCGCTCTTATTGGTCGCCTGATGATTACCCTAAACCCCTTCTTGAGAAATAGTTCATCCAATTAGCGTGATCAAACAAATAAACAAACGCTTCAGCCTGCATTAGTATACAATATTCCTTTGTAATTTTGTTACAATTCTGCGAGGAAAGATTATGTCCTTTTTTCTTATCTAGATATATCTTTGACCTTATCTAATTAATGTTTCTTGAACGACACCGATAGAAGGACCTAAGGATAGACTAGAAAAAAAGTTAATGATCCTATTCTTAAGTTATTTTAACTACTAAACACCCAAGACGTCGGGCCGTATGTAAATAGTATCATAACTAATATAATACGCGATTTACACGGTTTTAAGCGTTTTATATAAATGCGTTTTACCGATGTAAATTGCGAGACAATATAAAATGTCTGATTTACAGATTGAAGCAAAACAAGCATAAAATAAGTAAGGCCTCAGGGATTTTTATTTGTCATTTGTATGTGCATCTGTTTAAACATCGGATAATTGTATTTCGCAGTAGGAAGGCCATCGTCGTGTTAGATGCAGATGTGTAAACATTCTGATAACGCTACGATTGGATTAATGAAGTCCTAAAACCTCTAGGCTAACACCATTCAATGTTTTTTTATTGATGGACAGTGTGTAAGCTGCTTAGTGATTCTCTAGCTGATTGCTTATTCTAATAGGCACTAATGTGTAAGGTCCCATTATTATGGCCATATTTAACACGCTGTTAGCGGTTTAAAACGCGGTATGTATTAGTTAAACTTATTTACCATTTTTTTAGCAACAACCCGACGTTTTAAATGCTTTGCAACAGCCGTGGTCATGGGGGAAGTGTCGTATCGCGGTTGCAAAGCAGTTTGTAAATCAGTTTACTTATACGTTTCGTGTTTTAAACCGTTAAAAGTGTTTTATTTAAATGTGTACTATAATTTTACATCAAATCCATAGTAACAAGAAGATTATTCGAATTATGTGTCTAACACGAGTAAAACTATGTTTTTAATTTGTCGAGGTTTGAATCCCGGATACTTCGAAGTACTGTACAAATGTAGTACCACCTACACTAGTGGCAACTAGAGAGAAGTGTCATAGATAATTATTATGCGGAGAAATATAAATCTAAGAATACCAATTTTTCGAATGAAACTACTATAAAACCTTTATTAGTTGAAAATGACGAATTTATCATAGTCTAGATTCGTTGATCTTGGTTTTGGTTATTCGTACGTATACAACAATTTTACATTGTAACAAAATTTAAAATAAAATTATCTTATTATATGTACCTATTGTTTTCTAAACATTTTTAAAATCGTCTTGTTTTGGTCGAAAATTTCGATAGACGAAGTAATGTGAATAAAACCGTTAATTTAAAAATTAAAGACCTCTCAAATATTTGACAAACTTACCGAAAACACAGTTCTCCAAAAGCACACACAGCACAAATATCACAAGTGTGAATTTCATTTTAATAAATAAACACTTAACTAGCTTAGAATAAGTTCAAGACGCGTCATCGCTGTGCCCCGGCCAATAGAGTTATGGGTCACGGTGCGATAACTTTTCGCCATCTACAACTCACAGTATCTTCTCTGTCTACATACTATGTGGACCACGGTCTATTTATAACAATATTATATAAATTCGAGTAAACCTTTTTTTCATTACAGATGTAATATAAGTATATAGTAAGGTGGCATGAATCTGCATATCTATACTATTAAATAAAGTTGAAGAGTTCGTTTGTTTGAACGCGCTAATCTCAGGAACTACTGAATCCAATTAAAAATATCTTTTTGTGGTGGGTAGATCATTTATCGAGGAAGGCTATATGCTATAAACATGTGACTAATACAAGCGAAGATGCAGCGAGAAGGTGAAAAAATTTTTTCATCATTATGGGATTACTAGATACTCAAGAAATATGTATGAAAGAATGATTTCTCTCTTCGAATCATCTAATAAATGTCTGCAACAGTATTCGCCTGTCTTTTAAGTTAACTAGCAAGAACGAAGGGACGCGGACAAAGTCGTCTGACACAGCTAGTATAGAGTCACTATCGATCTTATTAAAAGGCAAGTTTAACACTGCCGTGCCCGGTTGAATGTCCATTTATTTAAGAAGCATTATGTAATTCGGCTCGAACACAAGGTTCGCGTTTAACCACTGAGCCACGGTGGCATACATACTTGCTATTAATAATTAGCGACAACTCTAAGATCTAAGTCTAGAATATGGAAATGCTTCCTGTGCAGTTGTGCAAGCAAATTGTGTGTGAATCGGATGCGCATGCGCATAACATTGATTTACATTACGTGACATCATTGAAATGACAAGTAATCTTCCTTAACACTTGTGTAATCGATCGTATAATCTTTTAACGGTTTTAAAATTGCATGTTTTGGATGACCAGCCGTAAAGCATCTGAACCGACAAGGGTAAAATGTTTAGCGTTTTGAACCGTTAAAAGCTCAACGGTTATGCCACAGATCAGAATTTCGTATGTGGATGAGTCATAACATTTTTTACAAGGACATTGTAAACAAAAAGGTGTAAGAATAAAAAAAAACTTACCAAGAGCGAATCGACTTAGCGCAGAGTTCCGCACTATAGACACTACACAGCTTCACTGTTGTTAACTTTGAGTTTCTCTATTTTTAGTTTAGTTTTCGCCTAAATATATATTCATTTTAAAGTAAAATCCAATAACTATTCACAGTGTTTTGAGAACTACACAGTTATTTTTATCATACATAAGAGAAAATAAATCGGTTTGATGTATGTAAGCATTCCAATCTTTTTTAAAATGTATTTTGTTATTTGTGTTTGGTGTATCTATACTACTATTAAAGCTGAAGAGTTAGTTTGTTTAAATACTATATGTAGTTTACGCTAGTAGTACACATTAAAATAAAACACTTTAACGGTTTAGAACGCGATATATTTTAGTCAAAATTGTTTGAAAATTATTTTTAACTACGGTCCGGCGTTTCGGGTGCTTAGCAGCAGCCGTGGTCACGGGGAGAACATCGGGCCGTAGGTAATAATCATTTTCAAACAAGTTTAACAAAAATATATTGCGTCTTAACCGGCAAAAGTTTGGTTTGTTTGTTTGAACGCGCTAATTTCAGGAATTACTGATTCGAATTGATTTATTTTTTCATAGACCAATAGTAGCGAATAGTGGGAAATGTGCAAAATCGGTCTCTCTATTATTTTCTTCGTATGCTTATTCTTTTTTCTATATCTTCTCCCCCTGGCAAAGTATTAACATTTAAAATGACATTTGACAAAACCATTTTGAAAACCTTAACATTTCATTTATTGTTATGTACTGAGGTAATGTTCCTCTTTATGATAACTTGGCTTTGGTATTTCTAGTTTATTGCCTTAGGACAATTTATCTTTACAAGCTTCACCAATATTGTGAGGCGAAACAAAGAGAAGAGAAGAGAGAAAAAAGGAGGAGAGATAAGACAAATACAATTGTTTTTGCGTACGATTTTATTACGAAAAAAATTGTGGAATTCCATTTTCTCTTGTGGAGAATGGGGCGAACATATTTCTGTTATACTGTTCTGTCATATATTTTTTTTACAAGTACAAACAAGACATTGTTCCTAATTTGTGCCCTGCCAGACCGATTTAGTGTTTACTGGGATTCGAACTTACGACCTCTCTAGCTTACCGCATTACTCTATTAGCAAAGCAACAATTTAATTACTTTTAATAAAATTTTAGCAAATACTGTTATTAGTAAATGTATATACTTTTTATGTAAGGCAAACACGATAATGAATGAAATCGAATAAAACACATAATATGATTATATAAATTAAAAATATATTTTACATTTAAAAAAATGACGACACGGGCGAGAATTCGCTATCATCGGATCAATTGAGCTATTTTTCTAACCAATTGAGCTACTGTGCCATTGATACATGCATCTCTTGCGCAATGTAATTTCGACCTTAATGCTCACAAATTTTGGTTCAATGTCTTATACTTTGCTCATCTAATCATTGGAGATGAAATTACAGAGATGAATGTTTTGATATTATATCGATTTTGAAAGGTTAAAGTTTTTCGATCTAAAATAGATTTTTTATTTATAATTTTTTTTTTTATATTAAAGTTTACAACTAAAAAAAAAAAAGTATATTCTTGCTAAGCAAGTTGCATTATTATTATGTCTTGAACTAAGAACTACTTAATTCAACACATAGAACTGAATTCTTCTATTGGAGATCTTTGTCTCGCTTAAAACTACGCTTAAACCAGTATAAGTCACAGCACGGATGTTTAGCGCTAAACGAAGTGTAGAGGGGACAGTTGCGCATCTGTACAATCGCACACCTAATTGATTGGAAAACATGACTATACTCGAGAAGCAAGCGAAGCGTCATATTGGTCCGAGAAAGACAATACTATTGGGGAACCAATCCACGCTCGCGCGCACGACATTCACTCGCCCCGCGCCCGCTTCCGTCCCTTCGATACCTTATTTTTGACTTCTGCGCAGGATTCGTTCAACGCTAAAGATCCGCGTCGCTACTTATAACAAGAACTAAAATACTTGAAAGAATATTTCCTATAATTATTTGCGTATACTTCTGTTCACTTTTCCATAAATATCAGGGAACGCGTCTTTGCAGTATGGAAGTGTATTTCTCAGTTTATCGTACAGCGTATGGTCGAACATCTGTCGAAATTCTTCTTCAGTGGTGTATGTATCCGCGTAGAGCATTTGAAAGCCCCGCTCTTGGGTCACAAAGCTTTCAATACTTCTGGTTGAAGATACCTGAAAATAAAAGTTAAATTAAACACCTGTAATGCTTTTTAGCAGCCATGGGATTGAAGGTAGTAGTGGGAGACATTAGGATGTCAAAGTTAGCGCGATGCAAACAATTGAAAGAAGTTAAGAAAATCTTGTTTGTTTGAAAAACTTATCCATGTCTTTCTTACATGACATTTGAACGAAGGTGTAGTATTTCACGTCAAGTTTGCCATATCTCAAGATGCGCTAGAAACCTATTTTGGCATTGTTTATTAAAATCCAGAGGAAAACTGAAAAGTGCTTCTTGTTATGTCTTTTCCATATACTGATTCAATTAGATTACAATATATGTACTAAAATTTTTAGTTCAGTTTAGAAATATATGAATCCTGGTGGTAATCGATCAGATTGTTGATGGTTGTTGATATTCATAGCTGCCGTTGGACAAGCTTAACACCACAATTTTAACTTTAAAGTAAAATTCTTATTTATATTACTTAAAAAACAAGTTAAAAGTATTGTACTTACAGTTTCAAAACTTTCAGCTTTGGGTACTCCGTAAACACCTATGTCGACGTACATTTGCCAATCTCCAGATGGGACTTTCAGCTGTCCAGGTTTGTTCAACAACTTGAACGGGCACAGCCATATGGGATATACCTGAATTAAATATAAACTAAAGTTAAACATAAACCAATTAATACATAAACCAATATTTAGATATATAGAAGTAGTATACAATTAAATAAAACACTTAACGATTTATGACACGTCGGGCCTTAGTTAAATTCAATTTAAAATAAGTCAAGTAGAATATTTCGGTTTTTAAACCGTAAAAACTGTTTGTTATTATTTACGCAAATAGCAGTCATTTAACGATTTGAAACGCGATATATACTAATTTAAAAGTATTAAACTACGACCCCAAGTTTCGGATGCTTTGCAGCAACATATCTGATTAATATAAGGTATATCTAGTATACATTTAAATTTTAACACAGTTAAAATAATTTGCTTTCATTAAGGCTTATTCACATCAGTTCAATCTGATCGGAGTTTCTAGAAGCTTTGCATACCTCAAATTCTTTGTCAAATAGCTGTATCGCATTTTCCGTAACCTCTATAGGCACCAACATATCCTGTATGACGTGCGCCTTATTGTACAACTTCGTGACAGAATCTGGCTGCGTCAGTTTCAATAAGGAGACTTCTGGAGGCATTAACCACCCGAATAGTAGTCGGAAGACTGGGTTATTTCCAAACGGAATAATGTCCTGTGAAAGCAGAAAAAAAAAAAACGATTTTACAAAAAAAATACGAGACATTGAACCGGCATCGACAGAGTTCCGTGCTGTGGCTGTAACCAATTTATCTATACAGCCGTGTCTAACACGTTATAGTAGATGCTTTCCTATCTATTGATACGTGCACTTCTCGCGGCTGTGTATGCCGGTTCGAGTCCAGCCCGTGTCGTATAGTACCATCAAAATATTAATTATATGTGAATAATATTAAAGTTTTCAAACAAAATTTAATATGAGAATGCTCGCAAATAGATATCACGTTGACTAACCATTCCATTTCTAATTTCTATCTATCGCTTGGCAAAAGTACATCTATAAGTAGAATTGGTAGAAATAATGAAATTGTACAAGAAATCCACTTAATTATACTTATTTCTTAGTAAAATATAAAAGTGGTACACACAGTACCGACTAGTCTATATTTTTTGACAGTAGAAGGCAAGCATGAGTTTCATGGTCGTTCGTGACCCAGACGGGATTGCCATATTCCTACCACCCATTTAATCATCAGCTAGACGAGGACTAACATATAAGATGGCCAAACATGTTAAACCTGGGAGTCAAACCCATGATGCGTTGGTCAATGAAAATGTTACAACTAGTTCCTCACATATGTATAAGTTATAAGGGGTCGAAGTACTCACTCGCAATTCCCAAAAGAAGCTCCGGGTATGCCTGTGGTAGTAATCTCTGAGAGGAATGTAGTCGATGTGAATGTTTTTCTGACGTCGTCTTAATTTTAAATGCTTTTCCACTTGAGTGAAGAACCATTCGGAGTACCATCTACCGATTGGGTTGAACTGAAATTAAATGAAACACTTTTAACGGTTTAAAATGAGAAATGTACTAGTTAAACTTTGAAAACCTTAATATTTTTACACGTTCTTCCACATGAATGTTTTATTTAAAAATCGAAAATACATTGAAAAAAAATCGACTCGGGCAGGACTTGAACCGGCATCGTCAGCATTCCGGCTTGCTGCTCTAACCAATTAAGTTACCGTGTCCCGTATCCTCAAATTCTTTCAACCTATAGACATATGCACCTCTCGTGCAAAATACTTACTATGCCATCATCAGCGACTTCGTCTACCATATCCCCAGTCATCACCACGCCACAATCTTTATCATAAAGGAGTGCTTCTACAAACTGGTGGGGTGTATCTTTCATGGCTTCCTGCTTAAACCTCGTGGAAACCTCAGATAGGCTTGTACATGGGTGGTATTCTAGTCTGACGTACCTTTAACAGAATAAAAGTGCATTCCTTTAATTAGTCCGGTCAATTTAGACATTCGAAGTTACATAAAGTCCTAACAAGCTGAATTTTTGTGAAGTTGTTCAAAAAATAATTATAAACAATGTCTAGAAGTTCCCCATCATTCCCCTGTAAGGAAAACATTTATAACAACTTTGATAACTATGATAACAACTTTTATAACTTTTAGAATCGTTATATCTCAGAAACGGTGGCTCCTAAGAAAAAAAGTTTAATACTTTTTTTATAGATAATTTTATGATCTACAATTTTTGTCTGAAGTACTTTTATGATAAAACTTACCGTTTTGCTGAAAATCGCGAAAAACTCATTTTTTTTAACTTTGACCTTGAATTAATTTTTTTCTTTACAGGGGAATGATGGGGAACTTCTAAACATTGTTTATAATTATGTTTTGAACAACTTCACAAAAATTCAGCTTGTTGGGACTTTATGTAACTTCACTCTCATTTTTTGTTATGTAATCATATGGTATTTCATGATAGACAAGGTAAAACTCTAGCCATATAACATGCAATCCAAATGCGCTGCCGATCTATTTTTTTTTTTGGTAATTCAGAAACCACAAAATTAAATTTTAAAACTTTTTGCGGCTTTGGTCTCTGTGAATCAGATGTTCTAGAGAAAGTTTACAGAGCATGTATCATGGAACATGTTTTAGAAAAGGTATAAAGCAATTTTAGAAACAGACTGAACCTGGTGGAAATCAAAGCCCCACCTATTGATTATTATATATTTTGCTACCCAGAAACGGTTACTTCTTTGTGCTTCTTTGATCTAACTAAGAACTCTACATGATAATATAACAGACTGTATAAATTCTCAAAAACATTACGATACTCACTTTTTAGCCGGAATTATTTTAATTGTTGCTGATGTTAAGAACCCAAGGGTTCCGTAGGACCATGGAACAGCATAATACAAATCAGTGTTTTGATCCTGGAATAACATTAATCAAATTTACCACATTACAACATAAAATACAAGGTTTTTTATCCTCTTAATTTTCATTGAATATAGATGAAAACCGCAAAAAAATTAAAGTACTTTGGAAGGTCCTCTAGACTATAGACTATAGAAATAGATAAAAATATTGTTTTGAAATTCTTTTTTTTGTTATCTGTAATCTACGCTTACGTTGTTTATCTGTGGTTTAATGATTTAATTAATAGTGGTTATTAATAATTGATAATAATTATGATTCACAGACGAACAATTTCATTTCTGCCTAATATTATAGATCATAGAACGCACCTTACTACATGTAACTACTGATCCATCTGCTAAAACCAACTCATACTCCATACAAATGTGCTGGAATAATCCATGGATATGTGATGATGTCTCCACTCCTGTTCCCATTACTAGGCCACCGACAGTAAGCTGGTCCAGCTCGGGAACAACAGCCAATGACAGACCGAGAGGTGCCAAGGTTTTTGAGACCTGACCCATCGTGACAAGGGGTTCGCAGCGAACTGTCTGTAACATTAGACGTGAACAAATTTAGTGCTAATTCTAATACATAAGAATTCACGTTAGAGATACCGACAAACATGACACGGTACTCAAACCTACACAGCTTGAAGCAGCAGAATTGGTAACACAGACAGTATTCGAACTTACAGCAGTTTGAATACTGTCAGTGTCACCAATTCTTTACAATCACTTTGAGCTATTTTTTTAATATTAAAAAATTTATAGGCTGAATGCGAGATTAATTTTGGATAAGTGTATTAAAAAAAGTCGTTGATTTGAATCCTGGTAAAACATATCATTGATCCGGTCAAGAAGGGCACAGAAGTCTGGTCAAATGAATATACCTAAGTCATGCATCAATGAAACGGATATAGAAATGTGTTCATGCCCCACTTGAAAATGGTAACACCCAAAAAACTAGGTACCTTTGAAGCATAAATATTTTTCAAAGGTACCTAGTTTTTTTCACATTATGGCTCTATATAAATCAAGAATCGATTTTTAATTTAAAGTAGGTACTTGCCGAACAAATTGGCTTTTAATTTAGTAAGTCGTATATTTTAATATATAATCGTTCGAGCAGTATATTTTTTATGATAATATGAGGCCGCTAGAGGCAGAGTAGCCTAACTGTAATTTTATGATTGAGTTATTTAACATAACAATCTTATTTGACTAAGAGCATAATAGCGTTCTTACACAAATAAGTTAATTGTGCATCTTTACTTTCCTCCTTATAAATCATGTTTTTTGTTATTAGGCTACTCTGGATCTAGCACCCTCATATATTCTCAGTCTTAATACCTCAGTACGAGGTTTAAATTAAGAATGGCAACGCCAAACAAAACAACAAGATGATATAATCTTGTATCAATTCCAATGCCCCCATGTTAGCTTGTGCAGTTCCAATAATTAGATCTTTATGAGCTGAATGAAGTAATTGCTTCAATGAGTGGGGTACCGACACGACAAAATCTTAACAACTCTGTGTCGGTTTATTACCAGTTCGTCCTTTTAATGTCTTACTGCTGGGCTCAGGTCCTGCGTGGAGGGCTTTAAAAGCTTGGACCCACTTAGAGGTGAACAGACAAGCTTGGGGTACAATTAAAGGAAGATGAAATACCCCAGCGCCATAACATTTTTAAAAATCGGCTGTCGACCTATTAGTTAGGATAATCTGGAATCCACCAGGAAAGCAAAACGGGATTAAACTTCGGGGATTTTTCATCTGATGTGTGTTTGACCTTACACCTTTAATGCTACGCCCCATTATCCAGACGAAGTCTATCATGTATCATTAAATATAAATTGTTTAGAGACATGGTTGACGTGGTGGGGATCGAAATCGAACTACGAACCACAACTCGTTGTTAATCGCCATACATTGTTACCATAACACCAACCGCCCCTTTATAAGTCTGGCGGGTTTTTTAACGACTACCGCCACTAAACAAGTAATAATGTTGGTTTATCGTGCTCTCAGAGAAATTGTCTTGAAAAAAATCGATCCCGACACCTCGCTACCGCCGTACGTATTACCCACTAGACGTGGCAGTATTATCAGATGTTTTCTTTAATTTTCATGTAAACTTTATTACTTGCAAACATTTTATCGTAACGTTGTTTACACTTATCAACGGTTCAAATCTGAGGTTACAATTAATGTTCTGTTAACAAATTATATGTACCGATTACAATGTTTCTTATCACCTGTTTTAGTTCGTAATCGTTTGTAACTTTACGTGAGATATTTGACTAGCTACGCTTATACAAGTTTTCGTTACATTAAATATAGACCACCTCTGTAACCAAATGGTTAAACGTATTGCCTAGCATTGCTTTAAGCGCGAGAGGTCCTAGGTTCGTATCCCAGGGAAACAAAAAATTGTTTCGGTCAGGCAGGGCACAGAAGTCTGATCAAATACTTGCCTGTTGAAGAACGGATCAGTGAAACGGACAGAGAAATGTGTTCGCCCCATGCCCCGCGAGGGAGAAACGGTATTTCACAAGTATAAAAACCTTACAGCTGGAAGACGAGATACAGACACTAGGATCTTAAACTATATCGACGTCATTATCACTTACCACATAGAACCAAGGCAACAACTAACGGTGTAAATTAATGTTATAGCGTAACGTACTCCTTTTAAGGGGGGCATGTTTAAATGTTACATGGCTGTATTTATATTACAAAAGGGCGCCCCCTTTTGGAGGGGCGACTGCTCTCCCCTGTATCCCCGTGCAATTCTTTTTACTACTTATAAACACTACTTCGCGATCACTTACCATATTTTTAGTATCCACTTCCAGAATATCCACCATGTCTATATGTATGTTTGTAAATGTCTTCTTATAGAGCCCCTGTCTGAAGGACATTGTCTGCCATGTGGGTCGAGCTGTGCACAGACGTGTACTACGATCACCTGAGTGCCATGTTTTTATCTGGAACACATTTTAAGTTTAAATATTTAACCCACCTTAGTACTTAAAATTACGTTCTTTAATTTAAATTAACAACAATAAAGAATAGCCAATTCGTAATAGTCATACAATAAACTATTTAAATAGAAAAAAATTAACGGTTTAAAACACGAAATTAATCAGTTAACATATTATCAATTCATGTCAACGACCCGACGTTTCAGATGCTATGCAGCAATTTAAAAGTGAGTTATTTAAATGTGGCCCTACTATCTGCGTAAACTACAGACTATAAGAATACTAGCTGGTACCCGCGACTTCGTCTACACGGAATTAGGATTATGATTACGTAGTATCGCGCATTTAAACTAAATGATGTCTATCATATCATACATTACATAATTATGTGTAACTAACGTTTATGGCAGCGCACGCCAGAATAGCTCGCAGAAAGGAAGGTTTTTTCCTAGTTACTTCCTTAATATCATATTTTGGACAGCTCACACAAAATCTTTATAAATTGTAACCCATGTCTTATTCTGATATATAAGCTATATTATTGGAAAGTTTAACTGAAATCACTTCAGTAGTTTTAGCGTGAAAGAGTAACAAACATCCATCCACACATACAAACTTTCACGTTTATAAAATTAGTAGGATTTTAAAATTAAAAGTTCTTGAATTAATTTCATTACTTTCAGGTTCAAACTGGAAGCAATGTTTTAACTTTTGACTAACTAGCAATGTCGTAATATTATATACTGAAGTTTCAACTTCAACAAAAACGTAAGATGGCTTGCCCTAAAACAGGAATAAATCTCCAACGGTTCTTCCTATTTTGAATTTCAAATATTTTTGTTCAGCTGGGCGTAAATTGAAATTCAAATATTGAAAGCGTTACCTGAAATGTATGCGGCCTATAAATAGAGAAAAGGTAAACTTTTTTTTAACGCTCCGTCTTTTAACCGACCTTAAAAAATTAGGTTTTCAATTCGATTCGTTTATATGCTGTTTATAAGATTATAGGGTCGGGATCGAACATATTTCTGCGTCCGTTACTCTGGTAGGTTTTATTCACAAGTAGTTTAAACGTGTCTATAGTTTACGCGATATATTAGTTAAACTTATTTGTCTCCCCAGTCTCCCCGTGAGCACGCCTGCTAGAAATCATCCAAAACATCGGACCGAAGTTAAAAATCATTTTCAAATAAGTTTAACTAATGTATCGCGTTTTAAATCGTTAAAGTGTTTTATTTAAATAGTTTAAACGTGTTTAACCTTCGAGCTTACTTGGCGATCGACAGACTAATCCCTATAAATATATTTATTGCATTTATTTAATTATCATTGTATATACAGGTAAATTGATAATATGATAATATTTTTATTTAATTCAACTAGCATTTCAATTGACAGCAAAGGTAAATTTGTTTTTTAACAAAAATGTGATGTTATGTTATTCTGCCTAAAAAAATCAACAGCCTCGTTCTTTAACCGTTATTACAAGGACTGAGACAAAACCACCGCGGGTCTGTTTATTTTAATTTTAAAATCGGTATAACTCAAAACGCTCGAACGGTACCCACAATTCTTAATACAACAGAGATGGGTTATCTTCAAATGCAACATCAGACATACCTTATGTCTGATGTTGCATATATAATTGCAGAGACCGCCTCTGTAGCCAAATGGTCCTGTGTTCGAGTCCTGGAGAATCAATAGATTGTTGATGAATAGGTCGAGTAGGGCTCAGAAGTCTAAACAACTACTCTGAAAAACAACCAATCAATGAAACGGTCACAGAAATGTGTTCGCCCCTTTATTCCACCGGATTTTATTATGTACCCACATAGTACTTATGGCAATATTGTATCCTAATAAATTATAACTTACTTGTCTCTGCACATCCCTCACTTTTCGTTCGTGAGCTTTAGGCGCCGTCTTCAGCTTGAAGACCACGTAGTTCCTGACTATGGACCAGACCTTCCAGAGGAAGGACAGGGGCATCAAGACCGTCACCACCAGTAGCCACCGATACTCCACGATCAAGTACTCGGAGAGAGATTCTGTTTCTATCGCCGTCATTTTCCTACATTCAAAGTTTCTTATTTTTATAATACTGAAGTTTAAATTATTTATGTATTATGTATTGCCTGCAGTGTTTGGTCAAAAATCAATAGACTGCAATCTACCGTAGGCTTCTGCGTTTATGATTTCAATTCTAAGTTTTAAACTGAAAACTGTTTTGAGTTTAAATAAAACATTTTAACGGTTTAAAACGCGTGAGACTCCGGATCTTCCGAAATGTCGGATTATAGTTAAAATAAGTTTAATTAATTAAATACACTTTAAACCGTTAAAGCGTTTTTTGTGATGTACTAATCGCGCTTATTTAACTGTTTTAAGTTATAAAAAATAAAGTTAAATTCAGGTAAAAATCTCTTACTTACGTCGTCACCAAGTCACAGCCACACGGGATCTGAGCGCCGCGCGAGGTCAAATTATTTTGATCAATATAAGTCGTGTAAAGGTATCTATTTTTATCTTTACTCGTTTACAATAACGCCTACTATCCTATAACACGTATTCTGAAATATACGTGGACCTGTTCATTGATAAGACGGTATTAATTGATGGTGTAGGCAATTTGGAAATTTAATTTGTATAGACGATAGCTCTAAATTTCAAAATTACACGAAAGTTTAAAATTTCTTATCGATAGATAAAATCGGAAATTTCGATAAAAGATATCGGGTTTTAATTCGTTTTATTTTGACGGGTAACGAAAACACGTAACACGTGGAATTGAAGTTTGAACTAGAAATCATCGTGACACGTTAATAATATAAATTGTTTTAATACTGAAATTACATGTTAAAAAAACTAAGTTTTTTTAACTTTTTTTATTTCAGTAATGCCTGTTATAAGCGAAGCCGAAATGCTGTTATAGCGAAGGCGAAAGCCGTCGACCTATTTTGGTAACGCTTCTTTTATAAATCGAATATAATTTGAAAAAAATTTCGACTCGCAGACTCGAACCGCATCGTCACGTTCCTCTATCTTTCATGTCAATAACATGTGAAAAAATATTAAAGTTTTCAAACGCTTCTTTTATACTAGTAATTTTATAGTAGCAATTGAGACGGTGCAGAAATTATAGTCAATGGAGGTACTTTTAACTGCGGTTAAAGAACATAATATAACAACTAAACAAGACCCACCGATCTTGGCTGGACTAAACCCGAAGCGCGGTTAAATATATCGGCGTTTTTGTCAGTAGTTTGTGTGATTTCCATACGAAGTCCAAAATGTTTAAGAAAAATTATAAATTGATTAAAAGATGTTCGTCAAGTGACGATCGAACCCACAACCCTAGGTGGGTTAATGCATAGCTACCATTACACCAACTAGCCCGTATTAGTTTATATCTAA
Organism: Leptosia nina; assembly: GCA_963661955.1. Classification (NCBI taxonomy): domain Eukaryota; kingdom Metazoa; phylum Arthropoda; class Insecta; order Lepidoptera; family Pieridae; genus Leptosia; species Leptosia nina. The sequence continues at coordinate 5,417,483 of CAVLEF010000008.1, forward strand.
ATGACACATACAACAAACAGTATGACAATTTAAAAATCGAAAATAAATTGAAAAAAATTTTCGACCCGAACTTTTCGAGCACGGAACGCTGACGATGCCGGTTCAAGTCCTGCCCGTGTCGAAATTATATAGTACCTTCATGTGCAATAACATGTAAAAATAATAAAGTTTTCAAAACTTACAATATTTCGTCACAATATACAACTTTTAACGATATAATGTTACCAGTGTCACTGGTTTACATTACGTTACACATATTGTAAAAATCATATTTATTTACTTTTTATTGTTGATGTCAAATGAAGCACCAATTGTTTAATAAGTCCTCATGGTCATTTTACATAGTTTAACTATTAATAATTATTCTTTACATGCTAACTTATATGTATACATATGCATAAATAAAAGAAACTGTTATTGTATAACATATAACTTTTAAATAAAACTACGGCCTGATGTTTCGGACCTTCCCGTGTCCACGGCTTAAAAATAAATTTCAAACAAGTTTAAATAAAATATATCGCGTTTTGAACCGTTAAAGTGTTTTATTTAAATGTATACTACTCGCGTAAACTACCGACAATATTTGTATAACTTTTGAAAGAATGCTGATCAACGTGATCATAAAGACATCGTCATATAGAAGATGCAAGGTAACCAAGAAAAATTACTACAAGAGAAAAAAGTTGAGTGTTTGTTAAAAACAATCTATTTAGGACTATGTGATTGCCACATTTAGTTAATCAGGGGGTTTTTAATTAAATAAGAAATAGATTTTCTAAACAATTTATTTTGCTGCCATTTCAATAATTGATCAACCATTACAAAAAAAATATTAACTTTTATAAAAGATCTTATTTACCCTGACTATTTTTAAAATAGGTTCTAGAACATAGTTAAGTCTTAAAATAAAATTATCCATGTATATGCAGTCAAGGGATTTAAATATAATAAAGATGTAAAATATATTTATTCTATTAAAAATAAACCCAGTAAAAATTATTTGATATGTGCCATCTTATCAATAAAACTTTTTGTTTACAGTTTTGATTTAATGCCTTCGTGAGATACAGGTATCACGGTATCCTGTTTGATTTTCTCCCTCCTTGGTGCTGTTATCACTAATACACCGTCCGAAGTAAGCCTGGATGTAACTGCCTCTGATTTACAACCTTCAGGCAATGCATACCTCCGAACAAAATGTCTTGAAATATAACCATACTCGTCTTTTTTTTCCTCTTGCTTACCTTCGACAATAATAAACCCATTGCATGTTTTAATTGATATGTCCTCTGGGCCAAAGTCCTTTACATTCATATGTATTTCATATTTATTGTTTTCAGTTCTCACGGTACATTCGTTCCTCCAGGGAAAGTTCTCCAGCCAATCTATAGATCGTAACACTATTTCGTCGCCAAACTTTGAAGCAGGCCACATTGTCATTGGCGATTAACAAATACCGAATATTTCTTTAAGCTTATTATCAGAGTGATATTCTAGAACTTTCACGAAAGTAAATAAACAATTTCTTATCAAATACAAAATAACGAGTCAGCTGACAAGACTGTATGTCGGCTTACTTACAAGACTTTGACAGATGACATCTATCACAGACAAAGAAAACATTCAGCAATTATTATAGACTATATTTTTTTTTGTCAAACGAAAATAATTTTGTTATTGTAATTTATAAGTCTCTGTGAATAATGTACTACAATAATTTGTTTTGGTTATATTTTTCAATGTTAACTTTACTATTAATTAAAATGAGCGCCTTAGCACGAATGAATTATTATTATTTATAACTGTGTAATACATATATATACCTACTCATTTCATTTATCTTACTCTGATAAGACCATACATTCAGGTCACTATATTTTGAAGAGTTCTTTAATTGATACTAGAGTTTTGTTAACATTTATGCAAAGTGCCATTTTATCGATCTAGGTATTTACGTGTAATTAATTCCACGCTATTATTTGACTTTTTGGTAATGGCGAAAGTAGCAGTGGTGACTGGTGCTAACAAGGGCTTAGGTTTAGCATTGGTGAAGGGTCTGTGTCAGGAACTAAATGGAATCGTATACTTAACATCTCGGGATCTAAAAAGAGGGCTTAAAGCGTGCAACATCTTGAAATTCCAAGGTCTTGACCCGGAATTCCATCATTTAAATATTACAGACAACGAGGGTATACAGGAATTTGTTAAATTTATCAAAGACAAACATGAGAAAATAGACATTTTGATAAATAATGCCGGTGTATTGTTTTTGAAAGACGCTCCAGAACCGAAAACGTTTCAAGCCGAACAGACGCTTCTAGTGAATTTTTACTCTTTGGTCAATTTCACTGAAGCTATGCTACCGTTAATAAGGGAAAACGGTACTATTCTAAATATATCTAGTTCGTCCGGTCATTTATCACGGATTCCCTCGGATGAAATTCGAAAAAGATTCAGTGATACAAGTTTGACTTTAGAAGACTTAAAAGAAATGGTCCAAGAGTATCTGAAGAGTGTGAAGATGAATACAGATACCAAAGTTTGGGGCTCATCACCGTACGTCGTATCCAAAGTGGCTGTAATGCTTATACATTTATGCTGAACAGGAGATTAGCACCATCACGTATGTATATTACTATCTATGCTTAAACATATATTGACCCATTAACATTTTTCTTTAATTAATCAAAATGTTCTTGACTAGACAAATATAATTAATATAGAATTTTCCATAGGTATAATTTACGAAACATCTATCTCCTTTTTACGCTTATAAAACGTGTATAATGTATGTATTTTGTGTAACTAAAAGAGACCTACCTGTCAAGACAAGCTCGACACGGACGTACTCGCTTAGGCACTCGTATGGCGAGAATTTTTGCCAGCTGCAGAATTATAGTAATCATTCGCTTAAGAAACTGTAAAGTCGCTTCTTTCTCTCATTTCGTATATAGAAAGTTTTTGTATAATATATTGCGCAATAATCGCAATTTTGGCTTGCTTTAGATATCACAGTTAACTGCGTACACCCTGGCTACGTTATATCGGACATGACAAATGGAGCTGGATCTATAACTCCAGAGCAAGGCGCTGTTATACCACTACAACTCGCTCTACATCCTGAAAACGGTGGCTTGTATGTATGGCATGATGGTTCTCGCGTACCTTGGGATGGACCGGATCCAAGAGGATATATTGATAGAATTTTGTGACTAAACGTTTTTAATCCTAAACAACTCTCATTTAAGAGTTATCTATACTAATATTATACTACTAAAGAGTTTGTTTGTTTGAACGCACTAATCTCAGAAACTACTAGATCTAATTGAACAATTCGTATTCGTCAAGGAGGGCTTTAGACTAAAACATCACGTTGCGACCATTAGGAGAAAAGAACGGGAATCTTTGAGGGTTCTGTTGCGATAACGGCTCAAGATACTCAAAATAATATGTCTGAAAGAAATGTTCACGACAGTATAAGTCTATCTACTAAAATAACTGGCAAACAAAATTGGGACGCAAGCGGCGCCGTGAGTAAAAGTATATTTTACAAAGATGACGAGATTTTCAAAAACAAATTTCGATTGCCAAAATAATTATTCTACTCGGACGAAGTCGTTGACGATAGGACGTTATGTAAATCCAGAAATTTGACACTATTGCATATTTTTCGATTTAACTGTAACTTGTAAGCGATGTGCTGTAAATTAGGAGATTATTAAAAGATCTGATGATGATTCATTAATTTTAATAAATTTTTTATGAGTAGCGGCTCAATAAGGTACAAATTCATCCTAGTTGCATCTCAGTAGAAATAAAATAATGTTTCAAGGAACATCGATAGAGCATGTAGTATGAAACAAATATACATTTCAGTCCAGTCGAGGATAGGAAGAACGTAAGAAATATGATAAGAGACGCGAGCCCAAACCGATAGAAATATGTTTAAACAATGACATAATAATTGATATTATAATAAAAAATATAAATCAAATGTTTCAAATAAAACAAATATGTTAATTCATTTTACAAATTTCTTTGTTATCATATTCCTTTTGTTAAAATATTATCATAGTAAGATTTATCATTTAATTCACCAAATGAATAAGAAAATATAATATCGTGTTTGAGAGACTTGATTGCACGTATTTCGTTTACTTGGCGTCGATGCATTCGGCGGGGTGCTGCGGGGGCTTGGGGGGCGCGAAGCCGGGGGGCATCGGGATCGTGTTGTAGGCCGCACCGCCCCAGTTCACTTTTTGACCGTTGGCGGACCACTGTTGCATCATTGGTGCTACCTGCAGACGGAGACATAGCGTTATTACTACATTATTGGTCGCCGATTCAAACCCCATCGGGTTCAAAATATTTCTAATGAATTAATCATTTTTTGAAACTGTAGTAGTGTAGTAGATCTGTGTAGGTTTAATTGTGTTGATCTGCACTTCATTTCCTCTATCTCAGGTAAAAATCCAAATACATTTTGAGAGATACACAGAGTCTCTGTGTCTTTTTGTTTGTCAGCAAAAGTGTAGTGTGAGTTCGTTCGTGTTAAGTTCTGAATAAAATTTTCCCCTTCGACATAATGTAATTTCACCTTTAGTATATTCTTGTTAAGGTTCATTGTTGGTGCTATTTAACTACAACTAGTTGTCAAGGGGAGAGACGTAATCAAAATAAAATAAAAATAATTTAACTAGTATATATTTCCGCGTTTTAAACCGTTAAATGTGTTTTCAGTGGCATGCATTAAAATTGTGAATTACATCGAAAATTGAAGTTTGCCTAAGAAAAAACTATTAGATGAGACTTGTCAGATTGTTAGTAAGTCTGCATAAAGTACTTTTTAAATTTACCTGTATCTTGTTGAGGCCGTTGGGTTGCATGTTGAGGTGATTGAACCGCGCGAACAGCTCCTGCTGATTGACCGGCGCCGGCGGCTGGTTCTTGCCGAAGTTGACCGACGTCGACATGATCGCGGGGTCCATTTGCGTCCAGTCTAAGTAAATCGCGTTGTTAGTGTTGAAACCTGCCCGTTTCGAGCAGTACGTCAGTATGAACATACTGATTTATTTGATATGAAACCACTTGTCTACTATTCCATTTTTGAAATTACGAAAATTAACCGTTTTACTAGTGTGTGACTTTTCCATGAAAAATTTTCGGAACCCTCTAGAAATTTTGATGTATGCAATATTTTTGCACTACTACAGATATAAATATACATTTACTTTACTTATTCGAGTATTTTATTTTTAAATAATTGCAATTTTATTTGTCTACCCTCATAAAAATGTTGTACCTTGCGGTTGTGGTTGGTGTCTGCCGTACGCGTTCAGGTGACTGAAGCCGGGAGGTGGAAGACGTGTACGCCGGACTCGGTCCATGTTGTCACTGATAAATAAAAGAATAAATTTTATTATTTGGATCATATTTTATCAGTAAATTTGAAGGAGCTGATGACTTGATTGAACTCGTCAGTTCGGGCGATGGTCGTGAAAATATTAATTCATCACTTAATTTTGCATTAAACTCATAGTCGTAAAAATTATAAGCAGCATATAAGTGTAAATATATAATATATAAAAATGAAAATGTAATAAATCAAACTAGTGAGCAAAGTGAAGTCAAAAGGGGTCTAACATTAGAATAAGTTGCAGCACAGTTACGCTGGTATGGTATATCCCAGAACCAAAAAATCGTGGAAACGTCATATCTTACTAATAGGATAGAAAATTAGGAGAAAAGTAATTTTTCAATAGAACACTTTAACGGTTTAAAACGCGATATATATATCAGTTAAACTTATTAGACAATTATTTTAACTACGTCCCGACGTTTCGGATACTTTGCAGCTGAAAATAATTAAAAAAACAGTTCAACTAATATATATCGCGTTTTAAACCGTTACAGTGTTTTATTTAAATGTGTGCCGCTCGCGTAAACTACAGACAGTATTTAGAAAAGTATCTGTCAAAGTCTACGCTTCTTACTTACTACGTAACTTACTTTAAAATGAGACCATACTAAACCAAAATATGTAAACAGTACTCACCCACTGGAGATGTTAAGCATCATTTCTGTCTCCATCATCTCGGCTAGTGCCTTCTGTGTCTCTTTGAACGGGTCAAAGTCGAGGTCGTCGTCACCATCGCCGGCCGCGCGACCGCCCACCCCTTCGGAACCGCGGAAGTTGTTCATCCTAGAGAGACGAAGGGATTTTTTAAATTTAATGTCCATTTAGACGATAAGAAAATGACCACCTTTACCAGGATACACGACTCACGCCAATTATTAAATAAGTGAAAAACATTGAAAAAAAAAAAAGCAGCCATCTTGTATAATTTCTGATTAAATTATTTAACATTTTATATATCTCAGGAACACTACTGGTTCAAATATATATTTTCTTTATTGGTTGAGCATTTATTGAGAAAAGCTTTAGACTATAGACCATCAGACTGCGAACAATAGGAGCGAGGAAATAGAGGGGAATGTGGGGAAAAACAGGAAAATTCAGGAATACTTCCTGTTATGTTACACCTATTATACTTTAGTATTATTCCTGTCTTTACCTTTGTTTGTGTTCCATTTCAAGCCGCTCAGCACTGAGCATATTGTGTGGATAGCGTGGACGATCCGTGGGGAGTGGCTGCGGCGGCATCGAACCTGCACCTGTGCCACGGGACACCAGCCTCATCTGTTGAGCCTTGTGGAAGTCTGTAAAGAACTTCTCCATGTTGTCTGCTTGGTACCGGCCCTCGTTCTGTAAAAATAAGCTTTATATTAGTTTTAGATACATATAAATAATGTTTTATTAAGGGATAAAACAGTCTGTGCTATATTTTTTTCTTTTGAAAGCTTTAATACTTTTCACAAATTATTGCACATGATGGCGCTATATAGTTTAAAAATCGATTATAAATTGAAAAAAAAAAAACGACATGGGAAGGACATCACCTGGTAGCTTAAATGGTTAGAGCAACAGCACAGAACGCTGTGCCGGCTCAAGTCCTGCCCGTGTTATAATTATTTTCGAATTTATAAACGATTTAAATACTGTCTATAGTTTACGCAAGTAGTACACATTTAAATAAAACACTTTAACGGCTTAAAACGCAATATATTAATTAAACTTATTTGAAAATGATTTTGATGATGATCCCCTTGACCATGGCTGCTGCAAAGGCATCCGAAACGTCGAGCAGAAGTTAAAAATAATTTTCAAATAAGTTTAAATAATCGCGTTTTAAACCGTTAAAGTGTTTTATTTAAATTATAAACGATTACATTTTTTTAAATAAACTTTTAACCCAGTTCCTTCCTTCTAACCTAATTACTAGTATGAGATAACAAACATAACAAATGTTAAAAGTATCAACTTACAACACTATGTGAATCAAATCCGTTTACAAGTCCGCTCGGCATATGTTGATTTTGCATTTGTAACTGTTGATTGTGAAGCATAAAACCTAATTGACTGCCCATTGTGTTTGCTCCCATGGAATTCACTCCAAGTGGATTTACTCCTAATGTGTTTGCCCCCATAGAATTCACCCCAAGTGGATTACCCCCTAATGTGTTTGCCCCCATTGAATTTGATCCTAGTGTGTTTGCTCCCATAGAATTTGTTCCTAGTGTATTCGCGCCTAATCCATTTGGCCCCATGGGATTTACGTTTAACGTATTTGCCCCCATCGAGTTTGCGCCTAATGTGTTTGCCCCCAGAGCATTTGCACCTAGTGAATTCATTTGCAGGTTATTGGCTATGTTCATGGGTATGGAGTTCGTCATAGAGCTTGCGGGGTTGCCAAGTGTGTTTGAAGGTAAAGAATTATCTACTCTCATTCCGAAAGGAGGAAGGATGTTGGGGTTTTGATGATAATTAGCACCTGAAAAAGACAAGAATTAACATTAAAATCATAGTTTTTCATACGAACATTACATGCATGATGTAATTACACTGGGCCCATGGGTTAACTTTAGTTCAAACCTTCGTTGCGTCAAAGATTAATTCAGTAAGAGCAACGGCACAGAGCATAATTGTGAGTTCGATTTCTGCCCTTGTCGTCGAGTAGTAAAGTAATTAACATCGGATCCAAGATAAAACTAATATATGTCGAGTTTTAAGCTGTTAAAATATCTAAAAATAGAATGCACCAACCTAATAATTCACTACCAGACTCTAATCCTATACTAGAGGTCGGCATAAAATGTTTAGGTTCCATAACACTGTGTTGCCTAGCCATTAATTCGTTCTGTCTTAAGAGTATACTGTGATTCCGTTCTCGCAGAAGCAATTCCTTCTCCATGAGACCCTGGCTAATTTGACTATGTCTATCGCTACCTAGGTACATTTCCCTGTCTAACAGCCCATAACCGTTCATAGGGCTCTTGATCTGTGGCATAACATTGTTATCGACGAGACCTGCCAGCATTTCCCTATGCCTTTGCATCATGAGAACTTCACTATTGGCATCATTTAATAAATTGTGTGTATCGTCTTCGAGTAAGCTGTGGTCACTGTTATCCAATAGATCGTGGTTCTCTAAAAGGCTGTGTCTGTCTGATTCTAATTCATCTAGTTCGTTTGTCAAATACTGTGTATCGTTATCGAAGGCCGACGTCTGAATCTCTTGTTCCGATTTGTCTGTAATTGAACTGACTTCGCTCGTTTCACTGACACTGTTCTTTTGTTTCGATTTATCAGATTTACTCTTTTTGGGTTGACCGTTTGTATTGCTATCTTTATTTTTGTTTGCTTTTTCCGTGTGGTTGTCCTTGTCGCTATTGTTATTTTTATTCTGTGGTTGCTGGTTATATAGTGTGGGACTGGAAGATCCTGACGTACCGTTTTCTTGTGATTGAACTGTAAATTTATTAATGAACATCAATAATCTATACTAATATTATAAAGCTTAGCGCTTTAATATCAGGAACTACTGGTACGTATAAAAATGATATTTTTAAATAAAACACTTTAACGGTTTAAACGCGATATATTAGTTAAACTTATTTGAAAACGATTTTTAACTTCGGCCCGACGTTTCGGATGCTTTGCAGCAGCCGTGGCCACGGGGAGACTTAAAGTGTTTTATTCAAATGTGTACTACTCGCGTAAACTATAGACAGTATTTAATAATATTTTTGTGTTTGATAGAACATTGATCGAGGAAGGCTTTATAACATCACGCCGCGAACAGGAGCGAAAAACAGAAAAAACGGAAAATTATTCTTAATAATAATAATTCTTCTTTAAATGATATAAAAAAATCCGCATCATTATAGTTTTATCTTTTACGAACAACTTTTAAGAACAACATATAATGTAAAAAAGCTGAGGAGGTCGTTTGTCATTTTTTGAATAAGTTGTATATACCTGTAGATTGTTGTGGTCTGGGACTGGCCTGTTTTCGAGCTGGGCTATCTGACGGGGGGGAGGAGCCGAGGCTAGGCCACGCCTCCTTTCCATTTACACTAGAACCACTACTGCCCGTGCTAGTAGTACTGCTGTTACTACTACCGCTTGAGTCTTTTTTCGATCTGTAATAATTATTACTAATAACTAAACGCTTAAAAACTTTGGAATTGTTAAATTAACCTTCATAAATTTCATTGTTAAAATGAATTTTCGTTAAGTAATACGGTGATTCAAATTAAACGCTGTTCTTACTCACTTAGACGTACTGACTGAATTAATTTGAGACGATGTGACCACTGTTGTAGGTATAAAGTTAGATTGATTTCCTGAAAAATACAAAAATATACTATGTAAACCTGAGTATACATGCAATAAGAACTTATTTTACTTTTGAAAACTTTACTATATTTCACATATAATCGAAAATAAATTGAAAAAAAAAAATCGACTCGGGCAGGACTTGAACCGGATACGAGGTAGATCGATTTTTAAAATAAGTTATTTTTCTGATTTTTTTTTCAATAGAAATTTAAATTCAACAAATGTCAAAAGTATCCCTCTCACCATCTTTTGTACTGCCTTTATCTGCATTTACACTAGCATTACCTGAAACCAAAGCCACTTTGTTTGGACACACAACATTTTTATTATCTTTAAATATCATATAAAGCCTAGTAAAATGAAGTACAGAAGAGGAAGTAACTTATTAATATTAGAGGAGGACAAGCACTTGTTAGGTGAAATAACACGAATGACGTTGCGCTGTCGACCTTTTTTGGCTTTTGGCATTAAGTTTGTAATTTTACCTAGTTGTTGCTTGTCGTCGGGCCGATCCCTCGTGGCGGATAGAAGCTGTTGGTGCAGCCGCCGCTCGTACACCTGGTGCAAACCGGCATGCATTTCTTCCTTCGTAAACGAGGCCATAGGATCACCTGTTGAAAACCAGTTTGAATATCTTGAACCGATAAAAGATAGTTTCTCTAGAAAAGATTGTATCCTCTCTATTAAGGTAGGCGTAACCATTGACCCAGCGGGGTAAATTACATCTTGTAATTAATGTCATAGACATTTAGATTTTATTTATATTAAAAAAAAGGATACCACGGGCTGGACTTGAACCAGCATCCTCACACATCGTCGAAACATTTTTGGACCCAGTCATACACATCACTCGTGTAATTTAATTTCAGAATTAAAACTTACGATTTGCGTTCTACATCGTATTTATTTTATATACTCCTTACAGCTATTTTATAAAGTAAATAATTACAAAGTTCGGTAAAGAAAATAAAAGGTTAGGCGAATAACAACGGGGATTGTGTGGAGAGGATTGTGTGTGTGATGTTGGGCTGGGTAAAGACGTAAGTCAGTGGATTGGAAGCTGCTGTAATCTTAACATTATCGGAAGAGCTTATTGAAGCCCAACCGGGACAGATTAAATATTCTATGCTAAGTACTAACCTAACTCGTGAAGATACATGCAGTCGGGCTTGGGACAGGGCTGATTCTTCATAAAGTTCGCGCAGTACTTGGTTGTACCCAGGGAGCCCTTTAGCACGCGCCCGTCCAGCGTCACGTTGTTCACACCTTGGATGGCACGCAGCGCATCCGCGGGCAAAACGTACGTCACGTACGCGGACGCTGACGGACTCTGCAAGGTTACGTCACTTTTCTGAGTAATATCAAATCAGGATATAGAAGGGCGCCTCTTTAATTTAACAGCATATATTGAAAAACAAGGTTAAAGATTGTAATAGATAATAATAAGAATTGCATAAAACACATACCTGTGACCCCGCATACGCCGGACTCTGATTTATAACTACTTTGTGAATTTTCCCATATTTGCCGAAGTACTCTTGCCGTTTCAGGATCTGTAAAATATAATTTTTGTATAAAAACAAACATCAAAAATATAAGCAATGTTTACGTAAGGACACATTTAAATGAAACATTTTTAACGGTTTAAAATGCAATGTATATAAACTTGTTTTTCTTATGATTTTAGATGAGCTTGTCCTTTCTAAGATTTGGCTTTAGTTTATGGAAGTTTTTTGCAGTTTAAAACGCGAAATAAATATTAGTTAACTTAGTGGGCCCTTTCTATAGCCGCTGTCAAGGGTCCGTATAGTCTCGTCGGAGTTAATTAAAAATATCGCTTTTTAAACCGTTAAACTGTTTTATATAAATGGCATATAAATATATATTGACATACCTCTGGGTCTGCGAGCCGAACGGGAAGGCCAACGACGAACACGAGGTTGTTCTGCACGACGCGAACGTTCGCGAGCGCGCGCCTCGACTCCAGCGTCTTGTTCCGCCGTTTTTGCTCGCGGGCCTTCTTTTCCGTCTTTATAGCTGCGACCTAAAACATTTATACAATTATGACAGCCACCTAATATTTTGAATTAATGCTTGCATTAAAGGGCTGAAGTCAGCGGGACCGCCATCTTGCGCATGGTACTGTCAATTTTAAGCAAAAAGTCGAGACCCCCCCCCCCTTTGTCGCAAGTGATACCTGCTTTTTGCGTTCTGCGCAGCCATCCGCGCTAACTTCAGTCCTGCCAAAAAGAGAGCGCTGTATACAATGTGACTTTTCGTACCTGTTCCTGACTGAGTGGTGTGAAGTCTGCAGGGTTCTCCGGGTATGCCTTCCGACATGCAGGGCAGAGGCCATTCTCCCCTTCCCGGATGCGGTTCCAACAAAACCGGCATATCTGTTAAATTTGCAAGATTTTAGCATATGGAAACTTGGAGACACTATTTTTTGTTTAAGGAAACTTAGTAATTATAAAACATATGCCTTGAATCAAATCCCAAGTAAGTGTCGATGGTTCTAGGATAATTTCTCATTTTTTTAAAGGTCTACAAAACGAAACTTCAACTTACAGACCTGGTTTAAATAACATAATACAAAGAAAAAATCATAAAAATTAAACTTATAAATATTTCAATAATTCTCTAATTTCTCAAGAGCCTGTAAAAACGGCCTAAGGACACAGATCCAGCGATAGAAGAAAGACTCTTAATTAATACTGTCTGTAAGTTACGCGAGTAGTACAAATTTAAATAAAACGCTTCAACGGTTTAAAACGAGATATATATTAGTTAAACTTATTTGAAAATTATTTTAACTACGTCCCGACGCTTTTTCGGATGTTTTGCAGCAGTCGTAGTCACGGGGACGCGTTTTAAACCGTTCAAGTGCTTCATTTCAAGACTGTTTTTGAAAAATTGAATTCATTTTGCGAAATAAAATCGTTCGCACGCAACACAAAAGGTGCATCTTAATAGAATCAGTAAAAAAATAAGATCCCACTTGAAATTATATTTTCTAAGGAGAGTACAGTAGATTACAACTGACGAGCACTAATTATGTAAAATCGCAAAACAAACGTGTAACCATTACTATATTTTGTTTTAGTTGAATAATAACATTGATTTGCTTATTTATCTATAACATAATCTTATCAGAACATTTTGAGAATGAATCGAATGTAATATTATTGACGTGGGCGAATTTGTTTTTTGAGTCCTACAATTTCATATATTAGAATTAAATAAGCATCAAGAAATATGTATATAAAACATTGTTTCATAGTATTGGCAGTATGAGATTTTAAAATAATTTCGTATTTGTTACCCAAGAGATGGCGTTATAACACACAATATTAAAAATCAATAGATTATTTAGGACATATATTATATTATGTAACACTATGCTGGATTCAATAATTGATTATATTTACAGGCAAATAGTCCATCGAATTTTTGTGCTCGTCGGTCCTGCTCGACCGAAATGTATCTTGTCTCCATCATTCGAACTCAAAGGTAACGTGTATAAAGAATCAGTAATTCGTTGGTAGCGCATCGTGGAACACAACTCTCCAGTTGGTTCACTCCGAATATCCAAACCGCATCTTGTTTAGATTTCATACAGCTAGATTATTTCACCTATCATCTCGCGAAGCCTGTGCTTCTCTGTCTCCCTCCATCATAAAAGTTGATAATTTCACGATTATCTCTATGCATAGCGCAATTTTTGGTTTTGCAAGATTGACCTCAAACTTCGCGTTCGCGCAACGGCGAGTGTACTGGGGCGGCACACTAGTCCACATTGTAACATAATACCAGAGATACAATATCGTTGGCACATTGCATTGTGAAGCAAAGGTGTTGATGACTTTCCGATACTGGAATCGCGTGCAGTAATACGTCACCTTGATAAAACGCCTGATAAAAATCGGTTCTCATGCTACTTAGCATAAATGATAAGAATGGTTTGAATATAGTAAACCCCTGATTGTTTCAACACTGTCCATTTGCAACATAAAAAAGCGTTGTTAATATGTAATGTTTTCTAATTAAGAATTCTGAGCTCTTTTTAGGCAGTTGATATGCGCTGTCGAGCTAATTTGGTTTTGGACATTCGGAAATCCACAGACTGAAACCGGACGCGATTAAACTTAACGGCTTTTTCATCTGTGGACGGTGGTTCGTGACCCGGACGGAATTTCTATATTCCTACCACCCATTAATATCCAGGTTTCCAGACGAAGTCCAGCATGTTTCAGAAAAATTATAAACATGTCACCTGGTAGGGATCGAATGTACGACCCAGTGATCATTAGCCTTACATTGCTACCATTAGATAGATAGAGCTATCGCGTTTTAAACCGTTTAAGTGTTTTATTTAAAACCTTGTTAATCAGTGATCAGTTTTAAAACTACTAATTCACTATTTCTAGTTATTCTACTAGGTGAATAAAATATAACTCACTTGATATCCACATGTGCACGGGTAGAAATGGAGATCGTCCACCTCCAAGGGTTCCATACACAGTGGACATTCCACCTGAAAAATTTTTTTTTTCAAAACTAAAATTTTATATTTAAAAAAGTTAATTCATTTTTAATGGATAAACATTTTAAACTTATCTGTGGTAACAAAAAAAACTATCAATTAGACCTATATAATTGATTTTATCATTTAGCACAAATAAAAAACAAGAAAATTAAACACACTGAACAGTTTTTAACGAGCAATTTTTAATTCTGACTTGACTATACAAATGTTTTGCAGCAGCTATGGTAAGAGGCTACTAAGTTAACTAATATACATTTCGCGTTTTAAACTGTCAAAATTTGACTTTTACATAAACTCCAGACAACACATAAAAAAGACAAATTTATTTATAATCATGAAGAAACTATGATAAATTATTACTAGGTCAAAATGCGGAAATGTTTTAATCAAGGTAGCCGAGTACAAATACTGAATTAAAGCTTTATTTATTAAATACTGTCTGTAGTTTACGCGAGTAGTACACATTAAAACACTAACGGTTTAAAACGCCATATATATTAGTTAAACTTTAAGTCTCCCCGAGTTGCTGCAAAGCATCCGAAACGTAGGGCCATAGTAAAAATAATTTTCATATTACTTTAACTAATATACATCATGTTTTAAGCCTTTGAAGTGTTTAATTCAAACTTGTTTTTATCAATAAAGGCTTGGTTTAATTAAAACCTCTTGTCTCATCAAAGAAATCAATACTTTCCCCTAATATGGAATATATATAAACATTAATATTTTTCTAAAATGTCTTATACCTGTTATGTTTTTTATTGTTAATGCTTTAGTTTAAAATATAGTCAATCACCTGTTCTTCTCCACTCTGGTTCAGTACTGACATCCTAGCCCCGACACCTATTTGTTCCGTACTTGACAGCAAATACGAACAACACCTGCAAAGATTATATTTACATAAACAATTTAAGGCTAAATTACTTTTTTTTATTTATATTAAAGGACTATTCACCACATCTGTATATGGACTATGTAAATTTACAAATTGACACTAAAAAGGCTTTATTTCTATTTTCAACCATCAACTAGATAATACAATTTGTATCCTTACTCTGCATAGTGTCTAAACCGATAAATTTACATATAAAACGCATACTTTCTTTGTATTCGTGGATTTTATCACTTGTTCTCACACCTTTTGTTGCTTATTGACAGAAATAGGTCTTTGTTATTTCTTTTGTAAATAGTCAGTTTTAAATATGTAATAATAAAATGTAGAAATATACTTAATTACATGAACCTGTTAAAGATGTATATAGATATGTTGAGGCAATAAAATGATGAACATTATGTAAGCACAATTAGAAAGTGGGGTCATTATATATCTCTATGACTATTATATTATTTTGTACGATGATACAATGTTTTTGTGCTGTATAGCAAAATGGAATAACAATCCACTCTTCTATCAAGACAATTACAATTTACATTTTGTACTCCTTAAACTTTTAAAATCTGTGTAAAAAGATATAAACACAGTGCACATATTGATGCATTTAATTATCTGAATTTGTTTGTTGATCTTTAGAAACAAACCTAACTCATGTAATAAATAAAGTCTTGTGGCATTTCTTACAGATTGATTTCCATAATTAACAATTTATAAAAACAACAAGCTGATAAATGTTTAATACAAACAAATCAAGAGGCAGAAACAGGTTTTATTGTACTACCTTGGTACTTGTAATTTCCCCATCATTTCACTTTATATGCATGTAAATATACCTATTGATTATTGTTTACTAACTTGTATACATAGTAAGTGTTATTTATAGATTAACACAGGTACTTCAATAAAGAATAATAAAAGATTACAACAATGACTCAACCCAGACTGACAAGATCACACTGACGTTTTACAAGGGAAAACAATCCAAGCCCACTTTTTCTATGGAGCTCTGGAAAGTTTCCAAAATGTTCGATATTTAATGGAAATCTTATAATAACAGTAAAGAACGATACTGAGATAGTTTACGTTGCATCGTAAGTACCTACTACCGTACAAAAGTCCGTCCGCCAGCTGCCATTCATAATATGTGGCATAAGTCAAACTTTCATTTCGTACAAGGATGGACTAAAAATAATTATTAACTCTCCGTACGTAATTTAACAGAAATAAAAACTAATGAGCCTCAATTTTCTACGACGATTCCATTTTAGGTGAAAATAAATCGATGTTTACCTTACGTCTCCTCTCAATGCAAATCTTTTTTCTGTTGCAGAATCAAGATTGCTAACCCTTCCGTAAAAGTCGACGATGAATCCTTTCCAATAGGCCTAATCCTGTTCACGATTCAATTTAAACAAAATTGCGAAGCTGAAATAAATACAACTGCCCCGAAGATATTTTCTGCGAGTTACTATACATTTGTTTTATGAAATGGCCTAATCTTTTACAAGATTCCGTTCTGTGAAACCATAGACAATTCCTATTATTTTTTATTTTAGTTTATTGAATCATTGTTATTTCATGTTTGCTTAGTTTGTACACAGAAATCTTTTAATTTTACTATTTTCCTTTTGTGGGCTTTTTTACCAATATAATTTACCTCTTTAGGAATTGTTTGAATATAATATTGATTTATATAATAGGTTTGTATCTATTATCATTTTTATTTACCAAACTCGATGTATATTTAATCTGTACTACGGGCGCGCCTATATGTCAAATATGGTCAATAGTAATTACAGACTATATCGAATTCACCGTATAGTCCACAGACTGCTTTGTTAAGGCATTATACACATACTTATTGTGTATTCATACAAAAATGACCTTCCGAATCTTTTTTTTGTAACTAAACGTACAGTGACTTTATTTTAGCTGCCATAATTCCTCACTCCATCCAAATCTGCTTTGGATTTTTTGTAATTAATTTTTGCATCTTAAATAGGTACCTAGTATTCATTTATTTCATTAGAAGTAGTATGAGAATATTAGGAATAAAACATGACTTACAAGCATATTATATATATTTTTTATAATAATTAAGAATAAATTCTTACATCACGAGTTATAAAATAAATACATTTATTGCCTTAACTTAAGTCCAAAAGTTTTCTGTACAGTTATTGTTAGTGATGTACAAACGAGATAAAAAAAACGTTCAAAAAAATAAAAAAAGGGCCTTATCAAGAGAAACTAATAAGTTCACATTTTATAATCTGTGTCACAAATATCTACCAACAACTTAACAAATTGTGTCAGAATCACAACCAATAGTTTGCATCTTAATTTCATTTCTTACTTAATATTACACAAACTATATCATTGCTCTTCACTTAGCCTAAAACAAGAACCATTCTTTACCTTATGATAATTAATTACATTAAAATTAAGACTATCTAATTTCTAGCGGGTGTTTCCTTCGTGGACTTGTGCTTTACTTTACATAGCCGAGCCCTTTGTAATCTCAGATACATCTCATTCAGTGAGCCAATTTTTACAGATATGCTCATATCGACTTATGGTGAAGAATTGTCTGTAATTGAACTTGAGGATACATGTCATGGTACAGAATTTTAAAACATTTACAGATAGGAAACATGTGACAATGATAAAAACACATTATGTAGAAGAGGATTTAAATAATTGATTTTTATACCCACCTACCCTCAAGTTTGTGCTCCACCCGTCTTTATGGTACATTTTTTTATAGTTTGAGCGATTTTTTTAGCACGCCAAACGCGCACCGGGGTTTAACGCTTCGTCAAAGGCATTATTTATAAAAGGCCACTGTGACATCCACAATGTGCTCCCCTACACTATTGTAACAACCTATAATACCGTGGTAAGAAATAATATCGCTCAAAAGATAATAAATTAAACAGTTCAAAAATATCACGAATAATAAACGTGGCAAAAAATATGGCATCAGATTTTTAAGTACTTGACAAAGTATGACTAAACAAAAAGTTGTTCAAAATAAAAGAATGCACTAAAATCCAGGTATAAAGGCATGGAAGACAGAAAATCATTGCTTTCAGATCAAAAAAAGGAATAAGTTTATATCTAAGAACTAATTTAGTTCTGTGAGCTACTGGCCGATTGCCAAAATTAGAGTAGTAACCAATTCTTCTAAATAAAATAACTAAGACTAAAATGGACAAAATATTGTTACATATAAATTATGTACTTCTGCGTCGTAAGTTATCAAACCGTGGACTCAACTGTTACACAAAACATAACACGGGCATTAATTTCAAAATTGACTAGATATCTGTGTGCATAGGAATCATACATAAAATAGCTAAGTAAAGGAACCAATACACTGAAATCCTGGCGTGGTTGCATTATAAAAAAGATAAATTATTGCCATTAGCAAAAATACACTTAGAACTGTACTTTTAAATTATGTATACTACTTGTAACACTTTTGTACAATTTGTACAAATCACATCCTAACGTAAAACCATTTAGTCGCGAATCTAGAACGAGCTAAGAAAAAAAATACGCATATAGACGCTATAGATAAACTCGTAATCCGATATACAAAATCTCACGAAACGATAAAAAACATCGCTAACGAAAATATAATGATCTCATTCACTGGTGTATAATTTAAGTACACGCGCACTCGGTCAGTCTAATGTAAGCGAGGCCGGTCGCGGTTCGGTTTCCGTCAGATCTGTACCACCTGTCCCCCAGTGTTATTGCATACAAGACCGTTATTATATGCAAAACACAGACGTAGACAGTTCGCATCTGACGTGAAAACCGTGCGGTAGTCTTGTACGTTACAAAACTTAACAGTAACAGGCCGTGTAGCTGCGTTGGTGTCCATATCACATTCACATTGCCACTAGAGCGACACTGGGACCGAGTAGTCATCACTTGGACGGCTGGTAGGGGGGGTATCCCTGGTGCGGCTGAGCGGCCCTACTCCCCGTCGCGTACAGCTGCTGTTGGAAATTGTGAAACTGCGCCGCGTAGTTAGGATCTGCTGTCGAGGGTACTGCGAAGCCTTGTCCTTTAAAGCCAGGGTTCGGTCCGCCCATAGACGGAGGTAGAGGTTGTGCAGCACCCATTCTCACATTGCCGGGACCCATACCACCTTTAACACCTCTGAAATTGGGACCGCACATGGGATTAGGCCCAGGTCCACCGAAAGGATCGCCGGCCATTTTTGGAGGTGAGTTAAAACCGGCTGGATAATGTGGCATTCTTAGCATTCCTGGGGCTCGCATCACCCCTCGCATTCCCCCTTCCATGTCCATGCCTCTCGCTCCCGGGAAATATTGCACGCCTTTACTGCTGTCCATTTGCATTGGATTTGTAACTCGTTGTAAGAAATCCAAACTGGGAGGTCCTCGGGGTCCTGTGTTGCAGGGCATTTGTGGCCTTGTGGGTAAATACTGTATCGTGTTTGGCGCACTAGCTTTTACTTGAACGTTAGCCCCATTAAAGGGTGGCATTTTACCAGCGCCTCCCATCCGTGGGCCCAACATTGAGGCGTCAGGCCCCATAGGTCCCATTGGACCACCCATAGGGCCTCCTCCCATTTTTGGACTTAAGTTCATATCTGGCGGAAAGTCACCAGCTCCCATCATACCTTCCATAGGTCCTCCTAAGCCGGGCCCACCCATACCCTCCATATGGCAACCTGCAAATAATTAAATATGCAAACGTTAAAACTTTAGCATTTAAGAAACATAAGAAGATAAATGACAAGAATAAAATAAAACTGTCAACAAGTCTTTGTTCCTTAATTAATTGCATCCCTCAGTTATTATATTGATAGTAATATGCAAAGAACGTATTAAAGAAATATAGTAGATCTAAGTTAATATAATAACAACACCTACCTAAATCATTCATCATCATATGCGGATGTCCGTGCGGATGCATAGAATGGTGATGTTGCATGTGATGAGGCCCTGACCCAAAGGGCCCCATTCCAGAACCGTTAGGACCCATTGGTCCAGATGACCCCGGGCCACCGCCAACCGTATTCGTTAATTGCTGTGACATCTGCGCTAATGAGGAAATCGGATCGAACGAAGAGGTGGCCGGGCCCATGGGTCCATTTGGACCCTGATTGGGGTTGATAGGAATGTTATCCGGCCTATTCATACTACATGGTCCTGGGAAAGGACCCGGTAGACTCGTGCTGTTCGGACCACCAGATAACGTTGTCTGAAATAACATGATCAAACTTATATTATCTGTAGTTAATAAATTAAACAATTGAATTGCGAGATTAACTTATTTTTTTTTAATCATTGACATTAAATGTATAAAAAAAGAAATAGATTTTGTTTGGTAAATATTACTAGAATTATCATTATTTTTACATTAGATACAGTTTTGACTGTTTTGGCCTCAAAAATTTATTCTATTATGTTTATTGTCTAATGAATGGAATTACATCATGTACAAAGATGCTGTAATGCTAGACTAGACTGAAAACATGATAGAATACTTTAAAAAAAAAAATATCCCAACATTAGATACAGCCGGGTGGCATATTGGCTTGGTATTAAGATTCCGTTATACCCAACAGCTGGATCCATATGAGCGAGATGAAACATACTTCTTACATTAATACATACTTCTGTATTTGATGACATAGAATCGTCAGGAAGTGCTTGTGACATAGTGGTGACGGCGCAACTGCTTTTCGCACAAGAAACGGCGTAAGGTCCCTGGTTCATTCCAGACGAGTCGCGTTGCGGGGTTTTAGAGGCACTTTCTTGATTCGACCTATTCGACGACGGACTTGGTCTTGATTTTTCATCTGTTGTTAAAAAATTAAATTGTAATATATGCACTTACATTTAACACAGAGTAAAATAAATAAAAAAATTCAAACATTTTAAACTACGACGAAATGCTTTGTACTAGCCAAAATCAGGCCCCGATCCTGTAACTGCTGCGTTTCGAGCCGTAAAAATGCCTAATTATTTATATAGCAATTCCAAAAGAGACTGTTTTGCTCTAATTAGAAATAAATAAAACTAGCTAATTACTTTTATAACTAGACTATGTAATATGTTTTTTGTCTCAAAAAAAAGGAAATATGTGCCAATATAAGAAAATATCTCCTAAGATTTATCACATTTTATTATGTTACTTAAAAGCTTAAAAGTATACTTTCATATGATATTACAGGGGGGGGACACCCTGTAAAAAGTTTTTTTCATTAAAGTAATAGTTACCTGAACACTTATTGCCTGCATTTGGTGTTTGGGGGTTATTAAAGCTGGGGCTCTGTTCCAGTGAAAACCTGCCCGCCCGCTGTTCCGACAGCGATGAGTGTGGCTCAGGAGTTCCAGGCATCATGCTGTATATAACAAAACTTGTTTAGAGAATATGACAACTAGGTAGGCGAAATATATATAACAGCAAGATTGAGTGATGGAATAAATTTGCATATTTAGGGCACTGGTAACATTAAATAATTAAAAAGACTATTAATATATAATAGATAATATGCATTTTATAACATACCCCGCTGGTGATTTTTGATTCGAATTCGACTGTGGCGTTTGTCCTCCGCTGTTCGAGGGCGGCCCGTTGTCTTTTAACGACGTATTCGGCTGTTTCTGTATCGTCAACTCTTGCCCTATCGAAAATAATTCAATTCAAACACTTCCACGCAAATATGACGTTCGCAAGACTTCCCCTTCGGTAAGAGATGGCGCTGTACATGTACGTAGTGATAGAACGAATTAGCCATAGAGTATGAAAATTATGTTAGCACATTTTCACCAACCACCACCAATGAAAAACGAGAAACACAAACGTGACTTAAAAAGAAAATTTAATGAGTGACGACACAAAGTGACAATGATGACAAAGAGACATTTTACCCTCTTCTAAGGGCCATCACGCCAGGAAACCATCAGTCTATTTTGACCAGCTGAAATTACTTATCAAATTGTAGATTTCCATTATCAGGCTGTGGGCGAGAGGCTGATGGTTTCACTAGACGTGGAGGCGGCTAAAGGATGCAAGCGAAACGAGTGTAGTGTAAATCCGTGAAGCATTCGAATACTTTCAGCGACAAACAAAGCTGTGTTACCTTCGAACTGGTTGAGGTAAGATATTTGTTGCGGGGAGGGGACGGGCATCAAACTTGGCTCCTTGTTTTGTTGGTTCTTCTGCCGTTGCGCCGCCAAACATTGCAGCGTTCGGACAAACACACCGTCGTCCAATTTCTCCAATATCTCTATTTGGCCAACATTCGATCCGACCGTCGGCAATGATTTAATTTCGTCACACGTTGGGATTTCAAGCGTCAAGCGTTTGCGGAGGGAAGGGGAAAAACAAAAAAAAATCGCATTACAACTACGAAAAAAAAACGCAAAATTTTAGAGTGCATTATCGATATAAGCTCAAAAAAAATTAAATTCGTGGTTGGGGAAAATGTCTAACATAGAGAAAACAACATGCATCTACTTCTATGGCTCACGCTTTCAAAATGCAAAACCGCTGACAATCGGTTAATGATTTCAAAATTAAAATCTCACACAAAATGTAGCTTCTAAATGAGGGTAGTTGTGAATTCTCCGGCTATAAAGTGCAGTACGAGAAACTTCTACATAACTATATATTTGAAAGGCATGCTCGTTAACGCCAAAATTAAACCAACAAGAAGTGTAATATGATTCAAGTTTAGCGCCGTTAAAGTTGTAAACAAAATGACTATTCTTACCGGGAGGATCGTGTTTGTGTTGTGGTTTGCAATGCGCGGGGCTACTGAGTGCTGAACCCGCTCTCGGCGCTTCCGAAGTGGGCGTGCCTTGTGATGGTGACTGGGTTGCTATTTTATAAAAAGTAAAATAAATATTGCATAATACAATATTTCCCTTTTTTATAATAAAGGAGGACAGACATCCATGGTTTTATTGGTTGAAAGGTAAAAACCATCCCAGTTGTTCTATTTTGGTATTAAAGATTCAGAAATCCCGATTGAATCCCAAACGCTTTTTTAACTGTGGACGAAGTTCAAAACTTTCCAGACAAAGACATGTTACAGAAAAATATATATCGATTTTTGGAAACATTTTGGCTCCGGTAGGAATGGAACCCAGGACACGAAGATCATTCATCACTACTATTATATTGGAGCCAGTTATAAATGTAGATACATTAATCCAGGCCAGGCAAGTTAAAAATAAACAGGTTTTTGATAAAAAATGAAATGTATGAACCACCAACTAATGATCTATTAAAAAACTTACCGATAGGTACTGATGCAGATCTATGTAAGGGTGACGCTCCGTAAGGAGGAGGGGGAAGACATCCACCACGTTCTGAGCACGGAGACTTTACTTGTGTACCTGATACACAATCATAATTTTAAATACTTTCATAGTACCATCTAATATTTAATTAAAAAAATAGGGATTTAAAGATTACAGGGGCAACACTTCAAAAATCATAGTTTTATATAAGATGGTATTTTACTTGTGTACTGACTGAGTTCATTGTCCATATTCTTGTTATCATCAAAGAATTGATGATGTAACTTTTGCCAGTCTATATCTGCGTGTGCGTGACCGGGGCTCTTAGGACTCCTTAATGCCTTGTGAGGTCCACCACCATCGCCCCCCATCTGTAAATTATTATATAACCATCAATAATTGTCTCTAAATAAAATTGTACATGTATTTATACATATATTTAATGAAAGAAAAGGACAGCCAATCTTGGGATTCACTTGACGGTTGCTGATATACTCCAGATCTTAACAAGATGCGCTATTGAACTATTTTGGCTTTGAATATAGGGAAATTAACAGACTAAAGCACGTTTAAACTTCACGGCTTTTCCATCTGTGGAGGGTGTTTTGTGACCCGGACGGAAGGTCGATATTCCACTCATTTAATATCCAGATTTCCAGACGAAGTCCAGTATCTTTCAGAAAAATTGTAATTTGAAATTATCTAAATATAAAATAAATATATGAACGTTTAAGAGATACAAGAAATACTAACTTCTGTTTAAGCCACCAAACTACTTTAGTAATGCTAGTAGCATAATAGCTAATGATCATAATACTCACATTTCGCCCCCGTCCGTAGTCGTCACACATTCCGTGATGGTCCGGACCACAATCTCCGTGAGGTACCATACCACCCATCATACCGCCCTCCATCATCATACCACCTGCAAACATCACCATTAGACCAATATCCTACGGGTGGATATTTGACTTAAGATAAATAAAGTTTATATAATACCGTTCATAGCTGATAAATTTGGACCAGGCATCATTCGTGGCCCCATGTGGGGTCCACCCATCATGCATGGTTTTGGGCCGCCCATTCCACCCATTGGGTTCGGCATCCGCTAAAAAGTAAATATTATAACAATTATTTTATTTTTCTATTTGGGTGCTAGCCATTTCACCCATTTCCCCTTTGCGGAAGACATTGGGTTATTAAATATAATGCTTGAATCGTTATGATTTTACACATGCTAGTTTAAAAATCTAGACAATAAGTTAATATTTATAACAACCTAATAATTATGCCTTACAGAAAGAAAAAAATCTCCAAAAAATAATCAATAGAACAACTTAGATCAGAATATTGACTAATCACTAATTAACTTAATAGAAACTTACCCCCATTGGCCCTCCACAACCCCTTCCCATATGCATATCTGTACACATAGCGGACTTCATATCTGGCCCTCCACAAGCTCCTCTAATGCCTTTCATGCCACAAGGCCCCATAGGACCCATCGGCCCATTAGGCCCCATTCCTGACATCATAGGTCCGTTCGGTCCCATCATGCCATTAGGCCCCATTGAACCATGCCCACCCATCCCCATCCCAGACCCCATACCCCCCATTGGGCCACCCATAGGACCGTTAGGACCCATGGGTCCTGGCCCCATCGGCCCGCCCATAGGTCCATTAGGACCCATGGGACCTGACATAGTGCAGCTTGGACCCGAATTCATGCCGCTGGGCATAGAAACCATGGGTCCATTTGGTCCTGACACCATTGGGCCATGTTGGGACATGGGTGGGAAAGACATGTTCATATTTGCAGACGAATTAGGCGGGATCTCTGGATTTTGCTGTGAGCCATCCCCGGATTGGTTGGGGTTGGCCCCACTCTCGGGGAATAGAATCTGTTGCATTTTTCGTATAGTGGCCAATTGTTCCTCCCGATGGGCGCGTTGCTGTGGCGTCAGGTTCTCGTCAGGTATCTTTACACCTACGGAGGAAACTGAAGCATACTCATGGTTAATGTAACAGATTCTATAAAAAAATGATACATATGAAATGTTGCAAATCAGACTCAAGTTACCTTTAGGGCCCGGTTGACAGGATATATTGTTGTCGCCACTATTATTGTCAGCGGAGCCAGCTTCCGAGCACGGAGGCATCTGCGACGGCCCGTTAGCCATGCCGTTTGACATTACGGAGGGGTTTTTCTATTAAAAAATATAAATATACATTTAAGCATAGCAGTAAAATATAACTACGAGGGTACAAGAGTGCAATATTAAATATTTAACCAAAATAGAATCAAAATCCTCCAGAGAAATATGGTCAGAATTACTCACGGTGTCCCAGGGCATTTCACCATCAGCACCGAGGCCGTCCATGACACCGCAGGACGGGGTGCCCCCGGGAAACCCATCCATAGGACCCATTCCCGGGCCCATTTGACCCATTTGCCCGGGACCCCCCTTCATCATCATCATTTGATTCGGTCCACCCATCCTGTTAGGCCCCATCATATTGGGGCCCATATGCCCCATACCGCCGTGACCCATCGGACCCATGTTTGGTCCCATAGGGCCACCCATCATGTGGCTCATTTGATTTGGCCCACCCATCATGTTCGGACCGCCTCGCATACCACCTCTTTTAGCCATGGCCAGATTATTCAGCCATTGTGCTGGGTTTTGTTTATTAAATTGGCCAATTTTAAGTGGATGTTTCTGTAATTAAAGCTTTAGTTATTAAGTTTCAAGAAAACACACATTTTTTTTACTGTGTTCGTTATTTACATTAATGTAAGATTAGTTACATAGGATACTGCAGTGTTATATCGTTAGTAGTTGAAGCGAGTGGTAAATCAAATGGCAATTCAAAAGGTTGAAAACACGTTTCAAACCATATATAGTTGTGTTTTTTTTCTGCATATATATAATTCTTAATATTACCTCCAGGTACTTTTTAGTATTCGGCTGCGCGCAATGATATGCGATGATCGATTGATTTTGTCCAGATATCACCGCTTCCGCTGCCTTGTTGGCTAGGAGCGTAGAGAACACGAAAATTTGACTTTGCTGCTGGGAAAATAAATATATTAATAAGCTTTCCGGCTAAACTAATTTCAACTTATATATTGGATACCTAATGAAAAACTATACATAGATTCTACTTATTTTAATTTTAACAAGATTGTTACCTCCATACTCCCAGACTGTTTACTAATAACATTAGATGGCAAGGTTTGGGCTTCACTGGACATGGGCCCCATGGATACGCCGGGCCCCATGGGTCCAGACCCTCCCATGCGACAGGACCCCATGTTCTCTGGACCGTTTGGATTTCGACAATTTTGATTACCATCCTGGAATACCAAATATCCTTTGTTAATTCAAGTTTTCCTTTATTTTGTTATATATTACTTTAAGACTGAATAACTATTATTAAGCTTATGTTAGTTGTATAGTACTATTTTGAATACAATTGCATACTTAGTGCTTTTTTTATTTAAAAAAAAGAAAATTAGGAAAAATATTTACTTACCTGTATGTTTCCAGGGTTACTTCTGAGGCCTGTCTGAGGATCTATAATGTCATTAGAATCTGACGATAGCCTCTCCGATTTCATGGACCCGGGGCCTCCAAGATCACACTGCGGCGACTTAGTCGGATCACCTGCAGAAAAGAAAAAAAATTGTTTTACTTTCTGTTTATATTTGTCAAACTATATTTTATTTTAAGTAGGAATTGCCATTTTAATGAAGCAACAAATGTGGTAGCTTAAAATAATAATTTTTTTTATTAAAAACGATTTTTATAAAAAAAAAAATTATTAATTAATAATTGGTAATATAATCTTTTTTTTTCGTATTTATTTTATTATACTTAAATTATTCAACAAATTTTAGTAAATTTTTGTATGATTTATTTACTAGTACTTTTATAGTCACCGATTATATTAACAATTAGCGACAAAACAGGATTACCAATTATTGTTAGTGATTCCAATGTTCGTAGACCTTATTATGGATTAGTGTCATAAGATATTTACCATTGAATATAACACTTTAATACAAGGTCATTAGGTTTAAATTCATTTAAAATGTTAACACAAAAAAGACTAAGCTAAGTTAGTGATGGTACAAATATAACAAGATTTAATCTGCAGGTAGGCAAGTGAGACAAAATTAAGTAAGGTCGACTAAGTTATAATATAATAGCTGTATTAAAAGGTGATAGAGAAGTATATGTGTAGAGTTACAATACAACGTTTTGTCTGTGGGAAATATTCACACGTTGTTATATAAAAAGTCCCATTCATTGAAGGTTTTATATGTGACTATATCTTTTTTAATTCTAAAGTTTTTAACGTTGTGAAATATGATATGAGATTTACAATGTTAGAAACAGGTGTGTACGAGTTTGAAACGTAATCTTACAGTTAACTTCCTTAAACGTTTTTAAGGTAATTTCTAGTTATTATATAACACAATATACATAACCAAATAAATAATGAGTTGTGTAGCCTGCCTTACTTGGAGAGTGGTAAAACTTATAAGTGTATGTATTTAAACAAAAAATCACCTAAAATCCATTTCTTTGCCCTAAAAATTTTTTTTAGTAGCTATATATTTTTTTTATATAAATATATTCCAACTCACCATCACTATCCATGAGACCATCAATTTCCGTCTTGATTCCGTCAACACCAAGATCAGCAGTGCCGTCTTCAGCGCTCCCTTGACTGTGGGGCTCCAATTTCACTCGGTGTGGGGCCTCATCTGGTTCTTTCTTCAGAGCTGCTGGCGTTGGCAAAGATGCCGATGGTGGCCGTGACCCATGACCTGTTGATACATTTAACAATGGACAATTAGTAGTTTGATTGTTTGTTCCCCCCATCGTACAACATATCAATCAGTCAAAAGTTATGCATTTTAAAATATCTATTTATAGTTTCTAAAAAAATATATAAATCAATAAATTTAATTTTTTTCATCTGAATAAATAAAAGTGTTGTTTTTAAGTCAAATTTAATGTTGCTTAGAACACTAAAATAACTTCAAGTCCAGGTTAATATAATATAGGAATTGTGGCTAATTAAATGCTCTATTGAATTTAATGCATCCTTTTTTGTACATGTTATGTTATATCTTATAATATTATTACCTTTTGAATAAATACAGTTATTCAATTATATCAGATAATATAAAAGTTTGTATTATAAATTTATTTTATGTTATATAAATTACATTTACATACAATTACCACAATTACTATTAAATATTATATTACCATATTCTTTGATATTTATTTCTATAGTTAACGTGAGTAGTAGCTTTATACACTTTTACGGTTTAAAACGCGATATATTAGTTAAACTTATTTGAAAATGATTTTTTACTTCGGCTTGACATTTCGGATGCTTTGCAGCAGCCGGGGAGTCTCCCCGTGACCACAGCTGCTTTAACTAATATATCGCGTTTTAAACCTTGAAAGTGTTTTATTTAAATATTCTTTTAATCAATTACCAAGAGAAACCCAGATTTCCTTGGCATAGAGGTATAACATTTCTAAGTTGATTTTATGTATAGGCAGAGTTGTGAGCTTTACCCAATCAAAAAATATCTTTCCAAGGGATTCAAAAGAGAATAAGCATTATTGTATTGTATTGCTTACATACCTGGTTCTGTTGGATCATTTGGTTCATCTTTAAGGCGGGCACCTCCGCCTTTCTCCTTCTCCTTGATCATACCCCTACGTGCCTTCGCCAACTTGACTGTATAAGAAAAAATATCTTAGTGTTGATGCTCTATACAAAATGTTTCACCTATTATTGATATGCCCTTTATACTTATTTAATTTTCCATTCTGTTACCTAAACTTTGTGACCTTTGACAATTAATTTTTATAATGTAGTTTTATTACCAAATATTCTTTATTTATCTTAGTTAATGCAACCTAAAGGTCTATATAATTATATAAGCAGCTTTTTATCTGTTTGGATCCCTAAATACAAGCTTTTTATTATAACTACAAGTTATGAGTTAAGTTTTTCTAAGCCCCGTGTGTTAAGCATGACAGATCTTAGGTTTGAATTCCAGAATAAATGAATAATTTTAATTGACTGTGGCACACATTTGCTGTCTTTAAAATTTTTAATAAAGGATTGTCTGTCCTATGCCCCACAACGGTGAAAAATGATTTGAGAAATTAAGTTAAAGTATCAGAAAATTTAACTTTTAAATTACAAATTTGTCAGATTGATGTTTTAGAAAGAGACAAAAGTTAACTTATTTCAAGGATAATGCATCTAAAAATGACCATATAAAGTGACAGAGAGTCAATCAAGGGCATTTTTTAAATGGCACCTTCGAACATTATTGTAAATATCTAACAAATATGATAGAAAGCTATGATCACAAAAACACTGCTGTTTTTAGGAAGTCATAATGCATACATGGTCCATTGTAAACATGACTAAATAACATTTGTATACATACAAAATCTTAAAGATCTTTCGTTACGGGCGCAATAATTGGCACATATCCCACAAAATAACCGAGTGGCACTTCATTTAAATAATGTCATTATACTGCAGCGTGCGATCAAGATTATTATAAATAGAGGATCGACAACATCGTTTAAACTAAAATAATATGCTCCGCGACCAATACAACCGGCTCCAAAGACGCGTCCCCTGTCCCATATATTTAATTATAATAAGATCACACCGCATTATGCTATTAAAATTCCAGGTTTACTCTCCATACATAAACAATGAGAAAGATCGGGTGTAGACAGGCGCGAAGCACATTAACACACGTTTATTATGGCCGATTTATTGCTATGGGCACGCCATTTCACTAGTTTTACACCTCAGAAGAAAGCGTCTAGCTTTAATTAATATCATTCAAGTGATATAATTAAGGTATATCGAGGAGTACGCAGGGCGAAACAAAAAATCGGGATCGCTGACATTTTTGTTTATGGTACATCGTCGAGACGAGATCCAGAATCCACAAATAGCCAATAAACGTACATGATTACCGCCTTCTGACGGATTCACTGCCACTTGATAACACAAATCACAGTATTTCTTCACATTTATGCAAGTTTATTATCATTGAAAATTCACTCATATAACTATTTTCTTTCTATCAGCATTTAATACAAATCACCACGCACACACAACACAACATACATAATATAGGATATAGATTATAGGTGGTAGTGGTACTAAGTAGGAATGTACAAGTTAAGAAATAGGGATGGGTACGTGACGTAATCGATTTTTAATTATGTTGATATTATGTGTCTAAATTTTGTCAAGGAATACCAAATGCAATGAATGGATTATAGTATACAACATTCAATTATCATGTTATATTTGTAATGTTTTAGTTTTTCACTAAAATGAGTAACAAATTATTTCTAAATATTCTTAAGACATTACTCCTTTAAATTTTCTAAAATTCATTCACGATTATCGAGTTATTGTCTTAAATTTGATAAAGTTTATCTTAAATGAATAATAGTAAATTGATAATTGTTTTAAATCATGTAAAAGTAAGATTAAGAAAAACACCGTCATAATCGATTAATCGATGACAAATTATTATGTTACAGTGACACTTCATTGATATTATATTGGAATCACGTTACATCTAGTCACAAAATGAATTAGAAGAATAATTAATCGATTTCCCGATAATAATAACAATAATGAATATATGCCTAAAAAGTATTTCCTGATACAACTAAATCTAGTTATGATCTAAAGAACTTTAAAGACAAGATATTTCTTTGTAATATGCATTCTTCAAAAATGTCTATGGTACAAGAAGGGGCTGCCAGCTTCGTAATTAAGAATTACCTACTTTTAGAGACTTACGACTTAAATTCTTTAAGGAGCAGTTCGTGGTTTTATATCATTAGTTTTGTTATATTTATTAACATTATGATAAAGGCCAGCAGTTTGAAATTTTGCCGCTTTTTGATTAAACGCTTAAAAATAATCCTTCCACTTTTATGTACTATTTCAAAAAGGTTTTCTTAAATAAAAACGTAGTACTGGGGTAGAATACACAATTCTAAGTCTGTGTTTTTAAACTTTAATAACATATTCATGGTTTTCTACTTATTTCTGCAGTAAAATTGTATACGATAATGCCTTCAATGTGTGAATTTTACTTTTTCTTATTCGGTAAAATGTAAATGCAGTTGGCAACACCACAAGAAAGGGAGGAGGGATAATATCGCTTCGTTGTCGTGTATTGGAATTTTTCTGTGTGATTTGTGATAAAATAGGATTTTACAATTACAAAATATAGTACAGCAAGCATTTGTGGCATATGTACTCTTACAACACTCGGCCATCATCAATAGTATCAACGCGGCAAACATTCCGACCGCTCCCAGCGCCTAAAGTACGTACGTCAATCATCAGCAATTTTCATACTGTTTGTAGTACCTGCGTATAGTAGGGGCCGTGCGATAGTAAAAGCTGTTGGAAAGTGCATTCATACGGGAAATCGTCATTGTAAAGAGTTATCTCACGTCCCATTTAATTAGGAGCGTTTCATATAATCGCCAGTGTATGTACGGTTTCGGTGCTTGAAGCCATTTTCCGAATAAGACGAGTACAATTCGTCGGTTCTTAATGTTTTTCGTGCTATTTAGTGATAGTGATTTTTGTGTTTGAGTTGCTGTATCAAAAGCTTTAATCGCTGTGTAGTGTTGTTTTCCCTGATGTGCTAGAGATTCAACTTTTCCATAGAAGTGGGTAAGGTTCCTTTAATTTTGAAAGTAGTCCATACACTGTTTTACTGAATCCCTACAGCAGGCAGGTTCATTGATATATTATAAAAATGTATTTTTTAATCTTACCAGAATTTTAATTAATTATTAGGTGTGTTGTTTGAAGATAAAACTTGATTGTATTTTTGCTATCTTTACTGTAAATATTTCCTATAATTAATAATAATCATAAATTTCTCTGGCATTCAGTTAGTACATTAATTCGCCATAGAAATAAATGTAATTACAAAAAAAAATAAAAAAAAAAGATTTAATTAAATTTTAATAAAAGTGATGCCAAAAGGGTCATGCGTCAGCATAACTTGCAAAACTCTAAATTAAAAGATATGGCACTTATAAATGCCTGTAATGGACAAGATTTCATCTCTTCTAGATTTATTTTTCTTCTATATGTTAAAATATGGATTACATTGTAGATGTTATGCAGCTCAGTGTTTAAACAAAAATCATATAAATGTCTACACTAATAACTTTGTCATATTGGCTTAATGCTGTTACCCCAAACTAAAGCAAATCTAAAAGATACCATACTGATTTGATGAAAATAACACTTTCCTACATTGATTTTTGCTTTTATAGAATATATAATGTGCTAATAAAATGTACACATAATATACACTCCCTTGGAATAGGAGGGAGTCTCAACACAGTACTGCTTTAAATAAGATGTAACTAAACTCTTAAAGTGACACATTAAACATTTATCAGTTATAAATTACTTAATGCTGTTAGTGAATTCAATTTTAAAAAAAAGTTATATTCACCTTAGCAAATTTATTAAAATTGGTAAGCAGTTTAGGTGTAAAACAGCTACAAACATCCATGATTACAAATTTGCAATTATAATTCAATATATGACTCACTAAGAAATGCAACCGAAAATTCTCTTTGAGTCATTCACCAGGAATGTATTATGGCAGAAATCACACAAGATTTATTTATTTTTTCCGTTCCCTTTACTTTAAGTTGGATTGCATCCAAAAATAACTCCGGTTGTCTCAGCAAATGTGACATTAGTAATGACCATTCTTCAACACTTAATTGCAGAAACAATTACCTAGTCTTAGAGAACTACTCACTCACAAGGTTAGTGAAAAATGATTTATGATATACAATACATAAACCCTACAAAAGTACATATATTATTTATGTTTAGTAATCTTCCGTTGAGCAGATGTTACAACTTAAAGAGATTATATTTGATCGTCTTTTCTGAAACATAAGATTTTGATACAGAGATGACATGCATGTTGGCTTCATCATTAGTGAAGTACTTGTCATCAGAGAAAGGATGTTGCCCAATGTCATCATCTTTCTGACCATAGCTAGTCTTACAGTGGCTTTTCAAAGGGTACAAACTTATTTCAGTAATTTACATAACAAAATATTCCCAACTATAATCTATTTTTTAACTTAATCTATAAAGCATAGAGTAGTTACAATTTAACAGCTTATAAAATAACAAGTATAACAGAAGAAAAAATGTTATTGTAACATAAAAAAAAGTTTGCAACTTTAAAAGTTATAAATAACATGTGTCGGGTGCATTGAGTTACATTTTTGCAACTGTTATCATGTATTCTTAATCTGTGAGTAGTCGGGCGATTTTACATGCGTGTACTTTTATTATGCAACTGGAGTTTCTCAAATGAAATACTTTTAATGGTTTTGAACGAGAAATATATAAAACTTAGCTAAGAATGCTTAGTATCAGTCGTGGTCCTGAAACAACTTTTATTATTTCCTACAAGGAACGTCGCGCGATATTATCCTACTGAACGTGACCGGCTCCATTGGAGTTTTATCAAAATTTGTCAAGCCGATTAGGCGTGCAAACATCTAGAGCCGATTAGTGTAAGGAAAATGAGTATTGTTTAACTTATCTAAATAAGTACTGTAGTACGCCAGTACACATTTATATAAAACACTTTTAACGGTTTAAAACGCGAAATGTGTTTTTTATACGTTAAACTTGTTTATAAATAATTTTTAACTACGGTATGACCCTTTTATCTTATCTAAATAGAAAACATAATTTATATACAGTCAATGCAACTAATGACAATAAGGCGTGCTAAATGCAACGCTTTGGTATGGAAATAAGGCACTGTTTAGTTGTATGCATATACACGTGTGCATTTTTTATCCCACTTCATTGAACTGTGAAAGACAAGGATACAATATATATTCCCATATGTCAATGTAAAAATAGGTCCAATCAGAAACGTCTTGGCGAAATGTGGTCCCAGGCGAGGGAGGAATCCGAAAATATCTTGACTTATCCTTAAATCCGCTCAATTTATTGGACAAAAGATAGGAATGAGGGAACGTTTTCTTGGGCTGTTAAAATTTTCCCGCTCGTGAATTTATGAAATATTTTTATTGTAATTCGAGAATTATGTGCTTACGTACTTTGCGAGCATAATTTTGTAAGGACTTAAATTTGAAAACTTACATAGTAACTAAAAGTTTAAAATCAATAAATACAGCGAATTCTTTCATACTAGACCACAGCACGAATTTTCCATTCAAGTCCCGCCCGTGTATATTTATTTTTACTACATATTTTTTTTAATTTTATCCTTTAACTTTAATTAAAACGGATTCCTTTAGTTTAAAATGTGCGTTGCCCACAAAACATAATATTTATTTTATATTAGTACTACGCTTACTTGAGATTTATAGAAAAAAAATATTGACCATAAAAAACATTTACAGATTTTTGATGTTTATGCGATGTTTATCTAATAATTGTATCTTTTTATTATTCGTATTTTGCATTATAAAAACCCACTTTCTCTCGTTGGGGTAGAGGGCAGACTCATGTTCATATATGTTTCACAGATCGCGTTTACAAGGAAGTAATATGGAAACAATTTGTGCTCTGTCGGTCCGCCTCAAGTTTGTCTTGGATTTGAATTCTTCCTCGCTCAAGCTTGACAATTGAAATCAATAAAAAT
This sequence comes from Leptosia nina, assembly GCA_963661955.1. NCBI lineage: Eukaryota > Metazoa > Arthropoda > Insecta > Lepidoptera > Pieridae > Leptosia > Leptosia nina. The sequence goes on from CAVLEF010000008.1 coordinate 5,452,736, forward strand.
AACGAAAATTTACGACACGGGCAGGTCGAAATTTTTCAACCCAAAGATGCATGTATTGTCAATACATTTGGTTGAAAAAATTCGACATTGTCGAATTCGAAATCGGTAGAGTAACCTCTAACCAATTGAACTACCGATTTCGCACGGAACGCTATCGATGCTGGTTTAAGTCCAGCCGGAGTCGTAATTTTTTTAATATTTATTTTCGATTTTTAATTTATATGTATAGTGCCATCATGTGAAAAATATTAAAGTTTTTAAATCAATAAAATGGTTTGGTAATCACTTCGAAGCTTTGTTTACCTTCACCGATATGCAGACAAATAACCTTTGTCAAATCCACCTAGATTTCCGGGCACCCTATGAGTCAACTTGTTTTATAGTCTGTTTGATGAGGTCACTAGAATGGATGTCTGTGTTCAATCAACATACTGTCTGTTATCTTTGAACTACGTTCCCTTGATACCTTAACTGTTTTCTTGGACAATATCGTTGTCTCTGTATTAAACAACTGCTTGCATGTGCTTAAGATATTGCAATAACATGAATACTGTCTATTGTTTACGCGAGTAGTACACATTTAAATAAAACACTTTAACGGTTTAAAACGTGATATATTAGTTAAACTTATTTAAAAATGATTTTTAACTCACAAGTTGGTTGGTGGTTGGTTGGTTTGGTGTGAAGGTAGTGATGTTTGGCTAATAATCAACGGGTGTAGGTTCGATCCCCACCGGCTTTGTCTAACCAGTTTTTCTAATTATAATTCTTCTGAAACATGTATCACATCATCTGGAAATCGGGATGCTAAATGGGTGGTAGGAATATCGAAATTCTGTGGGGTCACGAACCACTGTCCATAGATGTAAAAGCCGTCAAGTGTAATCGCGTTTTGGTTGCAGTGTGTGGGTATACGAATATCCAAAGTCAGCCTCCATGCTTGTCTATTCTCCTCTAATATAAAAAAAAAAAACTACAAGGAAATACTAACTACTACTACTTTGAAAACTATTTATGACACTGGCTGGACAGTTCTTTTTTGTCTTAAAATACCTACTTCTCTATTTCTTTCAAGTTTAAATGATTTTTTATTAATAAGGCTAAAAGTAAGATAGGTTATAATTATGTATTACTTATGAATTTCGTCTTGGGATTTACTTAATTCCCCCCTGACTGAGTGCTATAGGGCCGTCTTGCATTGTAAGCAGGTGAAGTCCTAGATACGAATCTCGAAAGCTTAATTGTGTCGGTCAGAGAAAAAGGATCAATGTACAAAACGTTAATATAACATGACTAGCCGAGTCAGCGACTTCGTCCGCGTAGAATTCGGAAATCCAAATTTGTTTTTTCAAACCTCCACATTTTTGTAAATGTAAGCTGTTACCCACGACGTCTTTGCATATAGCATCGCTCACTTTTTTTTAGATCATTTAAAGAGGAATCATGCTTTCATTAATTTTTTTAGTAGTTTATTAGTATAGATATAGATATAACCCATTGTTTTAATATTTACATTATTATATTTTTTAAGATCTGTGGCAGATCCTCTGTTGTACATAGTCTGTTGCTTTTTTTTTAGTCGTACCTGTCACGATGATCCTGAATTATTGCGATCCATTACCGGCCTGCTAAGTGACGGAAGGCGATGAAAAAGGCATCACATCAGACATGGATGGCGTGAAGAAAATTCATTCGGGGACTCTTTACCGGTGAGTAATAGTAATTATATCGTGGGAAAATGCGGTGCCAACTGTGGAAAGTGAAAATGTGCCTACGTAAGTCTATAAAGAATAGATAGATAATTGCGGATAGTCCTATCATCCATTTAAGGACTAAAATCTCCAGACAAAGCCGCTGGCACAGCTACTATGTATTATAAAGCTAGAGAGTTTGTTTGTTTATTTATTAACACGCTGTAATCTTAGACATTGCTGGTTCAAATTGAAAAACTTGGTCAGACCACATCAAAAAGAACCACCAAGGCCACCTTATGGTGGTGGCGAAACAACCGTTCGGTTTGGTCGACGTGAGCGAGAAGAGCGGCATTATCAGTAGATGTTAGCTCTTCGATTTCTCGAAGAATGACGATAAGAAAAACAATGATATGCAGAACAATGGCCGTGAAAGCATTACACATTATTGTAAGAACCATAACCGTTTTTATGGGAATCAGAATTTGTCGAAATACTTAATACGTTCCCCTTGTCCACTAGTGTTGAACAAGAAGAATTAGTAGTGTAATCTAATGAAAACAATGCTAGCTATAACGAAACTATTTCTACTTATAACATCTATCCCAATGACAAATGTGGGCAGGATAACCTCATTCTTGTAGTAACATCTATTAGTTATACGAAGTTTAAATTTAGAATTACTGCGTGGTATTCTACGCATATCGCGTGAACGAAAGTGCGGAAAAATTTATACTATTTTGAGTTCAGTTATATAAAGTTTTATGTGAGCTGAGTAGTTCAAATGAGCAATTTAATAGTGAGAAATTATAAATGACACTAGCTGTCTCAGCGACTTCGTCCGCGAGAATCGTAATTTTGGGCTTCCAAATTCGTTTTGCAAACCCCTTTATAAACTTAACCCACGACGTCGGTCGCGTCCCTTCCCGTCGTTCTTGCAAAGTAATCACAGAAGATAGACTAATAGCGTCGCGGATTATTTTTAATCATCTAAAGAGGAATCATTGTCTCGTACATATTTTTTGGGTATCTTGAACCGTTTTTGCAGCGTACGCATCGGAGACCGATAATTATGAATAATTTTCCCAATTTGTGTCACATTTCTCGCTGTATCTTTGCTCCTATTAGTGTTTTATAGCCTTTTTCGATAAATGCTCTAACCAACACAAAATATTTTTTCCTGAGATTAGCGCGTTCAAACAAACAAACAAACTCTTCAGCTTTATATTTTAGTATAGATTTAATGGTGGAAACGATCGTCTTATTACCAAGATCTTCTAAAAAGATATTTCTATACATTTTTTAAGACATATCGTAATACTTAATTCTAAATGACCAGTCATTTTATTACCATTATTATTTTTTTACATAGTAACACTGATATATACACCTTTAATTATTCGAGAATCATTTTATCGTTTATCGATCTATGCTTGTTTGAAGAACAAAAAATCGGTTTGCAGTAAAATCGTATAGTGTTCGACTACGAAGATCGCATTGAATGGAGACTTACACGTTCGGAGCTCAATAAAATCCCTAATTGATATTTTAATCCGAAATGAGTGCAGCTGTGTAGACATAATTAAAATGGGTTTATAGATAAACCCTATATGGGACGGCTAAATGAATTAAAAATAATCTAAGTTTTATTGACATATTTCTAGTTTAGGTTAACGATGGTTGACGACCATGGATGGTAACCACTAGAGAAGCGCCGAGTGACATATTGCCGAGTAACGAGTACCGAGTTTTACTCGGCTCAATTTTTTCCCAATCGAGTACTCGGTCGAGTTACTCGGTTCAATCAAATTCCCATTCGCCGCGTAAACAAGTACAAACAGGTTCGCGCCGGTCAAGACGTAGGTTCACTCTCATCTTCTCGTAATTTTGTCTCATCACTACTCTTTAATTAGTATAGTTGTGATTTTATTAATAAAGATTTTCTAATTTACTAATAAACATATCATTGTCTTTCGGGCTGTTCGGCCGACGTGAACGAGAAGAGGTTAAATCTTCGAGCAATCGAGAAGTTAACATCTGCACACGTGATGGCGAAACGTCGAGAACCTCTTCTCGCTCACGTCGGCCGAACAGCTCGAAAGACAATGATATGTTGAACGATGGCGTGAAAGCCTCAACAATTTACTAATAAAACTTTTGTATTAACACTGTTGTTTAAATTATATCTATACGTATGTATACTCGGTATGAAATAACCGAGTTATTCGGCCGACTTCGAGTATCAACCGAGTACTCGGCCCATCTCTAGTAATCATACACTACTTACTATAACGACTTCGTCTGCGTCTGCGTCTGATTATAATATTGTTCTTCGTTTCTTCTACATTTCCCACTGTTTTAATTTAAACCAGTAGTAAGATAAATGGTTTCAAACAAACTGCAATGTTTGAAGTCAGGAACACTCGATTAATTCAGGTATGCATCGTTATAAGGTTGTGCCGTTGTCAATTTACATTTTGTCTTGAGCATATTTCTTATTATCGTCCTTGGAACTGTAACCTACTTATTCGAGCTTGAATACTGAAAATATAAATTGCGCATACTTAATTCACGTTCACCTTGAGACTTCATATTTCTATACTAATCTTTATGAATCGGTTAGACATCGTTTTTTTTAATAATAGAGAAGGACAGATAAGCAAGGGTTTACTTGATGGTAGGTGAAATACTCCAGCCTATAGCATCTAAACAAAGAAAGCTCGCCTATTTCGGCTTTGGATATTCGGAAATCCACAGACTGAAACCGGAACGCGATTAAACTTCACGGCTTTTTTATCTGTAGATGGTGGTGCGTGACCCGGACGGAATTTCGATATTCCTACCATACATTTAATATCTAAATTTCCAGATGAAGTCTAATAGGTTTCATGTCGATAGGTTTGATTAGAAAAATGTTGGACATTGCTATCATTACACCAACGAACCGTCAAACTGAAAACAATACTTGGCCGGGCTGAAAAGTAGGTCATTTCAGTGGGAACCACATTTTCCTCTTGTAAACTGTAAAAGGAGGAAATTAGAAAATCCTTTCAGTTCGTATATTTGTTATAAAACGCCGAGACTCCGGGGCGTACGAGCTATTGCCCGTTCATGAGGTGAATAAAGTCTACTTGAAATTCCGTAGCGAACTCTAAGAAACCACAGTATAATTTCATTGAAATTCAGTATCGGAGTGCGGTAACCGTGGCGCAAGTTGAATGCTATTGAATAGACGCTATGACATATTCATAGTGTCGCCTTGCTTCCGAATTATGTTGGAATTTCGTCTAGCAGTGCGACGCTGGTTCCATCACGAGCGGAAGCGTGAACGAGAAGCTCAACTTACGTAGTTGCGTATAATCATATAGACTTACGTATTAATCATATTATCTCAGAAAAAAGTAAAATATTTTTCAAAATGAACTATTTTTCTTATTCAGTTTCTCACTTTGAACTGTGACACTTGTTAAGGAACTGTCTCTAAGTATATACCTATATATATTTATACATTGCTAAGTTAGTTAGTTAGTTAGTTAGTCTTAAATACACAGACATTGCTTTTGCAATATTTTTTCTTAACCTCGCAGTATTCTTAAAATAGTGTTTACGATATTTGCTGAAATATATTGTAATCATTTAAATAAAACACTTTAACGGTTCAAAACGCGAAATATATTCGTTAAACTTGTTGATAATTTATTATAACTACGGCCCGATGTTATATTGTAATCGTTACAGACTTAAATATATTATCTTAGAGTGTAAGCGCTCTCAAATTGTATTTTATTCGAGATTTTTTAATATCTACTTGTTACACACTTGTCGCTTACTGCTCGTCGCTGTTATTGTATCCGCGACCTTACGAGTGAGAATCGGGGGGTATGAGGCGGTATCGCCACTCTTGTGTTGTGATGTGTCATTGTCTCCTACTAAACAGCTTGTATAGTCTCATTGGACGGATGGAAGTGTTTTTGATATAGGTATCATACTTTAGGATTACATCTCATTTCTATACTAGGAACTACCCATTCTTTGTTTGTTTAAACAATGGAATTAAATCAGGGCTATTTGTGTTGAAAATTTTTACGGGATCGTTGGTCTAATGGCGTATGGCCAATGATCAACGGGTCGCGGGTTCGCTCCCAAACGGGTCCAACGTGTTTCAAATTTTTCTGAAAATTCTGAAATCTGGATTTAAAGGCGTGGTAGGAATGTAGAAACCCGTCCGGGTCACGACCACGGTCCACAGATGAAAACGCCGTGAAACTAAATCGCGTTTCAGTCTGTGGATTTCCGAATATCCAAAGCCAAAATAGATTGACAGCGCATCTTGTTTAGTCCTCCCCTATCATTAATGAAGCAAGAGAATTTAGGACATTTTCTTTAGATTTATTACACGTTGCATTTTTCTTTGAGACCGGTGTGAAAATGTTTGTAATTGTTGTTGTTTTTCTTAGTAATTATAGGTTTTCCATTTAATTATTATATTTAGTATAGTAGAGTAGGTAAGTATTTTATTTAAGGGTTAATATATTACATCTTAAAAAAAATGCTGAAAAATATTTACGTAATTATATAAAAAAGGGGAAATGACTTCCGCATCTCTTAAAAGAATATTTACTCACTCCTACAACGCGTCCGACATGTTTGTTAACGAGTGCGTAAATATGTATGTGTTAACAATTTGTCTATTGTAAGGAAAAGGTCAAACAGCTCGCCCCCCGAGTCAAACAGTGTCAAGTAGCTGTGAACACAACTTGTAATGAGCTTATTGGATGACGCTTTATGGTCTTGTGGTGCCTTTTAGTGAGATCGGCTACAGCTTTAACGGTTTAAAACGCGGAGTATATAATTTACAGCAATGCAATTAGTTAAACGTATTTATGATCTTTATTAAAACTTAAGCAATAATGGGTAATAGTTAAATTAAATGCAATAATATACGAAAAATATTTTTAATTTTATAAATAATTTACCTTTGCCAAAGCAAACTTATAGATTAATTTTTAAATGTCATTAATCTATTGTGTACTGTGTATTAACTGTAAAATAATAGTATATATATTAAAGTAAAATCCAGTTTTCCCTCGTGGGGCATGGGGCTAATACGGCGGTTCGTTACACGGATCGGTTTTTTTACAGGCAAGTAGTTGATCAGACTTCTCTACCTGCCCTATCGAATAAATCTATTATTTCCCTGGGACTCGAACCTAGAGTTTCCTAATAACAAAAAACATGGTTTTTAATAAAGATGCATTTTATAATTGTGTAAGAATTATATTAACAACCTTGCAGATAAACATTTTTAGACTTTGACTTGTGATAAAACTGCAGTTAGGCTACTCTGTCTCCAACGGCCTCATATAGCATATTGTTTGTCTGTGTCCAGGTCTCCCAGTTTACCTATTCTGTAGTAGACAATACTTTTGAATTTAGAACGCGAACTGTCAAAACATATCTTCATACCATTAGCGCGAGAGCGAGGATACAGTATGCACACGAGAATTCTGCTACCGCGTTGGATTTTAAAACAAACTTCGTTAGTATGTAGATCGTATGTGCATTGCTTAAAATATATCATAACTATTTTGTTCAGTGTAACGTTGGCAATAGTTACATTTTAATAGAATTTGTCGCTTTGAAATTCGATTAGCTAGTTGCAACGTTATATTAAGTTTTGTAAATATTTATACGTGATTTTACAATCCATAACAAAGGCAATTTTTCCGTAAAAAGTGTTAGTTACGTAAGTTAATATATTTAGTTCTAAACGTGCTTTATTTAGTGATCCTTTAACATATGTTTCTTCTACCTATAAGTTTATCGAGCACTAGCTGTTTCAGCGACTTCGTCCGCTAAGAATTTTAATTTTGGGCACCCAAATTCGTTTTTAAAAACCCCTTCATCTTTGTAAACTTAAACTGTTACCCACGACTGTCGCGTCCCTTCACGTCGTTCTTGCAAGTTAATCTTAAAAAAAAAAGATATATAGTGTCGCGGACGTTTTTTTACATCGTTTGAAGAGGAATCATTCTTTCATACATATCTGAGAAAGAAATAAGATACCCCTAATACCCCAAGATTGGTCATCTTGAACCGCTTTTGCAGCGTACGCCTCGGAAACCCATAATGAATAATTTTCCCAATTTTTTTTCACATTTCTCGCTGTATCTTCGCTTGTATTCCTGAGATTTGCGCGGTCAAACAAACAAACTCTTCAGCGTTATATATTAGTATAGATTGTGTGTAGTTTACGCGAATAGTACTCGTTTCATTTCATCCTCCTACGTTAGCACACCCTCCTGACGTGTAGTAAAAATAAATTTGAAATAAGTGAACTAATATATTTAGCTTTTTAAACTGTTACGTGTGTTATTTAAACGAATAAGTAAATTTAACATTCAACACATTAAATAGACTTGAATTTATGTAAACTTATACGTCATATGGTCATTATAATATGCAAATCTAGTTTAACTTGAAGATCGATGTTATGTTCATGTTAAATATGTATGCAAGAATAGTGATGAACTAATCACGTTTTAAACAGTTAAGTGTTTAATTTACTGCGCATTGCAGATAAATGAAACGAACCTTATTTTATAATACGTTACTGAGATATCTTCATTAGTCCTAAACGAGGCCCGTGTATTCTTATTACCCGATACGCAAGACAAAGAAAGGTAATCTCGTGTATTATATATAAACATACATAACACAGAATTGGTTTGTTTAGGCCGTGCCCCATTTTCACTGACCCGTTCGGGGTGAGATCATGGTGACGTAACAACATACGATCAAGTACTGATTGTATTTTACGCGAGGAGACATTAAAAAAATCTTTTTAACTGTTTAAAATGTGAAAAAACCAGGGTCAAGTCTCCTTGTGACCATTGCTTCAAACTATCTGAACCGTCGGGCCGTAGTAAAAATAATTTGCAAATAAGTGTAATTAAATTTCAGTAATTGATCGTTTGGTAAATAAGACACTTTAAACGGTTTTAAACGCGAAATATATTATTTAACTTTTTAGTTTCCAACTGTTACGAACTTTGTTGATTTTTGTACTGAAATGTTGGTCTTCGTCTGGAAATCTGGATATTTAAAGGGTGGGAGGAATGTAGACATTCCGTCCGGGTCACGAACCAGCGTCTACACGCGGACTACTTCCAAAGCCAAAATAGGGCGACAACGCATTTTGTTTAGATGCTATAGCCTGGTGTATATCACCTACCATCAAGGTTATCTGTCCCCTATCATTAAAAAAATGATAATTTTAGTACAGCGAAGGATAAAAGAAAAATGCTACTTCCAATAAGGGATGAGAAAGGTTTTGATTGTTCTAATCTTGGAAATGTTCCTCTAACCCCAATACGGAGGCGGCTTGGAGTATTAGGGAACCGGTTTTTTTTTTTTTTTTTTATTGAGCATCTCAATGTATTTAGCGAATTCAAGATGATGACAATTATTTTATTTGTTTTAAACGTGATGGATCTTTAGAATTATAACAATGCATGAATGTTTGTTTACTCATTCAAACTCGGTGAGTAGTGATCGTTATGTGATATGTTTCTGAAATTATTCATTACTACTTTGCCCGCGACTTCGTTCCTGGACTTCAGGTTCGTCCCTTAGTCTTTCAGTTAGAAAACGTCCCGACCTTCTAGGTCTATAGGTCCTACTCAGTATCTCCTTAAACTACATTTACATCTTTTTCCTTCACATAAACATGCAATTCCTCCTTTGGAAAGACGTGAGCAAGCCACATAGAGCTGACCGTGAGAAAATTTTTATGTTTTTTAAAAAACGGACTATTTTTCATTTGAAAAAAAAGTTCTTTAAGAGGTTCAACAGGCTCGTCTTTAAGGAAACTACTTTTCCTCCCGAACCACTCTCCTCTTCCTCTTTCCATTTAAAGCACCCAAAATCTGCATTCTTTTTCTCGCTTCTATTTTTATAAGCTTGTGGCTTTCGTAATCAGAGTTTCATCGTACTCAAATCAGTTTTTCATCTGTCGATCCTCATGTTCGGGTGTCTCAAAGCCTGTTGAGATCCAGATATTCAGCGTTCTGTTGACGTCAGATTAGACTTTCGGTTCTCTCACCCGTAGATGCTAATACTCAGCATCTGTCGACGTCTATCTTGGGACTGCTCTGGTGTCTCAGCAGCTCTTTGAGCTGCCTCACGCCCTCTTGTTTAACCTTCGCATTCGGCTTGTGGAAACGTCTCTTAAGTCTACTACTTTATATTTCGAGTTTTATCAGAGCTTCAGAAAATTAGACTTACCTTTCCGCATAATTCTTAAGTACGTGTTGTTTCTATACTTCCAAAAAATACAGTACGGTAGTTATTGTTATGATTGTACTTTAATGCAATCCTTGCCTATTTAATTAACCTATCTATATAGTAATTGAATTAAATGAAGTATCTTTTTGTACTTAACTCCTACCAAAAGAAACCTCCCCTTACTTATAACTAAAGTGCGACCATACGTTTTTATCAAATCGCTATCCTTCCCCCTAACGACGTCTGCCCTCCGTCTCCCGATTTCGGGTCGCCACTCACGATGAGCCACATCTTCCCTCCCCCTACCCCCTCCTCCCACGCCCCGTTCGCCTGCACCGCTCCGGTATTTATCGCCAAATTCCTATGACTCTCATTTTAAATCTGTGATATCTTCGAAAATATTTATTTAATTTACATGCTGTAAAAAGCCATATTGATCTTTAATAAATGCACAATGTATTTAAGATACTTAATTGGATAAGGATTAATACTGTATTGCTTAAAATCGCTTCGTAAATAAGCCATTATTTCTCGTACAAAGTAAAGGATAAAAAATGGTTATTGTGGGTTATTCCTAAGAGATAAACATATACCATCACGGACTTTTTTGGAGACCTTTTTAAGTTGTACAATACTGTAGTACATTGTTTTGATCTATCTTGTAGGATTCAGTCAGCGTTTGCAATGTAAGCGCAAAAAATTTGTTTTTTTACGACCCGACATTAAAAACCTCAAAAATTGTAGCCTATATGTTATTCTGATGTATAAGCTATATTGTGGTAAAGTTTCATTCAAATCCATTCAGTAGTTTTTACGTGAAAGAGTAACAAACATCCATACATCCATACATCCATACATCCATACATCCATACTTACAAACTTTCGCCTTTATAATAGTAGTAGGACTAACTGCGTCGGCGACTTCGTTCGCGTAGAATAGTTGTTTTGGGCATTCAAATTTATTTTTGCAAATCCTCTACATCTTTGTAATTTTAAGCTGCCCACGACATCGGACGTGTCCCGTCGCTCGCGACCCGACGTTCTTGCAAGTTAATCTTCAAAGATACATGGACACTTTTTAGGTCATTTAAAAAAAAATCATTCTTTTATACATATTTTTTGGGAATCCCGCAGAGATGAAAATGTTCCCCCGTTTTTTTTTACATTTCCCGCTGTATCACAGTGCGATGTTTTATAGCCTAATAATGCCTTCCTCGATAAATGTTCTAACTAAAGAATTTTTCAATTCGAACCAGTAGTTCCTGAGGTTAGCGCGTTCAAACAAATAAACGAACAAATTCCTTAGCTTTATATATAGTAAAGATATATATAATTAGAAAGTGACAAACACACTGCCGGACAACTTAAATGATAAATTGCTTTTATAGCTTGTTAAGAGACTAGGGAAGTTGACTGTAATCTATACTTAATATTATAAAGCTAAAGAATTTGTTTGTTTGCTTGTTATAACGCGCTATGCTCAGGAACTACTGGTTCGAATTGAACAATGATTTTTGTGTTGATTAGAGCATTTATTTAGGGAGGCTTTATAAATGGAACATTACGGTGCGACGAATAGGAGCGAAGAAGTAGTGGGAAATCTGAAAAATTGAGAAAATTATTTATCCTTAAGGTCTTCCTTTGCGTGCGCTGCGAAAACGCTTTAAGATACCCAAAAAATGTGTATGAAAGAATTAGTCCTGTTTAAAAATATCGGCATCAGTATATTATGTCTCTCTTTTGGTTCTTCTCTGGTTCGAAAAAACAAATTTTGATGCCCTAAATAACTTTTCTACGCGGACGAAATAACTGACATAGCTAGTATAAGTATAGATACATAATATTTGTTTATCGGTAGGTCTATTGAAATTTTATCTCCAAGAAGTTTGGTTCTCCGATATAACTTGTATGAAACACAGATCACGTCTTGCCATTGTACGAACGTAGTATGCACTTTGTAGTCTAGACTATACTGGTATTCAAAGGGTATTGTATACGCTTAGTTTGCGCTGCCAAATATTTTGATAATAGGACGCCGGGATCCTTGGAAATTCATGATTATTCCCTCAGTACATTTAGCGAGCGACACGGGCCCCGTACATTTTACAGTGGGGAGATGAGTTCTGTGGACAAAGCGTTATATCTTGAATTCTATTATATAGTGGCATGTACTTGTGAATTCATTCGTTGTATTATGTTGTTATGCCGTAGTTTCAACACAATACATCTAGTAGTTTTGTGTGTACAAAACGTACATTCAGACAAATTGTTTTTATATTCCACAGACTGAAATCATCGCAAAGATTTATGGTCGCCTCTGTGGACTCCCATTTCCACCGAAACGGCGAACTCATTTCTGTGTCCGTTTCAGTAATCGGTGTTCTTTTTGCCGAAGACTTCGGCGCGGAACAGTCCGTTGTTTCCGGAAACCAATTGGACCAATCGCGCGTAATGCAATGCTAGGCAACGCGTTTTAGCTACAGAGGCGAACATGTAATACTGTGGTATAACACGATATAAATATGTTCTTTACACATGGTCTAGAGACAGTTCAAAGACAATATTAGACAACTAGACAACATCATTATTATTTTTTCTTATCGATTCTATAAGAAGGAAGACTAAATGGACTTTGATATATTAAAAATAAGTTTTTTTACACAATTGTCTCCATCTAGTTTATGTTGAAGAAGTTTGCGACAATTCGCAAAATTCCTAATTATAGGCTAGGCATTGTGCAGGGTAAACGCAGGTAACATCAGTTAATTTAATTCGAAATTAGTTAGAACGACAGGCTGGTTTCTGACAGGATAACAACGTTACATAACAGTTATTTACGTTAGAACTGGCTAACTTTACAATTATTTTAATAGCGGGGACACTGAAAATTAATGTATTTGGTAATTGTACTTCATACCCGTTGCTCTTTTATTAACATGACGCTATTAATCTGTTTTTAACCGACTTCAAAAAGTAGACTCTAGTTTTTATTTGTGTGTTTGTTCATTTACACCTCGTTTTTAAGGAAATTAACGAGTGATGGCCACAAACTAGAGAAATCGAGGGGAACTCTTGAAATATTATGCACGACTAGTGTGTTTGTAAGTTTTCTTATTCAGTAATTTAAAGTGTGCCATTTAACAGAGTTTTGGATTCGATCTCATTATGTTGAAACAGTCGCAGGAACTCCTTAACTATTCTAAGCAGCTACCTTGTGTTTGAGCTTAATTTATTTATGTCATTAAGAACTTTATACCTAGTTTGGTTGTGATTATCATTAGGGGTTTGATGATGAAGACTAGAGACATTTTAGGGCACTCCTCGGCGGTTTTGCCCTGTAATTAATTTATTTATATATCTATGTGGAATTCGAAGTAGGGTCAACTCGTCATGTAAACTAATATATCGCGTTTTAAACCGTTACAGTGTTTCATTTAAATGTGTACTACTCGCGTAAACTATAGACAGTATTTAATTACAAACTTTTCCTTTTGACAAATGTAATCTTTTAAAACGATATATTATCTCTCCCCCCAACCCAGACACGTTTCAGGTGACTACTTAAGTTAATATTAACGCTAATAAGAATGAATGAAAATTATTTATACCGTTTTCTCAAAGCAATTGTAGTTCTAGCGAAATAAAAACGTAGCTGGATGTCAGTAGCAGCGACTTGCGCTATACGAAGTTACTTTTTATATCTTTTTTACCGTTCTGCAAACTTACCAAGATGAGACGACGTTCTGCGTTGTCTTAATTAGAAATAGTGTATTTAATGATTCGCTACGGTCGACATTTGCGATCTTTTTTGAGCGTTATACACAGAGAATTAATGTAATACTGGCTTTACGCCGAGAGGATTCGTGGTCGAATATTGGTAAGGTTTGTTGATGTAATTTAGATATATTTAAAACAAGATACGGCAGGGACTTGTGCCGGCATCTATTCCGTGTTGCTGTTCTTTCCTCTAAACGAATTGTGTCGTATCGTATTTTATTAAGTCATTAAAAGTAGGTGGTACATGAAGGATAAGTTCCTTATGCACCACCTACAGAAGCTTAGTCCGAAGGATATAGAAATGTGTCTGCTCATGATCAGTTGAGAATGGGATTTCGTTTTAGTGTAATTAATTTATCGTATAATATTACAAGTGTTATTACGTACTTCTCAAAATGTATAAATTGGACATACATATACAAGAAACAAAATGACGAAATGGGTAAAGTGGGTAACAAGTACTTTTTTTGAAAATAGTTCTCTCCAAATCATAAATAGAACTAATTCGAGAGATGTATCTATACTATATATATCATTCGTAGGTTAAAAGTTGTAAGTACAAAAAATTGCAGATTGTCTTCCTCGTTTCTACTAACATCGATTCGCTCCTCGCGTCCCAATTCGCCTCGTTGTTCGCTGCTCCTTATCGCTTGATTGACGGCGTCGTCATTTGTTTCAGTCACAAGAAGCTAGTGTTCTGTGGCCGTTACTTGCTAACAGTACGAATTGACCTGTACTTAGTACTTATTTTAATTAATCTTTTCAAGTGCCGCTTTGATTGTTATCTAAGTGGGTTCTAGGTAGCGAATACGTACGTTCGAGCGTTAATAGCCCGGCATTAAGCTGTATCGACAGTTTTCCCATAAATCAGAAACTCTCGATAGCTTCGCTGTATAGTGAAGTAAAGAAAGTTTCGTAATTAATACACATTAGCGATCTTACTGGCTTCGCATTGGGAGCGAATCATGGAAAAATCCTACATTTAAATCTAGTTTCATTCATAAAATGGAGAATATTGAAACGAATGAAAAACCACTTTGAGGAATCAAATTTTTTGTTTTGTTCTCTTGATGGAAGGTGATATACCCCAGTCATATAACATCTAAACAAGATGCGCTGTTGACCTATGTTAGCTTTGGATATTGGGAAATCCAAACTGAAACCGAAACGCGATTAAACTTCGCTTTTTCATTTGTGGACCACCACCGGTGGTCCTGGAAGGAGTTTCGGTGTTCATAAACAATCATTTACTCTTTTAAATGCTAATGATATGAAGTTTCCTATTAAATTGGATTGAATATATCGTTGCCCTGTGTTGGACAGTAACTTTTATCTTAGTCTATCACTGATCGCTTTAATATGTGTAATGCTCGATATTTACTATTTCACCGAGATTCAAACTCCGGTACCTCTCATTTTGTTTCGTCCAATTATTATTGATTAAGCCAATTTACCAGCTCATTAGTTTTTAATTAAAGTGTTATTATAACTACAGCGTAAAATAGATCGTACTGGAGGTATCGAATTTTCCGATTGTAGTGTTTTACAGTAAGAATTTTCCACGCTAGAACAGAATTTCACTTTATTCACCCTGTGTTGGTTGCAAAATTGATTAGGTTTTGCATACTGTCCCCATAACTTGATGATCAGCGGACACGCGATGGAAATTCCATAAGCCGCTAATCAACACTACGGCTGCTCTATTGAAAAGCTCTGTGATATTTAAAAGATTTTTTACTTTGTTTACACTTATTGTTAATTTTCGTTTCATCTGTTAAGTAAAATACTAACATGAAATAAGTAGTACAAGATGACGTAGCAACTGCAAAAAGCGCAACACTATTTTAAAGATATTATTTTGAATTCATTCAATATATATACCTTAAATTTACTATATTATGTAGTAAAGCACGTGTTCTCGCTTAAGACGCGTTTTTATTATGGTCCCTCAGACATCGTTTTAAGCGGGTTTTATATTTTTCTTGTCCACTGCCACCCCTTCCACCAAAGATTTTTCTTTTGATACCATTTTATAACCTCGTTTTTGTTTTCTCGTGGTCACATATTTATGTATTATAGATTATATTATGTTATTATATACTAAAAATATAAAAAGAACCAGATCGAAATGTGGAAAATTTTGGAAATATTATTCATCTTTGAGAGCTTTCCGTTGCGTGCGCTGTGAAAACGGTTTGAGATACCCAAACAATATGTATGCAACAATTTTTTTTCAAAAAAATTGCGCCAATATTTTTTTTTTTTTTTTTTTAACGCAAGAAGCGATTTGCGATAATCCAGTACCGTGAAAATACTTAATATGGAAAAACCAACGTTTGCCAGGTCAGCTTGTATTTTAAAAACCAAAGACTTTTCAAAACAGATTCCCTATTTTTCCCGGTCGCGTCTTTGTCGTAATAAAAACATATAATATGACTTATAGTAAATAACACTAGGTATTTAAAAGTACTAGTCACCCTTGACTGCGATCTAATTGAATTAATTATTTTTCCTACAGCTTGTATTTCTAGACCTTATTTGTGACCTTACGTCATATAAAGGTCTAGAAAACTAAAAGTGATCTGCAAAATATAATGAAAGTGTTTGAACCTAGTAAAATAAAAAATTTCACAGGCTAAACGTCAAAACAAGAAAACATAACTTCATGTTCACATAGACAAATATAGACACTTCCGGGGGTTTTGTTTGACCGATAATTCAACATGGAACAACTGTTGTTTAAAAGTTTATAGGAAGAACATCTTTTGAAATATTTAAAAATCATTCCGTAACGTTATTGATGTTGTGTGTATATCATTTAACTACGAATCGATGTTCTATCGGAATCCATGTTTGGCAATACAAATAACTAGCTGCGTCAGCGACTTCGTCCGCGAGAATTGTTATTTTTGTAAACTTAAGCTGTTATTCACGACGTCGGATGCATTCTTTCCCGTCGTTCTTGCAAGTTAATTTTAAAAGATATATACATATATAGACATATAGCGTGGACTTGTCTTTAGATCGTTTAAAGAGGAATCATTCTTTTATACATATTTTTGGGTGTCTTAAACCGGTTTTGCAGCGTACACCTCGGAAATCCATAATTATGAATAATTTCGTCACATTTCACGCTGTATCTTCGCTAGTATTAGCCAAAGAGCTATGTTTTAGCCTATAGCCTTCGTCGATAAATATTCTATTAGAACCTGTACTTCCCGAGGTTAGTGCGTTCAAACATACATACAAACAAACAAACTCTTTAGCCTTATATATTAGTATAGATACATATATATACTATATCTTTTAAACAAAATATACCACGAAAGCAAATAGGCGAGTCATTGTTTTACAGTCCTTTTATCGCCCATCACTTTCAAAACTTCACTAATTGTTCTTGCTTGCAAGCGTGAACGAAATTAAATTATAATAAACTTGTTATTATTCTGTTCGTTTTAATTAAGACAGTTCCGCTGTTCAAATTGGGGCAGTGCAGTAGCTAACTCCATGATTAAATATGTTCAGCGTGGGGTTAAGGCGCCTGGATTCGAATCCTGGGGAAAGAATAAACATTTAGTCGAGCTGGACACATGATGTTTGAAAACTGTATTATTTTTTACATGTTATTGCACATGAAGGCACTATATAATTTAAAAATCGAAAATAAATAAAAAAAAATTTTCGACTCGGACAGGACTTGAACCGGCATCGTCAGCGTTCCGTGCTGTTGCTCTACCAATACCGAGTCGGTAGCTCGATTGGTAGAAAGAGAAGAAAGTAGTTTAAAATTTTATCAATTTATATTCGATTTTTAAATTGGACACATGATGACTATTTAGTTGTGAATAATCGTGAACACGGTCACGGGGGAAACGGGGTTTTATTACTTTTTCTGATTTGGCAAAATTTCGGTGTCTTAAACCGTTTTTTGGCAGCGTGCGTAACGCAAGCTCTGAAGATGAATAATTTTTCCAAGTTTTTCCACCGCTATCGGCTATGCCTTTTGTACCCTTAACTCTTCTTCGATAAAAACTCTTAACAACACAACTTTTTGAATGCGATTCACTAGTTCTTAAGATTAGCGCGTTCAAACAAACTCTTTAGACTTATAATGTTAGTATGTATTTCGTTACTTTTCACAGTGGCGTCTAAAATTGTTTTTGTTAAAATACTGCAAGTAACTATTTCTTTAATGTCTTCTAGAATTATCCCACTTAACAGTCCCCGGAATGTCCTAGACGTTCCAGACAGTAAACAGACGTTTAACAGACTGCGGGGCTGATCTCGAAGTAATTCCGGCCGCGGAACGTGACGGTCGTAAATGGCATGTTGTAATGACCAGCTTTATCGCGACCGAAGCTTTTCGCCTTGTTCGGCTCATCCCACATGATTTATTTATTTTGTTATGACGACATTTGAGTATTATTTGTAGTTTACGCGAGTAGTACGCATTTAAATAAAACACTGACGCTAGCGTCATCTGTTTCGTTGTAGTAGCTTTGTCTTTGACATTAGGGATGTCGTCCATCTTCAGTCACTCCGTGACTACGGCTGTTTTGAAGCACCCGAAAATTTGGGACTTAGTTTTAATCAATTTTAAATAAGTTAGTTTATAAATTTCGCGATTTATACTGTTAAAAGTGGTTTATTTAAATGGCGACATTTGATGGTGATTACCTCTTTGTACTCGATTTGTGAACCTTAAGTCTTAATAATATCAAGTAAAACTACTTTTAACTGTTTTTAGTATATTTGTATCACTAGCGTAAACTACAGCTGGAACAGAGTCTTTTTTCGACGTCTGTTTTATGTGACACAAAGCTTAGCCAATTAAAGTGGAGTAACAGCTTAACTAAATTACATATATTATTAATATTTAAATTTATTTTTTACACGGCCTGATGTATGCGTTACAGCGGCCGTGGTCATGGCTGGTAAGACAATTCGCTTAAAGGAACAATATTAAATGTTCTAAGTAATGCCTTGCCTGATACTCGGACTTAGTTGAAAGAAACTTTCTAATCCAATCATGAGTTTTTAACATAAGCGCAGTAAACATACTCTCAAGAGCTTTTCAATATGTGTAGATCAATATAAATTATAATAAAGCTGATTTGGTAATATATCGCACAAAAGTTGTAAAAACAAGGTGCGAGATGTAAAAATATTGATAAAAGTTAGACGTGTAATATACGACGTAGGGCGGGCGGACCGTCCAGTTTCAAATTAGATTGCTTAGTTTGGATTCGTATGAGAAAGTTCGTCGTTCGCATGTAGTAAATGGAATGTGTTCCGTTATTGGCGTGATATTGATATTGTGAAGGTGCCTTTTATTTGAAAGGGTGTTGACCCCGCACATAACATAAATGGAATCGTCGGGTGGTAGTTATGGAAAACATATGCGGGTAGTCAGTAAAAGTAGACATACCGCGGCTTTTTCTGCATGCCGTACTTGTAATAGAACTTGCGCTGTTTTTTTTTGCTTTAGGCGCAAACACATTTTAGTGTCAGTGATTGTTATGGTTGTTATCTATACTAATATTTCAAAGCTGAAAAGTTTTTATTTGAACGCGCTAATCTCAGGACCTACTTATTGTTTTGTGATAGTTAGAGCACGTATCAAGAATGGCTTTAGGCTATAAAAAATCACGCTGCGACCAATAGGAGCGAAAAAACAGTGGGAAATGTGGAAAATACGAGGAAAATTATACATCTTTGAGAAATTGGAATTGTAAAACGATTACTTTTTAAATTAACTAAAATGACCACGACAGTATATGTCTTTTCTTGTTTTTATAAACTTTCCTATCTTTAATATTACTATGATTTAAGTATTGTATGTGAAAACGAAAACACATGAAATAAAACATTTTTGACTATTTAAAACTCTTAATTTACCATCACTACAGCTTTTAGAAACGCCTCATCGTAATAATTTATATGTAATACCTCGTCGTCATTACGATCTATATTTACCGAGTATTATAAACACTTTAACGGTTTAAAACCGATAATTTCCCCGTGACCACGCTTGCAAACATAAAAGATTTTCATTTAAACCGTTAAAGTGTTTTTTTTTAATACAATTTTATTTTAATTAATTGCAATTTCTTTCCGTCGCAATTCCAGCAATAACATCTTCCTTCGTACTTATGTGAGATCTTGCGAGACAGCTGTGAAAGCGATGTTACAACGAAAGTTGTTACTCGCCGCTAAAAATAGTTTATAAATTATGTTCATGAAGTAACTGAGTGGGGAATACCTAACGGTTATAATCTTGAAAAACCGCTACGCTGAATTTGTATGGAGTTGGTCAAATAAATGTAGAATGCAAATGTAAGTCACAATAACAAAATTAAAAAGGTTGATATTAAAGGAAATATGAAATGTTATGTGTCTAATGCTGCAAATCAGGATTAGGTAGACCCGGACTATTAATTCGAATCCCGCCTGTGTAAATTATTTTAATCTACAAAATTCGGTCAACAATCATCGTTCAAACCAACTAGGGGAGGCTGTCTCTTTTTTAATTTCTACCATAGATAAAGAAATATTAAATTAATTGTAATATAATATTGAAATTAAGCACTTTAACGGTTTAAAACGATATATTAGTTAACTTATTTCCAATAAATTTTCACCACTATCCGACCAACTACAACAAAACAGATGGCGCTAGCGTAGCAGTTTTGACTTTTACATAAGGAACGAACCTTATGTTAAAGTTATCACCGACCACAGATGAAAAACCGGGAAGTTTAATGGCGTTTCGGTTTCAATCCGGATTTCCGAATATCCAAAACAAAATAGGGGGACATCCCATCTAAACGATGTTATAAGTCTGGAGTACTTCATCTACCATCAATAGAACCCCATGCTTATCCTATATCATAACAAATTAATGTGTACTTCTCACGCAAACCACAGAATATAATATGTTTATATATGTGTATATTATAGTCTTAATATTATCTGTGTACGAGTACTCACAATAATGTCTCGACTCGTAGCGTCTTTGTATCAAATGCGATTAAAGTTTTCACTCCGATATTTTTCTACTGTTCACGGCTGATGTGAGAGCGGCGAGTACGTTTCTAGAAGTCGGTCAAGTGGCACAGCTTCTGAGGGTACGGAATTTACGAAAGACTATTCTTATGTTTCAATGTTTACTATGTTTTTTACTTACTGCCTTAAGGAATATTTCATATGTTAAGTTCGCGTAGCGTTCAGTAGGATTTCCTTAATTATAGACGTGTTTTGTTTGTTTACGCTTGTAGTACATATGTAAATAAAACACTTTTAACGGTTTGCAACTTGAAATATTAATAGTTAACTTATTATTTTCAAAATCGAAAATAAACTGAAAACAATTTTTCGACTCGGGACTCGGGACGGATTTACAAACGTACTTACGAATTTATTGTTGGTACAAGTAATCCTTTCTAGCACCACCTTCCTATAGTCCTTTTATTTTTTTTTTTTTTCCTTTTAGGTTGCCTGGAAGAGATCGCTGTTTAGCGAAGGCCGCCCCTTTTAGTTATGACCTAGTACATAAGAATTTATTGTTGTAAACCATTTCTGTGGTGTTTGTAATTAATAAAGTTAATAAATAAATAAATATACTTATTCCGTTGTGCTAATTATGTAAGTTATCATAATTATCAATATAACAGTAAACACAGCATTGTTTTTGATATGGGCTCAAATTCAATGCACAATCAAATAGGTCGATAGCACATGTACCTTACATCAAGCGGATCCCAAGCTTGTCTGTCCTCTATCATAAAAATGTCCCCGTTATACTTTCAAAAATTAAAACCCAATTATACGATGTCGTGGTACATGCCATGCTAACATCGCAGTTGACAATAAAACCTCTAATGTATAATAACGAGGATGCCGACCGTGACTGACCATGATCCGAAACGAGCTGGTCATGGGACTTCTTTTGTGTGGACAAAGAAATGACCGATGCGGACTGGGCTCACCTCAGGTGTGTTGTTATCAATGACTAGGTGACGCTGCGATTTCATCCGCGTAGAATAGTTATTTTGGGTATCAAATTGTTTTTGCAAACTTTCTCCTCATCTTTGTAAATTTTAGCTCTCACCCGTCCCGTTACGTCCTGTCGTTCTTGCGAGGTTATCTCATAAGAGAGACATATACTGTCACATTTTTTAAAAATCGTTCATAGAAGAATCATTCTTTGATAAAAATTTCTTAGGTATCTTAAACCGTTTTCGCAACGCACGCAACGGAGAACCTCAATGATGAATTTTCCTACGATTTTTTCCACATTCACTTACCTGTTTATTTGCTCCTCTTGGCCGCAGTACAAAAAGATTTTTCAATTTAGACCAGTAGTTCCTGAGATTAGCGCGTCTAAACTAACTCTTCAACTTTACCATATTAGTATAGATATTTCAACAAAATGCGCTGTCGACCCGAATTATGGCTTTGGATATTCGAAAATCCACTTAGACTTGAACTCGATTAAACTGTAGACTGTGGTTTGTGACCTGGGCGGCATTTCAATAAAAACCAAAACAAACAAACAAATACTCATACTTCAAAATGTTGTAGACCAATCATAAATTAATTAGAAGCATTAGAACCGTTTATTATTACTATAACCAGATTTTGTATAGGCAATTAATCATAAGGTAAAAACCGCAACAAGGACTTACACCATACCATTTGACTGATTGCATAAATGTTGAGGACTTATAAAGCCAATCACACGAGGAACGAGCACACTCGATGGGGCAACTCGAATTCGAAACGAGAAAATATGCAAACGATCGAACTGGGACGAGCGGGACAAAAATGTTTTCCTTATTACCTTTCTGAATTCGCTGACAAATAATATAATATGGAGAAGCAGTGATGTTCCTCCATACTATATGTTGAACTTTAGACGTACGCAATCTTTAAGCAATGAATAAACAAACTTTGTTTGAAAGCTTAAAATGTTAAATGGCACATGGCACTATATAAATTTAAAAATGATTAGAAAATTTAAAAAATCACGACTCGCCATTACATTGCGCGAGAGTGCATATTTCAATAGGGTGAAAAAATTCGACGATTACGTATGGGACTCGGTAGCTCAATCGAGTAACAGCACGGAACGCTGTTGACGCCGGTTCAAGTTCTGCCCGAGTTTTTTAAATTTATAATCAATTTTAGTGATTAAACTTGATGGCCCTTTTATCTTTGGACGGTGGTTTCGTGACCCGAAGGGAGTTTAGGTTTAAAGACTTTATTCGCATGAGATTAGATTCACTTAAAATGAGATTTACAGAGTTCTAAAATTACTTAATTACTAATTAAATATACTTATTTATATATTACTAAATTATTTACATTACGTTTCGACATTCCTACTATCCATATAATATTCAGATTTCCAGAAGTCTAATATGTTACAAAAAAATATTAATTGTTTAGATATATTGGAACCTCTGGTGATCGAACACACGATCCGTGAATTAATTATTAGCCATACAGCAACGTATGACTTACCAATATAAGAAAGGTGACCGAAGATTTAATTTTTTCATGATAACTCATCGTATGGTATTTCCTTTCAATTTATGTTTTAGCCAATTAAAAATGTTGCTCGAGTGCTTTCTACCGTTAGGATAAGTGACGCACGATAAAACCTGTGCAATTTTCTTGGAAACAACGATCAAAGCTGCGCGAGGTTATACATTTTAACACTTGCCTTTTCTGATTTTTTTTTGTGAGAAATGGACTTTATACTGAATGGCTTTAAACCTTAAACATCGAATTTTCGCGGATACTTCATTATATATACACTAAACCCAGAAAAATAAACACTGGCTTTCACACTATTGTTATCAGTGCAATTTGAAGATCCCAGCGGGGTCCCACAGTTTTCTAATTAATTAATCATTTTTCTGGAACATGTTGGATTTCGTCTGGAAATCTAGATGAAATCAAAATGGTCGGTAGGAATATCAAAATTTCGCCCGAATCGCTTGCCACCGATGAAACAGCCCTGAAATTTAATCACGATTTGAAATTCAATCAGTCTGTTCATTTCCTATTTCCAAAGAAGAAAGAAAATCTATAATAATTTGTTTGTCCACTGTCCACTTTAGCAGATGTCGGGCCAATATATTTATTAAATAGTGACGTTGGAAATTACTAACCCTTGGACATACGCCGCAACCATAGGACCAACAATCTCGCAAAGTGTTTAATCAAGCCCATTAATTGGTCTGCAGTAAGCACTAATTAGTTAGTGCCCAATAATTAGCAATGATGGTTGTGAATAGCTGCTCCTAGATTTAGCTCCTATAAACAATTTCGTTGCCTCAACCGCTGGACATCATTAACTTGATATTAGAATATTTACGCGAGTAGAGGCGGACCGAATTTGGTTTAAACCGAAACCGAATTTCGGTATTTCATTGTCTAAAACATTATAATCATTTAACTGTAAATTATAAAATAATTTCTTCCCTTTTATTTATTTATTTTGAATCATATAATATTTAGTACAAGTATTCTACATTAAAGATGTATACAGCACAAAATCTTCAATAAAGATTTAAAAGTTAAATTAAACTTTATGAATTGTGTAAGGCTTTTACGGCCATCGTTCAGCATCATTATCTCTCGGGCTGTTCGGTCGAAGTGAGCGAGAAGAGGTTCTTGACGTTTTGCCTGATGATGCCGTCCACACGTGATGGCGAAACTTCGAGAACCTCTTCTCGCTCACATCGGCCGAACAGCCCGAAAGACAATGATATGCTAAACTTTATGACTCTAATGAAGGCCTAAATGATTTCTAGAGTGAAGATCGAAAATAAATTTTGACTCGGGCAGGACTTGAACCGGATCGTCAGCGTTCCGTGCTCTTGCTCAAATTCAAGACCTGCCCGAGTCAATTTTTTTTCAATTTAGGTTCGATTTTTAACGTATATAGTGCCAACATGAAAAAAATATTAAAGTTTTTAAATCATTTTTATTACTACGCATATGAACTTATCTAATCTTTTATTCAAGAGATGTTCGGTAAAAGAGTACTGAGTTAATTATATTTTATTGAAATTTGTTGCTGTAATTTAGTTTGCTACCACATTTTTACCGTACCGAATTTCGGTAATGTAAGTTCGGCTCAATCTATCAATTCGAATCGAATGCGGTTACATCGGAGCCCCAGCCATCCCTACAAGTGACAATCCGGTGCTAGGATAAATGATGAAATAAGCTAGTTCCTGAAACTAGTTAGGAACTATATAATGAATATTGAAAGCCGAGTCAGGTTTCTACGAAGCCACTGTTAGGAACCAGCTATTCTGCGATCGATATTAATTCTCAAGATTGCAAGCTAAAAGGCCGTTGATGAATGGGTACTGTTAATGAGTTGATTTTGTGTTATCGGGCGGAATTTTTAAGGTCTCTACTAATTATCTACTATATAAAAGCTCGTTATTGCTTTAAATACTATTGTATGTATTTCTGTAATCATTATTTTACTCCTCAAAGAAATATACACATAACTACATCTAATATTGTATTATTTGTGCAAGGCGTGTACTAAAGAATTTAAAGCAAAGCGTTTACGTCATAATATAATACCTGCTTTTTTCAATACTAAACTAACACAGTTTTAAATGGACTAAAGATGTAGTTTATTTTTGTCCGACCTGGATTAAAATTTATATAGACCGCATCTGCAGGTAAATGGTTAAGGATCCTGGTTTCGAATCCCGATGCAACAATAGATTGTTTCAGTCGAGCAAAGCACAGACTAATAATAACTACTTACCTGTAAATAAAACCGATTAAAACGGATACAGAAATGTGTTCGACCCATCGAAGTGAATTCCAGAGATAGATTCACGTGACATTATCCGCTTCAATATAACGAATCGTTTGACAACGCGATCGTTCAAATCAGCGATTGAGTTGATATTATTTCCATATCTAATCGTTACTCTTCTTTACTCAAGCGTAGTGAAGAGGGGAACAAGAAAACCAACGAATAAGTCACGAATACGTCAGCCTATGTATGTAACTCTAGAATCCATTCTATTTCTTGAAACACTGGGCAATTTTAAACAACGAAAAGAAACCTTCAGGTTGTCTGGAAGAGATCGCTACTTAGAAAAGGCCGCCTTTATTTATAAGTTAGTACGTAAAATTTTTCCTCATAAATATGTATTTTATGTGGTGTGTTTTATAAATAATAAAGCAATATTAAATAAATAAATAAAATAAACCGGACTTAACACAAAGCGGAGATAATTTCCCCCCACGATCCGGCTTCAATGAAATCTAAATTACTTTGTGTAAATAAATTTGTAGAATAACTAATGATTGCTTTTGTGCAACGTATGGTAAATGTGTCGACCGTGCTTAACGCAACGGTTCGCAAAATCGATATGGTGTCGCTTGTTTTTGCTTCCAATACCAAAGGCCGTGTCTTTGGATTATATATGCATAGTGGTGCGAGAGATTCTATTATGCACGCCATCATATTCTGGTGAAGAGAACAGTTGCCATTGGTTTGTCAGCACGATACCAAAAACACTTCTATACCACCCGAGACTCAAAACCGGTCGGAAAATCTCAAGCCTCAAGGGAAGCCGGTATGAATAAAGTGCTAGACCGTTTCTCAACGCGTTGTAATTAATTTAATAAAAGTATGTAAAAAATTAATGGACTAAAAAATGTGATAGACTGGAGGAGGAGGCCTTTACAATTATGAAAACGAATACTAACAAAAACCTATGAACTAAGTTCAAAACCAACTTACTAACTTATATTTACTTTTGTTAATTGTTCACTGTACACACAAAGATAGAAATGTATATAATAGAAAAATGATACTATTATATACATTTAACAATTTATTATACCGCTAGGACCAAGACCCGGCCTCTCAAATATAATAATCGTTATGTAAAATCCGTTTATACATTGTATTATGTCCCCAAGTCCCAACTTAAATTATGAACGAAGCCTCGTAGAACAAATTTGTATAACCTGCCCCGTCTAGATTATAATCTTGAGCGTCTTGAAGAATTAAGAAGCTCAGGTGAGCCGTGGTTTTCTGTTTAAATATTTAATTAAATGTATAACGCGTTGGGTTCTAAGCCATTTTGTGGCTAATTAATTCGTTAAACCCTTTTTAAGTCTACATATTATAAATTAGCAGATAATTGTTAATCATGTCTTTAAATTAAAAATCTTTGATTAAAAAAAAATACGACACGGGCGGGACTTGAACCGGTATGTACAGCGTGCTGCTGTTCTTACCAATTGATCGGCCAGGTGACACTTGCCATCGCCGGATTTTGTTCCATCCATTGATATATGTATATACACTTGCGTATTCAATAAAAATAAATTGATCGGATCTGTGAAACGAACACAAAAATGTGTTCGCCCCATGCCCCACGAGGGAAAAGGGGATATCACTATTTATAGATTGCAATCATGTGAAAAGTAATTTAGTTTAGAAAACGCACAGTCCACAGACTATATTTTATTATAAGGGCAAAATATTCAAACACGTCGTATCTCCATGACCGCAAAACTTTCTCATCTACGTCGGATATACTCTTTAATTAGCGCCTTATATCATCTCAGTGTGTATTTAAGTTTTCACAAACTCTTAAGACTATAGAGATTTTCTTAGAAACATCTCTGATATTTAACTATACCAATTATCATTGCTCAAGTGACCTCTACTAATTAGGATATATGGCCTAATTCGACATTCCATTGATGAATAATATTTCTGATATTTGGTTTGCGCATGCTCTAGGTATCTCGATAGAACTTGGTATTTTTTTAACGATAATATACTAAGTATTGTCTGTAGTTAACGCAAGTACACATTTAAATAAAACACGTATAACGATGTAAACGGGTAAAACCATGGCCATGATGACAAGGAGATGGAGGCTGCAAAATATTATTTCTTTTATTGCAACAATAAAATAGGATGTCTACATCTTTGTAAATTTAAGCTGCCCACAACATCGGTCGCGTCTCGTCACGCACTGTCGTTCTTGCAAGATAATCTTAAAATATAGACATATAGACATGTCGCGGACATTTTTTCAAATCATTCTTAGCGTATGCATCAGAAAACCACAGAGATGAAAAAATTTCCTTCGTTTTGATCACATTTCCCGCTGTATCTTCGCGTCTATTAGTCACAGCGCAATGTCTAGCCTATAGCCTTCCCCGATCAATGCTCTAACCAACACAAAGATAATTTTTCAATTCGAACCCGCACTTCCTGAGACTAGCGCGTTCAAACAAACAAACTCTTCAGCTTTATATATTACTATAGATTTTTATCTATCATCAAACTCATGCATGATCTACCCAACTCTGTCATATACTCTGTGCAATGTATTACTAATATTATATTCTTTGGAAAAATAATAATGTTGTTTTTATAAAAAGTATGATTTAGTTAGACGTGTAGTGATCGTATGATTTGCTTACTTGCGATTCAGTAAACGTATTTGAGAGTGCTATGAACGAAATCAGGTCGATGCATACGGATGTCTAAAAATAATAATTATTATTGCAAGCGTTCGCTGTTATCGCTCTTCCACCTTGACTAGCTTTCTGTTAAGAAATATATATTTCGACCTCGTTGTGTTAAAGTTGATTTACCTTAGCGACAATGCATCTACATTCTCGAATTTTCAGACGGTCTACTTAGTGTTAAAATTTACAACGAAATTAAAACGTTATGCTTAAAATCTAACATTTGCTTAGCTTAATTGCTTATTAGCTTTTTCGTTACATCACACAAGTTTCATTGTCTGTTGAAGATTCGTTATTCGATGTTTCCTTGTATGTATATTGTTAATGGACTTAAGACTGCCTTAATATAATTAAAAGTTTTTATATATTTTCTATACAAGACAATAAAAATATGTACTTAGACAGAAAATATGTACTGGCATACATAGAAGGTTATTGAATTGAAACCAATTCATAATACTTTTAAGTATTTGATAGACTTCGTCTAGAAAATCTGTGTGAACAGAGTGTCATAAATGTTCATCTTGATAGCAAATTTAAGTCAATATATATTACACACTAGCTGTGCCCGCGACGTCGTCCGCGTGGAATAGTCACTTGGGGTAGAATTTTTTAGTTATTTTGGCTGTTTATAATTTAAGTAAAGACGCATTTAGGGCAGCCAATCTGTGTTCTTAGTGTTACTTTGCCGCAACACTCTCACCTTACATCACTCCTACCTTAACTCCCACTCCCACTCCTATTCCCAAAAAGCTAAAGAAGAAAGTTTCATTGTTCTATCTTGAACAACCACGAATTTCCATACAAACTTTCATCCCCTTTTTCAACCCCTACCAACCCTTTTTTGGCATTAATAAGCCTATGTCCTTTCTCAGGCTCTAAAATATCTGTGTACCAAATTTTATTTAAACCAGTTCAGTAGTTTCAGAGTTAAAGCCGGACAGACAGACAGAGTTGCTTTCGCATTTATAATATTAGTATAGATTTTCTTCACAACTTCAAACAGTTTCTGAAACAGCGTCAAGGCACCTCTGAGCTTGTTAGTTTCCAAACAATTATTTTTCGCCAGATATTTAGGCGAAACTCGCGAAGTTTTAAGCCGTTTATTTTTAAAGGGGCTTTGAATTACCAATTAGAAAAGTCTGCGTTCCCATCGACCTATATTACGAAATTACAACTTCTCGCAATGTAATAACGATCTTTTTGAAGCTTTGCGCACTTATTCAGTTTTTCATTGGCCTAGAATTGAACTGTCACTGTATGCACCATTTTCAAATTGAGTTTAACTAGTGAAGTTTGAATTTATACAGATTCTCTACCTAATATACTGAGTTCTAATAAAAATTATATATAGCATTGAGATGGAATTGTTTATTCCTTATGAATCATACTGATGTTCGTATCGTACTCTTGAAGTTCTTTACTTTGAAAACTGAATTTTTTCACAGGTTGCGCACTCACGGTAAATAACTCGATTATTAATTGAAAAAAATTACGACACGGGCACGACTTGAACCGGCACCCACATCGTTCTGTGCTGTTGCTCTAAGTTTTGACACAACACAAGCGTAGCTCAATTGGTTTCCTCCTTATTTTTAGCATTTATTAGTTGTATACTTTTGGAATACATACTGAAAAAAGAATTATTGTCATCAATACATCATAATGAGATAAGAATTACATCTTTAGGAGTTTGATTATTTGTTGGATTTTTATATTATAGTTGTCAATTCATGTTTTTTTAATACTAGTTTATTTTGGGTTGTGTAGATCGTGTGATAGCGTATATTAGAATAAGGATTTTCTATTGTCAAATAAAGTATCTCTTTATAAGTTAATTATTTTTGTTGGTCACAATACATATGAGCCGCAGTTTCGCGGGATTGGTCGAAGCTTGATCTTATAATGCCTAGCCTGCCCCAAAAGATGGTTTATCTAAACTAATTATATATAGGCTATAGGATATAAATCGCACATCGCGCTGCGATTAATACGAGCGTTGTAACCTCCGGAAATCTTGAGCTAGAGAGTACATAAGAGTCTAACTGATCAGAACATCTCTTTTTGATAAGATGAGATCAATCTGATAGGAAACTATAGGACATGATGCCACACTACAGCACCATCAGCCCCGTAATTGATTAATTAAACTTGTGACGCGAATTGGTTTTAATCGATCGAGTTATTTGAGTGCTGCGTGAACCATAATTGAATTTCCTCCGTGATATGTAGGCCCGCTAAATGATTTATGGCGTTGGCGCTTTTTCGTATATTCGCTTTGTATCTTATTTTACACTATCACAACTTTTGTCCTTCACATCGAACGATTTAAACTAACGTTTGATTAAGTGGTATTATTATGTATGTTTTTTTTTAATTTGTTCCTGTAGGAGATGGCCAGTTTGGTTTTATTCTTCGGATTTCCCATGTCCACAGACAAAACGGCGCAGGTCGAAAGTGCGTCAATATTAAGTAAATCTTATACGAACTGAAACATTACACTTTCTATCAATTGAGCCATGCTTTTTAAATAAAACACCTTTAACGCTTTAAACCACGAAAATTAAACGACGGATCTCCCCGAGACCATGACAGCTGCAAAGCGTCCGAATCGTCGGGCAACACTTAAAATAATAAGTTTAACTAATACATTTTTTACAAACCATTATATTTTACTTACTCGCGTAAACTACAAACATTGTTTAATGAACATTTTCTGTCCTGCCTTGGAAAGTGTTTTTAGTTATTGTATAGTCTAACTTGTAACACTATACTTGGTAAAGAATGTGTCGTCCGTTTGTTACAGTAACGGCCCAGTGGACGGCGCGTATGGTCCGCAACACAGCCCGGTGTCGCGGTCGGACGCCTCCACAGAGGACGCGGAGCTTTCCGCTGCGCTTGCGCATCAGCACCATCTCGCTATGCAGGTATGAGAAATAATCATCTTTTATGTGATTTTCATAAGATTTATAACGTACGTGTAAGAAACATGTTAATACAACATTTTTACCTGTTAAAAACGCGACTATTATACGCCGTTTCGGACTTGAACCGGGATCCACAGGTATCCGTTCTGTTGCTTTAACCACTTGAATAGGACAGGGTAGCTCAATTGGTTAGAGCAAACAGCACCAAACGCTGTGGTAAACGTCGTGGTAGACCCGACGGTTACATTTTTTAAATCTAAAATCGGTTTTTATAGTTATTTTCCTATTTCGAATACATAATATATGAATAGGTATGTGTACTACTCGCATACAGTTTACTGAACAGTATTGATTTAAATTAATAATGCTTTATATACAGGCGGGTGAATATCCAGTTGGCGGTGGAGTGGAGGCAGAATATAGTCAGTATGTGTCGTCCCCGGCGGCACACTACAATCACATGGGACACCTCACTATGGCACCATCTCAAAAGTACCCTCACGTAAGTAAAATATCAAGATTTTCCTTAACTATCTAGAGTGTTATAGCGTAGTTTCACGTTTAATTCTTATTTATTTTATTTCTTTTCGGTATATTTTATCCATATTTGTTTAGTTTTTCTTACAAGAATAATAATAGAAATCTAAAGTTAAAAAGTATCTCGAAGGTAAAAAATATCTTCAAATAAGTTTAACTAATATATATCGCGATATAGACTGTTAAAAATATTTATTTAAACAAAAAACTCTTTATTTGGCATTCATATTACAATATTGAAAAATAATAAATATAATTACAATAAAATAATAATTAATATAAAAGTTTTAACTTTAATATGAAGAAAAGGGATGTCTTTTAACAGTTGCACCACAATTATGCTACAACACTGATTCTCAGCAAAAACCCTATTCTCTTTTATGACAATAAATGACCGCCGCCTTTGCTTAGTGGTTAAAGGGTTGTACAGCACTGCCATAAGCGCGAGAGGGTTCAAAGCCCGTATAAATATATGAATAGTTTCATTTTGTTTTTTTAGAAACCTTATCAACTTTCTTTTTAATGTGAAACGCATATAGACGTGTTTCCACCCTCTTGCTCTTGTAGTCGAAACGGTTTTTTTATAATATATTTTCTTTTATTCCAAAAACTATGTTTGATATTTATAGGTTATGGAAGCAGTGTCGGTGGGCAGCGGGTACGCCGGGGGGGTGGGGACGGGTGCGGGCGCGGGTCACTACGGAACGTACGCGCATTATGGCGCCGCGTATCCCGCGCAGCCATATCTCGTCGATCCGCAGATGCCGGCGTACATGACGCAGGTACCCGGCTCGAAGTGCCATATAAAAGTTTTATTTTATTTTATTCAGTGCTTAATTCAATTGTTTATTGTTTTCAGGAGTATGTAGAAGGCGGTGGCAGTGCGTCACCCCGTAGTGCTTCGCCGGGTGCCCTGCCATCTCAGCACAATTTACATCTGCAACAAAGGTAATTGACATTACTATATTCTTTTATTTGTATGGAAAGGTTGAAAAACTGCATTGATTCATAGACTTCAGGCTGCCTTTGACTTATGTTAGTTACATACTAACATATAAATAAATAGACTTCTTAAGTAATCAATATATATTTTAATCTTCAGATATGACTCGTCGTCCCTCGAGCAGTTGGGTCGACACTACTGTGTGACGTCACCGAGGGGTGAATACGCAGCGGACGCGTATTCGTATCAACACTACCCCACCGCTATTGACCCGCAACACCATCCCGCGCAGGCTTTTAAGGTTCTAAAACTGATGGAAATTTGTTTGAGATCCCTAATTCATTATTACACACATACAATAATTAGTATCTTGGGGTGTAAAGATAATATATATAAGTAATAATTTCAAAATAATTAATATGTTGTGAAGCAAATATAAAAATATTATTATTATATGTTAGGATGTCTCTCCTAAAATTATATTGTTTCTTTGCAGGATTCACAAAATGGCCTAAGTTTAGGAAGTACCGGCGGACAGTCCATGTATGGTGATGAAGAAGAGTTGCAAAAGCAGATGGCGAACATGGCTTTAGGTAAATATAGTTTTTTTTTAAGATAGAGGAGGTCAGAAAGCCCCCATGCTTGGCTGTCCACCTCAACCTTAAAAAAAGTTTCACTTAATGGAATGTGAAATACCATCTCAACAAGATGCACTGTCGACCCATTTTGGCTTTGAACATTCGGAAATATTAAATTTATAGACTTCAAAAAGAGCACATAAACAATCCCTTAGCTTAACCCAATAAGTGGAAGAATAAACGATCAAAAATAAATTGAAAAATTGTTTCGATTCGGGCAGGACTTGAACCGACATCGTCAGCGTTCCGTGCTGTTGCTCTATAGTGCCTTAATGAGCAATAACATGTGAAAAATATTAAAGTTTTCGAAGAATTAACGATTTTATTAGTACTAAGAATAAATTAAATTACGCATATACTATACTAGTAAAAAAAAAGGTTATGTCATTTAATTAGTTATATTCAAATCAATTTTGATTATAAAATTACAATGGAAAGATAACGATATTCAGACCTCGAATATAAAAATTAGGTTCCTAAAATTTCGTTTAACGTTATAGTTCACGGTGGTGTGGGGGTTGGCGTCGGTCGGGAGGAGGGCGGAGGCCTACAGTGGAGGGATCCCAACTTGCCCGAAGTGATCGGCTTCCTCAATTCCCCCTCGGACGTGGTCAAAGCGAATGCTGCGGCATATCTACAA
Source organism: Leptosia nina (assembly GCA_963661955.1). Taxonomy (NCBI): domain Eukaryota; kingdom Metazoa; phylum Arthropoda; class Insecta; order Lepidoptera; family Pieridae; genus Leptosia; species Leptosia nina. The sequence goes on from CAVLEF010000008.1 coordinate 5,486,722, forward strand.
CATCTGACGTATATGGACGATCCCAATAAACAGAAGACCAGGAGTTTAGGTCTGTGCCTACTTGGACTTTAATATCTTTCTACTTTCCTAATTCTTCATATTATATCTGGTACTTTCCATTTGCAGGTGGAATCCCACCACTAGTGCGTCTGGTATCACACGAGAATCCCGAAGTATCGCGTAACGCGTGCGGTGCGTTACGTAACCTGTCTTACGGCAGACAAAATGATGAAAACAAACGGGCCATACGAGATGCTGGTGGTATACCGTCTCTAATGGCATTGCTCTGTAGGACTTCAGATATGGAGGTAAGCAGTGTATATTCTATCCTGGATAACAGAGAATGAATTTTAAAGCACTAAAACAAGCATTAAATTATTTTTCATTTCCTTCAGGTTAAAGAGTTGGTGACAGGCGTTATATGGAACATGTCATCTTGCGAGGATCTAAAGCAATCTATAATAGATGATGCAGCTCAAGTAATTGTGAACAAAGTTCTGATCCCGCATTCCGGCTGGCACCCAACTAACCCTGGCGACACGTATTGGTCTACGAGTAAGTTCATGAATTTTACGTTCTGGTCCTTCGAGCCTGACATCTTTATTCTAATTGTTTAAAAGCTTTTAGATTGAGATTTTATTAAAACACTTTTTATACTTTCAGTATTCCGTAACGCGTCGGGTGTGTTACGTAACGCGTCATCAGCGGGCGAATACGCACGGCGGCGACTACGTTCTTTGCCCGGGCTCGCTGAAGCGTTGCTGCATGCTGTACGCACTGCACTTAACGTAAACGCTATCGGAACGAAAATAATTGAAAACTGCGTATGCGTTCTGCGTAATCTGTCTTATAGGTAAGTTTATCTCATATATGCTAAATAAAGTTTGTATGTTAGAAGTGAAAACTGCTTCTAGAGTACCTATGCCAGACCGTCAAGTTATTCTCTCGTCCTCGTCCTAGAGACTCGTAAGCGTATGTTGGTAATATATTGCCAGCAGTGAATGTAAACTTTGATTGTAATAAAAAGTTCGTAGTTTGGCCTATGGAAAGAAGAGATAATTAAAGATACTTCTCTTGTAAACAGATGTCAAGAAATAGAAGATCCATTATACGACACGAGAGCTCCACCAACGCAATCGACAGGGCAGGCGCGGATACAAGCAAGCGCGTCTAAAGGTAATTATTAAGTGAGGAGAACAAAATATGTGAAAATGAGACAGGCATCAAATCAATTCTACTAATGTATTATTTCGAAAAAAGATACCATGTGATATCGTTTTGTAAAAGTGTGTTTCATCCTAGGAGAGAATCTAGGCTGTTTCGGTGGTAGTAAGAAGAAGAAGGAGGGTTCTTCGTCTAATTCAACCAGTCCTCTTGGTAAGAGTGATGGCGATTCGCAGCCCATTGAGACTGGAACGAACTCGCAATTGGGGTACACTGTACCAAAAGGAACAGAAATGCTCTGGTCACCGGAGGTAATAGCATCTTTTAATAATTGGAAATTATTAAAAGATGGTTTTTATTTTGTCATGCATTTTTTAATTTTTCCTGTTATACAATTTTTCAGGTGGTCCCGTTATACATGGCATTACTTCAAACGTGTTCTAACCCTGAGACTCTGGAAGCTGCAGCTGGGGCACTGCAGAATCTGGCCGCATGTTATTGGCAACCTTCTATTGATATAAGGGCTGCGGTTAGGAAAGAGAAAGGTACAATATTTTGTCCCCGACTACACTTCAAAAACTTCAATAAAATAATAACTTTGAAAGTAGTTGTTTAGAATAATTTTGTTACAAATTTAATAATTGAAATGTAGAGCCTAATTTTACTTTGACTCTAACTCTTCTACGACTAATTACTTAATTTCAGCTTAACTTAATATTAACCTTAGTTACTAACATTAACTTGTTTAATTTTCAGGTCTACCAATTTTAGTAGAACTCCTGCGCATGGAAGTGGACAGAGTTGTTTGCGCAGTGGCCACTGCTTTGCGCAACTTAGCTATAGATCAACGCAATAAGGAGCTGATTGGAAAGTATGCTATGCGTGATTTAGTACAAAAATTGCCTAGTGGTAACCAACAACACGACCAGGTAAACAACATAAAATTATTACTTTTCTGATATATCTTTAATTAGTTCCTGAGTCGTTGATTTCTTTTTTTTAATTTTGTATACATATAGACTCCAATATTAACTTATTGTAACTAAAATTAACTTAAAAATTAACAATACAAAAAAGGCAAACAATATTAACTAATATATAAATAAAGTCTATAACTACCTAGCATAAAACGGCTTAAGAATTGTCTTGCTTCTTCCCGGATCTTTTACTAGTTTACTGTGCGTGTGTTCATCTAACTCATTCAGAAGCACGGGCAATAGATAAGTTCGTTGCGCTTCCGTAAGCATTGTTAAAAGGGGGTAGAACATATCTAATCAAATAATGTAGGGGTCTTTGGTCTTTTTTGACTTTTAATTCTTGGATATGACCTATTTCTTCGCATAAATAAAAAAAGTTAAATTTGTTGAAGATATGCATTACTTTGCATTTTTCAAATAACTCATGTTTACTATTGCAATTTTTATAGACCCTCGGTGCTATCGTCTTTAATATTTTCAACAGTAAGTTGCAAAAACTATTAAGGTAGGTCTTGTAGGTCCTGCCGTAGCTGCTGAGTCTTAATAATGTGCACAAGTTAAGCATGAAATGTCCGGGTTCGAATCCTAGAAAAACAAGAAATTGTTGTGATTAGGCACCGCACGAAAGTGATCAACTGTACATCAAATTTATTAGTTAAACGGACACAGAACTGTGTCACTCACTCCCCGAAGGAACTTAAATTTAAGTTACATTCTTTAGACCTCTAAACTGTTATTATTGTTTCAGGGGACATCAGACGATACGATAGCGGCAGTATTAGCTACACTCAACGAAGTGATAAAGAAAAGTGCAGAGTTTTCTCGCTCGCTGTTAGAAGCTGGAGGCGTAGAGCGACTGTTAAACTTGACCAAGCAGCGTCACCGTCATACACCGAGGGTGCTCAAATTTGCAGGTATATATTACAATTATCTAGCTGATCCTTCGAGCTGGATACAAAACTTACTGTATTTATTTAAAAGACTGCTTTTGGAATGGTTTTATTTAAAATATTGTCCTTTATAGGTCAAGTGCTAATGACGATGTGGTCACACGCGGAACTACGCGAAGTATACCGTAAGCACGGCTGGCGTGAAGCCGACTTTCTTACGCCAGCGCGCGCCGCTCAGCCGACGAGAAATTCCAGTACTAGTGGTAATTAAAGATTTATTTATTCTTCAAGAAGAACTTAATTTTTAATTTCATTCATACTAAACCTCTACTTTCACACTAACGAAATTCTTATACCAATTGCACCCATGAATCATACAAACAATATTTAAATCTCGTACTATACAAATGTTATGTAAATAACTGTATTGTGTTCGTGACCTTGCTATTGTGTACAAATGTCGTAACTTCCTACTCACCCGTGCCACGTGGATCTTACTGTTTATTTGTTTAATTAAATTTGTGTTTAACAAACACCAGTCTTTGTTTACGCAATTCGGCGATGCTTTTAAATGCGAAGATTTGAAGCATAATTGATTTCGCGAATTGAGGAAAGATTAATTTTAACAGAAAAAAAGGGTTTTATAATTAAGACGTACAGTATAAGAATCAATCGTTTGAAAACTTATAGATAAGAAATATATTTAAATTGAAAAATATATATATATATGAGACAGGCGAAACACTAGTTAAACTGGTTAGAGTAGCAGCATGGATAGCTGAGGATGCAGGTTCAAGCTCCACCCGCGTCGTCAATTTGTAAATAAAAGTAAAATAAAATTGTAGATAAACACAATTAACTTCGAAATGCAAAACATACATTAGCCTATATTTAAAGTACAACCCGGCGCTTTAGACTATCTTTGCAGCAGCCGTAGTCATATAAGGGTTCGGAACAAAAGATGGAGGAGGATTTGCTGTTTAAACCTGAACGTAATACATAATATCTGATACAAATTAAAAATTTTGAAAGTCCGTCGTGTATATAGAAAAGTAAAGCTTATTGTGCAAAGCGTAAGATCCACAATGGCGTGTATATAGCTCATCCTTCGGGGGGTTTAGGTCAAGGCACACCTTCATCTGGCACCACGGGCGCTCCGCATTCGCCTAGCAACGCCAATAGCACTCTTAGCAGACCCATGGCTTCCACTGGTGGGACACGCTACGAGGACCGCACTATACGTAGACATCGAGAGGTATGTTTAGAATAACTATTGGTTAAACATTCAAAATATTCTTGTAGGTCTTTGTAATAAGAGTCCTTACTGAATGATCTTAGAATCTCAAATCCTTTATTGCTAATGGGGAGCATGGGGCAAGTATGTTATTGTGTCTGTTTCTCTGATACACATGTTTAAGTCCAAAATCAGTTGATTGTCAAATTTGTAAATAAAATTACTCTTATGAGGTTAAAGGCAGAAACGCAAGATCTTTGAGGTAATAAAGTTTTCTTTTTTTAGTACTTCACATGCATATGTTGTAAATACACAAAATGTTTTACTAACCGCATTTATTGTTTGCCACCTCTCAGATAGGACTATTCCAATTGACAAAAATTCTGAGAAATAGGTTTTAGCTCGACAAAGTGAAGGTATACCTTCTATACCTACTTATTCAGTTTAAGTTTTTATTCAATAATTTCATATTTGACAGTCGCTTAGCAATATTATTATAGGCCCTATGTAGGCTATGCATACTCGTATTGTTTGATTTCAAAGCTACCTAAACACGTATAATCAGTTATTTTGCATTTATTTTTGTTAACTTCCAGAACGATGACATGCCGACCATGGAAGCGAACAACTATTCAGACGGACTGGGTATGGGGAACCCGAACGGCCGGCCTATGAACCTGCAGGGAGTCCAAGCTCAAATGCCACCACCGAGCACTCGTTGAGTTACCGCTTAAAATTCTATTAATTTACACGACCTTGGAATATTCGCGCAAACGATTTATAATTTACGATCACAGTTTCGAAGTGTGACTCATGAAGCGACATATTTTGAGAAAATTTTGAATGGTCCAATTTTTTATATACGACTGTCAAAATTTTCTATATCTATAAGTCAATGTATTAATTATTATGGGTTAACGGCGCGATATTGGTGAAGTCGTACTGTGAACCAAGGCTTTCTTTACTCTCAACTGAGATGCGGTTATTTTACAAATTTCGGTGGGTAGTCGAAGAATCATGTAAAACTTTTGATATCTCGTAAATTAGTACGGACTAGGATTGTTACGATAATGCATTTATATTCGCGATTTAATACGTGTTAAAATAAGGTATATGATATAATCATTCATTAATGAATTACCATGTTTACAGTGCAAATATTTAATGACGTTTTTATATGAATTTTATTTGAGGTAACCGTAAGGGAACTGTACAGGGCAGTTCTTTGATATTCTTTTAGTGATTTGTAACGATCATGTCAATTCCCCTTGTATATATTCGTGCCATTATTGATATTGATAAAGGGGGTTTATAGGTGTTGTGTATCTAATTATTCTAATCAAACAAACACATATTACATATATACTAATAATTCACTGAACGACATAAAATTGCCATTGTTTAGAATATGTTAACATTCTGTTCAATCTACATTTATATGGCAGCGAGACGTCATTTTATAATTCAAACACGGTTTGAGTACGAGAAGCGGTTTTTGAAAGTATAACACGATAGTAATAGCGTTACTGTAAAATTCGATAACTTAAGTAATTCGATTGCAGTCTTGTGATTCTAAATAATACATTTGGTAACGTTTTTTATCCATTCCATGCCCCTTAAGGTAATTAAGTCTCTCTTCTGTTCTAAGTCTGTATCTTGTTATAGGGTTATCCGTCGTTACACATTTAAGAATGTAAATTTCAGCTTTTTAACAAACATTACGTTATATAGGTTTCAGTGAAGCCAAGATTTTGGCAAAAAAATGTATGAAGAATCAATCACATGTTTAATTTTGATAATTAACGATTTATTTGTTCGTTGTAAACTTTTACCCTGCATATTATTTCTTAAGTATCAAAAAAATATTAAAATTGATTTATAGATATTTTGTAAGATATGTTTGTTAAGCAAGTGAAGATTTGATTTCCCTCCGTCTTTTAATTAGATATAAGCTATTTATTTATTGTAATCAAATTATGTTTTATTACACTTTGGGTTATCTTTTGTGATTATCATGGCCAAGTTGATGTAAGATTCAAGGCGTATCCATGATTTAGTGAACCTGTTAATAAGATCTACTAACGAAATTAATGATTCTTTTAGTATAAGCATTATAGCAGTCGGTTGTACGCGATTATATGTTCACGCATGAAGCCGATGTATGCACAAGACAGCATTTAAGGATCGCGGCGCTTTGACTGGGCTGTTACAAAACTACCCTCATTCAGTGCATAATCATAATTTAAGGAACTAAGTTTTGTATAATATTTTTATCGGATCATAAATACAAAATGTACAACAGTGCTTGCCAGGGCGACGTCGCTTCTATGAAGCGTTTATTAGTTCCACATGCACTAAACTACCCTCATACTTAAAAAGGCGGTAGTGTTTTGTTTCAGTACTTGTCGACTGGTCCAACCGAGAAAAATATGAGACACCAGTTTTATATTAATGTTTAATAGCGTGTGTTTTATTTTCGTAGTGTTATAGAATATTTAATCATTTATTTTTCACATGATTTCCATTTGTGAGGGTTTTAGATAAATGTAGACCGTTAGTGTATTTTTTTCTATCTATATTATAATGTAACGTGAATTTACCACAGATGTAAGTATAGGTTATGTTGTCCCCTCCTGTAAATTTGTATTGTTGTCTCTGTTCGGGTTGCTGTGGCGATAAACTTTGACTTCATGAGTCAATATTGAGGAATACATAAGATAAAAAAAGGATTTAGCATATGTCACATGCATTTCAGATCTCTTATATAATGTATTGTCGACTCGGCAGCTCGCCCAAGGTACTGTGGGTATGTGTAACTTAGAGTTACATGACACTCTTTTGATTCGTCTATGGTATGTGATAACCATCGATTATAGAGTTGTTGCAACAGGAATACTCGATTATTTATATTTTATTTAAAAAAAAAGTATGAAAATTATTTTTATTTAACAAATTTGTATTCTTCGTTTGTCGTTGCGACAATGTAGTTATAATAACATAGTTTTGTCTTATGTCATGTTGTATGTAGTGTAATAGAAAATATTCTTCGTACATAAAGAAATTATATTATATCGTCACAGATAATTAAAGAAGGATTTTGTATAATTTTATTTTTTTTATTTACCTATGATTTTTCGATGTGTTTTTCCTTTATTTTTCGTTATATTTTCACAATCGTTATCAAAACTGGAGGCCTACTTTTTCGTGTATATGTTTTTGATTCAGTTAAAATTGATACAACTTAAAGGATTTGGGTGCAAGACTCTGTAAATGTAAGACTTAAACGTTTTATAGCTACACATGATTTTACGAGTAATTAGCGATTTTGTTTTCTAGCTAAATATTTAAAAGACTTCCTTAGAAGAATCTTTTCTATAGTATAATTAATGATGTAGGCGCAATTTGAATGATTATTCAGCGGCAAAGTGCATGCAAAAGTTATCTATTTTTTGCGGTTTTCGTGGAAACGGTTCATGTTTGTCCATAGCGAGAGTCGAGTTCATTGGGAGTTTTGTACGAAATTTTCCTAACCTTTCCGTCTTTATAACGATAGTCTGAATCTCTATCAAGTAGTTATAGAATGTTATCATTAATTATTGTGAAAAAAAAACGAATTAATTGTTACCGCAAAACACGCGGCCGAAGCGCGGCTACACTCAGTTCCAAAATCTGGTTTCTCAGTGTATCCTCATTTCGGCTGTGCAGCAAACATGTCGAAACTCCTATACCACCTTACTATGGACACAATCCTATGACACGTTAACAATTGAGATGAATTTAAAACATGTATTAGTCGAATACTTAAGAAGTCTTTGTGTAATGCTCACTTTTTATATCTACCTGTCAGTAGTGTCAGTTATTGAATTTATAGGTGTAATAGACGCATATGAAGTTGTATTTAATATATAAGGCATATTAGTGCGTGCACGGTTTTGGTAATTATACATTTTGTACTAACCTACTATTTTGGACACAGTGGTGGGACGTATGTTTGCAATAAACAACAGTATTATTCCAGTAATCCTCATGTACCAACGTTGCTAATACACTTAACTACGTTTAAATAGATGTGGCTTTTATTTGTAATCTCCTAGACGAAATATTACGAGGTTTAAAATTAAATATATATTACTTAGAAAAATTTAATTCAAAACTTGAGCAATCGACAATTTCGAAACTTATAGAACATGAAAAACAAGCGTCTATATCTCCAATAAGATGATTAAAAAATACAGTAAAATAATTCAGATAAAAAGTTATAATCTATACTTAATATTATAAATGCGAAAGCAACTCTGTCTGTCTGTCTGGCTTTAACTCCGAAACTACTGAACTGATTTAAAATTAATGAATTTTGGTACACAGATATTTTAGAGCTTGAGAAAGGACATGGGCTACTTTTTAATGTCAAAAAGAGGATGAAAGTTTGAATGGAAATTTGTGGTTTTTGAAGCTAAAACAATGGAACTTTCTTCTTTGGCTTTTTGGGAATAGGAGAGGAAGTTAGAGTAGGAGTGATGTGAGGTGAGAGTGTTGCGGCAAAGTAGCACCTAAAACATAGATTGGCTGCGATAAATGCACAATTACATAAATTAATAAACAGCCTAGTTAATTAAAAATTCTACCCCAAGTCACTATTCCACGACTAGGAAGTCGCGGGCACAGCTAGTAATCTTATAATGAAAAATATCAATTGTTAAATAACGATTTTTTTAAGTTTTATAACACGAAAACTAGCTGTTGTGAGGTAGGCTTTTTTTGCATTTTGCTTAAAGCAGCCTTATGAGACTGTGCACCCGGACTCGGTTGATCCACAAAAGAGCTACCTCCCTGCTTTTCTTGACGTAGAAACATTTAAAAATAATGAACTAATTACAGCCTAGTACGACTATAACGACATATTATTTATCTAAATGTTCTTTTTCTCCTGTCAGCGCGTCGAGAATATCGTAAAAAGAATTTCTGCATTATTTTATGAGTTTTTCTCTGAACCAACAAAATGGGAATAAAAGATTTTAAAATCACAATATAATTATGAAATTATTTATAACATACTATAATATATATTATGTTTAACAAATTTTACCAACGTTATTTACAGCGATATTTCAGACACATTATGTCCTTATAATTTTAATTCACATTAGTGTCACTTCATTCAGCTGCATGGTAACCAAATTACTAACGCATCCAGTGCCATGGCGCTTTGGTCGTCAATGGGATAATTCTTGTAAATGTCAATAAGCGTCATCGACCCAAGAAGTACCGAAAGTGGCTAAACGTAAAATGTGGTTTATTGCATTTCAAATCCTTTGATATTCTTAGAAGAATTAGGGGCGGAGTTCCCGGCGTAAGCTTGCTAAGCGATTCCCTTCGCAAAGTGGTAAAAGACTTATTTGTTCGACTGTACGTACTCTTCTTATCACTTATGTAACAGAAGTATGATATAAGACAGTTTTCTTGTCTACTAGAAATAGTAAAATAATGAGTGAAGAGAATAAGAGACCAGACCATAACGTAGACCAGTTATTACTTATATTTAATACTAGCGACTTCGTCCGCATAGAATAGTTATTTTGGGCGTTAAAATTTGTTTTTGCGAACTTCCTCCTTATTACAGCAGTTACCCAAGACATTCGTATCCCGTCGTACGCGTCCCGTCGTTCGGGTCGTTCTTGCAAGTTAATCTTAAAACATAGACATATAGCGTCGCGGACTTTTTTTTAGATCATTTAAAGAGGAATGATCCTTCTATACATATTCTTTTAGTTTCTTGAACCGTTTGCGTAACGTACGCATCGGAAAGCCACAGAGATGAAAAATTTGCCCCCTTTTGTTCACATTTCCCGCTGTACCTTAGTTTCTATTAGTCATAGCGCGATATATATAGTGTTTTATAGCCTTCCTCGATAAATGCTGTAACTAACACAAAAAATTTTGAATTCGAACCCGTATTTCCTGAGATTAGCGTGGCCAAACAAACAAACTTTTCAGCTTTATATATTAGTATAGATAGATTGTCACAATTTGTGTATACATGATATTTTGTATGTATGGAATAATTAATATATTTTTTTGAGCACTGAGGGTAGATACGATTATTATAAAATCCTAATCCTACCCTACATCATTGCTCACCCAATACTCGAGGTTCGTTTTTCTATATGTGTTCCCCCTTGCGTCACCCCCCTGTAAGTGTTTATATAGCCGATCGCGGACCAATGCGGCCACTCTTTACTGTTTGGCTTTACTGCCGTGTCAGACGCATTCACGTCAGTGAACACATTGTGAATCCTCCAGCTACGCAGGATATCAATATCAAGGTTCGGTAAGTTCTTTACATACAAATACTTTTTCTTTTAACGTGACTGAGATTGTTGTCCATATCGATTAGCTCATGCATACAGGGATTTAATTTTCTAGAATATATATTTCCACTTCAAACTTTGTTCTCTTAAAAGGTATCATCGGTATTGGAACCAGCGCATATATTACTGATTACAACTGCTATCGAACGATATAGGCAAGTACCATAATAATAAATTTTATAATCGAACAATCATTCGATTAAAAACATTCGATTATGGTACTACCAACCTCTTATTGTCAATTGTCAACGAAATTAGACAAAACATACATGATAAGAACATGTTGTGTACGGTTTTTTAACAAAGATTTTGAATTTGTTTTGTATTTTGGATTAACTGTTTTCTTCAATTATCGTTTTTATTAAAATAAATGTCTCAAATTGCCACATTTATAAGGGTCGAGTGTATCTCTAACAACTTTCTCACACTAGCAAGATCATAAGACTTAATACTTGATTGATTTTTAAAATTAAACTGCATTGTATTTTCTTATTGGAGATTTTGTCAAGATGTATTGGACCTTGCACACCGAAGGCGGTCCCAGAAGGGTTAATCATGCTGCAGTATGTGTTGGAGACAAAATATACTCCTTTGGCGGCTATTGTTCTGTGGAAGACTATCGCGTCTTTGAGCCAATTTCTGTTCATGTACTCGATATAACAGTATTCAAATGGTCCCCTGTTGAATATAAAAACGCATCTGATGCCCCATTTCAAAGATACGGACATTCATGTGTTGGTTATGGCGACAAGGTAAGATCCTTGAACTTATAAAATAAAATTATTTTACTTATTTGAGAACGATTATTTCTGATAATTTTGTCTGTCCGAAAGTGTCTCCCCGTGACCACTGCTACTGCAAAGCATCTGAAACGTCGGGCCGAAGTTAAAAATAATTTTCAAATAGGTTTAACTAATATATCGCGTTTTAAGCCGTTAGTGTTTTATTTAAATGTCCGAAAGAACTATCTATATATTATAGGAATAGTTCTCATTATAACTAGTATAACTATAAGTATATAGTTATACTGTATTTACTACAGACATTAATAACAAGTTAAAGATCTCTGAATTTTAAATTATTAATTGGTGTTAAATACAATGTGTATGATGATTCTTACTCAAATTCTAGACTCTAATAAACATTATTACTTGGGAAGGTAGACCTCTGCTATTAACATATTACAAAAAATTTCAGATTTATATGTGGGGTGGACGGAACGATACAATCGCATGTTATACAGTCTTCTGCTTCGACACAAAAACTTTAGAGTGGAGTAATCCAACGGTCACTGGAGTAATGCCAAATGGAAAAGATGGACACTCCGCCTGTATCATCGGAAATAAGATGTACATATTTGGAGGCTTTGATTATCTCACAGATCAATACACAAATAATATGCACTACTTGAACCTAGATACCATGGATTGGAGTTATGTGCATGCTAAAGGAACACCTCCATTGGGCCGTGATTTTCATACAGCATTGGCATATGGTGATCGAATGTACATCTTTGGTGGTCGAGCTGACTTTAGTAGACCACATATCATAGAAAATGAGATCTACTGTGATAATGTTTACTATTTCAATACTACAACAGAAACCTGGGTGATGTTGAACACTAGTGGAATATCACCTGATGGAAGGCGAAGCCATTCTGGATGTAAGTTGTTTAATAATAATTTCTATACATATAAAGATTTTGGTTGTGCAGTAAAAATAAGAGATTTTTAAGGTGACAAGAATTACATTTGTTATTTAATGAGCCAGTTGCACGTAATATTTATTTAAATTGATCTATCTCTCAAATACATTGTGTAATTCATGGCCATAATTCAGCATATAATTTTTTTTCGGGCTTGATGGCCCACGTAAGCTAGAAGAGGTTATATGTTTCGCCATCACAAGTTGACGGCAGCATCGGATGGATGTTGTTAGCTCCTTGATAAAATGTTTGTCATAATTCTTCGAGCATATGGTTTTCGAGTTTTGATAACTTTTTATTCAATGTTTAACCAAGTAAAGTTTTATTATATTATTTTATTTATTTGAATTAATGAAATTGTTTTATTTAAACAACTTTATAAAATTTATGTTTTTCTACTTAATGTATGGAATTTCCAGTTTAATAATGTTTTAGGGATATACAATGATTTCATGTACATTTTTGGTGGATACAATGAAAAAACGAAGGTTCATTACAATGATGTGTACAGATTTTCATTGAAAAGAAATTATTGGGAGCCAGTGAAAATTGGTGGAACTCCCCCAAGTAAGAGAAGGAGGCAGGTCTGCATATTGAAAGAGGACAAAGTGTACCTTTTTGGAGGAACTAGGTCTGTTTCATTTTGAGTTCTTCATAACCCTCTATCATGTTAAAAGAAGATACCAACGTAAAAATATAGTTCTTAAGACTGACACTAAATAAAACTGAACTATATCCATGAATAGCCTTAACTTAATACAAGGACAAACATTTAAACATTTCTAATTGTAAAAATCGATTTGTAAATTTCAAGAATTTACAAGTAAGGAGTCCTAAGGACTCGATAGCTCAATCTTTTAGAATTGTGGAGGGTTGTAGATGCTGATTTTTAATGGATATAGTGCATATTAAAACAACTAATATAATACTTACATTAGTTTTTCATAACCTGATCCAGGAGGTCCAAGTCAGTACTATAATAATGATTTTATTTTGGCATTTTCAGTCCAGGGAAACATCCTCTAAACCCAGATGACAGCAGTGATGATGATGATGAGAAACTACTTGATAACAATGATCTCCATATATTAGACTATAATCCCACTCTCAAAGTATTGTGTATCAACTATGTCTTAGAAAATAACCTGGATATATCTTTGCTGCCAAAGGATGTACTGTAAGTATAGTCTTAGTTAGGTCTTATTCTGCTTATTTTATTTATATGAAGCAATGAAATTATCTAGCAAGTTTATACAACACCGACATATTGAGAACAGACTAATTTCTAATTCTATATTTTTCTGTCATAGTCGACCGTCAGAATATTGAGATATACAAAACTCGATTAATTGTTTTAATTCTGTTGGTATCATAAGTCAATGGTCAAATTAACTTAAACGCTTTACTTAAACAATGCATACATCTTATAAACTAATAAGTTTATAAGACATATTAAAAAAAAGCCGGACTGAGTTTCTTTGGTGTTCTTCTTAGTTATGTTGTTCTGTTGAACGCTGTAGAATCACGACGGTCAGACAGACAAACAAAAACAATTTTGACGAATCTAAATATTTTTTTTTAATTTAAAAAAAAATAAAGTTTATTTTATTTTTTACATAAGTAATTTATAAAATAATTAAATAATGTTAGAACAAAGAAGCCTCTTTAAAAAGAAGAAATACAGACTCCTCAGTTCTGGACAGTTTTTGACCATTCTGGACCAGCAAATGTTTCCAACATGGTACCAACGGTCGTCTTTGTTTTGCCTGTTTTCTTTTTGGGCCTGTCAATGTCACGTCAGAGACTTCCAGCACTACACGCAGCAGTTCTCTGACGTGACATTGTAGGGTAGTTATGTATAGATTTTTTGATTACATCTTCATCATCTAAATCGTACTTACTCAACATTGGCAAACTATATACATCAATATAATAACAAAAATTATAATTTCAAAAGTCCATCTATTGTCTAAGCGTCCTTGACTTTTTAGTGAATAATATTTCAAGATTCTTGTTTCTACCTAGTTTGAATTGAAAAGGGGTTTTGGTTTGGTCTAACCAATATATGGTTTCCTTAGCGTATCGTAGTCAGCAAACACATTTTATTGTTAATTTCCAATATTTTCTTTACAGTTTTGTAAGTTTAAAAAAAAAAAGTTCTCAATTCGATTCGTATATGCTTCCTTTGTGTTCGCCCGTAACTTACTCATTTAAAAACCAATCTTGATGATTCCTTTTTTGGAAAGTAGATATTTTCAATGTGGACACATTATGAATGGGACCGTCTTGAAAATTATTAGTGTTTGGTTATTAGGGTGAACAGCCAAGATACATGCAACTGTTACAAAATTATTGTGACGACTAGTACGTTTGTAACTTTTTCAATCCGTACTTCAAAGCAGTGCAATTTTATAAAGGGTTTGAGTAGATCTGGTGATTTAACAGTGAGACGGTGAAGCTAGCGATATACAGCTACCTTAAAATTTTCAGCTTACCCAATCAAAGTTATTGCTTTATATATTTATATATCTAGTAATTTCTCAGGTGATGAAAATTTATTGTCTTCTCTTTTGGCACTTCTAGTTTCAGGGCTATGTTTTATTGAATGTATATTATAAAATAATGATATTTGTTCACAGCATCGACATCAGGATAATGACACAACCGAATCGAATTAGCAGACCCATCAATCAGACCGGATAAAGAACTACAAGTTAGAACCAGTGATCTAAACTTAGTTTGGAGATTATTTACAGTCTGCGCTACGAAAGACTTTCTATTTAGTGATGTTGCCATTAATAGTAATATTATCTACCCCTTACTTGGGGGGAAGTAAATAAAAAACCTTTATTTATCGTTATTTCGCAGTCTCTTGTCCGTTCTAAAAAAGTCATATAAAGTTCTTCTTAGGTAATTTCTTTCGTGGCGCGGTTTCTATGCCTCAAGTTACCTTTAAGGGATCATAGGGAAATTTAGAATAGTTTTATGTGATATTATTTTATTTGTTAGTAAACTTTGAAAATCTCATTATCGATCGCCAAGTCTTTTCACAAATCATGTGCTTATGTGTAAGGTTCTTATGGGTGTTAGAAATATTTGTTACTTCTAAGTAACGTAACGTATGTCTATATAATTGCTATAGTTGTACATTTAATGTCCTGTTGTATATACCCATTTTCAGTCTCTAAACATCTAAGTACTGATTTTCAGAGCTCGTTCTTATATTTCCTTAAGATGCCAATAAAAAGGATTTTATTTTTTTTGTTGGTTTAAACAAGTATGTTTTCTATACCTCATTGGTAATGTTTCACTAATAACATTTAAATGAAGATAGTATTTTTAATGATCTACTGGTCACCCAGTCTTGCATAACACAAGATAAAGAGGACCTGAATCTTAAATAGATTTATATAATTAAGATACAAAAAAATCCTTACAATATTAATCGCAAAATTTTCTTGTCTTCCAGTCTCCACCAATTTCATTGCTTCCGATATTTATGAAACTACCACAGTAACCCACATTCAGAACTTATTCATGTACAAAATATCCATTTATATATCCATAGGTAGTACACATTGAAATAAAACCCTCTTAACGGTTTAAAACGCAAAAATATATACGCCCGGTGCCCACAGCAGCTGTTAAACGTGGAGTTACAGTTAAAATAATGTTTTAAACCGTTAAAAGCTATTCAATGTATTCAGGAAATTTTCAATAAATGTCGTCGATCGATGTTTTTTCAGCATTGTATGTAAAAAGTATCAGTTATAATGTAAAAATGTCGACCTAGTCAGTAAAAACATATGTCATAAAAATTGTATGTTCTATGTATGCAAGCGGCTTTAGTTCTTAAATCGTTAATGTACTTATTTATTGGTGTGTAAATAAATAAATTAAATCATTTTTTTTCATTGCGATCAATGGAAGAAAGAATTTCTTCTCATTATTACTTTGAAGATATCTTTTCTATATCCTTTCATTGCCTTGCAAACACGACTTCAGACCTGGCTTTAAAATCCGATAAATAGTTTTGGCTCCGCCGAGGCGCCGAAATATGAAGACTTAATACCAGTAAATATGTTCGATCCGCCCCATGCCCCACAAAACAGGCTTTTACACATCTTATATATTACCTTATAAAATAGTTGAAATCTTTTTTTGCTTTTTAATGACGAAGCGTGTAGTATTATGTCTGGGTAAAATAAGAACACGTTTAACGGTTTAAAACGAGAAGTGTATAGTTACCTTATTTACAATTTATTTTAACTATAATTCGACGTTTCGGACATTTAATTATATAATACAACTCACGTTTCAAACCGTTAAAAGTGTTTTATTTAAATCTGTACTAGTCGCGTCAACTACAGACAATACTAAACTATAAGAAGATCTATGTCTATAAAATGAAGTAATGCCCTGGCCACGACGATCTGCGATGCGAAGAGCGAAGCGATAACCCCGCGTTTTTCTTTCTATACCTGATTATATGCTATTGTTTCGTTCGCTGTTTATATTGCTGGTCTCCGGTGTGTGTGACTTGATCAATACATTACTATTTGTTATCCGTTATAATAATATAAAGCCTAAGAGTTTGTTTGTTTAAGCGCTAATCTCAGGTCTGTTTCGAATAAAAGAAATATTTTTGTATTGGCAAGAGCATTTGTCGAGGAATGCTAGGCTATAAAACAGGGCTTCCTCAAAGCACTGTAGAGGGCCGGCGGTGTGGTTAGTGGTTCTGGTCGGCTATACGATTTACCACACTCCCTATATCACTATTGCCCGACGTGGGCGTGCATAAGGCATTCACATCATCAGTAAAAACAAAACAAAGGCGAAAAACATCCCGTCGCGATCAATAGAAGCGAAGAAATTGTCGGAAACGTGGAAAACATGGGGAATATTATTTATCTTTCCGGGTTTATGTATGAAAGAATGATTTTTCTTTAAATGATCTATAGGAATGTCGTCGACAGCCGACAGTATATGACTATCTTTTAGGATTGACTTGCAAGAACGACGATACTCGACCGACGACGATAACAGGTATAATTTATAAAGAATAGGAGGTAGTTTGCAAAAAGAAATTTTGATGTCCGAAATAACTATCCTACGCGGATGAAGTCACGTATGATATCGACACAGTGCGTAATTCATTTGTTGCAGTCGCCAGACGCGTCACCGGTCGCAACGGCGAGTGTAATTAATTTAACGCTTAACCACTCCCCGTTAGCGACCATAATTCATTGTAGGAAAGGCTAAGCAATTTAAGCGCACTAAGACACTAATGTAATCCCGGTATTTCACGTGGAAATAGCTTTGCATTTCTTTTTTAACCCAGTTTCCATTTGTGTTTTGACGGACTGAGACATTTTGAAATGTATTTTATAATTATTTTACATAATTGCTTTGCGTAATTATAAATTTAATGAATTATGAGTTGATGAAATGGAATTATAACAAACAAGAAATCTAAATTTAAATAATGAGTGTTAAATACTGTCTGTAGTTTACGCGAGTAGTACACATTTAAATAAAACACTTTAACGGTTTAAAACGCGATATATTAGTAAAACGTCGCCAGTTAAAAATCATTTTCAAATAAGTTAACTAATATATTGCGTTTTAAACCGTTAAAGTGTTTTATTTAAATGTGTACTACTCGCGTAAACTATATACATGTTCCATTATCGTAAACCAGATACAATATTTAATAGAGTTATAATTTTACCTTTGAAAAGTATTTGTCTTAGAAGTGAAACTAAACTACATTTTCCGTAAATCGAAGGCGGTAGCATTCTGACTACAATGAAGTGGTGACATTAAAGAAAATCGCGTAAAATAAAGTTACAAGTTCTGGTTCCAGGTAAACCAGGGTTGTGTCGTTGAAGTCCTTGTACTTTGTAATAATTTAAAAAGTATGTAAGTATATATTGCATAAGCACATATCTTGTACATACTTATAATTAAAAAACATAGAAGTTGCAGACAGTTTGCGTCAGCTGCAACGTTGCTGTTCGTGTGTTAGACGGCGCACAAACTATACATTTGATTTTCATTGAAAGCCAGTAATAAACTAAGTTAAACATAACTTTTATCTTCTTATGGTGTATGAACAAACGCTTACATATTTGTAATTATTTTGGTAAACATTATATACCTGTGAATAGAAAGTTAATTAAGAAAACTTTTTAACAACTAAAAGATTCAAAAAATCGACTAAAACGAAATCGCGCACAAATAACAGAGAATAGCTAGGAAATGTATTAAATCCGAAATTGTAGTTATGTGTAAAAGAGGTTATTTTTAAACATGTTACATCCCTGTTTAAGTTAAGTACGAGGAAGCATAACAATCACAAGACAAAGTAACGCAGTCACCACAAACAACTTTACGAGGTCCTGGAAAAAATTAAGTTTTACATTGCCTTTACGATGTTTTCATAGTTGCAGATGATCATAATAAGTAAGAAAATATATTTGTTAAACATTCCATAATAATTCTGGTTATAGATAAGTTAATTGACAAAACTTTGAAGGCAAACGAAAGTTAAAAATAACAAAACCAATACTATACCTTAGATTTTATACGTAGGTTTATAATTCCGAGTATTGTAGTGTAGTATAATATTATCTGTAGTTTTGGTGACTTATGACACGCTTAATAGATTCCCGCCAACATTGGCTTATGGCCTGTACTTTTTTAAATATACTCATTAAAATATATTATATATTTACAATAAACAATATCTCCTAGCTATAATAAAGCATTAAAATAAACATGGGTCTTAAATTTAATTAATATTTCTTTTGATAACGTAACAATTTATTTATTTGAGTGTTTAGATGAAATGATGTTCAAGCCAACCTGTGTTTTTACATAGGGCAGACACATATCTTAATTATTCGATTATTGAAACAGACTCAAAAATGTATCTGTATCTAGTAGAGAAAACGAGAAACTGTAAGAATTAAGAGTTTTTGACTGACTCATTGGTGCTATGTGGCACTGTATGGCTAAAAATCAACGGGTCATGGATTCGATCCCCAACGGGACCAAAATGTGAAAATTTTCTGAAACATGTTGGACCGCGTTTGGAAATTTGGATATTACAAGAGAAGTGAGAACATCGAAATTCCGTAAAGAAGCCGTGAAATTCAGTCAAATTACGGTTTCAGTCTGTGGATTTCCGAACATCAGAACCCAAAGTAGGTCGGTAGACAGTGTATCTCGTTCCTATGTTATATGTTGTCTACCCTCTATCATAAAAAATAAAAGTATTAAGTAATAGAGGAAAAATGCAAGCTATGTAACGACATTGTTGAAACTTCACCTTTCTTAAATAAAAGCCAGTCGCAAGCTACGAAGAAAATCTTTAAAAGGTTTCTATGCATAAAATAAGCTGGGTCCGGTAGCGAGTTAAAAACAGCCACAAAGTTGCCGTTGAAATTGTCCATTCTCGTCGTAAAGGCATCGACAAGTTCTCGAGGTGATAATAGTGACTACAATAATGCTTTAAGATTTTTCGAATAAAATAATGGTAAAAGTACATTAAGTGTGGAATACAATACATAGCCTCTGTAAAGTTTAAATAAAACACTTTAACGGTTTAAAACGCGATAAATATATCCTAATAGACCTATCGGATGCTTTGCAGCAGCCGTGGTCACGGGGAGACCGAAAGTTAAAAATCATTTTTTAAATAAGTTTAACTAATATATCGCGTTTTAAACCGTTAAAGTGTTTTATTTAAATGTGTACTACTCGTGTAAACTATAGACAGTACTCTGTAAAGTTATTTCGATGCTCGTTGGTTACATGGTAGCAAGTCTGTCTAATAACCAACGGTTCATGCATTCGATCCCCACCAGGGTCCAATATGTTTCCGATTTTTCAGTTTATAATATTTCTGGAATGTCCAGACTTCCTCTGGAAATCAGGACATTAAATGGTTGGTTGGAATATAGAAATTGCGTTCACAGATGAAAAAGTCGTGAAGCTAAATCGCGTTTCGGTTTTAGTCTGTGGATTTCCGAATATCCAAAGCCAAAATAGGTCGATAGCGCATCTGTTTAGATGCTATAGGCTGGGGTATATCAGCTATTATCAAGTGACCCCCATATTTATCTGTCCTCCTCTATCAATGATAAAAAAACAATGCATTAAAAAGCTTTATACGTAAGCTAAACGTTTATACTTATAAACGTTTGTATTTCGTGTTAGAAACCGTACAAAGAATGTGATCTACTTGCAGAGTATTTCAACTTATGGTAGCAATATATGCCTATCAATCAATTAAATATTATAATTTTTCTGCATATAAAAAAAATCCTGATATTATAATTGAAAGGGTAAAAATTCCGTCCGGCTCACGAACTATCGTCCTTCGATGAAAAAGCTGGCAAGTTTAATCGTGTTGTTGTTGCAGTCTGAGGGTTTCTGAATATCCAATGCCAAAATACGGTTGACAGCGCATCTCGTTTAGATGGTATATGGGTCATGACACCTCCCATCGAGTGAGCCCTGTCCATCTCCATTCTTAAAAATACTTAAATACGGCCAATTATCTGAGGATAAGATACTACTTAGCGACCATTAGGTGTCACTATGTAACTTGTATTACTTAATCCCTCTGCATTAAACTGTTGTTCTACTTTAATACATAATTTCATGTATTTTTACGTCACAGTGTTTTATTACAACAATATACCAATTTAACTGACTGAAGGATTAAAAAAAAAATTAGCCGACCTAGCACCCGTTATTTTGC
Source organism: Leptosia nina (assembly GCA_963661955.1). Taxonomy (NCBI): domain Eukaryota; kingdom Metazoa; phylum Arthropoda; class Insecta; order Lepidoptera; family Pieridae; genus Leptosia; species Leptosia nina. The sequence goes on from CAVLEF010000008.1 coordinate 5,507,830, forward strand.
CATTATAACGTCAATTTATTTCCATAAAAATGTTTATATCTTAAAAGATAGACCTTTACTTTTTTTTTTTTTTTCTCTAATTTTTCCAGCGCTATAACAAACCTTACATATGAATGATTTTTTCCCTTTTTTTTTTCACATTTCCCGCTTTTCTTCATCTTCCTCATAAATTCCAACATCAAAAAAAAAAAAATAATTCCAACCATTTCCTAGATGACGTTCCAAACAACTCACTTTATAATATTAGTATAGATACCTAGAATAATCTTTCTCTATTTCATATCATTTTACAATTTTAAACCCCACCAATACAAATATTTATACATAATTCAATCAATATCTCAAAATTCAGTTATATTCTCACAAACTCCCTTAACACTGATTGACAGTATGAGTTTCATCATTACAATATTGCATATTTAATTTGAGGTCGACCTCCCAAAATTAATAGTTACCCCTTTTATTGTTGGATAACAGTATTTACTTTGTAACTTGTTTTCTATTTAAATAAAACACTATGGTTTAACCTATATTCAGTTAAACTTGTTAACTTTTTGCATAGCAGCGGTCACTTGAGTGTCTCCCCACACCACATTGCACCACTCGAAACAAACTATTAATAATTTTCAAATAAATTTAACAAATTTATATCGCGTTTTAAACCTTAAAGTGTTTTATTTAAACTGTACTACTCCTAAACTATAGAAAATATTAAAAAAAACCTTTTAAGTTAAACAGTTTTATTTTTTGTGCACTAAAAACTCCAAAAAAAAATTGACATAATCATTGCGTTTTACTAGTGTAGCCCCTTAATTTGATACCCATATTGAGAAAAAATAAGTATTCCCATTTTGTATCGACGGCCATCGCGGATTTATAATGTTATTGATATTATTATATTGTATTATTATTTATTTTCTATCGGGGCACCCTTGGCAGGACGGGTGATCAGTCCACTTATCCCTGACCATTTCACCCATTTCCCCATTTCGTCCTTGCAGAGGTTAAAAAATTATATTGTATTTTCATCTAAATTAAATGTGTGTACCAAATTTCAGATCAATCTGACAACGGGGAGGTACTTAAATTTATAATTTTGACCCAAATTAAGAAATACCCTAAATTAGTAACTAAGTTAATTACTGATTTAATAAACAAAGTTAGTGTGAATCTATAAAATTTACAAGTCTCAAAAAGTAGATTCTTGTATTGACACCGTAGCTATATTGGTTACACCCGCAGATCAAAGATCTCTATATATAATATTTATCAATAGGTTGAAAAAATTCTACGATGACGTGTAGGACACGGTAGCTCAAATGGTTAGCCAAACAGCTCGGAACCCTGTGAACGGCTCAAGTGAAAGTATCGTAAGTTTTTTTAATCTAGATTCTCAATTTAAATAGATTGTTAGTATAAAGTAAGTAGTAAGTGTAAATACCATCGAGAACTACCCTAGTTCTCGATGGTATTAATGAAAGGTAAGATGTCCCGTTAAGTTTACGGTACGCTGGAAAAGGGTGAAATAATATAGGTAACCTATTTCACGGAAGACCGATGTGCCTGACATTTTACCCTTCCGGTTGAGTTGCTATTGTTGTTGGAAATGTCAAAACTAACCTGTTGTTGAAATTCGATCTTTGGATATCGAGTTTCTTGGCAGCTAGAAGAGAAATAAATTTCAGTTCTCCCTTTAAACAATGTATACAAGTAAATAGAATTGTCTATAGCATATAAAGAGCCTCGTCTGTAGCTTACGCGAGTAGTACACATTTATAATTTTAATTTGATTGATTTAAAAATAAGTTAAGTAGAGGGGAGAGGTTTTCCCAATGGGAGTGGGACCAACCACGACTGCTGTAAAGCATCCGAAACGTCGGGTCGTAGTAAATTATAAATTAGTTAACAAATACATTTCGCGTTTTAAACTGTTAAGTGTTTATATAAATGTGGACTAATCGCGTAATCGATTTTAGATTGAAAAAAAACTGAACCGGCATCCTAAGCTCTCTAACCAATTGAGCTACCGTGTCCTACACGTCATCGTCAAAAATTTTCAAGCTATTTATTTATACATACACATCTAGCGCAATCTTTAATAGATCTTTGATTACCCATATTGATCGATTCTAAGTTAACATTCGCATACGAAAGATTACTCCTGAGTTATGCTTGAATTCTACAATGATATCTACTGATTGACATTGCGACCTACCCAACCCCGATGGCATACCGATTATCCCAGATTAACACCTAACTTTGAACCTTATTCCGACGACTTAGGGCTTTATAATAAGTAAAATATTGTAACCTTTTAAGTGGATTTGAATGCGCTGAGCTCAAGATTTACGCAACAATTTTGTTATCAAGTAATTTTGCTATTGGTAATGCGTAGTTATTTATGTCTGTGTAATTCATTTGAACGTTAGACATTCATTCTGTGTCACTTAGGTAATTGATTTTCCCGTTTCCGGGTACTAAAGAATGCTTTTACTTGTCTTAAAAATTCGTTGTGTCTTTGCATAGATCATGGATAGTTCTCTCTTTAACGTATCGTCTGAATAATTATTTCAAAATAAATCTAAATTATAGTTCAAAATTTTCAACAATCAATCTTTTGTTTCATGCTGGTATAAGTTTTCAATTTCGTATTGTAATTTAAATAGAACTCTTCTAACGGTTTAAACCGCTGTGGCCACGAGGTGACGGCTGCTGCAAAGCATTCGAAACGCTAGGTCGTAGTTAAAGTAATTTCTAAAGTTTAACAATGTAATACTCGCGTAAATTACAGACTTTATTTATGCGTAATTTGTTACACCAAACAAATATTACCCCAGATTTAACATTTTTGAAATAAAAGCAGAACTGTAGTATATGTCCATGTCGTAAAAAAAATCTCAATCTAAAATAGCTTATTATTATTAAACATACAGACAAACAATTTATGATTCCTTTATTATAGTATAAATTGCTTTGTCTCTCTATGGACTACTACCTACTCTTATGCCTTTACAGGATACATAATAATTGGCACTAAAGCGGTCTATTAAAAGATAATTCTAATTTAATATTTAAAACGCTTTGAAAACTGTACTTACTGTCTTATCATATCTATAGCTTCATAATTGCTGGGAACTGCCGCGGCCGTTATCCACTATTGTCCACGGATCTAAGCGATACAGAATTAACGGTAATTACTAATAGACTAGAACAGGGCCGGATTCACTGTCGGGCTCCAGGGACCAAAGGCTTCGTCGCATCTTAACAGATGTGAGATTTTGACCTTGAAGGTTTTGCTTATAATTTCTGTGTTATAGTCTTGAACACACTATCACTGTTAGATGAAGATTATTGACAGTCATTTGAAGTTCAAATAAAATACCTTAACGGTTTAAAACGCGATATATATTTGTTAAACTTATTTGAAAATTATTTTAACTACGCCCGACGTTTCGGATGCTTTGCAGCAGCCGTTTTTCATCTCGATATAACGTTTTAAACCGTTAAAGTGTTGTGTAAGTAAGCAAACTTCACACGAATCAATTTGTTTCAGTCATTAATTTAAAAAAATTGACTGAAATATATTTTAATTAATTTTAATTACAGTTATTAAATTAAAACTTTAGGGATCTTTGTAAAGTTTTTAAAAATCAAATGTATATAGTTTTGTCTTTGATTGAGTTATTTTAAATGTGTACAAAAAATCAATCCTACCCTTTTCAGGGACTAATGTCAGATGAGTTCGTCCTATGGCCATTACAGAATGTTCCTATCTGGGATTCCTTACTCGGCAGAATTAACTGCTCATTATACGATCGTCACACTGACAGAATAATCGCTGATAAAACCACCAATTGAATGGATATCCAAACTGACTGAATGATTGTATTGTATTAAAATTATTGGATATTTCGCTGAAATGTTATTTTGCGCTGATTGAAGGATTTAAACAGCAAATAATGGTTAAATATTCATTTTTTACTTCAAATACAATAAATGTTCTATCACAAAAAAGATCGCGTTCAAACAAACAAACTCTTCAGCTTTATACATTAGTATGGATATAGATTTTTTGTCTCCACAATCAATTTTTCAGTTTACAAAGAACAAAACATATCGAATTCAAATACTAAAAGCAAAAGTATCCTTTAATCTTAATTAAAAATCTGATTTACTTTCAGATTAAAAAGAGTGTTCAACACGATCGGAACTCGAACCGGCAAACTTTTAGTCTAATGTTTTTGTTGTTTCTAACTGAGCTGTTCTGTATTTTAATTTCGCTTACACGTTGGCTTAGTGTTGACATAGTTTTTCGAATCAACATTGATTTATATCATTTTAGCCAACATTCCCCCTCAAACATGTAATTACTGTCGACGTTATAAATATTAGCACTACATTGACTGCGTTGTCGTTCGAACGGTCGATTCCTAATAAATTGATTTTACGTGGCAATGTGTAATCGACCTAAGGCTTGTTACTCACGGGAAACTTTTATAGTGTACGCGAGTACATGCTAAATAAAACACTTTTTGACGGCTTCAAACGCAAGAACCTCTGCAATGCTCATAAGTCAGGTTGTGAAGAATCATTTGAATAATGGTTAAGCTATTATAAGTACTTCACAGCTTTCAAAACAAAAGGCTTATAAAGTTGACTAGGTTGACAGGCTCGTTGTTGTAATGTATGGCTTAAAATCAACGGGTAGTGGATTCGATTCCCACCGATTTATAATTTTTGAAATTTGTTTGAAAATCGGAGAAAATGTGGGTAGTTATCGCGACCCACCATCCACATATGTTAAGCCGTTAAGTCTAATCGCGTTTCGGTTTCAGTCTGTGGATTTGATTGTACCCCATGCTTGTCTATTCTCTCCAACATAAATAAGTATTACATTATTAAGATATAAATAAAAAGAAAGATAAAAATTCGTGTATAAACAGCCTTATCCAACATTAAACTTTGACTAAGCGACTATTACAACAGATATGTTACTTAATTTATGTTAAATCTCCTTAAGAATTATGCAGCTGATCATTAAAGTTTAATATCGAAACACCTTTATTAACTTTATTAATCTCTATTGCTTGTGAATAAGGCCTACATTAGAATAAAAGTCAACGTAAGGCTGTGCCCTTATATAAACGCTCCAAACGTCTGGTCTGGTTGATCTTCGCGGCCCCTGACTCAATACGTTTTAATCATAGTCAAAATAAAAGCAACCCGTCCATGTCGCATGAAATTACATTTCCAAAATGGGAACAGGTACATTTTTGTGACCGTTTTACTGATAAATTTTATTCATCGTTCTGTAACGACGGTCCGTAGTTTACGTTAGTAGAACACATTTAAATAAACATTTTAACGCTTTAAAATGCGATATTTTATATTAGTTAAAATAATTTTCAAGTAAGTTTTTACTTAACTTACTTGAAAATTATTTTAACTAAGGCCCGCCGGTACCGGATTTTTGCAGCAGGCGATGTCATGGGGAGACTAAAACTGGAGTGTGTCTCTGATGTCAAAGTAAGTCCTACGCTAGCGCCATCTGTCGGGTCCTATTTAAAATAATTGTCAAATAAGTTTAACTATTATATATCGTGTTTTGAACCGTTAAAGTGTTTTATTTAAACGTCTGGTGGTAATATATAAATCGATTGGCGATTGAATAATTTACGACACGGACAGGACTTGACTTCGCTCTAACAAATTGAGCTACCGTGCTCTACAGGTCACCGTCGATTTTTTTAAATAAATTGTTACATACACCATCCATGCAATGTTTTTCGATCTAAAATCGATTTTAATTTATATAATGCCGTCAACTGGAGTAACATGTAAATAATATTTAAGTTTCTAAACATCCGGTGGTATTTACTTATATTTTTCCGAATTCAAGCCCAGGGTTACTCTTGCGTGTCGCCATTCTGCCGCAGAGGCATTTAAAACCTTGTATTTAATTCCACGTTTAAAATTCAATCGTATTTTTTAAACAGTTTTAGCTAGACCCGTACGGAATTTATTTATTTGGGTCAAAATTAGAAATTGAAATGCACTTTCCCGTTATCCGATATCCTGATGAAATTTGGTACACACCACTTAATTTAAAAAACAATAACAATATAATAAATAATCAATAATATTATAAATCCAAGATGGCGGATTACATATATTTCCAATATGGGTATCAAATGAAAGGGCTACACTAGTAAAACACGGTAATTATGTTATTTTTTTTGTAGTTTTCAGTACACAACTTAAACTTAAAAGTTTTTTTTTATTGATACTTGTTTTTTAATCATCGCCGAGATAACATCTAATTTTATAATAACAGTATTTTCTGACCACTGGAAAGATCTTATAGCATTTTTATCAAACCCCAGCCTTACCTTTGAATGTGTGGTTGATTCTCGGCTTACTGTGAATTACTAACTGCACCTATTTCGACCTTTTCGCGTTTCCTTATCGAATTGTAGTTATTAGCTAAATTAGTAAGTGGGCACGCGTTTATTTATCGTTCTTCTGATTGTTCGAAACGTTTTTGGGCGGGAAATAGTGTATAGACTTGTTATAAATATAGTATTGCCATACATAATAAAATAGGTCACGATGATTATATTGTACATACTACCAGCAAGTCTACTAGTGTTGCTTATAACATATATTTATTAATTTTTAACGTTTCTTTTTATAAGGGACTACAGACGCGCATGGAGTTCGCTTGATGGTAAGTAAAACACCCAGCCCATAACATCTCGACTCGATGCGTTGTTGACTTATTTATATTTAGAAATCCACAGACTGCGATAGGATTAAAGTTCACAGCTTTTTCATCTGTAGGTGACCCAGTCTAAATTTTCGATATTCCTACCACCATTTCATATCCAGTTTTTCAGAAGTCTAAAGTGTTTCAGAAAACTGAAATGAATTAAGTAGAAATAGAAGCGAAGAAACAGGAGGAAATAAGAAAAAAATATTCATCTGTGCGTGCGCTGCGAAAACGGTTAAAGAAACCAAAAAATATGTATGAAACAATGATTTTTTTAAATAATCTTAAAATCTGTCCGAGACAGTATATATCTATTTTCTATTACGATTAACTAACAAGAACCGTTTGTATATCAGCTAGTCTATCATAAAGAACACGTTCGGTACCGAACTCTCGACCACGAACAACAGTCAACATAACATCGAGTATTAAAAATAATCCTTAACACCCAGTTATCCAAATCTAAACGCGCGGTTTTTGAAGGCTCCACAACACTCCAAATGTTGAAATCCTTTTTCGACGAACCGTTGTTATTCGCGAGGTTATTTGCTGAAAGTTTAGTGGGTCAGCGGTAAAAGTTGTGAAAAACAGAAATACACCGCTTGATTTATTAACATTGAGTTCTGAAAACTGATATTTCGCTACTGTATAGAATTACAATGTTGCATTGGTCCTAGTTTAAAATTAGAAATATATTATAGTTACGTATTGTTTGTAGTTTAAAAGGCCAACGAAATAAACATTTAGTCACTAAGTCACATCAGTTAAAAACTAAAGACTTTTTACTAACTTTAAATGATTTTAATCATTAAGTCAAACTTTAAAAACATACTTAGTATTGTATAAACGTATTATAGCTGTAGTGTTACCCTCACTATTATCATTTAAATCTCCATCTTCAAGGTAGCCTGGAAGAAATCGCTTTTTAGCGATAAGGCCGCATATTCTCGCTACACTTTTGGTTTTTTAAATAAAGTTTATTTTGTAACACTGTGGTGAAAGTAAAGTATTTTTTGCCTGTTTGTTTGTTTGTGACTCTAAATTTACTTTTACTACCAGTTCTCAAATCAAGGGCTTATAAAGAATGAGAAGAACTGGCAAAAAACTCTCCGTCACTTCTTTAATCGCCAAGTTTCATTACCTCCAAACCCGAAGAGAGTTTCCTCCAAACTCGGTGCAAATTTATTGCTAAAATATTGATTAACGTCATAAACAAAATAACCAATCCAATAACGCCAAGCAGTCTTTGTTTACCTTAAGTCGAACTAATAAGAAAACACTTAACGGTTTTAAACGCAAACATTTTTAAAACTTTTTTTTATTTATGATCTTGTCGGGTCGTAGTTAAATTAAACATACTTTTAAGTTAACTTATATAGCGTTTTCTTTAAAAGTGTTTTATTAATTAGAAATAATTTATTTATTCCATGTTTCCACAATTACAAGATATTGCTGTCCGTCTGTAACCAGAACCATGATAGAGATATAAGTTTTCACAAAAGCAAGATTGTGTACCTTACTTATTTTTTACCTAATCATTTAAATATATACATATAAAAATATTCCTTACGAAGGGGTTCAACTTTATAATTCGTTGTCTAAGTCCATAAAAGACATTTTAATAGGTCCTAAATTTTAAGGCAATTGAAATTAAAAAGAAAATTTTGGTAAATCCCAAAATTGAAAAATATTGTTCAGTTTGTATAAAATACTGTGGTGAAAATTGCATCGTGTAACTTGTAACCTTAATAGTAATTACCTGATTGTAAAAATGTCTACAATTCACAACTCAAATTGTCTACCCTCATATTTAATACTTTAATTAATTTTATTTAAAACTTGCAATGCACTGAACTGTAAGTATTAATTTAATATTTTATTAATATTTATAAAAAGCTTTGTATATTCTCATAAGGGATTGTATAATATATCATCTTCGAGAATAAATTCTTTAAACCTAAAAACCTAATCATTTATATGGAACCCTATGTGCGAGAGACTCGGCGGCTGATTTTTTTCGGCGATTTCGGGTACATTAAAGTATTAAAGATATTTTTAATTGATACAAATATTACGATATTGCGTTCGGTTTCTAGTATCGTAATGTTATAATAATTAAGATATCAGATTTAATTAAGGCACTGTGATTTAGTTGATAAATCACTTGCTTTGATGTGATCTAATTGCGTTCAGACTATAGATAAATTTATATATTTAGCAATATTCTAACAATATCACGTTATTATATTTTGCTTTCACGATATTTATTATCTGTGTCCGCTCCACTCACCATTATTAGTTAGATATATAATTAATTGTTTCAACTGGATTCGAACCGCTTCAGCCATTGATTTATACACCGTGGTACACAATCGTGCCTCGTGGTAAGCCATGTTTAAGACTAGCTGACGTTTTGCAATTTGAGTACCATAAAAACGATTCTTGTGAGTCAATCTTAAAAGATAAACATATACTGTGGCGTATATATTTTATTTGAAGACCTCCTCGGAGACAATAGCCGACCAGAACCACTAAACACCACACCAGTCCCTATAGGAGCCCTAGAAACACGTTTCTATGACTCCAAAACTCCCACGACGTTAGTGAACTATAATGTTAGTGAATAAATAAATAATTTTTCAATTTGAGCAGCTAGCTCCTAAGATTAGCGCGTTCAAACTCTTCAACTTTATATTAGTATAGATTAAGATTATACGAATGCGGTGACATATGACCCCGGCCGTGCCTATTTCCAGAAATCACAAGATTTATGGCTCCGCTGTTGCAACTACAGGTTTCCTTTCACTGGGGATTATAGGCGCGGGCGACGCCATCCCACCGCGTCTATTAGGTAAATGTTTAACGCTACCGCACATCAATCTCTATGTAATATGCACACATCTATATAAACATAATACGGGCAAATGTATGGCTAATAAACGACGGGTCGGTGCGACACTCATCGGGTCCAACTTTTTCTAATCAATTTATAATTTTTCTGAAACATGTTGGACTGCGTGGGGAAATTTTAATATTAATGGGCAGTGGGATATGGAAATTTAATCGCGCTTCGGTTTTAATCTGTGGATTTCAAAAGACTAAGACTGTCGATAATCTGGAAGGTAGGTCGATAGTAAGAAAATCCGCGGACGAACTGCGATTTTGGGTCTAGTTGCTAGTAAACTCGTTTGCAACCACGTTGTCCTTGGTTTAAAGTATTTGGAATGTTTGTAGTTCATTAAGCAGAAAGGGAGGTGGGGGGAGAACCCCCATCATCAGTCCAAATTATTAAACCTCCGTAACAACCACTGTAACTAAATGGTTAAACGCGTTGACTTGCATAGCGTTAAGCGCGAGAGGTCCTGGGTTTGAATCCCAGGGCGAGGTCGGGCAATGCACAGAAGTCTGAACAAATACTTATCTGTATAAAAATACCGATTACTGAAAAAGAATGAAATGTGCTTGTTTCACTCGCCACGGGAGCAAACGAACCTTTGTATACATATTTAAATAAAACACTTTAACGGTTTAAAACGCGATATATATTAGTTAAACTTATTTGAAAATTATTTTTACTATAGTCCGACGTTTCAGTGGCGTTGCAGTAGCCGTGGTGACGAGGAGACTAATATATACCGCGTTTTAATCCGTTAAAGTGTTTTATTTAAATATGTACTACTCGCGTAAACTACAGACAGTATTTGTAGTCTAAACTATACTATAGTTTCCCAGACAAGAGTAGGTATAGTTTATTTTCAAAACAAAAGACGGCACATTCTTCCGAACCATTTCTTATGCGGTGTCATTAATATAATTGCTATATACAGAATTTCATTACATTAATGTATGCAGATTCATCTACTGCGGCCATCAATGGTAATGCTTGAATTATTCTGTCACGTGAGATCGATACATATTCAGTAGTTGAACACGTTTTCAAATAATTAATCACGAATGGGAGGAGGTAAGAATGTAAAATTGTATTTAGTAGGAGCTTAATGCGATAAATTTGCAAAAAAAAATGTTTTTAATAAAACACAGTCAATAAAACAAAACTGTTTTTATAATGCCAAAGGACAGACAAACGCAATTCACTTGATGTAAGGTGAAATAGCGGAACCATAAACATCGTAATAAGATGTGTTGTCGAGCTATTTTGGCCTTGGATGCTTGGAAATCCACAGATTGAAACCGATAACTTCACGGGTATTGCTTCTGTGGACGTAAGTTCGATATCCCTACCACCTACCCATCTAATATCAGGTTCCTCATTTCGCACATAACGTCAAATGTTGGACTTATTGGATCGAACCGACAGCCCAAAATTAGTCATAATTGCTACCATAAGACCAACCAGCCCGTCGGACGTGTTTAAAACGTGAAATATACAATATATTCAAATAAAACATTAACGATTTAAAACCGATATACAGTTAAACTAATTTGAAAATGATTTTTAACTTCGGATGCTTTGCAGCCGTGGTCACGGGGAGACTAACAAAGAGAAGTTAAAAATCATTTTCAAATAAGTTTAACTTATATATCGCGTTTTAAACCGTTAAAGTGTTTTATTTAATGTATACTATCGTTTAATCTATAGACAGTATATAAAAATATTTAAATTATTAACCACAAATGGGTGAGAGACTGGCCATATCAGTGAAATTCGTCGGTGTGAATCTGCCTATGGAAATAATTTTGTAATTTGTAGTTATTGAATTAATAAATTACTTATCATAGGCGTATTATCTATCTTTATTCAAGAATTCATTTTGTTTTGTCGCGTAAATGGTCTATTCATGGATTTGAATCAATCTATCAAAGCCTAACATTCCTAAATCGAGAGTAAAAGCGCGATTCCAACGGTATTCATACCAATTTCGGATTTCCTATAACAACTTACAACTACAACATACAAGAAGCTAAGGTTTGAATATAGGCTATAAGTAATAAGTATAGTGGGAAAATGTAAAAAGTGTAGGTATTTTAAAAGGATGGTTTCTATACGAGTAGAACACTTAAAATAAAAACTTTAAACGGTTTAAAACGCAAAATTGTAAATATTAACTTTTTTAATTTTAAAAAATCTATAGAGCGGACGACGTCAAGACCGGGGATTCAAATTAAAAAACAATCCCAAAAACACATACCAGTAAACGTGAGGACACTGTGAAACAGTTCTGCAAAACCAGCCATTTTCACCAAATACCAACTACATGAAACAGATAGGTTAAGGAAACTCTCATCTTCAGGTACTCCTTGACCGCGGCTGCTGTAAAGCATCTAATCTGTTCATAGTAAAATTATAGAAAGTGTTCGTTATCCCTTAATAAATACGAACGAAGTATTGTCTGTAGTTTGACGTGAGTAAATTTAAATAATATACTTTTAACGGTTCAAAACTCAAAATTTATTTGTATCTTATTTACACGGTCACGGGGACCACGGTTGCTGGAAAGCATCCGAAGCCCAGGTACTTAAAAACTGGTGAATAAGTTAACTAATACATTTCGCGTTTTAAACCGTTAAAAATATTTTATTTAAATTCCTTTTTCTCTTAGAAAGGTTCTTGATCCGATTTTGTGTTCTTTTCGAACACAGCTAATTCTTACGATTTTGAGCATAAGTATGATTGATGGAATACGGGAAAGACGCTGTAACGCGTTACGTAACGAAGCGACCCTCTCCCATAAAAAATAATTAGGGGTATAAAGTGGTCGCTAAGAATTGGTTACTTCCAACCAACCTTACGAGTAAAATGCACGTGTATGAAGCTATCAAAAGTCGTTATTGGTGAAGTATACCTATCCATTCCACCACTTCCCGTAGGTAAATATCTATGACTAGCTGTGTCTGCGACTTCGTCCGCGTTGAATAGTCCGCGTTTTTGTCGTTCTTGCGAGTTATTCTTAAAGGACAGCCATACACCGATGTGGATATTTTTTAAAATCATTTTATTATACATATTTTTTAATAGTCACAGTAGTTCTATAGCCGACGCGAAAATAACCTTTCAATTTGAACTAGTAATTCTTGAGAGTGCGTTCAAACAAACAAACAAACTCTCCAGATTTATAATATTAGTATAGATGCGATAGGAATAAAGATTCACCGCACGAAGCAGTTCTCGATCCATTAAAGTTGTTACTCGATCGCTGTAACATTGTAACAACGTCCCAGTCAACCGCTTTCGTTATGATCTATGCGACAAACGTGTCGTTTTGTCTTGCGCGAGGGCAGCTTTATACTCACAATTTACGTTATTGAGTAGAGAGATGTCGGATGTATTTAGAACTGTGTGACGTCGGGTCTCTGAATTAAACGATTTATCTGTATTGTCTATACCAACTTGTGTAAACTCAAGATCTTCTGTTTTCTTACATAACTCTGTGCATAGTTCACTAACCCATCATGTATTTTTCTTAAACCAATAAATGTGAAATTATTCTTTTTAAACTTCTTATGTATATATTAACTAGCTGTGCCCGCGACTTCTTTCACGTATAATAGTTATATTGGGCATCACAATGTATTTTTGCAAACATCCATCTCTTTATAGATTACTAGCTGTGCTAGCGACTGTAGTCATTTATGTTTAACTGTTTAAAATACGAAAGGTATCACTGTAGGAAAATATACCCCCCCCCCCTTCGGGCACGGCCGTTGTACCAGAAACATACAGGTAAACTACAAAATAAGGTAACTACTATATATCGTCCATTTAAACCGTTAATAGTGTTTTTTTTCTAATGAGAGTGATTCCTAATACAGTTACAGAACTCAACAGACAATGAGTCTAAAAGTGTCATTGATTGTTATTTAAATGAATTATTTTCATTGTACACGACCTCTCGCGATCTTCACCGATAAAATGTCTAACCGTTATTTAATATTAGGGCTGTACTTGGACACAAGTTAAATAATATTATGTTTTTTATTATTTATTTGATACGTTTGACGGAATCGTGGGACTAATGGTAGCAAGAAATGACTTACTGAAAATCAGTTTCAGCTTAACAAAGGGCCTAAACTGACTAAGATCCTATTTTACTAGCATCTTCTTCAATATATGTTTTTGTGTGCAAATAATCAACGCATCGTGGGTTTGATCTTCACCGACCCCAACATGTTTGTAAGACAAACCAAGGAAACCTGAATACTAAATGGGTGGTAATATGACAATTTAATTTGGGTCACAAATTCATCGTCCCAAACGAAAATGCCGTTAGTTTAGTGTTTCGGTGTCATTTTCTGGATTTCCAAATAAACAAAACGAAAATAGGGCGATAGCGCATCGTGTTAGATTTATGGCTTTGTCTACTCCTTTATCAAGTTAAGTCCATGTTTGTCTATCTTCCTCATAAAAACAATTTGTTTTAAATTTCGCTGATAGATGCTTCTTTCACAATGAAGAAGAAACTAAAATATAAATTTTTAGTGTCTGAAACTTTGTTTCATGTTTACATAGTTTAAAGTGTTTTATTCAATGTGTCTTACTAAAACTTGAATAAGCACAGAAAAAATCTCTACAACTAAACCTAAAACTAAGCCACAACAAAAGATTATAAGATATGTTTTAAGTCAAGTAAGGTGAATACCAGCCCTCGATAAACCGGGATGGTTATCTGAATAGATCTAGGCAGAGGTTGTTCGGCTAGTTAGCGGGTTCAGTGCCGGGACACGTCACCATTCAGTTGCCAAGATATTCTAACTACTGGTGTTTGAGCCTTTTATGGGATTCGATTTCCGAAAATTATTAAAGGTGAGGCTCGCTATGGAAATTAATGTAAGATTAAAGGCATCACCTTTATTCTTTTGGTGAAATAAAATAAGAAGATGGGTTGAAAAGTGAATACTGTCTATACATTTAATAATAATTATAGGCCTTTTTATTTCTTGTTATTAACAATATATGTTCGTTGTAATATTGATTTACTAGCTGTTGTTGTAATATTGTCCGCTAAGAATATTTATGTTGGGTATCCAAATTCGTTTTTGCAAACCCCTTTATCTTTATAAACTTAAGCCTTTACCCACGACGTCCGTCGCGTCCCTTCCCGTCGTTCTTGCAAGTTAATCTTAAAAGATAGATATATACCATCGCAACTTTTTTTTAGATAATTTAAAGAGGAATTATTCTCTCATACATATTTTATGAGTATCTTAAACCGTTTTTGCAGCGTACGCTTTGGAAACACATAGTGATAAATATTTTTCCCAAAAATTTTCACATTTTCCACTGTATCTTCGCTTCTATTAGTCACAGCGCGATGTTTTATAGCCTATAGCCTTCCTCGATAAATGCTCTAACAAACACAAAAAAAAAACGTAGTTCCTGAGATCAGCGCGTTCAAACATACTAACTCTTCAGCCTTATATATTAGTAGAGATATATTTCTATCTATAGTAATATTATGTGTTAAAGAGTTTGTTTGAATGGTATTGAATTTTAGAAATCATCAGAAATGAATGAAGGTTTTGGTCAAATAAACATTATGCTGCGACAGATAGGAGCGAAGAAAGAAAGGAAAATGTGGAAAAAAACGGGGAAAATTATTCCTCTTTGCGTGAGCTGCGAAAACCGTTTGAGAATCCACAATACACATACATATGAATGATTCTTCTTTAATTGAACTAAAAAAATGTGACTGTATATATCTATCTCTGTAGATAAACTCAAAAGAACGACGGGTCGCGGATGATGTCATAGGTAACAGCTATAAGTAAGCTTAACTTTTCTTATTAATTTAAATGTATAAGTATGTATTATTTTGAAGACAGTTAATAATTAACGGGCGTCCGTTTTTGGTATGTATTCCTTCAAAGAAGCGCACTTGGTAATAGGAGTCCATAGAACATTTAAACAGGATTTCGACTCGCACTCGATTCGATTTGCGTTGTCGACCTATTTTTACTTTGGATATTCGGAATCACTGTCTGAAGCGAAAAATTACTCAGACGTTGTGAACGTGTGTCGCGCTCCGGACGGAATTTCGATGGAAGGAAATCTAGTCCAACATCGTTCAGAAAAATTATAAATTGTTAGGCCCGGGTGGTGACTGAATCCACGACCCGTTGATTATTAGCCAACGTTGTTAGCATTACACCAACGAGCACGTCATATCCTCTTGCCTGGTGGTTCCTTTCACTGGGTAACTCGTGTAGCCCACCTCACCGAGTATACATATATTGATTTACCACATGCTTTTATAGATCAACATTAGTAGTTTTATATCTCTGGAGAGTTCAAAATCGCGAGTCACATCCGAACAAACTTACAAACTCGTACTCGCAAGACGTATTTCGTTATAAAATATCTGGCGCAACGGGTGTCATATTGAGAGCTTTAAATTTTCAACTTACCTTTGAAAATATTATCAAAGAATTCCTGATACTTTTGAAATAACATTGATATTTTAACTAATTAAGTATGTTTAAATAAAACACGTTTTATTTAATTTCTACTGAAATTTAAACTATCATAGAAAAATCTTGGACCCGGTGAGGATCGAATTCACGACCCGTTGATTATGAGCCATACATTGCTACCATTACACCGGTGAGCAAAATAAGTTTAATATTAAATGGAATTCCAAATTAATCACACTCACGACCGCACGTTTAGAATTGAACGTCAAATAATTTATCGCATAATATTTCGTACAAAGTAAGGCACCGTGGCCCCACATATAAATTCGATACTTTGTGACGTCATCGGGTAATTCAATACGAGCGCAATAAATTCAAGTATCAAAACTGAAAGAGCGCAGTATATTAAGGGCTGATAGCATGCGAAATTAAATACCTTATACGATCGCCCGATGACAATGTGAAATAAAATGTTTTGATTGTAATTTATATTGCTGGTCGGAGTTTATGGATCAGTGTTGGAACGCGATACCTTTGAGCACATTCAAGTGATGTTCGCGAATGGTCTGTTATAGTTAAATTATAGAAAGTCTGTTTGCTATGCCTTATACGAACTGATTGTCTGTAGTTAAACACGAGTAGACTTAAATGATATGCTGTAGAATTATGACGAACAGACAGACAGCAATTTTTCATTTTTTTTGACGCATCAAAAAAATCACAATTTAAAATAAAGTACAATATATATATATATATATATATATATAATTTTGTTTTCGATTTTCAACGGTTTAAAACAACCAAAAAAAATATAATTCGCTTTTAAAGGTTAAAACCAAACGACTTGTTCGTGGTGATGATAGATTAGAATGTTTAGTTGTTTTCTTAGATTGCCGAATTCAAAACAATAGGTGACAGTCATTTGTTTTTCTTATGTGTTTAACCTACATACTAACCTAACCTTACCTACATACTTTTCGTTGTTTTAATTATTACTACATAGTATAAAAAAAAAATTTTTTAAAATATGCAAAGGGTTTTTTTGGGTTTTTTTTTTTTTAAGGGGGGGGATTCAAGAGGAAGGTATATGTATGTATATATACAAGCTCAGTTTATCTGTAGTGTATTTAGTATCAGCATTGCATCCGAGCGAAGCCGGGGATATAATTATATAAAAAGACTATTTATTATTAATAATCTAATCTGCGATTGTAATGCACTTTTCGAATCGGGAAACGGTTATCTTGAACTTATTTTAATATATCGCTGCATACAAATTTACTGGGACGATAGCGATCTTAAAAAAATCCTTATGGTTTTGTGTTAAATTTTGTCTTGACGTATGTAAAATAGGTTTAAGTAAGGAAATACGTCAAAGTTGACAATAAGACTCGGCGATAGGCGTCGTCTAGTTTCTGGCATGCTAGCATAGCATAGCATAGCATGGCAATGAATTATAGCCTCAATAAATGCTCTAGCCAACACAAAAATAATTATTCAATTTGAACCGGTAGTTTCTGAGATTAGCGCGTTCAAACAAACAAACTCTTCAGATTTATATATTGGTATAGATATAGATTTACCTGTCAGATATTTTCAATACTAATTCAACACTTTATTACAATCACGCTGAATTGTTGTAAAAAATTAATTATTAGTCCTACAAAATGTTTAGTTTGATTTCCAATCAAATTTCCTTTCGATTTCCTTCAAAGAGTTTTCTCTAACCAAAATGTGTGATGTTGATGTTGAGTTTTAATAAAGGATGTTGATGTTGAGGATTAATAAATAATCGTGAATCATGAAGTAGACCTGTTGTATCCATGCAACTTATTAAAAAATAAAAATCTATTTCGAATAAAAAATGACGACACGAGCTATCGTGTATGCTACTCGTGTTACTTCCCACATTTAGATGTAACTATTATAAATGTTATATTATAAATATAAGAAACTATTTGTGAAGAGTGTAAAATGCGAGAAGTGTCTGTGTATTGCATTTAAAAATGCGACGACGACATTCGACGACGTGAACGACACGGTAGCTCTATTGGTAGAACCACTGGACGAAACACTAAGGTATGTTTTATATAAAAAAAATGTACTGAGTCTAAATTATTTCTAAATTATGTTCCTATGACTTTAAAGTGCTACTACTAATAGTGTCTGTAGTTTACGCGTAGTACACATTTAAATTAAACTTTAACGGTTTAAAACTCGAAATATATTAGTTAAACTTATTTGAAAATTATTTTAAATACAGCCCGACGTTTCTCGGGCGTGTATCCATGTCACCGCGGCTGTCGGGCCGTTTTAAACCGTTGAAACGTTTTATTAAAATTTAAAAGTAATAAATGTCCTCTATGACAAGGTGTACGTAAAAATGCAATTCGGCGTGCTATAAAAGTTCATACGTGGGAAGTCAGAATCTCATAAAAATGCGTCGTTATCTTTCGAGGGTATAATTAAATTATGTATTCATGCATAAAACATCTGTAGACGATAGGATCTGACGATTAAACCCGGCCTGATCCTGTATCGAGAATCGCTTCGTGTGTTGAACTCTGAGAAGAACAAGTATATAGGATAAAAATTTGACTCCCCGGTTCAACGTTATAATGCAGCGCCTTGAACTACAGCGAGAGGTCCTGGGTTCAAAACCGAAAGGCTTCGTTACGGCAGAAGGCCGTACAATATGTCAATTACTAGTTAATAAAAAATCAATAAATGAAACAAACTTTTACTTCTAGCTGTTTATTGTTGTCGCTGTTGTTGCCTGTTGTTGAAGCAAAAGTTGAGTGTTGTTTTTCTACAACCAAGTGTTTGGGTACGTTAATGTCTTTTTTTAATTGTAAATTGCAAACTATTTAATATTTTTTTGATATTATTGTATAATTTTATATGTGTGGAATAAAATTATTTGTATTTAAATCTGCTACCTGCTCCATGCCCCGAAAAGTGTTTTATTTAAATGGTTAAACGTTTTTATAATATTAACTCTATAGCCATAAGACCTGGGTTCGAATCCCGTTGAAACAGTAAATTCGATCGAGTACGGACCAGAATTCTTCCGAGCATATAGAATCGATCAGCAAAACGGACACAGAACTGTGTTCGCACAATGCCCCTGCAAGATATCACTACTGTGCATATCTTCCACCGAAAGAAGAAATGTTTTCTCATAATCATTTCGCCACGCCCTCAGCGCCGCGAAAGTGTTGCTTAAATTATCATGTATTGTGAAAAATTGTTTCGTTGAAATTCGATAAAAATCAAAGTATCCTTTATATGACCCACCACTCCACGTCCCACGTGTACGAAATACCCGATATCATTCCGCATTGAATTGTTAATCGACGTCTCTTATCGGCTGGTGAAAAAGTACACAGATCACACCTCTTCGAGAGGTTTTTAGGGTTCCGTAAACAAAGGTTAAAAACTCTCAAGGCTCAAAATGCTATGTTTTCGCTGCCTGTACAGCAATAAACCGTAATACTAACCTCGATTTTCACGATATTCTCTAGGACGACCAACAGTCCTCTATAGTACTTTTAGTTTTTGTTATCATCTGGTTGCCTGGAAGAGATCGCGGTTTAGCGATAAGGCCGCCTTTTAGTTATAAGCTAGTACATAAGTCTTTATTCTTATAAACCATTCCTGTGGTTGTAAGTAATAAAGTTCAATAAATAAATAAAATATTAAAAACAGTATTAAAATCCCCCCCACCCCCATAAAGACACATATTTTGCTGTGATATGCTGTATAATATAAAATTTGTCTAAATAAAACACTTTTATTTAGAAAAATTTTATAACCTTTTAAACACAATTAGTAGAACTTATTTACAACTCATTTTAAGTCCGGACTGACGTTTCGGATGCTTCGCAGCAGTCACAAATACAATTCACGTTTTAAACCGTTAAGGGTGTTTTATTTATATATGTACACCTTGCGTAAGACATTATACAATTTGTGTAAGTACGTCTACTGTAATAATATAGATGTAGTTATATTAGTGTAGTTTATGGTACGGAACCCGTGATCCTCTTATCCGACTCTTGCCTAGTTTTATTTTAATTCAATTATTCAGCGCATTGAGGAAACGGGTTTTGCAGTGTTCTCCTTTTTTAATGCAGTTAAACCTTTTATCGTGTTATATTGTAGTCTGTGTTAAAATATACTTAACTGGTGTTAGTGATTATTTTAACTACTACTTGTAGATTTAAGTAAAACACTTTAACGGTTTAAAACGCGATATATTAGTTAAACTTATTTGGAAATGATTTTTAACTTCGGCCCGACGTTTCGGATGCTTTGCAGCAGCCGTGGTCACGGGGAGACACCAAGTTAAAAATGTGTGTTTTAAATTACTACAGATTTTCACGGTTAGGAGCTCATTACGCTGCTCCGAAGTGGGTTGGTGGGGATCACTTAATTAGAGCCATGATGGGGCACGGCTTAGTTATTTAAAATTTTCTCATAAATTTCAAATACCCAAGAAATATTATGTCTAATCCAGCATTGAACCCGGGATCTCGTGAAATGCAATTAAATTCACTATCCACTAGATCAACAGAGCAGTATTTATCGATAACCACTATTGTATCGTTTTTCATATTACATTATTGTGTGAAGTGTTTTTAAATATATTTTTGTAACTGTCGCTTAAAAGCTCAAGCTAATATATTGAAAAAGTTAGTGCAACTACGATTTAAATGAAAATAGCATGAAATTACACTTGTAAAGAAGATTAAAGATTCGTCGAGCGATACGAAACTAGTTTGCGTTTTCAATTTTAAGACGATTTAAGTTTTAAGCCCCGTTTAATTCTATAAAGATTTCTCTTGAAACTTCTGTATTTGTTTTGCACATTTTTTTCTAAAAGCCAGCTTATCATGAGGATCACATACCAATATACCGCTATATTGGCTAGATAGTTCCCTATCCTAAAGTTAAATCCCTCGTGGGGCATAGGGCGTACACATTTCTGTGTCCGTTCAGTTATTGCTTCTATTTCGCTAGTATTGATAAGATTCTCTGTGTTACGCTTCCGAAGCAATCCATTGTTCCCCGGGATTCGAACCCAACCTCTCGCGCTTAACGCATTGCTAGGCGACACGTACAGAGGCAGTTATACTCTACTCCTGTTTAACTCCTATAAATTAAGCTGTTACCCATGACGTCGCTGTCACGTCGTTCTTACAAGTTAATCTTAAAAGAGAGATATATACTGGTGGAGCATTTTTATAGATCGTTTAAAGAGAAATCATTCCTCTATACATATTTTTTGGGTATCTCGAACCGTTTTCGCAGCGTACGCAATGAAAACCCACAAGGATGAATGATTTTTACCGTTTTTCCACATTCCCCGTTGATTCTTCGCTCCCATTAGTCACAGGGAGATGTTAACCTCTAACTAACACAAAAATAATTTTTCAATTCGATCTAGTAGTTCCTGAGATTACTCAAACAAAAACGCAGCTTTATATATTATATATATATATATATATATATATATATTTTTATACATATATATAAATATATATATATATATATATATATATATAGATTGCTTTAATTAGCCAAAGAATAAACAGTTAGCAAAATAACAAGACCTCGCGAATGATGTTGCGATATGTAAAAACGCTGACCACCCCAAACCGGTTGAATTTGTTCCGGCCGAACTAATTGGCGCAGCGTGAAACAGGCAACATTCCTACACTCTCCGTCTCGATAGCCTATCGGGCATCAAGCTATGTTAATGCACCTAAGCTGTTTGCGTGCTGGCTGGTACGACTTCGATAGCTTGTTCTTTACGTTCTTTCATCTACGTAGCTCGTTAGTGACACCTTATAATCGACTGATGAAAAAGCAGTGAAGTTTAATCGCGTTTCGGTTTCAGTCTGTACATTTCCGAATATCAAAAGCTAAAGGTCGACAGCACAACTTGTTTAGATGTTATATCGCTGGGGTATTTGGTAGTGGACCCCATGCTTATCTGCCTTCTATCATAAGAACCGTTTCGATTTTAGTCTGTGTATTTATAAGTCGACAACACATCGTGTTTAAATTTTATATGATTAGATTATTTCATCTCCCATCAACCTAATTTTGAACCCTATATTTGTCTTTCCTCTGTGTCATAAAAATTTCCATCAAATCAATTGAGCTATAGACACGGTAGCTCAATTGGTAAGAGCAGCAGCACGGATGAACAGCAAGTAACGCCAGTGTCGTAACTGTTATTAAATCTACATAGATTTTTTTATTACTTTATGTTAAAAATATAACTTGATTTAAAACACACCATTTTGCTTGCTGTCCGTCTGTGCTGCTGCCAGGTGCCAATTGAGCTACAGTGTCTAAAGCGCAATTGGTTAAAGCAGCATCACGGAACGCTTGGATGCAGGTTCAAGTATCGACTTTGTCGTAAATGTTTTCCTATTTAAATAGTTTTTAATTTTTGTAATACCACAGTTTGTATAACTTGTACATAAAACACGCCATTTTTAAATACTGTCTGTAAAACACTTTGACGGTTTAAAAAGCGATATATATTAGTTAAACTTATTTGAAAATTATTCTAACTACGGCCCGATGTTTCGGATGATTGTAAGGAGCCGTGATCACGGGAAGACTCCCCATAGTTAAAAAAAAAGTTATAACAAGTATAACAAATACATAACATGTTTTAAGCCGTTAAAGTGTTTTATTTGAACTCGATTTTTATTTAAAGATCATAGCGACCAAAGTTGTGCATCGAATATTGAATTTTGAATATATGCTAATCGAAAGTTATTCGATCATCGATCAATCTGTCGGTTAATAAAACCGAAACAAATTTAATTATTAGCGCGTCATATAACTGCGGTATCTGCCAATAAAGACGATTATCATCGCTTCGTTGCTATAATTTTAATTATACATAGAATAGCATCTGAAAGAAAAAAGCATGTTTTAGGATAGGATCTTCAAGACATATATACACATCAACTCACATACTAATACACACACACACACACCAATGTTTAATTATTTAGGGATACGTCTGGAAGAGCTGGAAACCAAGGTATTATTTACTTAAAAGCGTTTCCAGATCAAATATATATTAAATATATTTCTTAAATAAAAACTTTTTATTTTTTGTCTCACTAGGCATTGATGATCCTTGGTGTATGTATCTCGTAGGGCCACTAGGAGACATAATATAAATAGAACCTTTTATTATTTATTATAAATAGATTTAATCTTCATTATTTTCGAGACATCGTAACTTTTATAGTGATTTACCTGCGGGCAACAGGATCCAGCGAAATTTTGAAAGTGGTCTATGAAATAAAAGAGTTTGGGAACCACTGGTCCAATGGTAATGCATTGCTAATATTCAATGTACCCCATGTTGGTCAGTCCTCCTCTATAAAAAAAATCCTCATGCCATTACACGTTACGTTAAGCCCACCAACATACACTGGAGCCCAGCTGTGGGAATTAAATTGGATGGTTAATCAAACTTTTGGGAAAAGCTTGTTCTTTGTTATAGCGGGCAGTTCGTTAACTTAAAACCCGACATAGCATTTTTACATTGAATAAGCCGTTTCTATTGATCTTGGATTACAAAAGCTTAGAATTTTATTGTCTATGCAGAACGATGAGCAATCAAGAATAGATAGGCCATTGTGGAGAACCGAATGGCTCATCTTGAAGAATAATTAGTCGTAAAAAAAGAAGAGAAAGCGAAATAGTGGGAAGCATAACAAGGCAAAAACTTTCGTCATAATGGTTTTTTACGAATACGATATAACGGTTTAAAACGCGAAACATATTTTTTTTAATTTTGCCCTTTCGTTACCACGATGTTGCAAAGCATCCGAAATTTCGGGCCATATAAAATTTAAAATAATTTATCTATATTTCGCGTTTTAAGCAGTAATCCATTATTATTTTTTATATAAAGAAGTAATATTTGCACTCATCATTACCAACTATCTTGATTTGATTTAAGTAACTACAGCCCGACGTTGCAGTTATGTATATTAAATTAAAAATAACCTTATAAACTTCACGTTTTAAACCGTTATTTAATTTAAATTAGTCGCGTAATTTACAAACATTATTTAATTGTCAGACTGTCAAGTGAAAGAACAATACGCATATAGGTAAAATCTCTACGTGTACAATTGTGGAAATTAATAAGGCATATGAATTTAATCATTTATTTTATAATATTTTTTAAATAAATGTATAATTCGTATCAGATGCTTAGCACAAAGTAACGTGTTTAATCATTGAGCACTGGGACGGTTAAGGACAGTGCATTGACTTGATTTTCGTTCGAGCTGAGCACAAGTGTTCAACTTGCCGGACGTAATACAAACGAAAATTTGTTTAAAAATATTTAATTTAATTAAAAATTTATTCAGAAATTGTTTGCCCCATACCCATACTCCATTATGGTACATCACTTTACAATTATGGTATTTTAAAACAGCTTATCTAATATGCAGGCTCGATATTGTTTTACGAGCTCAGCCGACGAATAAAATGTTTTGCGATTAAAGAAGTGTCAGTGGTGTAATTTTATTTCGCTCTCGAACAAATTTAATACCGCCTCTAGGTGATTTAATGTCGACTAATGACCTCACCGGTCGCGAAACTAATCGGCCGACCGGTTGGGAATCTTGTTGGGTGTTTTTTTGTATTGTTTGCAATTATTTTTTCTTACACACCACTAGAGCCTGATTGAGCTCTTATTGTGGTAAATAGGTTGATAATAATATGTTTTTCTATTTATAATTTTGTCCATAGTGTTTTACCAGCTAAGGACGACGGGGTCTTCCCTTCCTCGATCAGAAGACCTGATCTACTTATTCAGAATTTTATATGCTTAATTAATTTTAATACTTAGGCTTAACTTAACTTATTATTATTATGCTATCTATCAGTTTAGTTACGTATTATTAATTTTTATTATGTCTGCTCTATTACTTTCTAAGAGAAGACGTTCTATTATTTTATATTTGTCTCTGGTTCGACGTCCATCCTCGAACGCATGCTCCAGGGCATAATTTATTTATCAGACCGTTGATTCACTTTCTAAATCTAGTCTTATGTAATCTAGCGAGTGTTAGTTGGGTTAGTAACAATTTCTAACTTAAAAGCGCTAGCCCACAAAAAAGATTTTTTTTTTAATAACACGATAGATCAGAACTGTATGTGGTTTAAGCGAGTAGTACACATTTAAATAAAGCACCTTAACTGACTACGTATATGCATTAGGTAAACTTATTTTAGTTTTATTTAAATGTCATAATACAAAATACACCGCGTCTCAGGGTTCTCTACAAAAGTGATAACTTAAATTGTTGTAAAACTAAGTTTAAGTAGGTAATTCATATCGTATTTTCAAGCGTTAAGTGTTTTATTTAAAATATAAAAGTTTTGTTCTAGAGAACAATTAGAAGTGATAAAGGCATGTACGGTACCTACGGTAGGGTACGCTAATTTGTCCTAAATAGAAAGCCAAGGAATACGTCCTGTTAGGGGTTAAAATCCCTTTTGTATGTTATATTATAAAGCATATTAAGCTGAAGAGTATGTTTGTTTGTTTGCATATTTAAACGCGCTAATGTCAGGAACTACTACTACAAAATAACTATTCTACGCGAAGGAAGTCGCTGACACATATGGTAAAGCTTATTCCTCCTGGGAATAAGGTGTGTGATATCCATCCGGACATCACACTCATTTCACATTTTAACCCCTGTCTTACTGATACATTTCCTTCACGTCCGTATTAACGTAGTTGAAAGCAGGGTGCCAAAGCTATTAATTATATTAACTGGGATTTGAACCCGGGCCGTCTTCACCTTAATGCCCCCAGCATTTAATTATTGCAATTTGAGCTTTTTAGTGGACTTTAATTATATCGCTTCAATCAACACCGGATTTATGTAACTAAACTATATCGTGACGTCACCCAATACCTAAAGGTCATAGTAAAATGCAATGTGTGTGCGCCATTATTGTGATTGAATAGTTATGAACTTTGTAATCGCTGTGTCAAATGCTCGACAATCGGTTTTATTTTGTGGGTGGAGTAGAGATATAAAGAGACTAGATGTGTTAGTTATCTCCATAAAAACGGCTTAACGGTTGCACGGTTAAACAGCTTCGTTACGTAACGCGTTACAGGGTGTATCTCATCGCCATATAATAACAATATTAAGTAAATAGATTAGTTGTAAGTTATCGCTTTTGTCGAGAGCCCTGAGACGCAGGTGTGTTTTATACTCTTTATTTTTTTACATATAAACGTTAACGTTACAATATGTTAACGGTTTAAAACACGAATTGTATAAGTGAAACTTATTTACAAGTTACTATAACTACAGCCCTACCCGTGACCACAGCTACTGCAAAGCATCTGAAACGCGGCCCGTAGTTTATTCGTGTTCAAAATTTTATGTTTTAAACCGTTACAATTGTATTACTTAAATATATTTTAATATCCAACAGGGTTTTTTTTTTTTAAAAGAAAGAAGACCTAAGTATGGTCTATTAACTGAATGATAGCTGACTAGGGAGTTAGCAACCTGTGCAATGTTGCCAATGTTGTGAATGTAAAATTGAGGAACCACAAATTTACCATTATACATTTATTACCATAATTCGTGTTTTCAACCGTTTAAAAGTGTTCTATTTAACTTAATCAGTTCAAGTGGCTTTTTATCCATTGATGATTTATAATATCTATATTGATTAGCTTTTAGATGCCTCATCTAGTACTATATAGCAATGAGACGGAATTCTTTTAATGTCAAGCGCAAACCTCTCTGCGGGGAACGTGTATAATTGGCTAAATCACTTACGTCTTACGCTGTTAGCTCGATCTGCCTCTATTTATAAACAAGCTATTGTGCTCTTCTATTCTTTATTCATATTCTGTGGATACAACAATGTCTTTGTGGTTGTGTGGTGGGCGACTCTTTATCGTCAAAAAGACAATTTCGTGATTAGTTTTCGTCTAATCTCGAAAGTGATTTATTTTGAAGTTTTTCAGTTTAAGTCGCTGTCGTTGCCGTATAGTTTATTTTGCGTTCTAAACCTATATTCAGAGGATTAAAAGTGTCTGAAATCCCGTTTACCTCCAGACACTGTTTCCATAACACTGACCGTTTGGTTTCATTTACAGGCAATTAGATTAGACTTCTGTGCCCTGCCGTACCGAAACAAACTTTAGTTTTCCAGTGTAATGCAATTCTAGGCAACACGGTTATCTATTGAGGCATCTAGCTACATTATTATATAATCATTATTATTAAATACATTATTATTAAATACAATAATCTTTTTATTGTATTTTGCTTTATATATTGTATGTTATAAATAAACTTTAAAAACGACTATATTGTTTACACTGATCTTACCAATCCAAATTAAAAAAAAAACTATTTACTCATATAAAGTACAGTTTTTATAATATTTGCATAGATAAAGATGACTGATGATTTCAAAAATATCTGAAAACAAAATTACAGTTAACTATCAAAGCGATGTGTAATTAACAATAAAAATAAATATTATTATTGGTATCCGATATTTTCGTCTCATTTTCCACTCGCGTCATTAATAAAAACACTTCATTAAAATCTCGCAGTCAATTAATTATGGTCCTTGAAGCCGGATGTATTGATAGGGCGCGTTTAATGCTACGATAAAACAATCGTAAGAGTCTTTCGCCGTCTTAAAGACGCATTAGAGGTCATTAATAGGGTCGGAACTAAATGGGACTATGATGGCGGAAAGATCAGGGTTGGGGGGCGGGGGGCGAATCAGAATTATATCGTATAATTTGTGAGCTTTTTTATGTCTGTTTGTTTGTTTTTCTAAGCCGTTTTGTAATTAAATAACAACGCAAAGTGTATTATATAAACTTATTTTATTTACGAATGTTTTAATTACGGTCCGACGCTATGTTTGCTTTACAGCAGCCATGGTCACGGAGAGACTAAAAATATTTATCATGAAAGGCTACTAATATAAACGTATTATTATATATATATATATTATAGGCAAAGGGAATTGTGAAAAAACGGGGGAAATTATTCTTTGAGAGTTTTGTCCGCTGTAAAAAATGTCAATAATTGAATTATTATTTTTTTAAATGATCTGAAGACATGTCCGTCTTGTCTATCTTTTTAGATTAACTCACAAGAACCATTTTTATGAGAATCAAAATTCGTCGATATATTTTATATGTCAAAACTGTTTGGCGGGTCAGCTAGTAAAAAGCCAAAGTGGGTTATATTTGAAAACTGTATTATGTTTACATTAATACATTATTTCATTTTAAATATCTTTAATAATATATAAAGCTGAAGAGTTTGTTTCTATGTTTGAACGCGCTAATCTCAGGAAGTACTGGTTCGAGTTGAACAATTCTTTTTTTGTTTGTTTGAGCATTTATCGAGGAAGGATATATATTATAAAACATTACATCAACAAAATTATTCATCTCTGTGGATTTCCGACGCGTACGCTGCGAAAACGATTTCTGATACCCAAAAAATATCTATAAAAGAATGATTCCTCTTAAAATGATCTAAAAAAAATGTCTGCAACAGTATATCCATCTTATAAGATTAACTTGCAAGAACGACAGGACGCGGTGAAGAGGTTTGCAAAAACAAATTTTGCCCAAATAACCAGCATTTGCGGACGAAGTCACTGGCACAGCTAGTGTGTGTAAATATATTTGAGAAGTGCATGTTATCGCCATGTTAATTCCGAAAGCGATCGTTCATTTTGACAAGAAGTTAATGTAACTAACAAATATATGTTACGCTCTCCATATAGAGACATAACCGGAATTAACATGGAAATTGCTTGTCAATATTTATATGTAAATTACATGCAAACCAATTTATTAGCTAATTCTTAAAATAGGAAAATTGCAAAATGGCTAGTTTTGTTTATAACCCCATAAATGTTATACATAGCTAGCTGTTAAAGTATATAGATTATTACGATATAGATGTGGGGAGGAATGAAAAGAGAACTGAGTTTTACTTATCTTAATATAAGCAAGACAAGAGAGCTATTTCTGGTAGTAAGTCTTACTCTGTTGTTACGGTATCGTCTAAAATTCAATTGATAGAAGATATTAATTATAAACTAAATTTGAAACAATATTATTTACTGTCTATATTACTTTAACGGTTTAAAACGCGATATATTAGTTAAACTTATTTTAAAATGATTTTTAACTTCGGCCCGACGTTTCGGATGCTTTGCAGCAGCCGTGGTCACGGGGAGACTGTCTCCCCGTGACCACGCAATATATCGCGTTTTAAACCGTTAAGATGTTTTATTTAAAAAAACAATCATTATTTTAAAACACGAAAAAAAAGGTCATATTAAAAATTAAATTCGATCGGTTCCTTAGTCTAATGGTAGCGATGTATGTTTAATGACGGGTCGTAACTTCGATCCCTACTGGGTCAAACATTTTTCTAATCAAATTATTATATAAGTTCTGTGTAACATGTTGCGACGTGGTCTAGAAATCCGGTTATTACAGGTGGTAGCACTATCGAAATTAGGTTACAAACCACCGTCCATAGTTCAAAAAGGGATGAAATTTGATCGGGTTCGGTTTTACTCTATAAATTTTCTAATATCTAAAGCCAAAATAGGGCGATAACGCATCTTGTTCCTCAATTACCTAAATGGGCAGAAATATCGTACTCGATCTTTGAAACCAAAGAATCGACAATATTCAATATTTGTGGTAAAGAAAAATACTGAGTAGGCCTCATTCTGGTTTTTATACGACTTCGTTTAGTCGTCAATAACACCGTATTAGTTACAAGGAGACATTGTAATGTATTTCAAACTTCGCTTACATTTGTTTAATATAGTACCGTGGTATGGGACAGATACAATTCTGTGTCTGTTTAACTGTGTGATTTTTAATTACAAGCATGTTGCTTAAATAATTATTATTTAAATAAAACACAGGGAGACTGTCTCCCCGTGACCACGGCTGCTGCAAAGCATCCTAAACGTCGGGCCGCAGTTAAAAATAATTTTTGGAATAAGTTTAACTAATATATCGCGTTTTAAACCGTTAAAGTGTTTTATTTAAATGTGTAATACCCACGTAAACTATAGACAGTATTTAAATCATTATTATTTTTCAATTTGATATCTGATATTTGAGATTAAAACTTATAACACGAATTATAATAGTTTTAACTGCTTTTCAACAGACGTTACAAGAAAGCAAAGATGGCGGACATCTCTAATGTCAAAATTTGCTACGCTAGCGCCATCTGCTTCGAGATTATACTGGATAAACCTTCCCGTGCAACATATAACTAAATTGAAACCGTATTCTAATGTCCCGCACAAAATTAAACCGAAAACGTAATTTGTAAGGCATAAAACAGTAGTAGGTATAAAATATCAATCGGGTCGCTTGTAGTTTTTATACACAGCGTTGTTAAACATCAGAGTCGCGTGTGTAAGCGCCTTATGTGCTGTTCGCACGCGATCGTACAGTCGCGACGAGAAGGTTACACGGAATTAGGTGTATTTGTGTTGCGAATGACACAATATTTTATCGGACGCCATTGAGTTAGTAATAGAGATCATTATTTCCAATTTCTATTTTGTCAAAATGTATTTAAAAAAATCTATTAATCTTGTACGTTTATAACTTTAAATTGAACGAATACCAATAAAAACTAATTTTACAGTCAAAACAAAAACAAAATACAGCGAGTTTACATTTAAGTAAATTAAGTTACAGTAGTAGAATATGAATGTAATATATTACGCGTTTTAAACAGTTGAAATTGTTTTATTTAATGTACAAAACATATTTTTTGTTTCTTCGAGCTTTTAATATAGCTATAAAAAAGCGCAAGTCTTAGATTCGTTTATGTAGGGAAAAATAATATAAAAAGTCCAGCTAAGCAGGACACAAAAGGCTTACTCACTTGCTTTAATTCAAAAATTCATCAGTGAATCAAGATGATGAAGTCAAAAGTGTGTCGAGATTTCTCTTTCTACTAAAGAAAGAATATATTGTACTAGTGTTGCTAAAACGTATGTAACCTCATAAAAGCACTTGTGAACGCGACAGTACTTTCAACCCTTTTATTTTCGAAAGCAGCGCCTCCGCCAGGAATGATCGAATGTCTCGTATCCGTGTTATACATTTAAACTTATCCCTTTTCAATGTTTGTAATTTGTTAACTATTTTTAATGAATACATAAATCAAAATAATGAACAGCCATTGATAGTGATCTTAAAAAGGAATAGTAGGTAACGTCCAAAAGAAGAATAGGCCGACAGCGCATCATTTTAAGTTACATGGCTGGGGTATTTCTTCTTTATTTCACCTCATGCTTGTGTACTCTCAGTCATTAAACAATATTTTACAATTTATTATACAATTTGTTCTTTTTTTTATATTACCTATTAAAAATGCTAAAAGAGAGATATTAAAGCAATAATTCTGTATCACTACTACCACACCGTCATGCAGATGGCAAAGACTGCTTGGATCGATCAAGAAGACTCAAATAGGGTCAAGACCCATTACTGTAGAATTGATTAATTTGACTCAATTAGCTACAACACTGCACTGGTCAAGTACCTACTAAGATATAAGTTCTGTGAGTCTTTCGTGTTTTGCAAAGGTTTTTTGAGCAGTTCGACCGCCGTAATTCAGAATTTGTTTTCGGCGTCATCACGAGATTATGACGTCATCAGGAGAAGACACACGTTCCTGAACTTAGCAGACTGACGTTTGTTAACTTAAGAAGTTTGACTAACAAGATATTAAGTTTATCTCTGAAAAAAATCTCTTTTGTTATTCTTTTATTATACAATCAAGGTACACACACCTACACACTAATTAAAACACTTTTAGCAGTTTAAAACGGTAATTATAAATTCGGTACTACGACCCGACATTTCGGAATTACGGCAGACGTGGTCTCGACGCTAAAGATAGTGAGCGTTCGTTTACTCTTAATTTGTAAGAACTAGCTGTCCCTTGAATTAGTCAAACATAAATTAAGTAAATAAATCGTTTGAACTAGGCTAAATTATTTAAATAAACGTTTATAACGGTTTCAAATACAAAACATATTACTTTTAATCTTATTTACAATTTATGTTGTTTTGCAGCAGCTACGGGTGTAAAATAAAAGACGCGTTTTAAACCATTAAATATGTTCTGTTTAAATGTTTACTACATACGCATTGTTATAATATATTGTAACTTTATTTGTCAGATCAAAATTACACTCGCTTATATAAAAGCTTCGCCGTATCCAAGATGGATCCGCGCCTAAGCAGAGCTGGTATTAAGAAAAATATGAATATACAATGTTGGAAATGTCTTAAAGCGTGCTTCGAGGCTCAAGTCACGAATAATGAATTAAGTTATTACGCCTTTTTAATTTATCGCCGCTATTTCAACCCTCCATAATTTGAATATAAATTGTAGGAAAATTGTGTAACGTTGCCGCGAAGTTTCAGTGTACTGAAAGTGTACACAGATGAAAATATATCTACAGAACCGTCGATCGATCAATGAAACTGAAATATATAAAAAAATATAATAAAAACTTCTAATTACGCAAAGTACACACGTATAGAAATAATTACCCCTATTAATAATTGTATTTTTTTATTAAATTGAAAAAATAGACAGGGACGACCTGCATTTATACTTTTTGGTCCTTCATTTAAACCTGTCACAATTTAAATAAATCTACCCATATATTATGTTACACACCTTTTTAGTTTAAATTAAGTTTAACTATAATATAATATAGCATAAAACATTGTTAAAATGTTTTTAATTTTGGTCTTTTTTTGTACAAAGTCTTTAATGAACAAATCTTATAGATCTGAATAATTCTATGATAGAATGGTTTTCTACAGATTATCTTATAAAATGTCCCCGACACTACAGTCGTGGGTAACACATGATTTATAAACCTGAGGAGATTATTTGCAAAAGTACATTTTGATGCCCAAAATAACTATTCCACACAGACAAAGTCGCGGCTACAGCTAGGTGTAGATAAGAACGTACGTATCTTGTTTCTATTGTTATTGTGTTCAGTTAAGTGACAATATTTTCTGTGTTTCTATGTTTTTGTCAACCATTTGAAACAGCATAGCTTGTCTATACCTGCTAGATTAATTAGCTTACTTTGGATACATATCTAAAACCTTATAAATACTAAAAACGTTAAATCTAAACTAAATCTGTACGTTTACGAGAGTATTTCACATTAAAATAAAACACGTTTAACGGTTTTAAACGAGAAATATAACTAGTTAACTTATTTTTAATTTAACTAATATATTCTGTAGTTGTATTTGCAGTAGTTAGAATATATGAAATTAAGTTAACTAATATATTTAGCGATTTAAACTGATAAAATTGTTTTATTTAAAATCTATCTAAACATATTTAATACTATAGTCTTAAGATTGAAATTAAAATGCGAGAGAGCAACAGCATGGACACGGTAGCTCAATTGGTTAGAGCAACAGCATGGACATGGTAGCTCAATTGATAAGAGCAACAGCATGGACACGGTAGCTCAATTGGTTAGAACAGTAACATGCTTTGCTGTGGGTGCCGGTTCAAGTCCCGCACGAGTCGTTTTTTTATTCTCAATTGACTTTTAATTCATATAATGTTATCATATGTCATAACGTGTAAATGATAAAATTTATTTCTTCGTCTTAATACATTTTGAACAGAAAGCTTCTGTAACAGTAATCAGTGTCATACAATTTAAATGTCGAAGTGAGAGTCGATTGCATTTTAACATGCAACACAGTCGCGGGCGCAGTTTATAATTTAAAATGTCCATTAATTTTAAAAGGTTGTGAATAAAAATGCAGAAAAGAGATTACATGTTGATGGGCTATTAAAGGAACCACCATTTTAACACCAGAGCGTTTGTGTCGTGTTGCACCAACATAACATCACTGACTGCAAACTAATTATTTTTATTTAATTTTATTAATCGGTTCGGGACACACGCGAGAGCAGGGCACAGTTTACATAGCAACAGTGGCGGACTGTTTTTAATAACCAAACACACACATAATTAAACCGCTGTTTTCTTGTCTAGTGACCTCATGTAGGTGATAAATAAATAAATAAAGATATAAAAACAACTTCAACTTATAAATATTAATTGTCATAGAATGGTGTCCGTAGTTTACGCAAGTGGTAAATAGTCTTAAATAAAAGATTTTAACGGTTTAAAATGCGAATTAAATTACTACACAGCATCTAAAACGTCGGGTCGTAGTTAAAATAAATTAAAACATGTTTTATTTCACGTTTTAACCTATTAAATGTTTTATTTCAAATATAATTGAAGTTTAATTACGAAGTATATATATAAAATAAAGTCTAATTTGTCTTTGAATTTGTTTTGCCTGATATATTATAACTTAAAATAAATGTTTTTAACAAATGTAGATGGACGTTTTACCTATGTTTTAAACAAAACACAACAAGTGATTTTTAAGTAATATTTTTTTGTCGTTACTCGTCAGTATATTCCATTTTGTCGTAATTTTGAGAGCAAACATAAAACGATTGCCTCGGTGACTTAGTGGTTAAAATCTTTGCCTTTCTATACGTTTAGCGAAAGGAGGTATCAAACACATTAAAGGACACATAAGACGTATGATAAATTATTGAAATAAACAGACACAGAAATGTGTACAGAGTGTAGAAATGCTGTACTCAAATACCTAAAAATCGGTTTGTTCTGATTTTTTTCGAAATCCAAAGCGGGTTCTGTGTGTGGTTGAATGTTTTGCTGGCGACGGCATCTAGAACTGGTAGTGAAATAAGAGCAAATATCGAATCTTGTCCCATGAATAAACATTTCTTAAACGAGGCTTCGATCCTTTAATTGCAACAAGTTTTTCGAAGATTGCTCCTTTGGGTTATGTATTTGATTCTAAAATATATTAAGAACAGTTTTTTACATTCACTTTAAAATAACATCTAGAAAAGTCTGTCGACCTATTTAATAATAAACTTCATTGCAGCTTTTATAATGTAGTTCGTTATTAATACAAACTAAGGTTAAAACGCAAAATATAGTTCTCGTTTAACTTCATTCAGCATTTGAAGTTGTAGAAAAAAATGATATCTAATATATTGTCTGTATTAAATATATGATTGATGATTAACTGACGGATGACTTTTCAGAATCCATGGTCACGGGAGACTTATAACGCATCCGAAACGTCGGGTTGTAGTTAAAAATCTATTATCTAATTAATATCAAGTTTTTTAGCGTTAACAGACGAACAAAGAACTCACTGACAGTCTTGTTTTAATGTGTATCACTCGGGTATGCTATTGAAAGTGCTAGATAGGATATTTACCAGCCGACCTGGCAAAAGCTCTCTTGCCAAATATAGTATTTCGACCACATTTGATTACCATAAAACGGTTCTTGTGAGTTGAATTGAATAAAAAAGCTGTTACAATAATTTTTAATAGAAGTCTATATCTTTCGTACATTTTTTTCTATTTCCTCAGAGCACGCATCAAAAATTTCCATTGTGTCTTCACCCCTATTAGTCGCTACCTATGTTTTAAAACCTAGAACCTTCCTTGATAATTGTTTCAACCAACACAAAAATAATTTAACAATTCTTACCAGTAGTTCGCAAGATTAGCGCGTTCAAACAAACAAACTCATCAGCTTTATAATGTTAGTAGATATATGAATTACTAATATAACGCGTTTAAAACCGTTTTATTTAATAAGTGAGTATTAAATAACGTAGAGGAACTAAATGGGATCCGAGGGACTTGCAAACACTGTAGGCGACGTTCAGTACACCTCAGTACATAAACAGTAATTTCTTCAGCGATAAATTCCCATTTTCAGCGCAGTTTATAACAATTCTAAAACGTATGTTTACGCTCTTCAGGAAAATCCTGTAACCTGGATCTTGTGATAAACAGTATGGCTTTCAGATCCACAAGGATTCCTAAGACCTAACCTACCTATGTCAGGAGAAAAAATATATTTTTAATCTATAATTTAAAAAACGAAGTAAATTGAAAAAAATTTTCGACACGGGCAGGACTTGAATCGGCATCGTCAACGTACCGTGCTGTTGCTCTGAACGCTGATGCCGGTTCAAATTCTGCCCGACTCAAAACTTTTTTCAATTTATTTTCGATTTTTAAATTATATAGTGCCTTCATGTGCAATAAATATTATCGTGTAAAAATTACAAAGTTTTCAAAGATCTATCTATTATTCAATTGAGCAATAACGAAATTTAAATAAAACACTTTAACGGTTTAAAACGCGATATATTAGTTAAACTTATTTGAAAATGATTTTTAACTTCGGCCCGACGTTTCGGATGCTTTGCAGCAGCCGTGGTCACGGGGAGACTAAAGATGGAGGATGTCTCTGACGTCAAAGTAAAAAATTGCTACGCTAGCGCCATCTGTTATATATAATAACGAAATTTGTCCGGGTCACAAACCACCGTCCACACATGAAAAATCCGTATGTCTATCTGTGTCCGCTAAAACGACAAATACTTTTGCTGAGACAATAGTCAGTTTAAGAAACTATTTACGTTAATGGATAGATTTTCTTTTTATGATAGAGACAGACGAGCATCGGGCTCACTTGATGGAAGAAGAAATACCCCAAATGACATCTAAACTAGTTGTGCTGTCGACCTATTTTAGCTTTATTTGGAATCTACAGATTGAAACCTAAATGCGATTTATTATAACATTTTTTTTCATCAAAGAACACACTGGTGAAAATCGACCGTACTGTGGTAAATACTGTCTGCAGTTCAGTTTTATTTAAATGTGTACTCGACACATTTAAATAAAACACTTTAACGGTTTAAAACATGATATATAATAGTTAAACTTATTCGTATTATTAGCTTATTGTATCAAATAAGTTTAACTAATATATATCGCTTTTTAAACCGTTAAAGTGTTTTATTTAAATGCGTGCTGTGTTAAACCAATTGAGCTACTGTGTCGACGAAGTTTTATAGCGAAGTAACAATGCAATTTCCTTCATTAGGCCGCAATCATATTTTACGAGATAAGATATTTGAGCTGCTTTCATAATGGGATACGTTAATCAGAAACGGCATGCTCTTTAAAAATTCAAAACGAGCCGGAATTATCGTGGCAAAAAGGATGGAATCTTTAAAGTTCCATACTGCGGTTCGCGGACCGAGATTGTTTTTGTAAGCGCGGTGGACATTCTTTTGGGTTGGACCACGCTAACTAAGCAGATACAAGTCGCGAGTGTGGTCTTATGGTTCTTAATAATATTTAATGCTAACAATGTATGGTTAATAAATAACGAATCTCGGGTTTGGTTTCCGCTAACATGTGAATCATAATATAATTAATCTAGTTATTGGACCCTATCAGAAAAATCTTTATGATAAATGTGCTAGGAACATCTAAATTCCCTCCGGATCACGTACCAACGTCCATGTGTGTAAAAGCCATTAAGCATAATTGGTGTTTCGGTTCCAGTCTGTAGATAAGAAAAAAAAATGAAACATTATATTTTTAACCGTGCCCCCGTGACCACGGCTGCTGCAAGTCTGTATAACTTCTTGGAAATAAGTATTGTCTATTGCTTATTCGTGTAGTAAACATTGAAATAAAGAACTTTTAACTGTTTAAAACGCGAAATAGTAATACAGCGAATAGCAGTGAACATATTTATGGGCTCAAAAGGCCGGGCCGCAATTAAAAACTAATAAACATCGCGCTTTAAACCGTTAACGTTGTTTTATTTACATGTATACTTAACACATACATCTTGAAATCATATCACCATTGGGTACCGATGCTACACCAACTAAGCTGTGTGTTATTTAATTGCATAACCTTTAAGGGTCTCTTAGAACTGTTTAGAAACTTAGAACGGCTTAACGGTTTAAAACGCGATATATAATAGTTAAACTTATTTGGAAATTATTTTAACTACGGCTCGACGTTTTGAATGCTTTCTTTAAAATATTAAAATAATTTCCAAATAAGTTTAACTAATATATATCGCGTTTTAACCCGTAAAGTATTTTATTTAATGTGTGATGTTCGCATAAACTACAAACAGTATTTAATCTTAAGATTGTTTCAACACTCAAAAGCAACCCAA
Organism: Leptosia nina; assembly: GCA_963661955.1. Classification (NCBI taxonomy): domain Eukaryota; kingdom Metazoa; phylum Arthropoda; class Insecta; order Lepidoptera; family Pieridae; genus Leptosia; species Leptosia nina. Next base: position 5,546,210 of record CAVLEF010000008.1, read on the forward strand.
ACACATTTTTAAAAGTCGCTTTTTTGAGGGATCTTTAAATAATTACATTTCGATAAAAGAATTATCTGAAAATATCGCAGACGTCGCGCCGATGACTGAATAGAAAATCAAATTATCGTCTGTAACTGGCAACAATTTATGCCTAAGCTCACCGCACACACGGATCGTCGGATTGATTGATTGCGGAGGCTTCTGAGAGCGGTTCAATCAGCGTTTGTATGCGGGTGACATTCAGGTGCATCCGGTAAGAGAAGCGACTCACTCTCGCTTGAACTTTCTTTTATGCCTTCCAATGACATTTTACTGTTAGAATAATTAATGTACTCCATCTGTAGATCATAAGACCGCCTACTAGACCAGTACTTTTTCTATTTAGCAAAACTCTCCGCGTTTATTTCACCAGAAATTCTGTAACTACTAGCTGTGTCCAGCGACCTCGTCCCCGGGGAAAAGTAGCCATCCAAATTTGTTTTTACAAACCTCCTCTTCCTTCCTCTTCGTCTTTTAAGCTGTTAGCCACAACGTCAGTCACGTCATGTCGTTATTGCAAGTAAATTTTGTAAGTTAATCTTACAAGATAGACATATACTATCTTTTTCCATATTCCACGCTGTTTCGTTGCTCCTATTCGTCACAGCGCGACTTTCTCAAACTCTTCAGCTCTATATATTAGTATAGATAAATATAAACATTTAAGTCAGTGCACATATAAGACTTATTTTCTTGTTTTTATAAATGATTTTGAGTGGAATTTGTGCCAGCGGCCCCAAATTTTGAGTTTTTATAGGACTCATCCATAAAAATATAATTAATATTCAACTCGTGAAAACCGCTTTTTGAAGCACTTATAAATAATTATCTAAAAAGTTTTCTTTATTCATACTGTGTTATTACTTATAAAATTGTTAGTTATTTTAATATAAGTCATATGTATAAATTTATTTTAATATTTAATTTAATCGAATCCAATATACATAGTTAAAATATTAATTGAAATTACTGTAAGCAACCGTTTAAAACGACAAAATATATTATTTGTAAACAAAATACAATAACAAAAATATTGTGTCTGCGGTGGGCATATAAATTATTTGTGATTTTCCCAGCATGTGTTTTATCAAATTGAATGAAAATAATACGGATTATTTTGATACTATGTTATTGACTTTCTCCAATTTTATTTTAATATTTGTTTGTGCAGTCAGCCGATGAACCCTGGAATCCTTTTATTCACGAGTTGTTTTGACTAGAATTTCTAAAGCAATTAAAGTAAAAAACTGACTTATTTAATAAGAGTTAGCTAAAATTAAACGACAGCTGCAAAGAAACCCTTGGAATGACCATCACTCAGGTCCACTCTGGACACTCCCATAGACTTCCAGTACGACGGTGTTCGCCATTATCCAGCGTTTCCCTGCTACCTTGACCAGGTCGTCGGTAAAATGTAACATAAATAAGTTTAATATAGTTCGCGTTTTAAGCCGTTAAAAGTGTTTTATTTAATAGTGTAATACTAAATACTGTCTATAGTTTACGCGAGTAGTACACATTTAAATAAAAAAACCCTTTAACGGTTTAAAACCCCATATTAGTTAAACTTATATGAAAATGATTTTTAACTTCCGGGCCAAGCGGGCTTTAATAATATCGCGTTTTAAACGTTAAAGTGTTTTATTTAAGTGTAATACTACTCGCGTAAACTACAGACAGTATTTGGGTTACCTAAAAATTTATATATTTTATTTAAGTTAAATTACCATAGCAGGACTCGTGTACCCCCATTTTAGAATAGTCGTATAAGTTAATAGTTAACAAGTTAACGAAGATTAATATTCGACACTATTTTCGGAGGAAAGACATAAGAAAAGCCTTATCGGATACTTTTTCTTCATTCGTTTGCTCTGATCCAGTAATTTTGTCCACTAGATAACGTTTAAGCGGCGCTTACGCACTGTGCAAGGTTTTGACCTTACACTTATAACGGCTTATAATGTGAAATGTAAATTTACATACAATATATATTAAATATATTTCAGTTTCTTTGCAACAGCCGTGTTCAGGGGGGACACTAAAGATGGAGGGCGTCCTTAATGTCAGTATCGAAAAGTCTACGCTAGCACCATCTGTGTTCAGTTTGCTGATATTTGGAGAAACTAGCTGGTTCCATACAGAATTGACTGACTCCAGGTGTTTGATATCTTGAGGCCGTCTTTCTTATTGAAATTTCATCATTTCATTTTGTTAATTCAAAATACATTGATTAAATTTATATTCGATTTATATTAAGTACGACCTTACGTGTCGGTCTGAAATTAAAAATGAAATGTTTCGCGTTTTAAACAGTTAGAAGTGTTTAAAACACATGTCTACTATTCGCTTTAATATTTCTTATACATATATAGTAGTCGATCCCATCGAGAACCTCTTCTCGCTCACGTCGCTCTCGCCGATTAGCCCGAAAAACAATGATATGCTGAACGATGGCCGTGAAAGCCTTACACAATTTATGTTATACTTGGTTTGGAATTTTTTGGATATTTATTTATTTACGTATCGAAAACTTACAGTACAATAGGATAGTCGACAAACTAATTACCAGCAAGCGAATAAAAAGATTTCGCTTTTAGATTCTGAAATATAAAATATATTATGATAAATATACAGTAAAAATTGTACCTATAGGCGTCCGTACAGGTGTATATCATTCCTAATAATTGTTGAAGCGAAGAGAATGTTCACAGTTATTTAATAAATACGAGAAAAAAGGTCGTTTAAGAGTTTGAGAAACACTGTCCTATAAAGTGGACTATGTTTTTGCAAAAAGCAACTATTTTATTAATGATAACTTAAATCATGACAAAAAATAACGTAGCGAAAAAACTTTTAATCTACGTTAATGTATGTGATCCCAATATTTATGTGTTTTTTTTTCTTTACGACGTGCTAATATTGTATAATGACTTCTTCGATTGAGTTGTAAATTCCGAATCAATATTAATAGCTATTTTGTCCTCCCACTGGCATATAACTCAAACATTTTAAAAGCTTTTAATTACATTAAACTACAATGATTATATTTAGGAAAATCTAAATGTGGAATTTCGCTATAAACGAAGCTTCAAAGTTTTGTGTGAATAAATCATTTGAAAACTTTAATGGTTTTCACACGTAGTTGAAAAAATTATACGACACGAGCGGGACTTGAACCGGCATCCATGGCGTTTCGTTTTGTTGCTCTAATTGTGTTACAGGACCATTCAGTCATCTGTTCAAATCAATTTAAAAATAAAATAACACATGATATCTTCTTTTTTAAAAAAAATCTTAATGACATCAAATGGTATGAAATTCACGACCACAGCGTCCGTTTTCTAGCTCCACTAATTGAGCTAGCTTAAATGAGTGGATTGAGAGAATTCGATGATGAGATGGTAGCATCGTACCATCTAATGTTTGTTTCATTAAAATAAATATTAAATGTTAAAAATACCACAAAATTAGTATCCAACTAACTTATTGTCCAAACAAATTCGGCCTTTTCTTAAAAACCGTAACAAACATGCGAATTAAAGAGTAGTATTCACATAAAGGGACTGAATATACAAGGAGTACCAAAATAATTTACAGTGTTAATTGTCAAAATATTTGCGTAAAAAGCTTCCGGTTTTGTTAAAATAACGGTGGAACTAATCTCTTGTGGGGCTAGGAAGATTGCGGATATGAAGCCAAGCGCAAACGATAAAGTATAAATAATTATCTAAAAAAGTGTTTAAAACAAATGTCTACTATTCGCTTTAATATTTCTTATACATATATAGTAGTCCCGTTTCCGTTTATCATTAACTAGCTGTGCCAGCGACTTCGTCCGCGTAGAATAGTTATTTTGGGCATCCAAATTTGTTTTTACAAACGTTTCTGCGTTTTCTTGCGAGTTAGCCCTAAAAGACCGACATATACAGTGGCGGACAGTTTTTTAGATTATTTAAAGAGGAATCATTCTTCCATAACCGGAATAATTTCCACCGTCTTCCACATTTTTCGCTCCTATTAGTCACGGCGCGATATTTTATAGCCTATAGCCTTCCTCGATAAATGCTCTAATTAACAGAAAAATAATTCTATAATTCGAACCAGTACCTGAGAATAGCGCATTCAAACAAACAAACTCATAGAAGAACGATTTTTGCACAGTGCGTATGCAATCTAACGGTGCACAATTACGTGTTCAATAGTGTCGCTAAATCAACGTTAGCGGTGCACTTGCTGTGAAAGATGTTCAGATGGACACCATCTTGCATTCTCCACAGTGCCTTGGAGGTTAATGGCAGATAAAGTACCGAATAGAAATCCAATTTATAGGCGCATTTAATATAATCTCTTGACTATAGGAATTTTACACTGAGTAACTGTTAATAGTTTAAGTCTACTTTTAATGACATAAGTTTATGATACAGACGGGAATCGAACCCGCGACGTACCGTGCTGTTGCTTAGAGTTATGGCTTATCGTACGTAATTTATTTCAGTGTAATAGTAATAAGCAATTTTAAATACTGTCTATAGTTTACGCGTGTAGTACACATTTAAATAAAACACTTTAACGATTTAAAACGCGATATATGTATATTAGTTAAAATTATTTGATTTTTTTTTAAACTTCGGCCCGACGTTTCGGATGCTTTGCAGCAGCCGTGGTCACGGGGAGACGGCAATAAGTAATAGGGCAATTTTATCTAAAAGTAAGATCTAATCACAAATCATGCAACATTAATATTACGTACTTTTATTTAATTATTATAGGTGCTGTTGTAAAGCGTCTGTAACGTCAGTTCAGAGTAAATAACAAAATCAATTTTATTTAAATAAAACACTTTAACCTAATATATATCGCGTTTTTAACCCTTACAGTGTTTTACTTAAATTAGAAATCTCATTCCTAAATAAAAAAAATCTAGATTCAGCCGAATAATATTGTTTCCATGTCACAATTTCACCTTGTTTTCCCGAAAATTATCCTTTTGGCACGATATCAAGTTGCGTATGGAGTGTACCGTATAATAGAAGATTAATGCAGACAACAGTCTGGTATCACTGACGGCCACTTTATAAGATTAGGATGAGTCAGCGATTCTCAAGTTTAGCGCAATAACCCTTACCGTGAGAGCCAATTAGGGCTGGGTTAACGCCCCTTCTTAAGGATCGAAGTACGATGCAAGCTTTCTTAATAAAAATTGATACTGACGGGCTCGTTAGACCAACGGTAGCCTTGTACGACTAATAATCATAGCTAGGTTCGATTCTCGGAACCAAGATATCTGCAATACGTATTATACTTGCATTTAATTAAACTCAATTAATTACAAATATTAAATTTTTTTGGTACTACTTGTTATCTGATAGAGACAGACTGAAAATCAGCGCTTAGCAAGCCTTGCCGATCTTGCCTTTTAGCACAAAATTAAAATTGTACTTTTTTTGTGTTCTTTTTATTGTAAGTTTTCTTTTTTGTAACTTATTTTAGTTGCAAATTATGTACTTTGTGATAATAAACGGATTATTTATTTATTTAATTAATTCCTCGAGCAATCGACGAGCTAACATCTCCTGATATTCCTCCTGATATCTATAAAAGTATTGCGGGGTCAGAGTTGAACAGGATTCACATCAACTTCTTTCCGACGATACTTGAGGCGATTACGACACCGTTACTCCTACGTATAACAATTATGAAATCCTCTGTTCGTGCTATGCGTTTATCAAAAGCTCAGAGGGGATCACATTTTACGTTAGCTGGTGAATTGAAAAAAATATCAGAAATTTATTAAATAATTCTATCGCAATGGAATTGTTCTGTAATTTAGAATATTTATGTATAAATAAATAAATAAATAAATAAAATTGCCGTCCGCACGTGATGGCGAAACATCGAGAACCTCTTCTCGCTCACGTCGCTCTCGCCGATTAGCCCGAAAAACAATGATATGCTGAACGATGGCCGTGAAAGCCTTACACAATTTATGTTATACTTGGTTTGGAATTTTTTGGATATTTATTTATTTACGTATCGAAAACTTACAGTACAATAGGATAGTCGACAAACTAATTACCAGCAAGCGAATAAAAAGATTTCGCTTTTAGATTCTGAAATATAAAATATATTATGATAAATATACAGTAAAAATTGTACCTATAGGCGTCCGTACAGGTGTATATCATTCCTAATAATTGTTGAAGCGAAGAGAATGTTCACAGTTATTTAATAAATACGAGAAAAAAGGTCGTTTAAGAGTTTGAGAAACACTGTCCTATAAAGTGGACTATGTTTTTGCAAAAAGCAACTATTTTATTAATGATAACTTAAATCATGACAAAAAATAACGTAGCGAAAAAACTTTTAATCTACGTTAATGTATGTGATCCCAATATTTATGTGTTTTTTTTTCTTTACGACGTGCTAATATTGTATAATGACTTCTTCGATTGAGTTGTAAATTCCGAATCAATATTAATAGCTATTTTGTCCTCCCACTGGCATATAACTCAAACATTTTAAAAGCTTTTAATTACATTAAACTACAATGATTATATTTAGGAAAATCTAAATGTGGAATTTCGCTATAAACGAAGCTTCAAAGTTTTGTGTGAATAAATCATTTGAAAACTTTAATGGTTTTCACACGTAGTTGAAAAAATTATACGACACGAGCGGGACTTGAACCGGCATCCATGGCGTTTCGTTTTGTTGCTCTAATTGTGTTACAGGACCATTCAGTCATCTGTTCAAATCAATTTAAAAATAAAATAACACATGATATCTTCTTTTTTAAAAAAAATCTTAATGACATCAAATGGTATGAAATTCACGACCACAGCGTCCGTTTTCTAGCTCCACTAATTGAGCTAGCTTAAATGAGTGGATTGAGAGAATTCGATGATGAGATGGTAGCATCGTACCATCTAATGTTTGTTTCATTAAAATAAATATTAAATGTTAAAAATACCACAAAATTAGTATCCAACTAACTTATTGTCCAAACAAATTCGGCCTTTTCTTAAAAACCGTAACAAACATGCGAATTAAAGAGTAGTATTCACATAAAGGGACTGAATATACAAGGAGTACCAAAATAATTTACAGTGTTAATTGTCAAAATATTTGCGTAAAAAGCTTCCGGTTTTGTTAAAATAACGGTGGAACTAATCTCTTGTGGGGCTAGGAAGATTGCGGATATGAAGCCAAGCGCAAACGATAAAGTATATCTTTATTACAAAAATATTTGACGATACTGAGTGTTGAAGTTTATTAAAAAAATAATTTTTAATAATTACTAACACTACACTATCCATTTTTTTATATTTCTAAATTCTCTTTCTCATTTTTATATTTATTCTTTCTCTTACAGGCGTAACGAACGAACATACAAAGTTTCATTAATATCGGTACAGCTATTTTAACGGACGTCGCACACAAACACTGTATAAAGATAGACACGAGAAAGTGTTGTATAGTTGTTAGATAACTTGAAATATAGACACAAAGAAAAAAAATACTCCTCGGGCAAGACTTGAACCGGCATCCTACTGGCTCTACCCAATTAAGCTACCGAGTCTTCTAAGAGCACGGAACCCTGTGGATGTTCCAGTACTGCCCAAGTCGTATTTTTTTTAAAATTTATAATCGATTTTTAATTTATATAGTGCCATCATGTGAAAAATATTAAAAATTTTAAGGGTATATACAGAAACCCTTAGGTTATTGTATCCTATAAAATCTTTAATGGCCTACAACTAAGCTCTGAAAGTTGACACGTAAATCTTTTGTTTCGTGCACACTTCAGTGACAGGCGAAGTTTGGATTTGTTTAAAATTTATTCTCCCGGACGGCCGCCATTTTGTTCTCTTATAGCCGTTGTTTGAATTCTAATTAGTGCTCTGTTAAGTTCCACTGGATATGTTTTTGTATTAATTAATTTGTGTAGGCAGTGTTTTAAGAGAATTAAAACAAGGTTTAAAACATCCTTATTTTGAAAAGCTGGACTTCGGCCTGTGGGGCGATCGTAATTAAGAAATAGTAACTTTTCAAAATGGCCGCGAACGCCTTATACAATGTAATGTTTATTTTGAAAGATTATAACTCTTATTTAAATATGTTTATAGTTTACAGTAGTACCATTTAAATAACATTTAACGGTTTAAAACGCGATATATTAGTTAAACTTATTTAAAAATGTTAAATAAGTTTAACTAATATATCGGTTTTAAACGTAAAATGTTTTATTGAAACTCTTTTCCTTTTTAAACGCTACTTTTTTGTATATAGTACAATAGACAAACAAAGGGTTCACTGGATGTGAATTGTAACATCTCCACAAGATGCGTTGCTGACCTATTTTGACTTTGGATATTTGGAAATCTACAGACTGAAACGGAAACGCGATTAAACTGCACGTCTTCTTTATCTGTGGACCTGTATCCTACAACCTAAAAAATATTAACATTTCCACGCGAGGTCCAAAATATTGAATCCGATGGAGCCCACGACCCGTTGATCACTGGACATACAATGCTATTATTAGACCAACGAACACGTTGTTAAAGATCGTGTGGACTGGCGTGGTGGGTCTCGCTTAACACCTCACCCCCAGTTAAGGACCGAAACGACCTCGCAGAAGCGATATTTAAAACTTCATTTTCTTGATAGAAAACTTTAATTAATTTCATTTTAAGATATTTTCTTTGGATACCCTTTTAGTTTAATAAAATAATTCTGAGCATCGACGAGTTGCGAAGTTATATTGTGTTTTAAAGTAATTGAAATTCCATGAATAATTAAAAGCTATATAAAGTAAATTAAGGTTAGCGGCCGTAACAGCGATTTTGATTGACAAGCTCCAAAAAGTAGTCTCCATGACACGAGGGTGAAACATCGCTAGTGCGGGAGGCCGTGGATTCGAATTTTGGGGTAATATTTATTTATAATATTAAGACAAAAACAATTATTTAAATAAAACACTTTAACGGCTTAAAACGAGTAACATATTAGTTACTTATTTAAAATGTTTTTTAACTACAGCCCATCTACGCAGCAGACGTGGTCACGGAGGGTTTGAAGAGTTAGGGATGGTCACGAGGAAACGGTCACGGCTGCTGCAAAGCAACCGAAACGTCGGGCCGCAGTTAAAAATAATTTTCAAACAAGTTTAACTTAATTATATCGCGTTTCAAACCGTTAAAGTGTTTTATTTAAATGTGTATTATTCGAGTAAACTACAGACAGTATTTGAAAACGATTATTATTATTATATATATGGAATAATATTATATATGAAAAAGGGATGACCCCAACAAGTGTGTCTAGTATATGCCAATATGCTGTCTCAAGAAATAATAAAACAGAAATATCACAACGGAAATAACAAGCATTTATTCTCGTTGTTAATAGAATTTCTCTTTTGGAGTGCAAAATATTGTTGGCTGTCAATAGTATCGGAGTACAATTCGATATTCCTGTTATTACATTTGGGTTAAAATAGACTTTGCTTTGAGCGACGGTTTGATTAATGGCTTATTGGATAAGATTATTAAAAAAATCAACAGTTTTATCAGAATAAATACGAAGTAAATTTTTTATATATTTTGTCTTCGTGGAGCAATATAGTTCAAAGAATTCCAAATATTCTTACCTTAATACATTGTGTAATGCTTGCATGGCCATTGTCCAGCATATCATTGTTTTTCTGGCTGTTCGGCCGACGTGAGCGAGAAGAGGTTCTCATTTCGCCATCACGAGCGGACGGCATCATCAGGAGGCTAAAATAAGCGAAGTTTAGCATCCTCGTATTGTCTGCAGTTTATGCGGGCAGTACACATTTAAAACACTTTTAACGATTTGAAACGCATAATATATTAGTTACTTATTTATAATGTATTTTAACTACAGCCTCTACAGTATCCTAAATGGCGTTAGATCGCCATCTGTATTGTCGTAGTTGGTATTTGCTAGCTTTTTGCAAATACTCACTACCTTCATATTCATTCTGCGTTTTAAACCATTAAAAGTGTTTTATTAAAGTCTTTCTCGCTTTAATATTCATCTCGTAATAATCTAATTTATTTCCAATTATGTTAATTGTATAGCCATTCTATCAATAATTTTATCGTATCTACGTTTGACATGTAATTTATACAAAAGCTCGATAATCTCAAAGTCCCCAGTGTTGTTCCCCGTTTTAGCCCGCATATATATGCAAAATAGGTATTTTCTAGTAACCACTCACAGTTATACAGCACGGTACAATCGCCGCTTAGTTCGGCTCCAAATGTATTCAACACACTCGACTCTCAACCATCGAGCAAATGACTAAAAGAAAATAATTTTATACCGTCTTCAATAGTCAATATAATTTACTTTTTATTGAAAGCATCCACAAATAATCATCATTTTAAACATTCATCCATAATGTAAGCTTTACAATTAATTATGTGCGCTTGCGCATGGATTAGGTTTTAGTCGTAAATTATATTTAAAATGCTTATTCATTAGGTATTTATTAAATAGGTAAATATAGTCGACTTATATTTATATAGTTGATCGTAAAGTTAACATTTATTGGATGTTATATGCCTAAACGTATAACAATGGACAACAATTAAGGGCTCAATCACTAATCCTTAATAGCCCGAAATTCTAGTCAGCTTTTGATATAAGCAAAAATAATTACATGTTCATACACATTATATATATGACGCCATAAAAACGTCACTCAAGTTGTCACGACAACAACGATTAAGAAGTTCGCCATTCTAGCGAGCCGTGTGTCTCGAACATAGTGAGGCCGAGACGGGCCTTGTACCTGAAACGACGCTATTGTTTCCGCGTTGCCTTTTTTTAAAAGCACAACAAAGCCACAGAGCTTGCACACCGTGCCTACTGTTTGATAGACGTTCACTTATACAGGATGTTTTGTTCGGAGATGTTAACTCGCGGCTGTCGCTCTGCGACGATATGTTAAAGTGATTAGACCGTGACGACACAATGCCATCAACTTTTTCTTCGCTCGTGTTTAATTGGAAATATGAAATGTTTTCGAGTAGAATATACCTATAGACCCTTTATAGAGCAATTAATTTATTACGTAAGTTACAACGTTATAACATTTCGCATTTATGATCTTACGTAAGAACTATCAAAACGCCCTCATATTTTTTTCTTACGGGCCTTCTCCTTTCTTACTTTAGGTCGTTGTAAGAAAAAAATAAGCTGTCCTAGTCCCTTAATCATCTTACATTACAAATGGAGGGCCCTTATAAAACTGCTATTGAACATTTAAAGAAAGAGACAAAAGTATACATAGACGGTCTCTCAATTAATTTGGTTTATTTGATTGACTGTTTATATCTTTACAATTTACACAATACAAACTCGATATAAACAATATATAACTATTAAAACATTTTTGCATAAAAAAAAGCATTATTACGATTGAATTTAAATATAAACTATGTAGCAACGATCAACGTGCGGTATCATTTTAAGCGATAAGACTACCTTTGCACTCTTTATTTAAGCTCAATAATCCTTACCTATTGTTAAAATAGTTACCCCAAAAAAAATGTGGGTAGTGTTGTATTTAAACAAAACACTTTAACGGCTTAAAACGCGATACGCGCAGTCTCCCTGTGACTACAGCTCCTGCAAAGAATTCGAAACGACCGGCCGTAGTTCAAATAATTTTTAAATAAGTTTAACCAATGTATATCGTGTTTTAAGCCGTGAAAGTTATTTATATAAATGTGTACTGCCCCGGAAACTACAGACAGTATTTGGTTTAATATACATTGTAAGGATCGCGAAAGCCTGCCTTTCATATTGAACACCCTGTATACTGCAATAAGGCAGAGTGCAGACTGCTTTGTGTGCTTTCAATACGTCTGAAGGGCTCCCCGTTACATCATTTGCCTTTAATTATGAAAGGGAAAGTGATATTTTGTATCTAAGCCCACGGCTATGTAACGCGTCAGACTTTTCAAGGTGAAAAGAAAATGACAGTTTGGGTGAACAGTAGGGTGAACAGATCTGCCTGTAGCAAGGGCTACATTAATCTATGCTAATATTATAAATGCGAAAGTAACTCTGTCTGTCTGTTCGGCTTTAACTCCGAAACTACTGAACTGATTTAAATAAAAACGGGTTGATGTAAGTTTGTATGGTTTTTGTAAGATAATCTTAAAAGATAGCCATAAGGTCATTAAGGGAGGAAGTATTCGCAGCCCACGCAACGGAATCCCTCAAAGATTTTAAATTAATAGTGGAAAGTGTGGAAATTTTTTCACAATTTTTTCCACACTATCCACTATTTCTTCGCCTATTTGTCGCAGCGTGCGTGTGTATAGTTTAAAACCTTACTCAATAATTGGTCCATCCAATACCAGTGGTTCCTTAACTTCTCTTCTTTATAATCTGAGTACAGATTATAAATTACCAAATCAATATCAGTAGCTTAGGTTATAAAGAATAAAAGCTAATTCAATACAAATATAGCTTTAAATAAACTAAGGTTCGCTACTCTAATATTTGCAGTTTCAGACAGTTGCGAATTTAAAACAAGTGAGTTTTGTTAGTCTGTTGTTCTGGTACGTAGACTAATGAACGGTTTACGTGGCAACTAATGGGATTTTCAGTAACGCCACAGACTGTGCTAACGGCTGGAAAGTACGATATTATTTTCATATTAGCTGTAAATTGATTATGTATAATTTAACTTAGATAAATAATTAAAAGATCTAAATTTAAATATACAACTTTAAATGATATCGACAAATCATAATAATGTTTATTTATGTTTTACTTTAAAAATCGAAAATAAATAAAAATCACGACGAAAAATAAAATCACGACACGGACGACGCTTGGACCAGAAACCGCCTTCATTAATTTGTTAGTTAATCTTATCATTCGAAATTTTGATACGTAATTAAAAATAAATTCTCTAATGCAGAATCATCTGTTTAAACATGCTTACACATTTATACGCAAAATACATTACTAAACTTATCTTAACTACGACACGTTTCGTGGCCGCCGTGACGGCAAAGTATCTAAAATAAGTAAACTTATATATTCCGTGTTTTAATCAGTTAACGATACTTTAATTATATTTTAATTTTTTTTCAAACTAGTAAGTTTGAAAATGAGAACTGTAGACAAAGGTTGCCTAGCAGAAAACGCTACATGCGATAACTAATACATATCGCGTTTTAAACCGTTTAAAATGTTTTATTTAACATGCACTACTCGTGTAAACTACAAACAATACGTGTTTGATTAGTATTAGTATTGAATATTATACGATATATATAGATAAAACAATTCGTTCTGTTTAATGTCTCCGAATTTCAGTCGCAACTAGCATAGCTGTTCTTCCTGACCTGTAACCACTTTTTACCTAGTAAAGGTAGACTAATGGAGGTATGTACAATTGACGTCTTCGCATTCAGTTCCAGAAGTATGGAGCAGGTGCTAGTTATTGATGTCTCTAGTAATGGCACCGTGAATACTTAAGTTGAGTTTTCATGTGCGTTTTAAGAAATTACTTAGTTTACACACTACTACATTGCATGCATCAATAGGTTGAAGAAATTCGACGATGAGTTGTTGGACTCGGTAGCTCAATTCGTTAGTTTTGCCCGATTCGTAAATCTTTCAAATTTTAATCGATTTTTAAATTACTCAGTTTTACAAACAGATCTATAACTAATGTCATAGACTTCACTTAAGATATGTAAGAATAGTCGGTAGGGGGTAGGTCGGGAGGGCTGGAGTTCGATCCAGTCGTGTACTCAAAATATTTATCCTTGCATAAATTATAAACAAGTGTTTAGACACGAGTAGGACAGAACTGAAAATTTCTCCAAAATGCATCTTAACACGTTGAAAAGAGTGGGTAGTTATTTTTTTATTATTGAGAAGAACAGACAAGCATGGGGTTCTCTTGAGGGTAGATGAAATAGCCCATCCATATAACATCTCAATTAAATGCGCTGTCGATCCATTTTTGCTTTGGATATTCGGAAATCCACAGACTGAAACAAGAACGCGATTGAAACTAATGCCTCTTTATTCTGTGGACTGTAGTTCGTGATTTAATATCCAGATTTCAAGATGAAGTCCAGATGTTTCAGAAAAATATAATTTGAAACCTATTTATTACAAGCATGTTGGATCCGGTGGGGATCAATACCATTATTAGCCATACATTGCTACAATTAGACCCAAGTCTGTCAAAATATACCATAACAGTACCATTTCCCAGTTGTGGGAACTGGCATAACTCCATTCAGTGTTCCTTCCTCTTTAATCGGATAAACAGGCGTTCACAATCAGGGCACTGTACAAAGTTTATTTGGTGTGAAGTTAGTTCGCGCGAAACTTCTGTCTAATATTAAATAAATTGGCTCTAACGTAAAACTAACAATCGTTAACCAACCAAACATTACATTCAGCGTTCACAAATCCATTCGAAACGCGTGAAAAGTGCCCCGCATTGTTAGCTGTTTGCGGATTCCACAACCGTAGGGTTGTCTCTTGCATGGAACTATGAGTACCATCACATGAGAGGAATGATGGGTCCAAACCTTTATCAAGCAGTAGCTGGCCTGGCATTTTAATATGTGATCCAAGAATTTTGGATTCCAAAAAACAGCATACCGACAAACACGAAGATACCGTTTGTCAATTCTCAGTTTCGCCAAATACCAACTTCGACGGAACAGATGGCGCTAGCATAGCAATTTTTACTTTGATATTAGGCCCTCCATCTTTAGTGTCTCCGTGACCACAGCTGCTGCAAAGCATCCGGAATGTCGGGCTGTAGTTAAATGATTTATATATCGCGTTTTAAACCATTAAAGCTTTCCATTTATTTAGCATATGTAAGCTAAAAATCTTACTTTTCAAACTTAACTTAAACTTATTTTTTATTTGTTTTACTTAGGATTCAAACCCACGACTCGTACTATATGTAAGTCATACTCTGTGAGTTATGTAGTAATTTTTGATATATACCGGCTTATTGGTGAAATGATAGCAATTTATGGCTAATATAATAAGGGTTCGATCCCCACCGATTCTAACAAGTTTCTAATCATTTTATAATTTCTCCAAAAACACGTTGAATTTAGTTTGGCACTTTGGGTGGCGGAATTTCAAAATTCCGTCCTAGTCCCACCAAATGTAAAATCCAGTTTTAGTAAGTGAATTTCCGAATATCCAAAACCAATAGGTTGACTGCGCACAACTATATATTTTGTGGCTGGCGTATTTCGTATTGTTTAATTTTAAATTTTACACAAATACACTTTAAAATTAAATTAAAGTTCTATTTTTAAAATTCTGAACATCATTTAATTTAAAAGACCGGTATAAAGCATAACACACGTCATAACTCTCACGCTGCGCCAACCCTAAAACAGGATAACAATGGCCGACCGATACCCGGCTTTGTTTTCACTTATCCGGGAGCCTCGCTCGTTACTCAAATAGCCCGCGCCGCAGTTTCACCCGGTTATTGTTTCGATGCAGATTTTACAAGAACCAAAGCATAGATTTTAACGATGCGATGTTATTGTGTTTGTAAGACGTTATTCGTTTTCTCTTTGGTTCCGTATACATATAACTTAGGACAAAGTATTAGTAAGTAGTAGTAAAGGTAGCAATGTATGGCTAACAATTCAACGCGCCGTGGGTTCGAGCCCAACATTTTTCAAATCAATTTATAATTTATGCAACATGTTGGGATTACATTTGGAAATCTTTCTTGACGTTTTGGATGCTTTGCAGCAGCTGCGGTCACGGGGGTCGTCGGGAAGTAGTTAAAACAATTTTTAAATAAATGAACAAAGACATTTCGCGTTTTAAACCGTTAAAAGTGTTTAAACTACAGACAATAGGCAATATCAAACTGAAATATAGTAATTATAAATCCCTCTACATTTTGTGTGTTTTCCAGAATGAATGGAGTTCCTTTTATTTGGTTAAAATGATTTTTTTGATATTGATAGGTTTGACTATTTCTTTTTTAATATTTTACTATATTTCTATCTCTTTGTAAAGGCTTTTAGAAGAAAAGCTTCAATGACGTCGGTCGTAATGGAATTTCTTCTCTCAACAATCAATTTATGGTAAGAGTTTGCCACATAGACAGCTAATAAAATATGGCATAATTATTTTCCTGTTTCATTCCGACAGTGCACAAAAGCCTGATCAACTACAGCAACATAAGTAAAATCCATGAGTGAAACAGACATAAAAATGAGTCCGCTGTCATTTATAGGGGAAGCGTAGGTTCCACAGTCTGAACTTAAAAAAAAATCCCGGTTAAAACGTTTTAGTTTTCACGTGTTGATTTTAAATACACTTGCCTTGTTTTTATTTAAATAAAAAATAACCATTTTCTCTAGGGTACGTGAGTTGTACACATTTAACGGTTTAAAACACGAAATGTTTTAAAAAATAAGTTCCCTATTTACAATTTTTTTTTAATTACCTATACCTAGCTACGTGTGTGTTAAACGTGTTTTATTTAGGTACAAAATAAATGTATATTTTTATTTTTGAATAATTTGTAACGTAAAATTACTATTATTATATCTTTATATTCACTGGAAACATGCCTTGTTTAGAATAGACAGCATTTTTGCATCCTTTCAAGCCGTAAATGGAATCAGAGTCTTGTGTTTGCCACATTTACAGTAATTAACTTATTTTGAATATCTAAGAATCAAATACTAAACATTACATACAGTATATATTTTGGGTCAGAGAGAGACCAGTGCTAGCTAGGGTAGGGTGACGACGTATCGACTACGCTCGGACTACTTTGCAAGCTCGAAGCGTTCCTTATGCCCAATTATCTTAAATTGTACACAAATAATACACTTTGATAATTTGATTAAATTAAAAGATGTAACTACATAGTATTATTTTAAGGTAATAAAGGCGTTTCATTACCATTTCTTTTGGATTAGATAACTTAGAATACATTAATTTTGGTACGAATATTATAATAAAATAAATTGTTATACCCAATCTCGCTAAATAAATGTCACGGAAATAAGCAGTAAAGACACAGAAATGTCTGAATGATGTTTTTAAATAAATTCTATTTTAATTATTATAGATTTTATTTAAATGTTTGATAATCACTTTTTATAATGTTATATTTATTTCTAGCATTTTAATTTAAGTTGATTCCCACATAATTTTTTCCACAAAATTGTCTTCGCTTCTTCGCTTTTAAATCATTTAATCTTGTTTGATGGTGTTCCACAACTTTTCGCGTCCCCTCATACGTTCATAGGTTGTATAAATGTTGTCGAAACAAAATAAACAAATAATACTAAGCCATATTCCAATAAAATCCATATTGTCATAAGAATAATAACAATATATAATAATTAAATAATATGAATACGAAATTGTGCCAAGAAAACAGGGTAATATGTCTATCTCTATTGAGAAACCGCCTTTATTTGTTAAATTATTAGATGTATAATCGTGTGTACATAGAAATAGCAAAAGCTTGCACGTTTAAGTGAAATTATTCAACAATAAGTGTAAGGGGAGGTAGTAATTACAGAGAATTTTAAATGTACTCACTGTTTAGTGTTTGCTTAAATAACTTGGAGATAGGTCGTTCTTTACATACTAAACACAACACAGCAATTTCACATGTCATATTCCCACTTTAGGTAACACTAACACTTGGCATGCATTTAAATAAAACACAATCACGGTTTAAAACGCGACATATATCAGTTAAACTTATTTGATAATTATTTTAAATATGGCTTGACGTTTGCAGCAGCCGTGGTCACGGGGAGACTAAAGATAGAGGGTGTCTTTGACGTCAAAGTAAAAAACTGCTACGCTAGCGCCATCTGCTCCGTCGAAGTTGGTATTCGATGAAACTTTGCGTTTTAAACCGTTAAAGTGTTTTATTTAAATGTGTACTACTCGCAAAAACTACAGACAGTATTTAGCTAGGCATGCAATTCAAATAGAACATCATTTTAACGGGTTAAAATACTAACTTTAACGGATAATTATTTTTACTACGATCAGAAGTTTCACTACAGTAATTAATGCGATACATCGGGTCATTAGTAAAATTCAATGAATTAATTTTATAGTTCGCGTTTTAAACTGTTTGGCAGTGAATTTACTTAATATTAGTGCTTTTCTAAAGCAAACGGGTGTTGGAAAACTCTTAGCTTTTTTAAAGTCATTTTCTTTATTTTTATACATGCATTACTTCGGGAGAAATGGCCATTAAACTATTTCAATAAAATCATTCAGTAGAACGGACACAGAAACGTGTCACCCCATACCCCATGTCGATCAACCATGCTTTACGCTTATCTAGAGTCAGCACAATAGTAATTTACTGTAATCAACAAAAACTTCACACTAACAATTGCAAGTGGGTAGTTGTAAAAAATGAATTCGCAATTATATCTAAGATTCGCTGCCGCAATATAATTTTTTGTAATATTTTCGAATATTAAAAATGCAAACGAGGCATTTCTTTCACTACTTCGCGTCATTCAAGAGCCTGGCTCGTATTGCGTCTACTTTTATTCAGATACAAACTTGTATCTCTATTATTTCGCTCTTAAACTAGGCTAATTGACAATGGAGAAGGCATTTTTGTCGTTCAACTAAGCAGTAGCAATTACCATATGAAACTAGACTGAAGGTTTTATATTGTTCATTCAAGTATTGTCTATAGCTTATGCAAGTTGTACAAATTAGAAAAAAGTACTTTAAGTATTGTAACACCTTAACGGTTTAAAACTCGAAATAAATTTCTAACTTATTAATTTTTTTTTAACTTCAGCAGCAGCCGTAGTCACAGGGAGACACTGACAGCCCGTACATAAATAAAATACAGCCCTCCTCCTAATACATATTCGATTTTCTTAAAAATAAAACATTTTTACGGTATAATAACCATAAATATATTAGGTAATCTTGTTATTTATTTTTTTACGACTCGACGTTCCGGATTTTTTACTGCTGCGGTGGTCATGAGGGGGGGGGCTGAATATGGAGGGCGTCCCTCATGTCAAGTAAAATTGTTTCCTTCTCTCAAGTACTAATTACAGGAAACAGACGGTTCTACACAAGTTCTTCATTTTCGGTCCGATTGAAAACAGACTGAGTTCTGTGTTCAATCAGACCGAAAATTTCATTTTAACGCAATGCTTGGCAACACATTTAACCATTTCGATACAGATGTTTTAAAGTGGGATTAAATATCACAAGAAGCCATCTCCCTACTGTACAGCACTTGGCGGGAGCTGTAATTGAAATCGTCTAACTAGAAAATTCTACAATACAATTTTTACAAATGAAAATATAAGAGTTTCCAGCTCTGGTGCTAATTTAGTCCATATTGAGTGAGGCTTCGTAAAGGCCCATTAAAACCTTTCCTATGACTTTCATGAGAGCTATTTTAAGCCTTAAAGCTACGCGTTGTTATTTACCTCGGTCCGAAAAAAGTTACACTTTAAATAATTTTATTTAAGGTTTATAAAATAACTAGCTCCGTAAAAGGTTATTCTGTTATTTGCAAAAGTGTTATTAAAACAAGTACAAAGTAATATTATGTTGAGCAAATCGGACAGACATTTTTTTAGATCATATAAAGAGGAGTCATTTTATCATACACTAGCTATGTCAGCGACGTCATTCGCGTAGAATAGTTATTTTGGGCATCCATAAGTCGTAAGTAGTACACATTTAAATAAAACACATTAACGGTTTAAAACGCGATATATTAGTTAAACTAATATATCGCGTTTTAAACCGTTTAAAGTGTTTTATTGAAAAGGATAGACATTTTTTAGATAATTTAAAGAGGATTCATTTATTTATACATATTTTTTGGGTGTCATGAAACATTTTCGCAGCGTACGCATCGGAAACCCACAGAAATGAATAATTTCCCCCGTTTAATCCACATTTCCCGCTTTTCCTTAGCTCCTATTGGCACAACGCGGTGGTGGTGGTGGTATGTGGTGTGTGTGCCTTCCTCGATAAAGGCCCACAGAAATAATTTTTCAATTTCAACCAGAGTTCAGCGTGTTCAAACAAGCAAAAACTCTTCAGCTTTTTACATTCGTTTAGATATTTTTTGATGAATTATTTTCCCGTTTTTTCATATTCTTGCTCCTTGTTGTTGTGATGTGTACGAGACATACGTGGGTAAATGGGCACGGGGCACAGTGTGCCTTCACTAATCGATTTTTTTTAGCGGATAGACTTGTCAATAAAGATGAAGGGTAGACCTGGGCTCTGCTCTGGCGCCGAAGCTAATCATCCCAAAATTTGAAGCTGGGTCTTATTACAAAGCAATTAAGAAAGCTTCTAAGTCATCTTCTACTTAAAATCTTATAAAATAAAAAAATAATAATTTTACATATTATTTTAAAGCATTAAAAAAATTACAATACAGACGGAATTCAAACTCTTAACGTTTTGTTTTGCTCAACCGGAGTATTATTGAAAAAGGAGTTTAGTTATATCCCAAATTATACCCAGTCTAACAATTTAAATAATTTACTATTAAGCAGCTATTAAAATATTGTTTAACAAATGTGATTGAGTTCGCTGTTTCTGTAAACAGTATAAGTTACCTTATAGAACCAATGTAGCTGAGTGGACTCCCTTTATAGAGGTGTACCTATTGATCGTTGTTGTAAAATCAGTTTATTATTGTAAAATTGTATTGTTTTCTAAATAAACGTATTTCTGTTTAAACATACAAAGGGAATATGAATAATAATTAACATGAGATTCCACTTCTTCTGATAAAATAGCACAGCACAAACATGTATTAAATTCTTGAAAACGTGTGAAAATCATTACGACCACACCATTTAAGCTTGGAACAATGCACTAGTAAAAAATATTTCCAGTTGAAAATTACGCCGTATTACTATTGAAATAAGATGCAAAATATGTTTGCTTTGTAAACTTTGTGTCTGGACACAAAACCTGTCTGAGATCCTGAGTGTGTATTTCGAATCGCAAAAGGTTTGATTTTATGGACTATCAAAATTAACGATTCCACTATTGTTATTTAAATGGTTATGACTAAGTGTCGACACTTCTTCTAGACACTTCAAGTTTTAAGAGCTAGCGAACGAAGGGAATGGCTTGCGATGATGGATTTGACGATACTTTAAATTTCTGTCTGCTTGTTTAAAAAGAAGTCATTTAAATAAAAACTTTACTTACTTTAGCCGTGGTCACGGGAGTCTCCCCGTGACCACGCCCGCTGCACAGCATCGAAACGTCGGGCCGAAGTTAAAAATCACTTCCAAATAAGTTTAACTAATATATCGCGTTTTTAACCGTTAAATGTGTACTACTCGCGTAAACTGCTATTTAAAAAGAAGTCTACAAGCAATTTGTAAATTACAATACCAACATTTGCAATGTCCACGTAATAAGTTCTTTTTTTTTTAAGAAACAATATTTTTCTTATTCTAACTTGTGCTATCTTGTGCTAGAGAAAACGTATTTTGTTCATTTGTTTTTGAGATATAAAATATATAAAATTGAGGAATTTTTCTACCGCATGTCTTCTCATAAGGAAAACAGAACCACGACAATTTTGCTTATAAGTATAGTACTACCATAGTACCACGAATAATATCGCTTTCGTCTGTTTTTACCTCAGATGAGAGTAATAATTTTATTATTATAACAGGGAAACTATTCAGAAAGACGGCAACAGAGTAATGTTGCATTAATGACTTAATCCGTGTACTAGTGGCGCGCTCTTGTGTTTATCCATATCGATAATTTTTTAATAATAAAAAATACGTTATTTACTCTTTTTCATACTATAAAAACTTTAATAACTCATCATTACAACAATTATGGACATTATCACATATTTTACTTCAAGATCTATTGTATTAAACAATAATGTCCTAAACGGCTTTGTATTTTTGTTTTTACTAATGCTAAGAATGTTTGTTACTTTCTGACGCAGAAACTATTGAACATACATGAGCGCTAATCCGGAATTAAAAACCAAACTATTGTGGAAAACCGCGAGGAATGCTGGATGGATTAACACTCTAGCACACAAATGGCTCGACTTATTTTAATAAAATGTATCATAGATAACTTAGATTATTGAAAACTTCTTGAAACAGTAACCTTTTTAAACCATCAAAAAAATATTCAAACCCTGTCCTAAAATAAAACAAAAAAATATTATTTATTATAATGTAGGTTATCGATATAAATATAGTGTATCAGTACAACACTTTGCTTGTAAAAATCCCTATAACGCTTTAGAGGGGCTGTTTTGCAATCGTAAAAGCCCGACGCCTCAAACCCGCCGCCTGCAGGCTAATGAGTGTACAGTGCCCTAACAAGCTGGTTTATGCCCCTGTTTCAATAGGGGCTATCGTGTTACCGATATACTTAGCATTTCTGAACTCAAAGAATTATATTAAGATTAAATGCCTTCGGGAGAGAAAATAAGAAAACATGTTTGATTATGAGTTGAAATAAATCACGACGCAGGCAGGACTTGAACCGACATACACAGCGTCCGTATTACAATTATCGAGGAAGGCTATAACTATATAAGGACATAGCGCTGCGCATAGCGAAGAAACAGCGAGAATTGTGGAGAAGACATGGAAAATGATGTGTCCTTTGTGACTTTTCGTTGCGTACGCTGCGAAAACGATTCAAGATAGCCAAAAAGTATGTATGAAAGAGTGATTCCTTATATCAAAACTGCCGGGACGTCTCGTCTTTTGAGTTAATTGCAAGAACGACAACAGTCACGGGCAACAGTTTAAATCTATAAAGATGAAGAGGAGGTTTGCAAAAACAAATTTTGGTGCCCCAATTCACTACTCTACGCGGACGAAGTCGCTGACATACTAATTTACCAGTATATGGAGCTTTATGATTATAAAGCACTGGTAAAAGTTGTAACTAAAGCTAGCAAGTAACTTACAATTCAATCATATGTGTATTTTCAAGGGAAAATACGTTCTTTCACTCCTTAAAATCCAGTCATTAAATACTATAAGATATTATCGAGCTTACCTCTTAGGAGCTGTTTCATATTTCTCAAAGCGGGAAGCAAGGGTTGTAGCTATTTACTTCCTGTTTGGAGAAACTGTTCTTCATTTCCTATTTCCTATATGTTTCCGATGGCGCTCCCACGCCCTAACGAGTAACGAGTGTGGAAGTTATGAATGTGTAACTAGATGGCGCTAGTAATGATCCCCTTCAAGTAATACGTCAAATTTGACAGTAATCTGCTTTGACAGTGCGTATTGTAACAATAATTTCTCAAAGCGGATACGATGCTTCGTTTGCGTAACGCGTTACGGCATTCAGATGTTTAAGTTATCGCTTCTATTATTGTCATGCTTTTCTTTAATAATAAAAAACAAGCGTGTGGAATAAAATTAATTGTATCGGTCCTACAACATTATTTAATTTACCCAAGATTCGAATCTTAGTCCTCACGTAGTTGAAACAGGGCAACGCGTTTAACAATGTGGTCAAATAATTTATTGGCGTTGGCAATGGTAACATTAAAGACATTTTTCATAAGACATTATTGATATGATTCAAACGCAACGAGATTGTAAAATTTTAAAAGCCTTCTCAAATTAATATCCAATATTTAATTCAAGGGTTGGTATTTTTATTCTAATTCTGGGGTATCGATCTCAAATCAACTATTAACAGGTCACAAGTCAACAATGTAGTAAATCCATAGAACAATAATATAGGGTATGATTATGTACGTTTTTCCTAAAACAATATAGAACGAATCGAATTAGAACAAATACAGGAACACGATTATAAATAATACCTGAATGATAACAGAATCAAATAGTTATTTGCTTAATATGATTGGTTCTTCTGTTAATATATGATAATATATCGAAGCGTAACTTCGCCATATCGCTTATATTTATCGTTTATTGTATTTCTGATCACAGAATCTGTCAATTGATTTTTTTTAAATCTTACTAGATTATGTCGCTTCATAGAAGCTAAAATTTACAAACATTGATATTCTAAAACTATGATTACACTATTTATCTATTGGAATTATAATATAACTTTAGTAGCGTTCTAGCCTGACCCGAAATGTAAAGGCTAGTAATAATAATAATACATACACAAACAGACATAAGAACAAAAACACTTAGAATTATATATACAAAATTAAAACATGTTTGTGCAAAAGCGGTCTTATCGCCTATGGCGATTTCTACCAGGCAACCTTTGCATGTAGAAATAAAAAAAGAAAATTACAGTAAAGAAGTAAATTTCGGTAAGGTGTCGATGTAGGGAAGTATTAGGTCTTAATGCGATTATAAAGCCAGTGAGGCCAAGGTTAAATAGCCAAGGAAGTATGGCTTGAACCTGACGGCTAAGATACTGCTATACCACCCTCCACCAAAACGTGGAAACAGTGTGAAAAGCAATATATTTACTTAATAACTCCCTATATTAATTACGAATTTAGACCACATTAAATAACATGATAAAAAGGGGTAAGATCTATAATTTGTAAAAATGAGGTTACAAGAACAATTTTTTATGTCCAAAATAATTACGCGCACGAACTCGCTGACACACTAGCTGGATATCCAGACGAAGTCCAACATGTTTCAGAAAAAAAGATAAATTTGTTTGCAAAAATGTTGGACTGATCTAAACCACGACAGGTCGATCAAATGATCAACCGGGATTGATGTGATGGTTATTACATGAGCACTTCAATATTAGGTACAGTGTTTTAAACACTCTACTGTTTTAAACAGTAAACTTTGTTCCATGTCAACTTTTACAAAGTGTGCATGTCGTATGCAATTGTTGTTTTATTTAATCTACAGAATTGTAGGTTGATGCTTTGTATTGTTCTACCGACACAGTTAGCTTATTAAAAATGTACCGTCAACTGTAGTTCTTTGAAAGACAAATCGAGTTACTTCGAAAGACACTCTTCAATTCTTTCTGTGTTGTGACATTATTTATTATCTATCGCTTTTGTGGCTCAAATGTTAACTTTGAATTTTGGGATGCATTAAATTATTTCGATCAAGCAAAGCACAAAATCTATAACGTGTCCCAAAATAAAGAAATTAATTATTGTAATCGAAATCGTTAAACATCTATTTTCCTACCTTGGAAAGGGGGGAAATATATGTTAACTAGCTCGTTCGCTATTTTGGTCAATGTTAAAAGATAAACATATATTGTCGCGGACTCTATTTAGAAAAAGAATCATTTCTTTCATACATTATTATAAGGTCTTAAACTGTTTTCGCAACGCACGCAACGGTAGCCCTCAAAGATGAATAATGTACCTCTTATGCTTATTTCGTGAAAGAACACTACCGAACGCAATGGGTTCGAATCTTGCCTCTTTTATCACATGCATTCAATCACATTTTTAAGTCAACTTATTTAACGTTTGACAAATTCTATACAGTCTCCCCTGACCACGGCTGCTGCAAAGCATCCGAAACGCGGCCATTAAAAATCATTTTCAAATAAGTTTAACTAAGATATCGCGTTTTAAACCGTTAAAGTGTTTTATTTAAATGTGTACTACTCGCGTAAACTATAGACAGTATTTAAGTTTAACATATTTCACATGTTATTGTACATGATGTCGTTATGTAAATTAAAATCGATTAAAAGAAATTTACGACACGGGCAGGAATTGTACTGGCGTTCAAAGCGTTCCGTGCTGTTGCTCCAACCAATTGAGCTACCGTGTCGTACACATCGTCGAATTTTTGATGTCGATCTAATGGTAAAAGTTGATATGTTTAATCTCGTTTCGGCTTTAACCTGGGGATTTCCGAATATACAAAGCAAAAATAGGTCGATAGCGCAACTTGTTTAGATGTACTTCTGGGGTATGTCACCTCCCATCAAATTAATACCATGATTTTCTGCCCTCCTCCCTCCTCTTTCCCTATAGAAAATGTTGTTCATGTTTATGTAACGTTCTTGTTACAAAGTAACGCGATATTAAGAATCATTTACACGTGTCATGTAACGAACTCGCGATAATTTCAACAATAGCGTCGCCAACATCTGATTATTTTCAAACCTATAGTAGCTTCCTTGCTCTGTGACTCACTTCGACCGGGAGGTCGCCGCGGGTGGCCATAAGACACCACCATATCTTGAACTACCCACCCTCTCGAAGACACACTGCACTACAGCTATGAGGATGATTTCGTTGTACAACCACGGCTCTCACTAAACTGGTCGTTTAATCCCGTTCTTCGGCTATCATCGAAATCTTGGCAAGCTTTTTAGCGATACACAATCGGACGAAAATGGCCCGTAAGTTATATTTAGTAAGAACTATTTTTCCACGTGTCAAATGATGCTAGTAGGATTTGCTTGGATAATTACTGCATTTCGTCGGCTACTGTCATTCGTGAAATATGATAACCTGCCCTAATGGGTACTGCTTAGATATTTTATATCATTTTACTTGGAACTCTTGACTTCCAAACTCGTATAAATAATAGTTAATTCGATAAGCAATGAAAAACTTTTCTACTTAAGATTCAGTATTTCTTGTCTATGGTTAACACGAGAGTAGTTTATGCTACTGGTGCCTGATAAATAAAACACTTTTAACATATTAAATGAGAGAGCGAGATGCTGCAGAAATTTGACGTAGCTTGGTTAAAACAGTATCATCGATTTTTATGAATATATTTTTTAATTTATATGTGCTTTCAAGTAGACTTTGTTGTTAAGAATAAATTAACTACTTACCTACATCTAAGTCTGCTTAAGAGCACCCGTTACGACGGTGTCAAAAGTGAATTGGCTAATACATTAATTGGCGTTGATATTTTTAATTATAATTTGTGGTTCGAAGAGTAACCTTGGTTCCAAATGCAGTATATTTTATTATGTAATGTTATTATTATTCAAAATTGAAGCGCCTTGTTAATCTTAAACATCGTAGAAATCATACTAGCTGTGCTCGCGACTTTGTGCGCGTGGATGTTGGGCTTTATATATATAATTATTCCACTATAGCTGCACATTATAGCTGTTACCGACGGCGCGTGTCGTCTATGTCGTGGACAATTTCTTAGACCATTTAAAGAAGAATCATTCTTCCATACATAGATTTCGGTTCCTTGAATCATTTTCATAACGCACGTAACGGAAACATAATTAACCCCTTATTTTAAATACCCCATATATATGGGATTCGCTCCTATTCGCACTATGATTAAATAGCCTAAAACCTTCTAGATCTATCCAGCACAAAAGTAATTTTCCAGTAGTTCCTGAGATTACCGCGTTTATAATATTATTTGTATTTTCAGAACGCCTTAATTTCGAAGATAGCCAATTCTAATAAAGGCCAATCACAAATTTCGTCTTTAACCTAAAAAAACATTTCATACAAATTGGTTCTTACGGAACATAAAAGGCTCATAATACGCGTTGAAAAGCAATATGGCGGGTGAGTGTACAGTGACAGTTGACAGAGGATTTGGCGGGAAACGCCGAGGCGCTGTCAGCCGAAAAATTGTATTTTTTTAAACACAAATTCACATGTTATTAACCTAAAAATGGATTAAGTCTAAGGATTTATATTTTATAAAACTCTCCTTAGACTTAATCCATTTATAATATATTAATAATAATATATTTATCAAACCACGAATTCATTTCCTAATTCTAATCGAATGTAATCTAATGGTAATGTAACAGAATCGCGAGATGTCCTAGATTTGAATCTCGTGAAAAAGAGTTGCAATGTTACACAATCTATACTCACTATAAGCTGAAGTGTATGTGTTTGTTTGTACGCGCTAATCTCAAGAACTACTGGTTCGAACGAAAAATTTATAATGTTTTGGTTATTATATTTTTTAATGTAACTAATAAGAACCTTCCTTAGGTTAATTAGATTTTGGTCGAAGTATTTATATGGCAAAAAAACGTTCGCCAAATTAGATTGCCCATACTTGGTCGTGGATTCGGTTTTTGGCTCAAAGCTTGAATTTAGACTATGTCTAATTTCATTTTCACTTGCAGTAAAACTCTATATATAGTTACATATTAATATCGCCACCTGCGAGTGAAAATAATTTTCAGCTTGAACGTTTTCCCGCAGAGCAGAATATTACAAAGAAAAACGCGTATAAATCATTCACAGACCAGCGCATTGGTTCTCCCCTTATTCAAGGTTGCACTAACGTTTCGCTATGGGCTATGTTACTCATTGTTTGTTACATTACTGTTCCATACTCGATAGCAAAAATATATATTTTCCATGTAACCTTGTACAGAATCTGTGGCTCTAGCCTCATAAACTCTCTCATAGTTTTTGTATTGCCATAAATTTAATTAAACAACAGATTTGTATTAATAGTATACATTTTAAATCTTTAATATTTTTTACATGTGCCACGTCATGGCATTATATGAATCAAACATCGATTTTAGATTAAAACAATTTTAATACGTGGTCAGGACTTGAATCGGCACCCACATCAATCCGTCCTGTTGCTCTAACCAATTGAGCTATCGTATCCTACACGTCTTCGTCGAATTTTGTATTCAATCTATTAATACCAGCAGCGGTTGCCGATCGAAGTCCTGCTGGTATCGTATTTTTTTTTCAATCTAAATTTGATTTTTAGTTATTTTACACATATTATTGCTCATGATCAAAGTCAAAGTCAAAGTCTTAATTATATAAGTTATGTATGTCTACATGAAAACGTTGCCTGGAAGTAATCGCCATAGGCGATAAGGCCGTCTTTGCACAAACATCTTTTTTTGTAAATATAATTTTAAATGTCTATGTTTGTGCAATAAAAATATTATTATTATAAAAAAAAACGTGTCATTTTTTTCTCTTCTGATTTTTTGTTTGGCTTTCATGTAACACATGTTGTTTAATTCTATGGCAATCAAAATAGTTAGTAAATATCATTTTAAAGTCTTTAAGTGTTACCTAGTTGCCTAAAACAGATTTTTCATTTGATATTAGTGACTACTTACTTTTTTAATTTCATGCATATGATTGCTTTCGGATTTTTAAATTAACAAGACACACATAATGAGGCTACTTGAGGCAGAGTGGCGTAATAACAAAAAACATGATTTTCAATAAGGAGGAAAATAAAAATGCGCAATTAACTTAGGCGACAATGAATTTGTACGATTATTTGTGTAAGAATTATGTTAATAATTTTCGACCACTGCGCTCTTGTAAATTAACATTTTCACATCGCAGTTAGGCTACTCTGGCTCTAGGCTCATATATAAGACATAAGGCACTATAAAATTAACACTTGGATAGAGCGAGTGGAAGCAAGCATAATAATAATATTTAGTCAATATGGCAATACAGCGGTTAGAGCAAGCTGTCAATATTTGACGAGAACAAACAGGGAACATGCTTCAAAGGAGATTGTATACGTACCTAGCAATTTGAATATTCTTAGTTGTTTAGTAGATTTACCTGGTGTACATAGAGGGCTGGACTATTTAGACATAGACAAGCTTTAAGCTAGAAGCAGCTCGATGTAAAGCCATCTTAGCGTGCTTCAAGATTTCCAAATTCACAGTCAACAAAAGCAATAGTAAATTTAAAAAAGCTATTAAGTTTGAGAAAAATGCGGCGCGGGCAGGACTTGAACCGGCATCGACAGCATTCCTCGCTGTTGCTCTAACCAATTGAGCTACCGTGTCGGTGTTTGAGCCTGTTCAAGTCCTTTTTTTTTAATAAATTGTGTAAGGCTTTCACGGCCGTTCGGTGACGTGAGCGAGAAGAGGTTCCTATTTTTTTTAATCTGAAAAGTTTTTATTTGATATAATCCCATCATGTTCAATACATGTGAATAATATCGAAACTATCTCTATATAATATCAATCTACTGACATTTACGTAAAAACAAATACTGAAGTAATATGTATTATTTGTATAAGTGGACATTTTTATGCCTGTATTTGCTTGCCTTGAAGGGACGACTTTGAATCCGTGATAACCATAGGATAGACTTGGGTACAGTTAATAATATAATACTTTGACAGGGTCGTTAGTGATTAGCGATGTATATCGCTATATGATGTGGATTCAACAAGTTTCTAATGAATTTATAAATTAAACACTGTCTATAGTTTACGCGAGTAGTACACATTTAAATAAAACACTTTAACGGTTTAAAACGCGATATATTAGTTAGCCGTGACCACGGCTGCTGCAAAGCATCCGAAACGTCGGGCCGAAGTTAAAAATCATTTCCAAATAAGTTTAATATCGCGTTTTAAACCGTTAAAGTGTTTTATTTAAATGAATTTATAAATTTTCTGGAACATGTTGGACTTAATTTGGAAATCTGGCAACGATGGTAGGAATATCAAAATTCCGTCCGGGTCACGAACCACAAAATGAAAAAGCCGTGAAGTTTAATCGTGTTTCGATTTTAGTCAGTTTCCGAACATCCAAAGCTAAAATAATCGACAGCGCGTTTTGTTTAGATGTTACATGAATAGGCTATTACCTTATTTACCTACCATCGAGTGAACCGCACGTGACTCTGTCCTTCTCTATCATAAAAAAATATCAAAATATCTCGTTTATAATTTTAGTGTTTTACGTAGGCAGTATGCCTATTCCCGTCATGTTTGGAAGGAGAAGGCAATGTCCCTTACAAAGGTATATTTCACCGAATACAGATAAAAAATATTTCACGCGTGTATTTCACGAATGTCCAAACTCCAATACAAGATATCAGCGGAGCGAAAAAAACCTCTCACAATGGAGCGTGGCAAATAAAAATAATAAATGCGCAATTCTTTAGGCAGGGCTGTAAAAATGTCGGTCGCAGTTGTGCCCTTGAGTTCCGACCTGGAGTTCGAAACCCCTGGCGGGAAGCGATTGATGGCGTGTCAGGGGTACGGAATTGTTTTAATGATGTTTTGGCCTATTTCGACAGTGTCTAGGGAAATTTTAATACTTGGTTAGTGGTTGTATTAAAAAGTGGTCATTTATTAAAGTTGGGAGCTTAATTCTACGATTCATAACATTTTTTACACGTGTTAATCCATTTACATTAATTCTATTAATATGTGAAGGTTATAATGTGCTATCGTTCTGGCCTTTCTTGTATGTAACTAAAGTCTTCTTTTTTGCTTATGATAGAGGAGGACAGACAACTGGATGTGGTGTCGACTTATTTTGACTTTGG
The DNA here is from genome assembly GCA_963661955.1 of Leptosia nina. Classification (NCBI taxonomy): domain Eukaryota; kingdom Metazoa; phylum Arthropoda; class Insecta; order Lepidoptera; family Pieridae; genus Leptosia; species Leptosia nina. The sequence continues at coordinate 5,577,526 of CAVLEF010000008.1, forward strand.
ATATTCGGAAATCCACAGACTGAAACCGAAACGTGATTAAACTTCGTCTTTTTCATTTGTTCGGTTCGTGACTCGGACGCAATTTCGATATTCCAACCACCCATTAATATCCAGATTGCTAGAGGAAGTCCAGTATGTTTCAGAAAAATTATAAATTGATTAGAAATATTTTGGTCCCTATGGGGATCAAACCCGAGACTTGTTGATACATTAGAATAGACCAAGTCCATCGGAATCAAATTTATTTAGTGTCTAACCATTAATTTTACTTAGATAAATTACAACGGTATTTCAGTTAGTGGACTGGACAAATCCCAGTATAAAAAATACTTAATACGAAAGAAGAAGGCTTTTACCCTTCAAGATGTCCCGGATATATTTAAGTAATAATTACTAGAGATGCAACGGATATACGGTTACTATCCGGTATCCGGCCTACCCGGCCATTATTTTACTATCCGGCCGAATACCGAATAGTTGCGCACTATCCGGCCGGATACCGAATAGTGATTCGGTTTGGCATTTAATAATTATTAATTTGTTGTTGTTGTCTTGTAAGTAGAAAATAACAAATTATCAATATTCGTATTTTAGTTTTAACGTGCCACTTAAACTTATCAAAAAGCCTAATTTGAAATAGTTAAGAAATCCTATGATCAGCATAAGGTATCCATTAAACCAATCGTAGCGTATTGTGTGTTAATTTTTAATCGAATAAAATAAATGTTACCAGATAAATGAAAGGCGAGAACAATACGTAACAGGTTGAAGCATGCACGACGCGCCCGTCGCCAAAAATAAAATGTACATAAGTATCGTTTGGCCGGCCTCATCACCGGCCGAATATCCGGTATCCGGCCAAATCACTACCCGTTCCATCACTAATAATTACTTACATTAATAGGTGGCAAACATAAAATACTAAAATGTTTATGGTAATTCCCACCAAGATATATTTAAAGCTGATATTTTATTGTTAAAAATTGAATTTTCTAACATTACCGTATTTTCGTCAAGTTATGTAAGTAAAATTTTATTTAAATAAAATATTCGTTATATTATAAATGAACGTGGGGTCATAGTTCACAATAAGCTACCTAATTTCTTGCTTTAAACAGTTAAATGTATATTCGTGAAAGCTACAGACTAAACTTACTAATAGTAGATCGATTTCCACGTTCATCTTAAAATTGCTTTTAGACAATGTATCTTGAAATACGGTTAACGAAATCTTTGGCAGTTTCTAGATGGATGGCAATCCTTTGAATGGAGAAGACCCTCGGGTTCTTTACTGATTGATCAGTTGTTTATTTATCAGTTCAGCTAAAGATATATTTACGTGTAATGCGAATAAATTGAGTAAAGGCCGATTTCGTAATATAAACAGATATATTATTTCATTTATTATTCATAATAACCAAGTGTCTAATAGTGTGATTCCTATTTATTTGGTAAAATTGTATGTAGTTTCATAAAGTTAGTTTCTACAAGGTTGAGCCGTGGTCACAGGGAGACTGCTGCTGCAAAGCATCCGAAACGTCGGGCCGAAGTTAAAAATCATTTTCAGATAAGTTTAACTAATATATCGCGTTTTAAACCGTTAAAGTGTTTTATTTAAACGTGTACTACTCGCGTAAACTATAGACAGTAGTCATAAAGTTTATTTGTATGTGTGAAAAAGAAAAGTAGTATGTACAGTGAAACAGGTACGGATTTGAAGTCTGTTTTTCAGTTACAACCTTCTGTGGAATTCGCAATTACAAGCTGTCAAACGCAAACGATTACGTCACGGTCTTCAATAGAGCCTTTGTTTCTAAGTTAACACTTAACATATATTTTGCACTGACAGTCGTGTTATTGCTTTACTAGACCTATAGACGTTCTGTCAGTGCATTAGGCTTCTACCTATTTTTGGACTGTGGCATAGAATGATAAAAGGAACAGTAGACCATTTCTGTAGCCTTACACAGCTCGATTGTCCCAGGTTCAACTTCTAGGGAAATAGATATTGTTAATGTTTGACAAGACAAGGTGTGATCTAGTTGCGGTGAAAGTTTGCAAAAATACATACCAGAGAAAAAATAATACAAATACGAGCGTCTTTTATTTAAACACAAAAAATGTTTCATAAAAACAAAAAGACAACTTATATTTATATTAATAGGACCAACACGCATGATGAAATTAACAATCGCTGACCTTTATTTAATTAAATTATTAACATTAGATACAAGAGAGATATAAAATCTCTAACTACACAACAACATTCTATATTAACAATGTCTTACAGACCATAGATCTAAAAATGTGTATTTGCTTGTCGTTAGATAAAAGTCGTGATATACACAGCTTGGTATTTCTATGAGTATATATTGGTCCTCGTTAAATAAAACACTTTTAACAGCTTAAAACTCGACAGAATTAAGAAACGGTTTCCTACCTTTCATGTTGGACATCCCTCAACTAAGCAAAGACTGACAGTGTAGCAACACTGCAAAATATACGTAATTTTGTTTCACATTTTGAACCATTTGGTAATTTGCAACTTTATATCATTATTTGAATACAAGACTTAATAAGAGAGGAACCCCCCGTGAATAAATTTACAATTTCAAGTCAAGCCTACCCGCTTTTAGTATATTTTATACTACTCTATGGAAGGTAGCTACAAGAAGTAATAAATCAGTTGTAACTGCACCTTGCTTGTAATTGGTCACAACATGGTGTGAAGTGTGATTTTAATGCGTTTATACTTAAAATGTGAGTTAATTCAGTTTAGTAAATTGTTAGAAACGTAAAGTGAGTAATCAGTAATCGTCTTAAATCGAAAAGTTAAGTTGCAAACAAGCGTGTGCTAAAATGGAAGACGCGCGGTCTCCAAGCGCATTACGTTTGGCGGAAGCCTGTCCCGTGAGTCGGGTCGACGCCTGGAATCCCTGGAAGCAGCAGTCCGTCAATGTCCGTTCCAGCCAGCGCACGATGCTTAGAATACAAGGTTATGATTTAATTGTTAAATATGTATATTCCTGATACGTTGTCTCGCGCGCCTCTTACCGATCTGTATAGCGGAATCCTTACTAACATTTTATATCAAGTGAAAATAGTCAACAATATGTTTTAAAAAAAGCAAGGTAAATAACAAAACCCTCTTATTGGAATTGCCGATATATGATTTTAAATGAATATTTTCTTTTTCTTTTTAAACTTAAACACATTACTTTAATTATTAAGTCAAACCTTAACAACATTTTAGCATTGTATAAACTTATTATAGTTTTAGTGTTACTCTTATTATTGTTGTGAATCTCCATCTTCAAGGTTGCCTGGAAGAAATCCCTTTTTAGCGATAAGACCGCCGTTTCTCGCTACATATTTTTTGAAATTCATCAAATTGATTCTTATTTTTGTAAACGTGTTTTATTTAAACAGTTCTAGACGTAAAACTTTGAAGTGGGGTGGATTCCCATAAAGTATCCCCACATTACGCATTCAAGGCCCAAACAGCCTAGGTGCTAGGTTACCCGGCCAACATAATACTAATAAATCTATCTTGACTTTGACAAATGAATGTGTTTCTAGGACTGGAGTTGAGACGTTCAAGGGAGAGGCGACAGCGATTTTGAGTTAAGTCTTTTTTAATTAGCGTGTATATTTATTATTATGTTTGAATACTGTTTGGATGTGATGGTAGCAACGTATGGGTAGTAATCAACGGACGCGGGTTCGATCCCCACCACGTCCAACATGTTTATTAATTTATAATTGCATTTCAGGTTTTAGCTGCTACAACCAAACAAACCACCAACATTAAATTTTAGAAAGCCAATTAACATCACTTAATTTTAGTACACATATAAAATTTATGGTAAAAAGTATTCTTGGCCTAAATAAATTCAAAAAAAGTTTTTCCTACATGAGCACTCTATGCCGAATTCCAATTTTAAATTGTCTTTTAATAATAATAGTAATATTCATTAATCGAATAATGATTTTGTTATCTGTGTTCACTACTCTAATACTAACTCACTTATTTCAAGTGAGTTAGTATTACAGTTGGCTTAATATGTATTTCAAGAAAAATTAAAACTCTCCGCGCTTCTGCCTTGCGCGTATCTCTGTGATAACGATCACAATAAAAAACGCGTGTTTATCTCGCTCCTGAATTTAAAAAGGTCCGTCTAATTACCGTTAATCTTTGTTATACTCGAAAAGCTGAAAACAATTATTTCAGCTTTGCTTTTTACAAGGGTCAGTATTTTGTGTTTTACTGTATAAATAAACATTTAATATTTATACAATTAGCTGATTTTAATGTATGAAATAACAATTTTCGGTCACTGTGCTCTTGTAAATTAACATTTTAATACAAAAAAAATATAAATAAATCAAGTCGTAAAATGGCAGTTACTCTGCCTCCATGTATATTTTATATAGGTATTTAACAAGCCTTTAGCCATGTTATTCGATGAAAATTCACTTGGGAAGACTAAGTAGGGTTGGAAAATAATAAATTGTTGGTTTATTTATAGAAGTGGACAGACAAGCATATGCCACGGCCATATAACATCTCACCAAGATACACCTATTTGTTGACCTATTTTGGTTTTATTCGAAATCCACAGACTTAAACCGAAGAACGATTACACTTAAAGGCATTTTCAGCTATGAACGGCGGTTCTTAACCTGGATAGATTTTCAATATTCTTCCCATCCATTTAAAATCCAGATGAAGTCTAACGTGTTTCAGAAAAATTATAAATTGATTAGAAACGTATTGGTTCCAGTAGAGATCGAAGCTTAGGCCTCTTGATGTTTAGGCGTACATCACCACTTTTGATGATGGTGATGATGATAATTTATATAGACATCGATAAAACCTTGATTCTACTTTAAATATATCCTATTTTATCAAAACGATAAATATGTTAATTTCTTACAAAAAAATGCTAAGTCTAAGAAAATCGTTTATCCAAATGGCCCTTTCAGGGTTTTTCGACCGCGCCCCTAACAACTTTGGGAGAAATATGATCTAGCTTTATTAGTGCTTTAGTTATAAACCTCTAACAAGTTTTAGATAGGCTCCACAGATAGGCTGTGGTTAGAGCTTTTTGGTTTTTGGTATTAATCCAAAAGTCCAGTGCTTCTTTACGTATATTTTTAGTATATCAACTTAATATATATTTGACGGGCACCAATAGTTTCACTGTATAGCTTAAATTTAACGTGTCGTGGGTTCAATTTCCACCTGGTCCAATTATTTCTAATCTATTTCTATATCTCTTGGAAATCTGGATATTAAATGGGGGGTGGTTATGTCGAAAATTTCAACCATTGATAAAAAAAAGCCGTTAGGTTTAATTTGCTTTACGGTTTTAGTTTGGATTTTCGAATGTCCAAAATTAATAATAGGACGAGATATATATATAATAACAAAATAAAGTTATTCCTACTTCATGCGAACCCTGAAAGCAGTTTGTTCAGAATAAGTAGCAAAATCCATTCCAATAGTTTTTATACCACGTAATATTGTTTTTTCAAAATTATATGAAATTTTTGAAATCCAGGACTCTGTTCGAATTCAGGGAAGCTAGGGCGGATATAGGATATAGGAATGCTAGTAGTTTCAGTGAAAATGGTAGCAAAGATTTTTCACAATATTTACAGGAAATTATACCAATTAATGTCCATCACAAACATCAGTTTATATTTGCTTTTACAATAATCTACTGATGTTAAGAGAACCAAAATAATACATATATAAAATTATATATGTATACATACGTGAAATAGGACATTAACTCATGCGACCAGAAATAACGGTTTTCATAAATACACCATAAACAAAAAACCATAAACTACCGCAAACGCCGTTAAAATTCCACCATTTATTGTTATAATAAAATTTCGTATCGCCTATTGTAGAGCCCGATATAATCCAATTTTATGTTAGAGTACGATTTTCCGAGCGGAAAAGTTAGAGAAAATTACCTCGTTTGGCATTATTTCCAAGTATTAGTTCACTAGAAACATTATAATTAGAGCTGAGAGCTTATTTTAATTCAATACTTATTTCAATTTAAAAAATCTATAACACGGGCAGGATTCAAACTCACGAACTAGCTGTCAATCCATGTAGGTTACAATTGAATTACAGTGCTTATTCCGTATTCTGTAACATAATACTGCACCTCTCGCGCAATTTGATTTAAACCTTAACACGTTTATAATAAAAGTTCAAAATCGCAGGCTTTAAACAAAAGGAAGTAAAATAATTATAAGTTTCACATTTAATTGTACAAATTTATATAAATACGATATTGGTTGTTGGTTCACATCTCGCCTAGGTAATAAGAATTTTAAGCTAAAATAACCTTCAATTACGTATTGTCTTTAGTTGTAAATAAAACACGTTTAATGGTATAAGCGCGAATAATATTTGTTAAGTTTGACTACTATGGCGCTAACATAGCAAATTTGACTTTGACAATAGGAACATCCATCATCGGTACCCCCGTGACCACGGCTGCAAAGTATCCGAAAATTAGATCGTAGTGATGATGAATAAAAAACAAGTTAAGAACTATTTAAATAAAACACTTTAACGGTTTAAAACGCGATATATCAGTTGAACTTGTTTGAAAATGATTTCTAACTTCGGCCCGACGTTTCGGATGCATTTTCAAATAAGTTTAACTAAAATACCGCGTTTTAAACCGTTAAAGTGTTTTATTTAAATGTGTACTACTCGCGTAGAGACAGTATTTAAGTCGTTTCGTCTATGTACCAAAACCCTTTAAGTTCGAAACACGTAACAAATCGAAACAGTTTTATCAATTAACTGAAGTTTCCGCTCTCTAGTTGGTATTTACTCATTATCCGGCTTATACGGAACTAAATAAATACCCTTTTTACAACTAAAGGTCCAATTGGTTAAAACTTTTAACTCGTTAATCACAAAATACAAAGTGTATTTTAAAACGAAATGAACTGTGCAAATTCTTCTTTGTTTGTAGTTTTCATTATTACTACTAGCTGTGCCCGCGACTTCGTTCGCGTGGAATGGTGACTTGGGGTAGAATTTTTTTATTATTTAGGCTGTTGTTAATTTATTTAATTGCGCATTTATTGCAGCCAATTTATGTTGTAAGTGCTACTTTGCCGCAACACTCTCACCTCACATCAATTCTATTCTAACTTCCTCTCTCACTCCCACTCCCACTCCCACTCCTATTCCCTAAAAGCCAAAGAAGAAAGTTTCATTGTTCTAGCTGCAAAAACCACGAATTTCGATACAAACTTTTACTCCCCCTTTTAACCCCTTTTCGCAATAAAAAGTAGCCTATGATCTTTCTGAGCCTAGACGATGGTGTAGACCCTGAAATTTGGTACCAAATTTCATTCAAATCCGCTCAGTAGTTTTGGCGTGAAAGAGTAACAGACAGACAGAGTTACTTTCGCATTTATAAAATTAGTAAGGATTGTTTTCTGAGCTTCATTATATAATCAAATAGAAATTGAAAAAGATGGAAGCTAATCTGGTTATGCCTTTACAATTTTTTTTTTACAAATAATTGTAATTAGCAACATATGTACCTAGTATTAAAGATTAAATTTAGAATTGAATAGTAGAGTAGAATAGGAAGAAGAGAATAGATTTATAAAAATTGACGTGAAATGTAAATGTACGAGGTCTAATGGTAGCATGGTCTAATGGGCTATCGAAATAACTCCCGTGTCACTAACCACCGTCCACAGAAGAAAAAACCGAGTTTACTAGGTGGTGGATTTTCGAATGTCCAATGTCAAAATAGGCCGATAGCGCATCTTGTTTAGATAAATGGCTAAGACAATTCACCACCATGCCCAATGCTTGTCTGTCCCCCTCTATCATAATTAACCATCTTACTTACATTACCACGTTACTTACTTACATCTTAGAAGATATCCTTGTTTTTATATAACAATGTTAAATGTAGAATAGATATATTATTAAATAAAAGCAAATATAATAATCTTATAACATTTTAGTAAAGATAAAACAAGGATTTTTGGCAAAAGTAATTTCGTAATTGATTAGAAGAACAACTCATTATACAAAATAAACACATAATGCTTATATTATATTTAAATTAATGTTATCTTAAAGTAAGCTACCATTTTTCAAAGTAAGTACGCTAACAATCTTTCTTTGTCTCAGTTATCTGGCGTGCTTGGAAATAGGGATGTGCCGTCCTGTTAAATGACCTATCGATACGGATCATGAATAAATAAGACATCAATCATGTATTTTATTTTTACGCGGGCCGTTTATTAGGTAGCGTTAAGATTATGTTACTAACTTTAGTTTTTATAGTACTAGATTAAAATTGCTTGATTGGTTGTAACGTTTTTGATCATAAAGTGCTCCTTTTAGAGTACTAACTTTGCATCTATCAAAGTCTTCTAACGAAGTATTGCTTGTAATAGTTTGGTAGAAAACTTAGATAATATTATATATTGATAGGGTTATAAACACAAGCATCTACATATCTATGAAGTCAATTATATTGTACTTACTAATAAGTTTCAATATTTCAATATTTTTATTCTACTTCTTTACACACTACACGTTGTATTATTTTTAACATTTCTTTTTGTATTTGTATTTTATACTTTCAAATTTTATCTTCCCTCCCATCTCAATGACGTAGGGCATCACCGAAAGTTGTCGCTGGCCTCACTACTAAGTTAGGTATAACAAAACCTGAAAGTGTCCCTTCACGTACATCATATAATATAAATTATTTATTCATTCAAAGATATATCTAAAGATCAGAACCACACATCACTTTACTATATAGTATTAGTACATATGCTTATGTTATCCGATAAAAGATGTATACAGAATTATTTTATAGATATAAAAATATCAAATGAAAAATAAAAAAGTGTTTTTTCTAACTGTGTATTTCGAATAATGCCTTCGATTTGATTCGATAATTAAAACGAAAATATTTCATTAGAATAATATTTATCGATACACATAGAATGATTAGCACAACCCTATTTTAAAGTAAGCTAGCAATGTCACACCATCGCCAGCGGGATAACTTGGATTAAACCCTTTTTACCTATTCTTCCCAAGTTAATAAAGAAAATAATATGTCCTTAAGATATAATGGGCGGGCATAAAACAGTAATTACTTAGTTTCAATATATATCATAAACGAGTGGCGAATAACCAACGGCTCTAGAGCTCGATCCTCACCGGGTTTCAAAAGTTTTCAATTTATAATTTCTCTGAAACATGTTGGACTTCGTCTGGACATCTGGACATCAAATGGGTGGTAGGAATATAGAAATTCCGTCCGGGTCAGGAAACACCGTCCACAAATGAAGAAGCCGTGAAGCTTAATCGCGTTTTTGTTTTAGTCTGTGGATTTCCGATTATCCAAAGCCAAAATAGGTCAGCACATCTTGCTGATACGGCTGGAGCATTTCATCTACCATCAAGCGAACCTCATACTTGTATGTTTTCTATGATAAAACAACTAAACAACATACTGTCTATAGTTTACGCGAGTAGTACACATTTGAATAAAACACTTTAACGGTTTAAAACGCGATATATTAGTTAGTTAGACGTCTCCCCGGGACCACGGCTGCTGCAAACTCCACCGGGGAGTAAAATTTTCAAATAAGTTTAAATTGAAAACATTAATATTTTTCACCATGTTATTGCTGAATCTAGCAAAGCATCCAAACGTCGGGCTGAAGTTAAAAATTTTTTCATTTTTTTAATTTATAAGTTTAAATTATAGTGTTTTATTTAAGTAACAACATACATATTTTTACACAGTATAATTTAACTGCCTCATCTATTGATAAAGCTATAATGAATCCGTACATCCGTCATTTGGTAGTGAGGTCGTGGCCTGCATTAGAGAATAAGTGTATTTAATAGGTCACTGGTTTTATTACACCATTACTACTAACTATTTGGGTTTGTATACGTTTGAAGCCAGGTGGTTTGATAAAAATAATACTAACGTAATAAATATAAACTACCAAGTTAAACGAACATCTTGCAATACGATAGTTGTGAAAGCGGTCAAGTGCGAGTCGTTTTGCATTGAGGTGAATAAATTGGATATTACACCCAAGTTTACGCGAGTAAAACACATAATAGAACAATTTTAACGGTTTAAAACGCGAAATGTATAAGTTAATTTAGGCTTACTATTTTGTAACTACGGCCCGACGTTGCGGGTGCTTTGCAGCAGTCGTGGTCTAGCCACGACACCCCCGTGACCACGACTAAGCTCGTTAAAAGTGTTTATTTAAAAATTGGGTACTTCACAACTTTGTGTTGGTTAGAACATTTATCGAGGAAGGCTATAAGCAAATAAAATATACTGTGACTTATGGGAGCAAAAGTTCAGCGGGAAATGTGAAAAAAAAACAGGGAAAATTTTTCATCTTTGTGGGTTTCCGATGTGCACGCGGCGAAAACGGTTCAAGATGCCGAAAAAATATGTATTGAAGAATGATTTCTCTTTAAATGATCTAAAAAAATGTCCGCGACACTATATGTCTATCTTTTAAGATTAACGTGCAAGAAAGACGGGACGCGACCGATGTCGTGGGCAGCTTAAATTTACAAAGTTGTAGAGCTTTGCAAAAACAAATTTGGGTGCCCAAAATAACTATTCTACGCGGACGAAGTCGCTGACTCAGCTAGTCAAGTACTGTTACTTACCAGTCGTTAGTTGCAGAGTATTGGTTCTTACCTTACGTTCGAGTGTTCGGTTCCTGTACCAAGAACTCCTTGTATGCATCCTGATGCGAGCTATCATTTGACCCGAACCCACATGCGCAAAAAATGTTGGTTCGACTTCTGCCTGTGTAATATTATTCAATTTCAAATAGAATTCGATCGTGACGTAATATAAACATTATTCCTCATTTAAATAAAACAGTTTAAAACGCAATATATTAGTTATGCGTTTTAAACCGTTAAAGTGTTTTCTTTAAATGTGTACTACTCGCGTAAACTATGGACAGTATTATTCCTCATTATAAAGAATATATACATCGTCGCCTTGAAAAAAATCAAATATTTTCTGCAAACTTCAACCATTGGATATTGTTCACTTTTCGCCCTGACCTCTTTTATGACAATGGCCCTTGAGGCAAGAGGGACTTTGACCCTTCGTAACTGCTTGGTAAGATAATATCTTATAAATGTAATGCTAGAAATATTATAAAGAAAGGGTCTTAAAATAATGTAGGTACCTAATTATACGAAAACTTTTTAGTTTTAATAATCCCGAAGAAATTCTAGCTTTGTGTTATAAATCCCTTACTTATTAGGTTTGAATTCTAATATACATTCCTGTGTGGTCAATAATCAACGGTACGTGGATTCAATTGCCACCAGGTCCAATATGTTTTTGAACATCAAATTAGAATTTAAAAAAAAACACTTTAACAGTTTAAAACGCGAAATATATTATTTAAACTTATTAGAAAATAACATTTCGGAGCTAAACTAATGTATTTCGCGTTTTAAACCGTTAAAGTGTTTTTTTTATTGTGTAAACTACAGACAGTATTTTAATCAACTTAGAATATTTGTAAAACACGTTACACGAAGAAATTAAATATGGAAATTCCCAGATAAAAAAAGCCGTGAATTTTATTGCGTTTTGATTTCAGTTTGTGGATTTCCAAGCCAAAAAAGGTCGGAAGCACAACTTCTAAAGGTTACCCTATGCGTGTCTGTCCTGTTCTATCACAAAACAAGTCGGAAAATATAATTATTATAAAACATATTCTTCCAACCCCCTCCTATATGTTGTTAGAACATATCTAGAAACATAATAAATCTTGCTCTAAGTAAATAACTTAACAAGTAGTGAACTAGTGCATTCTGTTACAAGTACAAGGTCTGTACTTTTTTCCGCAGTCTAAATTATTCACCTTTTGTTCACCTTAACTTAAATATTTATTTTATATATATACATGATAAGTTTTATTTTTTTACACTCGCCTCACTCACATTTTTAAAAACTAACAGAACTTCGGCCAGGGGAGCAGACGGAAAGACAACGGATCCCCTTCGTACAGCTGAGTTTGCATCCCGACCTGCCACAAAATTTTAGATAAGGAATTTTCTTTTTTCTTTCTTTCTAGAAAGCCGAGGGATGTACGATTTGTATAGTGGTAATAGGTACAAACAAAATATATATTTCACTGCAACAATACATTAAACATGCTGAATTTATAACCTCTTCCGTTCAGACCGGGATAAAAACACCAACGCTCCCAGTTCCTGTACGTTCCACGGGAAATTTAAAAATGGAAACATTTATGAGTATTTTTGAAAAGTCAGGATAGAAAATTGGATTGTTTAGAAGATTTACATTCGCAATGTGTCGGGGAAAATCGTCGAATCATTGCGCGTACATAAATAACGCTGTGCTCGTCTTGTTTTAGTGGTATTAGCTTCAGATTACGTTTCATGCTACTAACAACTACTTTGCATAAATCACAATGTATGGATAGACAATTGTTAAAACATAATTTTTTTGAGCTTCTGCATGTAGACATTGACAAAATAATGAGAAAGTGAAAATTGTGTGAAAGTGAAAATATTTTTATATTCGGACCGACGTTTCGGATGCTTTTCAGCAGCCGTGGTCACGGGGGGACACGGGGGGATTAATTTAACTAATATATATCGCGTTTTAAACCGTTATGTTTTATTACTATAAATATATCTAAATTGTTTTAATGTTAAAAGTAGTGTCATTTTGAGTGTATTTTTGAAGAATTATTTATTTAATAGTAATAGTAATGATTAGTTTAAATTTAATATATTGTTTTTAATATTAACAAACAACTAATTATAAACACATAGTATATATAAGGATTATTTGAATAAACGAAAATAGAACATAAAATTGATCATCTCATTTTACACGCCTCATACAATCCAATTTTCGACTGGGGTTGCCAGTGCTCGGTAATTTAATAAAAAAAAAATAAACACGAGCAGACAGCTCCTAACACAATGAGTCAACCGTTGAAAATTTAATTCACTTCAAAGTTGCCAGCCTAATTCGTTTACCCATTCGGGAAATTAAATAGATGGGTAATTTGGCAACCCCATTAGTGGGGACTGGAGACCTAGGGCAAACTAGGGTCCGATTTATGGGGACATCGTTATAATTGATATGTTAGTTGGAAATTATATTTGGTATCAATTTTATGGGTTTCCTTTGATGTCTAAGGTGGACGTCTTAAGTAAATTGGGGTCTACTAATATTGTATTTTCTCATTTCATATATGACGTGAAAAGCAGAGACTTTTCTATGTTTGTTTTATTAATATTATAAATTTTACCTTTTGTTACGTTAATTATGTCATTTTATGAAAAAAATAAGCCTAAAAACAAATTCTTCGAGCAATCGAGGAGTTAACATCTCCTGATGATGCCGTCCACACGTGATGGCGATACGTCGAGGACCTCTTCTCGCTCACATCGTCCGAACAGCCCGAAAGATATGCTGAAGGATGGCCGTGAAAGCCTTACACAATTTATTAAATTATTTATAGCTCAAGTATTGTCTGATATTTACGCGAGTACACATTTAAATAAATACTATGAACAGCTTAAAACGCCGAACGTAGTATCTTACCGAGGGACTGTCCCCTTGTCACCATGGCTTTTGCAAAGTACCCGAAACGTTGGTCTGCAGTTAGAATAAATTACATTTCTCGTTTAAAACCGTTAAAAGTGTTTTATTTAAATGTGTAATTTTTATTGTTGATTTTGGGCTGTAGTAAAAATAATTTGGAAATAAGTTGACTAATATATTACTAATTTAAACTGTTGAAATTGCTTTATCATAATTCTTTTTAAAATATCGATCATGAATAAAAGAGGTCGCTTGTATGCCTCAATTGTCTAATGTATTACGTTTAAATCTCAAGCTTGAAAAATGCGAAATCGGAATTTAAAAAAAAACCTATCGAATATGTCTATATATCATCATCTGATAAGAAAACCGTTGTTCCTATAACTACGACTACGTGTCGGGATCAAAATATTAAATTTTAAATAAATTTCGTAACACTGTCGTCGCTTAACAAAATGGCGCGTACTCATCGGCTAAGTACAATCAACACAAGATTCATAAATAACACAGCGGGAGACGATCACCCTAATGTGATTCAATTTATACGCATTTTAAATACATTACTCGCAAATAAAGTTTTTTGCACGTTTCGAATTCATTTAGAGCGTTAATGGAGACGAATCGTGCTTGGCGGAATGCCAATCCGTTCATAGATTAACGTTCGAGTTAATAACTCGATTCGAACTCGAACCTAATTCGTTTAATGTTTCATGAGTTCACTTTTGTACACAATTTAAAAAACACTTTTAACGGTTGAAAATAAGAAATGTATAAGTCAGTTTTCCCAAATGCCAACTACAACGAAACGTAACGTCTGTATACATTAAATTATATCACTTTTAACGGTTTAAAATGCGAATTGTAGAAGCAAATACAAACGACGACGAAAAATAACTCTTGTATACATTAAAATAAAACATTTTTAACGGACTATTAGTCATTTCTGCAACCCAACCAACCAATCAACAAGTTTTGACAAATATCAACAACGATGGAACAGATGCATAGATAGTATAGCAGTTTTCTTTGACAGTACAGAGTACATTCCCTCCATCTTCAGGCTACCCGTGACCACAGCTGTTTGGAAAGCGTCAAAAATGTCGGGCTATATTTAAAAGAATTTGTAAAATTAGTATGATTAATACATTTCGCGTTTTAAACAGTCTTAAACGTTTACTACTCGCGTAATTTTAGCGTACTCATAGTCGATGCTGTAAATATTTTAATTATTCTTTTATTAAGTCTGCCATTAAGCGTCCATTTCAACTTATAAAATATGAGATAGAAAAAATATAACATTGGCGAGACAAGAAGCCACGACCATTGTCTGTTACAACTATATCAATTCTATTGTTTTGATTTTATTTATACTGTTGTAGTGAGAATTTAAATCTTTTTTGCCCTTATTCGAGTTTCAAATGCGAAGCATCGAGTCGTGAACTCGTACTATGCTTTCCAATTCTCTTGTTGGAGTGCAGAAATTATTTTATGTGGCTCCTCTCATCCACTGGATTGAGTTCTGTAAGCGAACGATTAACATTGTGTCTAGACTCTTGATATATTGCATCGTTATAATAAATTGTAAAGTAATAACTGGTAAATGTACATACATACAATCATATAGAGATGTCTTTATTATCTAAGCCTATCTTTTATTACTGGTTCCATGTGTACCATTATTTGTTTTGAATGGGTGTTGAAGAGAAATACCCAATAAACAAATTTACTAACATTCATATTTGTTTAATACCAAATATAGCAAGTAACATAATTTTAAGTTGAATCTAGTGTAGATCTTAATTCTAGTATACGTTGGAGGGAACACATTTCTATGTCTCTTACAATGATATTACTTACAGAGGATTTGATAAGATAAACCTGTTGGAACCGGGAAATCTGGATATTAAATATGTGGTAGGAATACCGAAATTCCGTCCGAATCAGTAGTTTTTACATACAGTAAGTAATTTTTACCAGTAGGTTTCTCCAGACGGTGGTAACTTTAATTGCGTTTAGGTTTCAGTCAGAAGATTTCCGAATATCCAAAGGCAAAATAGGTCGACAGTGCATTTAGTTTGGATGTTATATGGCTGGGGTATTTCACCTTCGATTAAGTAAATGCTTGTCTGTTCTCTTCTGTCATAAAATAAATATGTATACTAATATTGTAGTAGCGAAAGTAACTCTGTCTGTCTGGCTGTTTGTCCGGCTTTAACTCCGAAAATACTGAACTGATTTAAATGAAATTTGGTACACAGATATTTTAGAGCCCCTATCAACCTTTGGCTTTTTAATGCCAAAGGTTGATAGGGGAAAGGGGATGAAAGTTTGTATGGAATTTCGAAGATAGACCAATGAAACTTTCTTTTTGGCTTTTGAGAATAGGAGTAGGAGTGTAGGAATGAGAGTGGAAGTTAGAGTAGTAGTGATTTGAGGGGGAGGTGAGATTGGCTGCCTTAAATACGCCCTTAAGGGTTTAAACACTAAATTATTAAAAATTCTACTCCAAGTCACTATTCCACGCGGACGAAGTCGCTGCCACAGCTAGTATTCAAATATATTTTATAGCTATATTTTACAGTCTATGAAAACAATCCATTTTCCTGATATGCTTATTGTGTGCATATGAAACATATAATTATATTTATTGAATTACAGGCTTGATTAAGCAAAACGTAAATATTGACACAGTTTTCCTAGTAAAATGGTACAAAACGATCTATTTTAATGTAGAGAGCATTCGGTCAGTTATGTTAATAATTTAATATTGGCACAGGGTGTTAGCAACAGTAGGACGAAAGACTAAATTGCGCATTTTAAAAAGCCTTATTTCACGAATAAGTGCTACAGATATATGGCTCCTGTATTAGAACTTAGGTTCGGTAGTAATCAGAGTTCTATATACTCTGAACACAGAGGTCTAAAAAGATCTGTCTGTACACATTTAAATAAAACGCTGTAATTTTAACTAATATATATCGCGTTTAAATCGTTACAGTGTTTTATTTAAATCTAAAAATATCTGTTTGATAACCTCACGTTCATATATAAGTGGCAGCTGTACAATAACTTATATATGTACTACTTTAAATTCACTTGTATGAAAAGTTATCCCTACTGGTTGTATTATTCTATAGCCATATTCACAGTTCATCCGTGAGCGAAGCAGGCGATTCATCAGTATTAGCTGCGATTGGCGGAGAGTGATGACGTCATCAATATGCAACTACCCGCCGCTAGTTTGATAGGTTGAGGTTACAACACCTATGAATATCATATCCACTTTTGATTACCAACTGTTAACTGGCATTTTATTACCATAAAAGTTACAATGAAGCCATTGTACACTGTTTATAAATTATTCCATAGTCTCATGATGTAACTGAGTTTACGAGCTAAAATTGTTGTCTAAATACTTCAAGTAAATTACTGTCTATAGAACCTTTACGCTTAGAATTGTACAGATTTAAATAAAACACTTTAACGGTTTAAAACGCGATATATTAGTTAAACTTATTTGAAAATGATTTTTAACTTCGGCCCGACGTTTCCCCGTGACCACGGCTGCTGCAAAGCCCCCAAAACCGTCGGGCCAAAGTTAAAAATCATTTTCAAATAAGTTTAACTAATATATCGCGTTTTAAACCGTTAAAGTGTTTTATTTAAATGTGTACTACTCACGTAACTTAACTGTATTGTAAATAATCTCAATGGTAAATGGCAAGGGGCCACACTGTTTTACGCGGGGATTCCCCGTTACAATGTCATGTAAATAAGTTTGGATCAAGAAACACATTCTAGTCAACTGCTTGTCTGAAAATGTCCGGTTAGTATTGACGGCCCCGGGCTAGGTCACAAAAAAATACTGTATGAATAAAATTCGACCACAAAAAATGTATGTCAGATGTTGGTAAAAGTTTAACTTTGTTCTAAAAATATAATTATTACTGATAGTATTAACAGGAATAAATGGTATTAATTATAAGTAAAATTTACTATCACTAGTATAAACCTGTATAAACGGTTTAAAACGGACGTAGAAAAGAAACGTCCATCCGTAGTTGTATAATGTATATATAAGTTGACTAATGTATTACGCGTTTTAAACGGTTAAAAGTGTTTTATTTAAATATTTCCAAATACAAATAACCACTTTAGTTACTTTGCCGTAACAAATTTGAATTGTGAACTAACTGAAATCGGTTAAGCCGAGCGCGTCCGCGATTGGTGGTCTGACTGATGACGTCATCAATACCCTTCGTTCGACCAACCGCAGCTCACTATTGTCCAGTAAGTTAGCGTGTTTGAAAATGGAACTCACGGTTAACCCCCTAGTGCTTAATAAACTTTGGGGTCCTAACTGACTGGACAAAAGACAAATGTGTTTATCTTATATGCCATAACGTTAGGTAGGGTAGTTGTAAAATTGGCGCATTCATTTTCAATTCACAATAAATTATGTTAAAATTGTATTAATTCGACATATAGTTTATTAATCTTTACTTACAATATAAAGCTGTGTATAATAATGTAAGTGAGTTTTTAATCGCGCTTATCTTAGAAACGACTCATACGAATTGAAAAATTTTTCTTGTGATGGATAGCACCATTTATTGAAAAAACCTCATATAGGAAAGGGCTGGGAACATTATTCATATTTGAGGGCTTCCATTGCGTGCGCTGAAAAACGGTTTAAGAAACCACAAAAGTTTTATGAAATAATGATTCCTTAAGTTATCTTAAAAAATGTCCGCTAAAGTAATTTGTAGCTTAGATTAATACGGAACCGTTGTCATGGTAATAATGGTCGAAATTAATGCATTATTTGTTGTATTGTATCAATATAATAAATCTTCCAAACAACAAAATAACGTTTGCCAGAACAACTAGTTTCGGATATGTGATTAATAATACAATTAAAAAATATTTGAAAACTTTAATATTTTGCGCATGTGGCACTATATGGCATACCGAGTGTCAAGGTTGAAATTACATTGCGCAAGAGGTGCATGTTTCAATAAGTTAAAATTCGTGATGAGGTGTAGGATTTGGTAGCTCAATTGGTAGAACACGGAACGCTGACGATACCGGTTCAAATCCTGCCCGAGTCGATTTTTTTATTATTTTACTTTCGATTTTTAAATTGTTAATTAATATTGCAAATATGTTATAGTTATAATATTACAAAGTTGTTTAAATGTGTGAGTATGTTATCATAAGAAGTTGTGAGTTCCGCGCTAACGCGATAAAATATCGCGCCTATTTCGTAGAAAACAAACGATTTCATTTGTCGCTTAATTTATTTGACTCATTTTCGCTCAGCCTTAACCTAACGATTCGGAAAAATTCACCCAACCTTAAACAGAGATGGCGATATACTTTACTGTGGGTTGGACAAGGATAAATTATGTTTTTGTATATATCACCGCTAATCTGGAGCGTGGAAGTTTCCTTTAGATTTTTCCCTAAGAGTTCATTGGATTTTTCTAGACTGTATTTATTGACAACAGAAAAATTCTAACTGAGTTTCAAGGTATTTTCCACATAAACAAGACACGAACCACCGTCCGCTGGTGGTAAAGCCGTGAAGTGTAATCGCGTTTTGGTTTCAGTCTGTGTATTTCGAAATATCCAAAGCCAAAATAGGCCGACAGCGCATCTTGCTCAGATGTTATATGGCTAGGGTATATTACCTCATCTCAAGTGAAACCCGTGCTTGTCTGTCCTCCTCTATATTAAATTAACAATATGTTAGTTTCCGTTGCTGACGGTACTGGCGCGGGCGTCCTATTTCAACCAGGTCACACATAACGCTGACAGGAAAAATCAAGTAATAAAGCCCTCGAACGTGGCCGGCACTTGAATTAATGACGTTGAGAAGAGCTGTTCAAATAATTGACGGAGTCTGCTTTGCCTAACAAATTATCCGGAATTAGCATCGATAATTTTGGAAACAAGGAAATTTCCTTTTTGGAAATGCCCTATTAAGAATTATTTTAAATGTAATCTATATTAATAAATAATTCTGAAGAGTTTGCTTGAACGCGCTAATCTCAGGAACTACTGGTTCGTATTAAAAAGTTTTGTGTTGGTTTGAGCATCTATCGAGAAAGTCTATAGGCTATAACACATTGCGATGTGGCTAATAGGAGCGAAGAAACGTCGGGAGATGTAGAAAAAACGGGCAAAATTATTCATCTTAGATGGGTTTCCAGTCCGTACGCTCCGAAAACCCACACCCAAAAATATTTATGAAAGAATGATTCCTTTTTAAAGAATCTAAAAAATGTCCGCAACACTATATGTCTATGTTTTAAGATTAACTTGCAAGAACGATGAGACGCGACCGGCGTCGTAACAGCTTAAATTCATAAAGATATGGAGGATTTAAATACTGTCTATAGTTTACGCGAGTAGTACACATTCAGATAAAACACTTTAACGGTTTGAAACGCGATATATTAGTTAAACTTATTTGAAAGTGGTTTTTAACTTCGGCTCGACGTTTAATTTTGTTTTAAACTAAAGTGTTTTATTAAATACGGAGGATTTGCAAAAACAAATTTGGTTGTTAAAAATAACTTTACTACGCGGAAGAAGTGACTGACGCAGCTAGTAAATAATATGACACAGGAGGAACTCAAAGCCACGACCACGTCGATGCTTTTCTCAATCCATTTTCTCATGACAAAGGACGATAGACTAGCATGGAATTGATGGAAGGTGAAATACCCCAGCTACTCGTATATAACAAAAAAAAATCAAAATCAAAAAATCTTTATTGTTTCCATATACATGGTGCAGAATCGAAAGTCCCTAGTCCCCACACTAGGGCAAGCCTGTGTCGTGGGTGACTAGTCTCTTCCAGGTGATAAGTTACAATAAATAAAACATCTAAGCTAACTTATGTCTACTTACAATTAGTGTATATTTAGGTGAATATTTGCATTATATGTTGATAAAATATAGGTATGTAACAGAATAAGTGTGATAAATGGATAATATAAGTTTACAATGCTAACGAAATAGACTTATTGTAGTTAGTTACATTACAATTCTAACGGAATAAACTTATTACAATATTTACTCAACATTACTAACAAGTTACCAAGATGCGCCGTCGCCCTATAAATATTTATTATGTCTATTAAACGTGCCTTTATCTCAAGACCTTGATTCAATTCCAGGTTCTAAATAAATATTACTTGCCATTATAGCTTTCTAAAGATATTCTTTAAATAAAGAAAGTAGAAAGACGTAAACTCGAATTTATTTCATAGAGATAATTTATGTATTTAAAACACAAGAAAAAATAAATAAAAACTCATACAAAGACGTATTATTAATTAGCAACAGATTATTACATAAGATCAAAATGAAAGCAATTTTCCTTCACAAGAAGGAAATTTTCGGTTCAAAATCGCAAATGTTTCCGAAATACGGATAATATTATCGCTATCTAAAAGAAATAACGTAATGTAAGTTATAGGCGAATATTTTTTATCTGTAGCACTCCACAGCTGCGCCATTGTGAGAGGCTCACAACATCAATAAGCCATTCAGTGGAGCCATTAAGGACCTTGTACACTGCATTTCCCACGGTAAAGGCGATTTACGTAGGTATTCTGGTTGGTACAGAGGTTCAATTTACTTCTGTTTATAAATTATTTAGATTTTCATATTCGCACCTCCTGCACATTCCCCTTTATTTAATTTGTTTTACATTATTCTCTAAAAAAGGTTTGTCTGTAAGAGATCGCTTAGTAGCGATAAGACCGCGCGTTATACTCTTTAGTTTATAGATAGTTTTAGTTTACTGAAATTGTGTGTGTGTTAAGAATAATTAAATAAACAAAAGTAATAGTTTTAAAATCTAACTTGGACATATTTGGCGTAAGTAAATGTGAACATTAGTTTATCTAAATTAGTTATATAATACGTTGGCTGTCCGAAAACTTTACTCTTAATTAGAAGAAATTATTTTCTCCTTTAATACCTAGCACTGGAATCATTTTTTTAAATATTTACGACAGTACATGATAGCACAAGTTGAGTACGCTCAACTTGCAGCACAACATTTCAATATTTTTTTACGAAAAAGCAAAAACAAACAAAAGAAAAACAAATCCTTAATTTATTACAATTATTTTATTATTATATATATCGGCGCAAATATTGATTATTTGTTAAAATGACCTAATTATTGTTACTTTTGACGTTTAGTTTAATGTTTTACAAAACCTTGTTAACAGAGATGACTCAGTTGCACGTGTGCGGTTGTGCCACAGCTGTGCACTTGAGTCATAGCTGAATATAAATAGAGGCGACGAAACGAATTGTAAGGCAGAACTATTCGAGCCATCGTGCTGTTCGGAGCTCTGAGTATTGAAAATAAATCAGGAAAACCTATTTCGAGTTTTATTATCACTATGGACTAACAACTCCAAATGGACAACTATATTGAGAAGTTATGACGTCAGCACTGCTGACGTCACTAATTTTAAAAACAGTTTCAGGATCATCTTCTTCGTCATCAGAAGTGGGATTACCTACCTTCTCCGCTCAACAGCCTGATACAAGGGAATTACATACTGAAAATGGCAGTGAGGCCGATGGAAACCTCAGCCTCAACAACATGCCGTCCAAATTATGTTGCAGATGATACAACAAACAATCGAACGGTTAAATAAACTTCAAGAAACCAGAATACGCATCAACGATGTTTACCTGTCATCTTATTCGGATACTAATGTAATGTATCAACATATTGACAAGAGCAAAGCTGTGGATTGACTACTGCGAGGTTACTACAGCTTCATGCTCTCAATTACGCGACAACCTTATAACAACCTTTGCAGCAGAAAATTGTTACTCCAAGACATAATGCTATTCAGAGAAGATGTGTCAAAGAATATCACCAAAAATTTTCTCACGAGCCTTGGTCTTTTGGAGGAGAATACCGAAGGATAACTTGCGAAATAAAGATGTCGTGGATGTATAGGAGATGAATGGCTCCAGATTGAGCTAATCAATGCAAGGGCCACATCAGTACCAGACCTGACATCGGTTGAATCATCAATAAAATTAGCCAAAGAAGCGACCACGTTTTTCAAATACGAATTCTTCAGGATCGGCTTCACCGTCGAGCAATTTTTGTCAGTGGGGCAGCATGCTCCCTATTACTCGAGTTCGTAGCAGCTCGAATACCTGGAAAAAGGACTAAAACTACCAATTATTTGAAGGCAGATGTAAGAGGTTACTCAACAACGCGTGTCAAAACCGGAAAATTGGAAATTCATTTAAGAAACAAGTCCAGACCAATACCACTTTACGAGTTGATCAAACCAGAAGCAAAGTAGGAATGAATTGAACGTCATCAAATTACAAGAGGAGGCATCATTTAGTGTTTGATATCAGCTCCAACACTTGCACTTTTTCAAGAAGTTCCAATTCAATTATACACCGATGCCAGTAGTTATCTCTGGACGACAACACGCCAATGAGTTCATGAGCATGAGAACTACTGAAAGCGTGATGTTAGAAACCTTAGCAGTGGTTCGAACAATATAATATTTCAAGCAATATCTTTATGGACGATAAAGGATTCATCGACGGTAGACATTTCTACAAAATTAAGATTTCGATATTGAATACCACAAGGGTTCTTTAGTAGAAACCCAGCAGAATTTACAGTTAACGTACAACCAATGACCAGGGACCTTGTCTGGTTCAAAATTGAAAAAAATCGACGCGATGCAGCGCTACGAACTATTATGGATTGTATGACCAATGGCATTCTCAGCGGCGATGAGTACATAATAGAAGACAATGTGCTCAAACGAATAATCTAAGATTCAATCTTAGGGGATAAGCACTGTATAGTGGTTATAACAGCTTTTCAGTAGAGGTTAAGAACTCGTTCCATGCTGAATTAAAGCACCCTGAACGTCAATATACGCCTGATTCAACAAACGAATACTCAATTTCAACCAACAAAAATTCAGATGGTACCTTGGCTGCACTGAAGCGTGCAGTATTGGTGCTCCAATATAAATAATCATTGACGATTGAAGAGAGTTTCTGGGCAAACATAAGAACTATTGTGATCGTTCAAGTATAGAAATTCATGCAATAGCCCTAATCATGTCAGGTATCAGCCGAGCAAATAATGGACAGGTAGAACGCGTAGTAGCTACAGTAAAAACCGGATCAACCATGATCAAAAATCTATAAAACGGAAGAATGGCACACAACATTGAAAGAGCTTCTGTTAGCACTAAACTGCAATCCTTATCGAGCGACTGGAGTAGCTCTTCACACATTAATTACTCAACGCAAACATTGCGTGCCTTCTGAGTTACTCACACCTTGTTGAAAAGGTGATGGGTAGAGGTAGTCTACGAAAAGTCACCTATGATCAACTTCGTCGAGCTCCTCAGCTTACTGGTATCATTCATGACATGGTATCAGATCATGTTATGGCATCAGGTGACCGTATCGGCGGAAATAAAGCAAACTCCACCACCAGAAGTGGAAAGAGTCTTTGTAACAAGCACTCTCATTACTAATCTTCGAGAACTATCTACTATTATCATCGAGTCATAACTGCCGAGAATTATGTTAAACACAACTTAATACCATTTCAGAACCTCTGTGAACCGTGAACAGGACCGCCCAGATCAGAGCATCACACCTCTCATTCCAATTCTTCGAGAACTACTAGTGTAAGCGAGCCATAGTCACCGAGAAATATGTTTAACATAACTTCTTACCATTTTAGAGCCTCTGTGTACCACGGCGAATATGACCGCGCAGAACACAGCAACACACCTCTCATTACTACTCTGCGAGACCCTCCGAGAACTCTGCGAGACTCTCCGAGAAATCTGCGAGACCCTCCGAGAACTCTCGAGACCCTCCGAGAACTCTGCGAGACCCTCCGAAACTCTCGAGACTCTCCGAGAAATCTGCGAGACCCTCCGAGAACTCTGCGAGACCCTCCGAGAACTCTGCGAGACCCTCCGAGAAATCTGCGAGACCCTCCGAGAACTCTGCGAGACCCTTCGAGAACTCTGCGAGACCCTCCGAGAACTCTGCGAGACCCTCCGAGAACTCTGCGAGACTCTCCGAGAACTCTTCCACACCCTCCGAGAACTCTACGTGAATATTCAAGAAACTACGAAATAATATGAAACAACGAAGCTATAACAAACCAATAAAGCTGGTGCAGGGCGCGCACCAGTTGTCAGAATGGCCGTATCGGCGCAAATATTGATTATTTGTTAAAATGACCTAATTATTGTTACTTTTGACGTTTAGTTTAATGTTTTACAAAACCTTGTTAACAGAGATGACTCAGTTGCACGTGTGCGGTTGTGCCACAGCTGTGCACTTGAGTCATAGCTGAATATAAATAGAGGCGACGAAACGAATTGTAAGGCAGAACTATTCGAGCCATCGTGCTGTTCGGAGCTCTGAGTATTGAAAATAAATCAGGAAAACCTATTTCGAGTTTTATTATCACTATGGACTAACAACTCCAAATGGACAACTATATTGAGAAGTTATGACGTCAGCACTGCTGACGTCACTAATTTTAAAAACAGTTTCAGGATCATCTTCTTCGTCATATATATTCAAATATTATCACAAAGAAAATATTTTTTTCACTAGAGCTCAAGATAACAGAAGTTATATAGATAATTACAATTTTTATTATTTTCAAGAAGAGAGAGACTTTTTTTAAACTGTAGTTTTACATAATTCACTTAAACAATATACATAAAGTACTATCTATATACATTTATTAAAACAATAGTAAAATATTATATAAAACTTGAAATATAGATTTTTATACATACATACATCTCCCCTGACCACGGCTGCTGCAAAGCATTTGAAACGTCGGGCCGTAGTTAATATAATTTCAAATTAGTTTAACTAATATATATCGCGTTTTAAACTGCTCAAGTGTTTTATTTAAATGCATACGTTTCACCAAGATTCAAAATCAATATCCTTTCCTTTACCTAGCTTTATGCGTTAGAAAAGTACAGACTAGACTTTGAAGTGTACACGCTCCTTAACAATCGCCACATGTTTATTTATAGGGTATTAGAAAAGACGAATTCGCGACTTACGAGTTCTTTTTGTAGCGTCGTTAAAGTGTTTCAGGAAATTTCATGCACAGTGAGGTTCTGTTCGAATGAACTGAAATTTACTCAATAGCTGGGGAAACAGACGTCTTGCTAAGCCCACATATTTTATGCTACACAAACATACAAAAGCACATATACTTAGTATTTTTCTACTGCACTATTAATCTATTTAACATGTGTACAAGATAAAATACCTTTTATAACATTGCTGTTAGGCAGGACAAGCCCTGGAATTACTGGGTTCGGGCCTTTTTTTTTTTATTTGTAAAAGAAAACCCCAACAAACGCCCCCCCAATTTTAACCGGGGGGTTTTTTTTTTTCCCCCCCAATTTTCCTTTTTTTAAAGGGGGGGTTTTTTCCCCGGGTTTGCCGGGAAAAAACCCCCTTTTTTTTTCCCCCAAAAAATTTAACAAAGTTAAAAAAATAGGAAATAATGGATATTTGAGTTTACGACGAGTTTGAGACGTTTACGCGAGTAGTACACATTTATTATGAAACTACTTTTAACGTTGTAAAACTAAATATTATACAAATACGGCCCGATATATCCACGACGATTGCAATGCATACGAAACGTCGGGCCTTAGTTAGATTAAAAATAAGTTGAATATATTTCGCGTTAAAAGTGTTTTATTGAAGAGTAGAGTATTTTTGCGGAATCCGCGTAAAAACAATCCACAGGCTATAGCGAGTAATTATCTAGTTATTATGTCAAATTGAGGGTAGTTTGATTTATTTATAGCCGCGTAATAAGCCCGCTACCAGCAATTACCGGTTAGTCAGATACGACTATAGAGAGCGGTTTATTGAGTTTGAACATGTACTAACTGATATTAAGCTTTTGTGCTATATTTATTAGAAAATTAATTAATTAACATTTAATTAGGCATAGAATGCTTACGATTTTTAGCCATATTTTGTATGTGTGAAATTTTAGTGGATGGGCAGGGAATTATTGATAGCAGAGTCGTTCGTCTGTCAGTGGCAACTAATTGCTATTATCTTTTTACATAACACTGTGTCACAGCTGTGCCAGTGACTTCGTTCGGTAAGAATATATATCTTAGACATCATCTTTATAATTGCTATTACCCACTATGTCGGTCGCGTCTCGTCATTCTTGCAAGTTAATTTTGAAATATGGATATATCTATCTATCTAAAGAAAAATTTTAGTTACGCAAGGGAAACCCTCAAAAATAAATAACTTACCCCGTTTTTTGCCAAATTTTCACGCCGTTTCCGCTCCTCATAATCGCAGCGTGATGTTTGTGGATGTGTGATGCAAGTTTGGGACGTCCAACAGAAGTGTAACTAAAGTGAATCTACAGTACTTATTTTGTACAAGACAAAGAAAACACGGTCGTCGTTACGCGTTACGTAACATTGCGGTTTATGTTGACATAATGTCAACCTCCTACCAACCTACTAGTTTCGTGAATGTATCCTTACTAATATTATAAATGCGAAAGTAACTCTGTCTGTCTCTCTGTTACTCTTTCACGCCAAAACTACTGAACGGATTTGAATTAAATTTGGTACACATATGGTCTAGACCCTGAGAAAGGACATATTTGTATTGGTTGTAAGGGGTTAAAATGGGGATGAAAATTTGTATGGAAATTCGTGGTTTTTGAAGCTAGAACAATGAAACTTTCTTCTTTGACTTTTTGGGAATAGGAGAGGGAGTGCGAGTGGGAGAGGGAGTGAGATAGAGTGTAGGAATGAGAGTGGGAGCTAGAGTATGAGTGATGTGAGGTGAGAGTGCTGCGGCAAAGTAGCACATAAAACATAGATTGGCTGCCCTAAATGCGCCCTTACATAAATTAATAAACAGCCTAAATAATTAAAAATTCTACCCCAAGTCACTATTTCACGCGGACGAAGTCGCGGGCACAGCTAGTACTAAATAAATACGGCCATACTCTTAGTGGCGTCTTGGAATCCATGTATTTTAGACACTTGGCTGTAAAGAATAATATTATTTATTGACACGTCCAAGCATAGAATTAGTAATGCAAGTCTTATACGTTCGAATCACAACTCCACTTCACACGACTGCGGGTGGTGAGACGTTTATCTTAGTGTTTACGTGACTTGGCTAAATAACTTGGCTATTTTATTTCTATAGCCTAAAGGGAATGTAAGCCATTGCTTATGTTAAACGCAAAACGTTACTTTTACTGTGTATTTAAAATTCTTACAAAATTAAACTGCATTTAAAATGCAAATTATTTTAATTAGCAGACTAATACTTAGATTTGATATTTCTCGAGGTTTTGGCCAATCTCGTTGCGAGGAACCTTAAGTAATATATTATATAATTTTGTTTTAACCCGTTGAAAATGTAATTTTATCATAGAGGAGGACAACAAACAATATAACAACATCAAACAAGATGTGGCTTTGGATATTTGGAAATCCACAGACTGAAACTGAATCGCGTTTACATTTCATAGCTTTTTATCTGTGGACAGTTCGTGATTCGGACGGAATATCCACATTTCCAAATTAAGTTTTAAGGAAATTATAAATTAATAAGAAACTTTTAAATAAAACACTTTAACGGTTTAAAACGCGATATATATTATTTAAACTTATCTGAAAATTATTTTAACCACGGCCCGACGTTTCCGATGCCTTGCAGCAGCCGTGCCGCGTGGTAGACTCGCGTTTTAAACCGTTCAAGTGTTTTATCTAAATATGTACTACTCCCGTAAACTACAGACAGTATTTAATTAGAAACTTGTTGTACCCGATGGGGATCGAACTCGCGACCTCGCGAATATTAGAGATTCATAGTAGTACTGCTTACGTTAACTAGAAATATTTTTTCTCGATATACATCAATATAGTGCGCTTAAAATTACAGCTAGCCCCACGTCCCATTCTTAAGTCATAATGAAATTACGACGCATCTTTTATTCATTCCCGTTTCCGCCTTATCCCGGGAACTTTCATACAAAACAGGGAGCGTCCGAACTTTATTGAATAACTGATGGCCTCAGCGAAGGGATTCAGACACTGCTAGATCCGAACGTGGAGATCTAAATAAAAATATTATGCAGCATCGTTCCTAGAATCGTGTCCACTAAGGATATGTTCGAATATTCTAAATTCAGTGGAACAATATTTGTACACACGTAAGCAGTAATAGTAGGTACGTACTAGAATTAAAATTGAAAAAGTTATCGTGAAAACAATAAACGGTTTCAAACGCTGAATGTATTGCCGTGACCACCGCTTCTGTAAAGCGCTTGCAAGGAAAAGTTTTATTCATTTTAAAAATCACTATACTAATATATTTTGCCTTTAAACCGTGAGTGTTTAATTAAAATGTGTTCTACTAGCGTAAAGTACAAATTTTGAATATTAGGAATTTAACAGTTTAAAACGCGAAAAATCACGTAACCACTGCTATAAAGCACCCGAAACGTCAGGTTTTATTCAACAATCATTATACTAATATAATTTGCGTTTAAAACCGTTGTAAGAGTTTCATTCTTCATTCCGTGTAAATAAAATCGTTATTTATATACGTTACCATGTGTCTATCTTTTAAGATTAACATGCAAGAACGACGGGACATGAACGACATTGTAGGTAATCGTTATAATTTGAAGTTTGCAAAACATTTTTATGCCCGGAATAGTCTTCCTCGCAAACACCGTCGCGGGCACAGATAGTTCATTATATATACTCACGGATGACAGCGGTAGATGTGAAGATTCTCGATTATATGTTACTTCGAATATCATATAACGCAATCCAAACCGAGAGTAGTTTTATGAGGATTTTGCTATGCATTGCAGGCGGGACGGTTAATTTCGAATTTAATGAAATCGTAAAAAGGGATTAGACCGATTTTTATAGATGGCAATGAAAAAATCGTTCACGACGGAATGTGGCAATTAAAACAGTGTAGTTCCACACAATAGGAGGAGTAATGAGTTTTTCACGATTGCGCGTAAAATAAAAATAAATGCTTTATATAGTTACATATTCATTACAGCGCATTTTGTGTAACACCGGGTTTTAACGGGCTTGGTCTAGTGGCAATGTATGACTAATCAACAGGTCGTACGTTAGATTTACACCGGGTCCTACATATAATAAATAAAAAAAAAACTATAACGTGTTGGACTTTGTTTTGATATTAATTGGGCGGTAGGAATATCGATATTCCGTCCTGGTCACGAATTACCGTCCACGAATGAAAAAGCCGTGAAGTTTAATATTAATAAAATCTGAACTAGATGCGTTGACCTATTTTGATTTAAATAAAACACTTTAACGGTTTAAAACGCGATATATTAGTCAAACTTATTTGAAGCTAATTTTTAACTTCGGCCCGACGTTTCTGATGCTTTGCAGCAGCCGTGGTCACGGCAAATATATCGCGTTTTAAACCGTTAAAGTGTTTTATTTAAATGTGCACTACTCGCGTAAACTATAGACAGGACCTATTTTGACTTTGCATATTCGGAATGTTGTATGGTAAATGACAACGGTCGTGGGTTCGTTGCCCGGGCTCGGGAAGTTTCTAATCAATTTATAATTTTCCTGAATCTACTGTGGTGTCGAAAATACGACCGAATCACGAACCACGGTCCGCAGATAAAAAGCCGGTGAATTTTAAACGCGTTTCGATTTCAGTCTGTGGATTTCCGAATATCCAAAGCCAAAATGGGTCGACGGCGCATCTTTAGATGCTGTAGTCTGTGGTATTTCGCCTACCATAAAGAGAACCCCATGCTTATCTGTCCTCCCTTGTCATAAAATAAACCGCCGCGCTAGGCCAATAGTTACAAGCTTTAAAAATCGAAAATAAATTGAAAAAATTTTCGACTCGGGCAGGACTTGAACCGGCATCGTCAGCTTTCCGTGCTGTTGCTCTACCAATTGAGCTACCGAGTCCTACACCTCATCGTCGAATTTTTTCAACTTATTGATACATGCACCTCTCGCGCAATGTAATTTCTACCTTAACACTTGCGTATTAAGGCTCAATGTCTTATGCTTTGCAGCTTAAGAAATCATTGAAGATGAAATTACAAAGTTATAACGTTTGAAAACATTAATATTTTTCACATGTTATTGCACATGAAGGCACTATATAATTTAAAAATCGAAAATAAATTGAAAAAATTTTCGACTCGGGCAGGACTTGAACCGGCATCGTCAGCTTTCCGTGCTGTTGCTCTACCAATTGAGCTACCGAGTCCTACACCTCATCGTCGAATTTTTTCAACTTATTGATACATGCACCTCTCGCGCAATGTAATTTCTACCTTAACACTTGCGTATTAAGGCTCAATGTCTTATGCTTTGCAGCTTAAGAAATCATTGAAGATGAAATTACAAAGTTATAACGTTTGAAAACATTAATATTTTTCACATGTTATTGCACATGAAGGCACTATATAATTTAAAAATCGAAAATAAATTGAAAAATTTTTTTTTTTTTTTTTCGATTATATAGTGCCTTCTTAATATTTTTAAATTATATAGTGCCTTCATGTGCAATAACATGTGAAAAATATTAATGTTTTCAAACGTTATAACTTTGTAATTTCATCTTCAATGATTTCTTAAGCTGCAAAGCATAAGACATTGAGCCTTAATACGCAAGTGTTAAGGTAGAAATTACATTGCGCGAGAGGTGCATGTATCAATAAGTTGAAAAAATTCGACGATGAGGTGTAGGACTCGGTAGCTCAATTGGTAGAGCAACAGCACGGAAAGCTGACGATGCCGGTTCAAGTCCTGCCCGAGTCGAAAATTTTTTCAATTTATTTTCGATTTTTAAATTATATAGTGCCTTCATGTGCAATAACATGTGAAAAATATTAATGTTTTCAAAAGTTACAAGCTTCTTTGCGTTAAGCACGAAACGTCCTGGATTTGAATCTTTGGGAAACGATTAAAATAATTATTAAAATGCATGTTATTATATGTATATGTTACTAGGAATTCATTACTATATACTCCACTTTATCGCAGCTTGTTATTTAAAAGCCTTTCTCAATAAATAGTCGAACCGGAACAATACAGAATTTTCGTTTTCGAACCAGCAGTTCCTTAGATTAGCGCGTTAAAACAAACAAACTTTCAGCTATATAATAGTAGTAGATGTGCTATATAGGTCAAAAGCAAATTTAAATTACAAGCGACTTAAATGCCCATATATATTTAAATAAAACATTTTAACGGTTTAAAACGCGATGTATTAGTTAAACTTATTTGAATGCCCATATATATAAAATCTAAAACCATTTTATTAGTTCTACGCGGTACAACTCAAAAATGGCCGCCATCTATATCAATCCGCCGTAATTCATTCGCCCACAGATTAAATATTTCGTCAATAAAGGCTGTTTACGATATCGCCATAAAGTAAATTTTGTCGGACATATTTCATGCGAGAATACCTTGGATTATTTCCGGTATCTTTTTTGGTATTTCTATTCACACTGAAAGTAATATGGGACGATAAAATCTATGGAAATGTTTAAAAAATATAATGTTAACATTGAAATAGAACACTTTAACGGTTTAAAACGGGATATATATTAGTTAAACTTATTTGAAAATTATTTTAACTAATATATAGCATGATGTAAACCGTTTAAGTGTTTTATTTCAATGTGTACTACTCGCGTAAACTACAGAGAGTATTTTATAATAACACCCTAAAATTTGGACGCACGTGGACCGTGACCACTTCTGCAAAACATCCGAAACGTTGGACCGTAGTTAAAATGATTTTCAAGTAAGTTAAACCAATATATACCGCGTTTTAAACCGTTAAAGTGTTATAATTTAA
This sequence comes from Leptosia nina, assembly GCA_963661955.1. Taxonomy (NCBI): domain Eukaryota; kingdom Metazoa; phylum Arthropoda; class Insecta; order Lepidoptera; family Pieridae; genus Leptosia; species Leptosia nina. Next base: position 5,610,192 of record CAVLEF010000008.1, read on the forward strand.
AATTATTAAGGCAGAAATTAACTTGCACACAATCATTTAGTACCTTAACCCAAATTAAACTTGTCTTAATAACAACACCTGTTAATTTCGCCGTCTTATGATTTACTAGGTGTGTCAGCGATTTCGACTTAGAATATTTATTTTGACCATTAACATTGCCCACGACCCACGATAAGATAGACATATGGTGTCGGATCATTTTTTTAGATCATTTAAAAAGAAATAATTTATTTCATACATATTTATTGGGTGTCTTGAACGGTTTTCGAAGCGTACGTAATGGATACCCACAAAGGTGAATAATTTTCCCCGTTTTCTCCACATTTCCCGCTTTTTCTTTGCTCCTATTAGTTGTAGCGCAATGTTCTATAGCTTCAAGCCTTTTGCAATAAATGCTCTAACCAACACAAAAATAAAAAATCAATTCAAACCACTAATTCTTGACATTATCGCGCTCAAACAAACTCTTCAGCTTTATATATTAGTATAGATTAACAGCGCTCAACAAAACACCTGTTAATTTCGCCGTCTTATGATTTATGTGTTCATTATAATCATCCAATAACACATTAGTTGCATTCCCACCATATCTGATACGTCGCATACCTCGAGTGGGATCGCATACCAGGCCAGGGGGTAACCGAGCTGTATAATAATAATTAGCTTGCGATCATTCCGCGGTTTGACATGCTTAGCTACAGGGACGGATTAGCCGGTTTTGATATTTTTGAATCTGTCCTTCGAAAATTAAAATTCGATTATACGTTGAAAAAATTACGACTCGGGGAGCAAGCGCAAATGTTAAGGTTGAAATTAGGTTGCGCGTGAGGTGCGCATATCAATAGCTTAAAAACAAAACGACGATGACGTGTAGGACTCGGTAGCTCAATTGGTTAGAGCAACAGCACGGAACGCGGAGGATGCCGGTTCAAGTCCTGCCCGATGTTAAATGTATTTTTTTTTAATTATAATCGATTTTTAATTTATATAGAGCCGTCATGTGCAATAACATGTGAAAATATATATATATTATAAAGTCTTCAAAATGCCGTCAGTATTTTACGCGAGTAGTACACATTTAAATAAAACAATTTTAACGGTTGAAAACCTGAAACATTCAGTCTTATCTTTGGAGGCTCAAAGATGATTAGTTTTCCCTGTTTCTTTCCTCCTGTTGGTCGTAGCGAAATTTGTTATAATACAAAAATAATATTTCAATTTGTATATAATCAGTAGTTCCTGAGAGTAGCGTCTTCAATAAAACAAACTCTTCAGCTTCGTAATATTACTATAGGTACATTGAATTTAACTACGGCGCAATGTTTTCGTAGCAGCCGTCACGGGGGCGTAACAATGAAACATAAGTGTAAATGTTTTTATTTAAAAAATCTTAGTAATAAATAAATAAGTTAACGCCATCGATCACAAATACATGTATTAGTGATCGATGCTTACGCATTCATAAATGTAAGTAAATGTCCTTTTATCAAAAATTCAAATCGATATATTATTATAATATTTCAGTAAAGAAGAGAGACAATATTCTAATTTTAAGTGATCAGGGGCTCGAATCCTGTCTGGGCACTAACACAATAATTGTTCTACTGCTTAGAACATAGCGTCGCCACTAGTGTCAATTATCGTACTAACAACGGTAAAGCAAAAACTTCTTGGAAAGGGTTATTGAGACGTAAATCAATAAAACGATAATGCTTGAGATGTGGAGGAATCCGCTCTAACAAGAATAAATATGTAGGAAACTTAAAGTACGTAAAGACTAAATACTGTCTATAGTTTACGCGAGTAGTACACATTTAAATATAACACTTTAACGGGGTCGTGGGGTAACGTGACCACGGCTGCTGCAAATCATCCGAAATGTCGGGCCGAAGTTAAAAATCATTTCCAAATATGTTTAATATATCGCGTTGTAAACCGTTTTATTTAAATACGTAAAGACTGTAAAATAAAACTTGGCGATAAAAGGAGTGGCGGCGAGTTTCTCGCCAGTTCTTCTCGTTCGTTCTACGCCCTTCATTTTAGAACTGGTAGTAAATGTGACGTTGGATTCTTTAGTTTTGTGACGTTTATTAGTGTACCTACACGAACAAATGACGTTTGTTTGAGACTTTTGACTTTTGACAACATTTCTCTACTTGGGTGAAGAATATGAATTAATTAATTATCTGTGGAACATTAAAAGTGCCAAGTACGTCCCTCAAGGGCTGCCACTTATGAAGGGATGTCTAATTAATTTTAAATTTTCCTAAACTGGAAGTTTCGAGTTTATACCGGGAATTAATAATTGGATTATCATTACAAATCTGATTTAATCTCTTCTATAATGTGACCCAAAAACGTCCAAACGTTTAATACGTAGCGGTCTCGCTTAATTTTTATCCCTTCCGTACTTTTATGATGATGAAGAAGACCCAAAAGTTTGTTAATCAATACTCCGTACCTTATATCTAGTCCCCTTTATATATATAGTTCAATTTAAAGAAAGCGCTTTAACGGTTCAAAACGCGATTTTTGTTAGTAAAATTATTTGAAAATTACATTAACTATAGCCTGACGTTTCGGATGCTTTGCAGCAGCCGTGGTCACAGGGAGATATATCGCGTTTCAAACCGTTAAAGTGTTTTGTTTAGCTGGTCTTTATGTGATCAATACCTTTATCAGTTTTATCACATAGGGTACAGACATTTTTTTTATTTTTTTCTTTTTAATATTATTAACAAAGACACAGGCACAAATAAGCTCATGATTCTTGCGTAGATTTTACTTATTATTTTTGATTTTTGTAAATTTTTACCGAAAAAGAAAACATTAAAACTAAAGAAGGCTTTTTACATTAAGGGTTTTTTTTTAATTTAACCTAAAAAAAACCTCTAAATATATCAGTATTTATACGTACCTTTCTCACAAATCACTCTAGCTATTAAAAAACGCTTTGCGAACAGTTGCGTAGTTTAAATAAAACACTTTAACTGTTTAAAACGTGATATATTAGTTAAAATTAAGTAATATATCGCATTTTAAACCGTTAAAGTGTTTTATTTGAATGTGTACACTATAAACTGTAGACAGTATTTAGTTACGTAGTTTTTAAGAATTAAACATACGAAGGGCAGGGTTTAATATAAACAATGATGAAATAATATGACACGGGCGAATCAATTCGACGAATTTCCTTGCGTTGTTATTCTACTGTGTACCTAATTATCACTCAATGAAAATACCATTCTGCTGGTAAAGTTTTCCTTCATAGTGCGATTATTTTCAACAAGTCATCAATCAATGTTAACGTAACTAACATCCAATGTCGATCGATCATCAGTACTTATGACTTATTTCCCAGCTTACGCATTCAAATATAAACAAAATGTAACTTTGCCAACATATAAAAGGAATCATTTGCCAAAACCTGCCAAATTTCCGGAAGCAAATAGGCCGACAGCGCATCGTGTTAAATTTTATATGGCTGGGGTATTTTACTTTCCATGTGGCCACATGCCATCAAGTCTGGCCATCGTCTGTCTAGAAAAGTGACTGGCAGCGATCAATGCTTGAATCATATAAAAAGTGAGCGGGATGGATTCAAACCCACGACCACAATCCTCCGCGCTGTCGCTCTTTCTTGCTGAAATACAGTGTCCTATTTGTTTGAGACCGTGTCGTGATACTGTTCAATTTATATTAAATTTTTAAAGCACGCTGAATTTTTATATGTTATTTGTTTTTTTTTAATTTTAAACAATTCTTATTTATCTGCTCTTTGGGTAGACAGATAATAATCGCCTTTACTTACTTTCGTGTTTTAAACCGTTTATAGTGTTTTATTTAAGTCTTAACGAGTTATTGAATAGTCTTATTGACAATTATCTGAAGTAAACCATTTTTGTTAAGATCTCAATTCGAAAGAGTCTTCTATACGAATATTTCCATTCGATTAGATTTTTAATTATTTTTGTGTTATGTCATAGTTATGCGCGTACATTTATTTCACCACTTTTAACGGGTTAAAACGCGAAATTTATTAGTTAAAGTTATTTACTAATTATTTTTAACTACGGCCCGACGTATCGGCGCAGCAGCCGTATTTACGCGTACAGACGCATTTTAAACCTTTTAAAGTGTTTTGCGTAAAAGTGTACTACTTGCGTTGACTATAGAAAGTACTTTGTTGAAATTACTTTTTAAAGACCATTCAATTCCCTGACCACCATTCTCAGGTTACTGAACACACTTAGTAACTGAAGATAATTGTCCCCCAAGGGTCACATGGGGTCACTGACCGATAATAAAATATAAACAAAGGCACGTGACTAAGTAGTTAGTTTAGGAACTTAACCAATTCAAATACCATTTAGACTACATCCATTGGGCGGTTTCGTTTGAAGTAATTGATTTCGTCCGGGTCCTCCTTAGATATCCTCGTTCCGGCCTGTGGATTTCAAAATTTTGTTAGTTTTCATGAATTTTATTTAAAAGACTGTGATAAGTAGACAGCACACGTTCCAGTAAGTGAAGTCCATACTTGGAGCGTCGACCTATTTTCACTTTGCAAATCCGTTCCATTGTTAACGATTAAATTTGACAGCTTTTTGATCTGCGGACGAAGGTTCATGACCGGGTGGGAGATTTAATATCCAGATTTCCAGAAGATGTCCAATATGTTTCCGAAATTATACATTGATTAGAAAAATGTTGGAACCGATGAAGTCGAACCCATGACCCGATAACTGGGGTATTTCAAACTGTCTGACGTTTACGCGAGTAGTAGGTACACAATTAAATAAAACACTATAACGATTTAAAACGCGATATATATTAGTTTAACTTATTTGAAAACTATTTTGTCTACGGCCCGACATTTCCCCGTGACCACGACTGATGCAAAGCATCCGAAACGTCCGAAAAGTTTAACTAATATATATATCGCGTTTTAAACCGTTGAAGTGTTTTATTTAAATGGGGTATTTCACCTTTCATCAAGTGATCCTAGTCTGTTCTCTATAATATAAAAGCTTATTCGAAGAATTAAGTATGGATATCGGTGGTATGGATGAGATATGCAAATCTTGATAGTCGATCGCATTTAAACCCAGAGCGGTCATAAAGTTTGTCGAGATCTGTGAATGCTGAATAGCGTTCGCTTCACTGCCACTGTATGCATTCGAACTGAATTCGTAGATTACTATATAACTCGTCTGTCTATAATCTGCGCTTGACTTCAAGTCTGTGTTAGAAATAAAACTAACATGTAATTACTGTCTGTAGTTTACGCGAGTAGTACACATTTAAATAAAACGCTTTAACAGTTTACGCGCGAAAAGAGTTTATTTAATATATTTCGCATTTTAAACCGTTAACTTATTTTAAACTCGCATTTCTTATCTAACGTGTTTAATCAAAAAACAAATGAATAGCATTATTGAAGCGAGAAACGAAGTCGAGCTGTCGCGAATTGCGTCGCTGCTCGCATCGCCGATCGCAGTTACTTTATGATATCGTCTGTGGTTTACGCGAGTAAAACACCTTTTTATATATTTAAAATTTCATTTAACTGTGGCCCGACGTTTCTGTTCCCCGTGATAATGGCTGCTGTAAGGCACCTAAAACGTCGGGCCGTAGTTAAATCAATTACAAATAGGTTATATATTTCGCATTAAGAGTGTTTTATTTAATCGTGTACTACTCGCGTTAGCCACAGACAAAAATGTTTTAGATTATTTTCGTAATCCTGTTTATTTGGCTTTTTCAGGCCAGCCATGAAAACATAAAAATAATAGATAGTTCGTTAGTACCGTTAGTTATTTTGACTTTGCCGGTGTGTAGTTTCAAATAACTCAATTCCCTTTGAAAAACAAAGATCGTACCATTTTTGTAATTAAAAATATCTTAAACGAAGTATTCAAATTTCATAAATTATAACAAAGATACTTAGTATTTACGAAATTTCTTAATTTATTTACCTCGATGTTAATTTAATTGTTAATGACTTTACTACCAATTAGACAATAAATACGTTAAATAAATATAGATATACCGACACTAGTAACTGTAATGCACATTTCCTCACATTTAAATAAAACACTTGAACGGTTTAAAACGCGAAATTTATTAGTAAATTAATTTTTAATTTATTTCATTAAATCTCCCGTGATCCGTGAAAGCCGAAACCTCGTATCCTAAAAATAAGTTAATTTATATGTTTCTTGTTTTAAACCGCTCAAAGTGGTTTATTTAAATATATCGTGCAAACTACAGACAATGCTATTCAGTCCCTCATTAACTATTAATATGTATTATTTCTATATTTGTTCGGCCTTTCTCGGCCGAAACAATATTTCGTTTCCGGTATACGAACCTAGGATTAGTGCTTATTACAACGGTAGACGACACTTTGAACCATTCAGCTAAGCGGCAATTAGTGTGAATTTTGGAAAACTTTTAAACAACGTTTCGCAGAATATTTTCCATACCAAATGAAAAAACAAGGTTCATTGACCCCGTCTATGTAAAGTGAATGTTGATTAGGTTTACGACTTGTTTACGTGAATTTATGACGGTTCTGACACTTATTGCGTTAATTCCAAATACTTACCTTACAGGGAAATTGCTATTTTCAAATGATTTAGTACGCAGTAAAAGTGCGGCTTTCCTAGAGAAAAACTTACGTATAACATTCGTTTGCTACAAATATGCTTCGTGTAATTTTAAATTTCGAATATCCAAAGCAAAAAAAAATATTTATTTATAATTATTATTTGTTTGTATTAATTTGTTTCGCCTACCTTGCACATCTTATTTTCTCATATTTTTCTTCAATTTTAGGTTGCCTGGAAGAGATCGTGTCTGATCATGTGATCGATCTTGTTAGTTAGAAGGTCGCTTGCAGTCCATTCTGGCATGAAAGTTTTATCTGTACTATTATTTGTGTAATAAAGAATTAATGAAACAGTTCGACAGTACATCCATTGTAGTTGTTAAACGGTATGTCATCATGTCACGGTGCAGTATGTCATCATGTCTTAAGTAAACCTCAACTTTAAGCAATAAAATATTTATGATGAGAAAATTTCAAAGACACGGATGGAAATCAATTGGTAAAAGTGTCACGGATCACTACGGATATAGGTTCAAATCCCGCCCAATAATTACTGTTTTTTATCGTTAATATATTTTTAATGTATATAAAGCTATTATATGCAATAATATGTTAAACAATATAGAAGTATATTTCTCGTCACTACATTGTTCTTTCCAGGAAGAAGAAGATTACCAGTTGACTTGCAATCTTCCTGCGATGGGCTCGTTGGACCTAAGGTACGGCTGATTACCGCGGTCGCGGGTTCGAACCCCACCAGTCCAACAAATTTATAATCAATTTATCACTTTTAACGTTTAAAACACATTACTTAACTTATACTGCCCGTAGTTTACACGAGTATTACACGTTTAAATAAAACACTTTAACGGTTTAAAACGCGATATAAACCCGACCCGACGATTCGGACGCTTTATAGCAGCCGTGGTCTCCCGGTGCCCGTCCGTTAGTGTTTTATTTAAATGACCATGAGAGTGTTTAATTTAAATGTATATTTGTGTTACATAGATACAACAACCGTTTTCTTAACATCTTGTTTTAAAACGAACAAGCGTGACATAAAGTGCTAAAAATTAATAAATAAAAAGAGTCGTATTGTTAAGTAGTTGAGTTAGTTTCAATACAATTTAATTCCTTTCGAAGTGGAGGCTGTATTCTGCAATTTTCTAGTGAGCCTCCTAGTCTAAGAGCTTACATTACATAATGCTTACATTCACAGGTTTATACGAATTTCTAAATAATTAGATCAGATTCAACGGGTTTCTTGGTTATAATGGTAGCAATGGATGCCTAATAGTAATGTGGACGTGGGTTCGATCCCCACCCGGTCCAACATGTGTCTAATTTTTTAATATATATTTATCGCGTTTTAAACCGTTAAAGTGTTTTATTTGAATGTGTACTATTCGCGTAAATTATAGACAGTATGTGTATTTTTTCTGAAACATTTTGGACTTCGTCTGGAAATGTGAATATTAGGGTGGTAGGAATATAGAAATTCCGTCCACGTCACAAACCACCATCCACAGAAAAGCCATGAAGCTCAATCGCGTTGTTGTTATAGTCTGTGGATTTCCGAATATCCAAAGCTAAAATAGGTCGATAGCGCATCATGTTTAGATGCTATAGGCTATAGCTCACTTGATGGTAGGTGATATACCCCAGTACCACCTACCATCAAGTGTGCCTGTGTGTCCTACTCTATCATTAAAAAAGAATTGTTTACTAAGAGAGTTTTTAAGAATTAAACTCAATATTTTAATAATAGTCACTGAACCGTAAACATAAGCATAAGATTTAAAAATGGAAAAGAAATTGAAAAAACTGTCGACTCGGGCAGAACTTGAACCGGCATCGTCAGCGTTCCGTGCTGTTGCTCTACCAATTGAGCTACCGCGTTCAGCAGGTAGAGCAACAGCACGGAACGCTGACGATGCCGGTTCAAGTTTTGCCTGAGTCGAAAGTTTTTTTAATTTCTTTTCGATTTTTAAATTATATAGTGCCTTCATTTGCAATAACATGTAAAAAATAATAAAGTTTTCAAAAGTATAAGATTTATTTGTTGGTAAGTTAAATAACATAACATCTTATCACAATGTGCTATCGACTTATTTTGGCATTTGACATTTGAATCGCAATCAATGATAGTGGAATGATGACAAAATTACCTTGCCATTTAAACTTTACGTGTTATATAAATAATAAGGCGAATATTACGTTTTGTCCGTAGTTTGCATGAATAGTACATATTTAAATAAAACACTTTTATCGGTTAAATTCATTTTAACTACGGCCCAACGGATTTGGGTTTCGGATGCTTTGCAACAGCCGCGGTCACGGCGGGACTTTGTTATTATAAATTGGAAATAATGTAACTAATATATTTCGCGTTTTGAACCACGAAAGTGTTTTATTTTAAAAGCAGAATATTACATTTCTTGGGTTGAGAATTTGAGTTGGCTATTGCAAAACTTTTATATTTTTCACAAGCAATTGACTTAGACCGTTTTAGTTTTAAATAAATAAAATAAACGATGGCATTATATACATTAGACTTTTCCTTTGCATAATGGCTTTTAGCTTTGCATGATGGCTTTGAAAGCCTTATACACAATATAAAGAGTACTTGTTTATTGATGATATTGAAACAGATGAGTTATATTCAGCTCCTAGTCTATAAGTCAAGCTTCAACAAACACTAGACTTTTATCATTGAATCTAGGTCAGAGGAATTTCTTGAGTAGCGCAAACTAACACCGGCATATAAATTGGTATATACTGCACTTTATATTAGATTTTATATGTTTTACCTCGCTTTAAAGTGGCTTTATCTCCATATACTGGGTGAGAGGTAGTTTTATTTTCACAAAATTGAGATTTATTCTTAGAATAGCTTTCGTGCCACAAATAATCGGTTATAACGTGTGAGTGTCCCACTGTTGGGCTCAGGTGTTTCTCAGGCACTCCAATGTGCAAATTGTTGCAAATAGTTGATGCTCGGTACTCGGCAATTTCGACGGAACAGATGGCGCTAGCGTTAGCAATAATTTTTAAATGAATTTCACTAATATATATCGCGTTTTAAACCGTTAATGTGTTTTATTTAAATCAATTGTTACGCTATAACGCCTTTCTTCTTCACGATCTCATTAAGTGCTCAGTTAGTAAGACGTGTTCCATTCCTTGTTAGCGCGTTGCGAATTTGAAGTGTTAGATGTTACAAGTGAAACAAAGTTGTAAGCACAGTAACAAGTGTTAGTGCCATTTGAATCGAGTCACGTGCCACCCGCGGCGGGCATTGCGAGATATCTTGATAAGCACTAATGTTCTAAGTCTAGATTTCCTAGAAATCGAACTCGATCCTATATTAAGTTGGGCCTATTAATATTTTGCCCGCCCGCACTCATTGGTTAACGTATAAGTTTGTTTATAAAAACATTGAGTATTGTCTGTCGTTTACGCGAGTAGTACACTTATAAATAAAACACTTTGAATGGTTTAAAACACTAAATGTATCAACTTACTTACAATTTATTTTAGCCACGGCTCGACGCTTCGGTTGCTTTGCAGCGGCCGTGGCAGCCTATTGGCTTTTAAACCGTTAAAATTAGTGTTTTATTTGATTGCTAGATTTTTTACTGCGTTGGTATGTATGTCTGTTTGACTCTTCTAGTCAAAATATAAATACATTATTAAAGCAATTATAATTAATTTAATGTTAGGTTTTCTGAATATTGGTTAGCCTCGTCGCTTTTAATTCAAATGTATTTTTTTGCTACTAGGCATAGACAAATTTATCCTTATAAGAAGAAGACGACTTTGTTAACACAATTTTCAACACAAAAAGCCTCAAGTTATTATCAAGTAACATAATGTGTTTTTTTCGATTCGAATGAATTCTTCTTAACAAATATCATCGTTATGTAACGGGTTACAAACTTCTAAAGGACGCTGCGAGGAGCTTATATTTTACTAGTGGCATAAGAATTTGTAGATTGTGTATTCTTGAATCATAATAATTTTCACACAGACATGAAAGCTATTATAGCTTTTTAGAATGTATAACACTGGCGGTATACTAATTGAAGCCACGACCAATTACGTAATAATCATTTTCAATCTACAATCATTCTAAGATAGTTGATTCTATGAATTCATCCAATGCGATTTTGTATTGAAGAGACTGTTTATAAATTAATCAGAAAGAATATCCTTCATCGTCCAGTAATCGGCAGATACACATCGGATCTCAATACAATAATTAAAACGAGCACAATTCTTAATGACGTCGGCAAAAACTTTGTTAGTTGCCGACAAAACCATTTTTGTCATAGAGTAAAACTAAAGAGGCGCCACTTACTTCTAAAATAGAAACTAGTTATGCCAACGGTCCCGTTTCCCCCAAATGGGGCATAGGGCATCTTATCACTTAATAGATCGATAGTTTTAATAAAACGGTTTTAAATTGATAATATGTGAGTTAACTTGTTTTTATGTGTTCAAAAATGTATCTTTGCATCTTATATTTGTTTTTTTTAAGCCTTAAATAATTATATATACTTTAGTAATCGTATGCTATGACAAGAAAGAACAAATGACAAACAATTTACCGTTTACCGTTACCGTTTTAAAAGGTCCCGCCGTGTTGTATTTTTTTTTTCAAAGTAAATAATTTTTAATTAAAACAATTTACTTTACTAAAGGATCAAAGTGGATTCCAACTTTAAATTTGTAGTTGGTATGTGTTACTTTTGTGTAATTTTTTTCTTTATCCACCTTTCACATATCATTTTTCACCATTTTTTTCCGAGTTGCCTGGAAGAAATCGCTTGCTAGAGATAGGACTATCTATACGTACAATTCTATGTAAGTCTTGTCCGTATTATTTTCATGTATTTGTCGATGGCAAATTAATGTATTTTTATTAACAAATAAATAATTAACTTCTTGATAAAACAGTATGCCACATCTATTCTGTGCATAGTCTACGTGCTCGGTAAGACACAAAAAGTGAAATATTAAAAAAACTGTTGTCAGTCCGGTGACTCAGCTACATTTAAGTGGAGATTAATACTAAATGCATTGTACACCGTGAAAAGCTCATAACAACGAACTCTTAAGAAATTCATAAGAACTCTAAATAAATACATTAACGGTTTAAAACGCGTTATATATTGGTTAACTTGTTTGAAAATTATTTTAACTAAGTCGTGGTCACGGGGAGACAGTCCCCTGCTGACAGACGGCTGTCGTCGAATTCGTAACGTCGGAAACAAGTATAACTAATATATATCGCGTTTTAAATCGTTAAAGTGTTTTATTTAAATTATTATATTGTTTCCAGTGCTGTCAACAAGACATTTTGGTATCAAGTCTCACCAATGTCATTCTTCTTACAATAATACTAAATTACTCCTTCAGCCTATCTTCAAGTTAAGTTATAACGTTTTAAGTTTTTCAAATTTAAGTAACGGGCGTTGATCAGGAATCCACAGCATTCTCAACCAAAAGCTATCGTGTCCTGAATTTCTTATTGATAAAGCTGACCAGGGCCAACGTTTTTCTGCCATATGAAGTTTGACCAAATTCGATTGTCATAAAAACGGTTCTTGGATAGACGTATAGTGTCGTTATTTTTTTTAAAGATAATTGAAAGAGGATACTTCAAAATATAATTTTGGGTATCTTGAAACGTTTTCGCAGCGCACACAACGAAAACCCAAAAACATAAAACAGCTTCTGCGCTTCTTCTCCATTACCCACTTTCTGCACTATTATTGGTTGCGTGATGATTATAGCCTAAAGCCTCCTCGATAAATGTTCTAACAAACACAAAAATATTCTTTCAATTCAAACTAGTAGTTCCTAAGATTAGCAGATTCAAACAAACAAACTTTTCAGCTTTACATTATTAATAATGATTACTTGTATAAGTCAATAACGTACAGACACGTCCTTTTATATGTATATGTTAATCTAATTTCTCCTCATATGAAGGCCAGTGTTAGACCTCACAACGTCAACTGATATAAATTGACATTCAATTAATTGCTTGTCTTATCTGTGGAGTGTGAGTACAACATAACATGTTGGCTGTGGGCTGTTTATGATCTATATGCACGTATTAACTATGACATTCATTCGAATTACTATTATATTTTACATAAAAAGCTTTATATACATTAGAAAAATCGATGACGCGAGCGGGATCTGAATCCGTAACTACGGTGTAATCTGTAGCTGTTGTGTGTGTGTGTTGTGTTATGGTAGCATTGTATGGTTAATAATCAACGGGTCGTGGGTTCGAACCCCACCGGGTCCCAACATGTTACTAACACAGTTTTAAACGCGATATATTAGTTAAACTTATTTGAAAATGATTTTTAACTTCGGTCCGACGTTTGGGATGCTTTGCAGCAGCCGTGGTCACGGGGAGACTAAAGATGGAGGATGTCTTTGACGTCAAAGTTTACTTTGACGTGTAGTTAAAAATCATTTTGCAATACCTAAGTTTAACTAATATATCGCGTTTAAAACCGTTAAAGTGTTTTATTTAAATGTGTACTACTCGCGTAAACTATAGACAGTCCCCAACGTGTTTGTAATTTATTCTTTTTTATTTAAACCTGTTAGTCTTGGTATATATTTTATTTAATAAAATGGGTAGTAGGAGTGCCGAATACAAACGAACACGTCTCTACTTAAACAACCCAGACTTCAGTTCAAGCGAAAGTACTAATAATGTTTTCCCGGGATTTGAACAAAGAACGAGGATCTCTAACACAAATGGAAAAGCTGTGAATACACAGTGTTCCGGTTTCCGTTCTTAGATATCCGAATGTCTAAGGTAAATCAAAGCACATCTTAATTAGATGTTATAAGGCTGTGTCCTATGTAAAACTCAGTAATTCCAGTAATTTCTATTCATTTAAACTAGTAAAAATTAACTGCTTTCGTAACTAAGTGATTTGAACATAATATTGTCTATTATCGTTAAGCATGTATCCTGACGTTATACCCCCAGGAAAACATAATAACTATCGGTCGAGCAGGGCACAGAGGTATTACTGCTCGTCTTTAAATAAATCAAATCAACGAAACTATCACGAACGTGTCCACTCCTTTCTTTAAAACGAACTGCGGGATTTCACTTTTATTCAATAACAATGCGTTATTTTGTGCTCTTGCGCAGTATAAATTCTCGTTCTCACTTTATAGTTTATACCCGATTTTACAGTAACAACCCAGCCCTGTAGCGTTGTAATCATTGATCAAAGTACACTTAAATAAATGTTCTTGACTCTGTCCTAACTAACGAGCAATTTAGAATGCATTTTATGTCAAATAAACTAACACGTGCTTCAACAATAAATAGATCTTGAACGCGATGTGGGTGCGGTATCAATTAAAAGCTGAAGCGTATATCTTATTAAATCCAACTGCGAATGGTCCAAGAATAAAATTATAACAAAAAAACGTGTGAATAACGAATATGTAAGTCTCAATCAATGCATAGTTAGGCTAATAAACTTTTCTTAAATAATGCCCGGAATTTAAAAATATGTAGTTCAATTCAGCACTTTAATAGCAATGACGAAGTTGACGAACGGCTAAAAATAATAGTTTTTTACGCGCCAATGTGTAACGAAATTTAAATTAAACCTTTGATAAGTTACCTTTTTGGTCGCAATGTTGCGGCGTAGAAGTGCTCCATTTTTAAATTACACGACAAATATGATTTTACATAGTAACTTAGTTGTCCACTAAACACGGTAGATATTTTTTCATACTACTATTGTCGCCCGCTACTCGATCAGTATAGTTTGTCTTATTTCGATTTGTCCTATTAGTATTTTGGCTATGGATCGTAATTGAGAACAATTCCTCAACGGCCGATCAGTTTGAATACCCAAGGATGAGTACCAGTAGTATAGTAAAATTCTGCTTTCCCAGGGCCATGGTGCAAACACTTCGTTGTGTCACTTTATTGGTGAATTTACCTTACAGTCAAGTTTATCGGACTTCTCCCCTATTGTATGATTATGAACCATTAAATAGAAAGAAAGAAGCATATTTTATTGCTACCAGTAACTAACAGCGCATCACGATCTAATAGTAAATACGGTTTAATTTTGAAAGCCATCATATATGTTGAGTGATAACTCCTAATACATTGTTCGTTATATAATTATTATGTCTGTCTGTGAAACAGGATTAGATTTTTTGGTATATAAAGCTATTGAAAAATGTGTTAATGATGATTACACCTGAAAATTTTTAATATAGCATCTGGAATACTTAGAATAGAGTAGTAATGTGTTTTAACAACACCATTTACAATAACTACAATTATAATATAAAAAAAAATAAAAATATAATATTATATAACTCAATAAAGATAAATACATATAATACAGTTGCCTCTGAAAAGGAATCCGCTCATCTACGTTGGGACTAATGTCTCAACACTGATATTCTGTGGCGCATCAAAGGCTGTTCGGTTTCGTGGATGATTTTGCGAGATTATGAATGATACTAGACAATGTCGCGTAAATAAGGTAAATAATTATTGATGTCCCCGCTTAAGTCTATAGCTTGTACCGCACAGACAGAGTCAGCGGCGGTCAACAGCTGCCTTTACTAGTGGATTAAAACAATTGATTAATTCAAGTGCAACACTGAATGGAGTTTCTGGACGCCTTCCAGATGCTAACGTGTCCTGTACTATCTGTATGTTTGTCTGCTTCGTGGAAATGGCTTTCATATTTACTTGTAAGTGCAAAGCTACTTTATTGTCTGGCCCGGTGAATAATGGCGCCAGGCTAATGGATTAACTTAGGATATGCTTGGCTTTGAGTCTCTTTTCTGGTGTTGGTCTGCTTAGGAGCTGCTTTTTTATGACAGTGGAGGACAGACAACATTAGATGGTAGGTGAAATAGATAGCCGTATGACATCAAAACAATATGTGCTGTCGTACTATATTGGATTTGGATATTCCAAAATCCACAGACTGAAAAACGATAAAAGTCACGGTTTATCATCTGTGGTTCGTAACCTGGAGGGAATTCCGATATTCCTACCAGCTATTTAATGTCCAATTTTCCAACATGTTTTAGAATAAATATAAATTGCTATGACTTTTATATGGCTAGTGTTGTATTAAAATTCTGTACATGATTAGGTATAGGTACGCATTGTCTGGTTTTACGCAAGTAGTGCACATTTAAATAAAGCACTTATAACGGTTTTAAACGCGAATTATCTCCGTTGACTTATTTTCAATTTATTTTAACGTGGAGATTGTCCTTATGTGACCGCGACTGCCGCAAAGCATCCGAAACGTCGGGCCTTTATTAAAGCGATAAAAGTATTTTATTTAAATTATTTATAGCTCAACAATATAATTTACTAAATATCTGCTACTTCTATCTACTACACTTAACTAAAACAATTATAACGGTTTAATTTGTGAAGTACGTTAGTTTACTTATTTACTATTTATTTTAACTACAGTTTCGGATGTTTCCCATGTCCCATTGTATAAAAATGGTAATAAGTTCAATAATATATTTGCGTTTAAAACTGTTAAAATTGTTTTATTTAAAAGAGTACTACTCGTGTAAACTACAGACGATAGTTACACTATAAATAATTTAGTTTTTAGGCTCGACCGATAGATTTTTTCTCCATCATTTCATAGTTGTTTCGTTTAGTAAATTCTGCGTTACGAATCACATGAAATTATATTTTGTCAAAAATGTCCTCTGGCAAAAAACTTAACGCGGGTTGTTGACCGTAGTCATATTAAACGTTTAGGGTCATCGCTCACTTAAGTTAATATAAAAAAGACTAGTTGAGATATCGTATTTTGTGACATTATTAATGAGGTACGTGATAGCTTTATAGAACAAAAAACTTATAACAGGCGGGACTCGAACCCATAGCAGCGCGTACTGTTACGCTTACCGACTGCCTCTGTGGGTCAACAGTTCATTGCATTGCGTTAGCGCAAAGAGTCCCTGTTTTGATTCCTGGGAAAAATTATGTGTGTGAATTACAGAGTATGTTTGGGTGTGTATGTAAAGTCCCATTTCCCAATTAATGTGTCTTAAATACTGTCTGTAGTTTACGCGAGTAGTACACATTTAAATAAAACACTTTAACGGTTTAAAACGGTAAATATATTAATTAACTTATTTATCATTGATTTTTAACATTTGGAAACATGTTTTACTAATATATTTCCAATTTTAAAACGTCAAAGTGTTTTATTTTAAAGGCAAGATAGCTGTTAATCAGATCGAATCGGATTATTGCATACCTACGCTTCGAACCCAGGACCTTACACGTTTACCCATTGAGTTAACGATGCTTGAATGAGCGCTAACCTTAATTATCGTGTTGAAAATAACTTCCATTGGTGGACCGAAAATATAAAACCAGCAAAAAGTACGCGTAAACCGTATTTAATTCAATTTCACTTGAAATAATTTTGGGTGGGTTATATTGTCACCATAGGATACTGTTATAGTTTACCGAGTAGTACACATTTAAATAAAACACTTTAACGGTTTAAAACGCGATATATTAGTTAAACTTATTTGAAAATGATTGCTTCTTTGCTTTCACTGCTTTCACGGATGCTGTGCAGCAGTCGTGGCCACGGCTGATGCAAAGCATCCGAAACGTCGCGCCGAAGTTAAAAATCATTTTTAAATAAGTTTAACCAATATATCGCGTTTTAAACCGTTAAAGTGTTTTATTTAAACCATATTTTTGCCTTCGATCGATCGAGTGAAGAATGGAAGATTCTGAGACTCTTAGATCTATTAAACGATGCTTCGTAAACAGAATTATTTCAACAACTGATTTTATAAATTACGAAAAATTGTCGTCATGTAAGTTTGTCTTTACGTTTTGCAGGTAATTAAAAGCTGGTCAAATAAGAGAAAAAAGTGCTTTACAAATTATAAACTTAGTTATGGCTTAAAACTATTAAGCGACTGAAAACGCGAAATATATAATTTCAAATTATATGCCGAAGTCACGGGGCAAACACTTGCTTCACAGCATAAAATTATTTCAAATAAGTTAACCAAATACATTTCGCGTTTAAAACCGTTAAAGTGTTTTATTTAAATGTGTACTCCTAAACACCGACTGTAATTATGTTCGAAACAATTAAATAAAAAAGTTTAAAAATCGATTTTAGATTAAAAAGGAAAATACGACCAACAGGACTTAACTCTCCAACTCCTTTTACTAACCAATGAGCTACCGAAAAACGATTTCTAAGTTAAGTGTTTTAAGATCTTCAGAGCTAAACGAACTATATCTATATGTTAGTGAAGACCATAGGAATGTGTGTCAAATGCCATCCCCGAGAAAATTAGTTTTAGTCCGTATTCGACACAAATTTATGACGTCACCTGTGATCCATCCAAAAAGGTACCTCAAAAGAGTTGTTCATTTAATTTCGGATCTCAAATTGTTATCATTTCAAGTATATTGTTCCGGTATTCAGGAGGACCCCTTACCATCCTGTCAATTTGTATGATTGATGAGTTAACCACACGCGTCCTAGCTTTTGTTTTAATTAACTTGTTCATACTGCTGTACTTATATACATTCGGGGATTAGAAGTTGACAATAGAGCTGAGTAACGGGGTCGTGAGTTCGACCCCACCGGGTCTAAGGTTTTTCTAATAAATTTGGACTTCTTCTGGAAATCTGGATATGGAATAGGTGGTAGGAATATCAAAATTCCATCCGAGGTATGAAGCACCAACCGCAGATGAAAAAGCCGTCAAGTTTAATCGCCTTTTGTGTCAGTATCTGGATTTCCGAACATCCAAAGCGAAAAAAGGTTAGATGTTACATGACTGGGTATTTCACCTACCATCAGGTGAAACCCAAGCATGTCTGTCCAAAAAAACCACACAAGAAATATATGGGAAATGTGGGGAAAATATTCTCGTTCTAACTTTGAGGGCTTCCGTTGCGCGTAACAGATTATTTGAATTATTTTGTATATATATATATATATCTAATTAAACGTAGTATAAATCATTATTTTTATGATGTATTAATATAGGTAGTTTACAAAATGTTTAAAATGATGTTCGTAATATTCGATGATATCCGTCTAACACTTGGTCGATTGTTTGTGCATTTTTATAAAAGAGGGTACGCTGTAGAGCTTTTGAGAAAAGTTCGGCGTACATTGGTGACACCAGAATTGTCTTTTGCTTAACATATTTTGGAACTTTGGACGTTTGTTGGTTGGACGTTGATGGGACCAGGTATGATGTACATTATTATATTGTAATAAATAGGTTATGATATATATACTTTTTTATTATATTTAATTGGCATCAATATACATTAATTAAGTATCCTAACCTTATGTAATATATAGATAAATATAAAATGTATATATAATTTGGGTACCATTATTTGTTAAATTTCTAGATGTTTTTATTACAATAAATGTGTTGCTGTTATTATGGGGACACGTTGCTGAAATATATCTTGCTTAACGCATTTTAAAAATACGTTATAGAATAGCTTTTGACACAAAATATTCCTAGAAATCTTATAAAGTGCAAGGTATATATATCTATATCTATACCTATAATATCTATATAAATAGTAATCTAACACGTGCGCTGCGTTAAATAAAATTTATTATGCCCCCGACGGTATGTCTGCCTTTTAAGATAAACTCGCAAGACCCATTTTTGTGGTAATCAAATTTTGGTTAAAATACTTATGGCAAAAGTAAGTTTGCCAGGTCAGTTAGGAGAGGCAAAACTTTGAAATTTGACGCATTTTCTTATCAAGAAGGTTGCTCACCCCTGCATTAGACGAATCATCAACGATAGATATGTCCACCTAGACATTTATGCGACCTTACGATAAAATTATCACATTAGGTGTCAAGGTTCAAGTGGATCTCATTCACACGCTGACTTACAGATAAGTGTTTGAAAGACACATATGTCAAGAATATTTCACTACAAAAAGATATAAGAGAACATTCGATGACACAAACGGGATTTGAACCGGCGTCCACAGTGATACGTGCTACTGTTATAACCAATTGAGCTACTGTGTCTCATGCTACAGGCATCTATTGCGCAACGTACCTAATTTCAACATTATCACTTTCGTATTGACGTGCAAAATTTAGAAAAAAATATTTTTATTTATGTGCATCGCCTCTAGTTTACACGGGTATGTTGATGTATGTAAAGAACTCTAGGCTTATCTATCCTCCTCTGTCTTAAGAAATAAAGAATAATTGAACCATATGAAATAAAACACTTTTTACGGTTTAAAACTCGAAATATATTTAAAGTAGGCAGCAAGAAGGTCGTTACATAATATCGATAACTGCATTATATTGATTGTGGGTTTTTATTAAAATGTAGCGTAGACCCAGCCGTTCTTTGAGAATATTCTAAGAAAAGTGCAAATTGAACGTAAGTAAAGGCTTATTGGGTGCGTCTCCGATGTACATTAGAGAGCATAAAAGCCAGAATTCCTAAGTACCAGGAGCGAAGCCATTAAGTAGCTGACAAGTCTGACGGCACAATCTCGCGTGTCCAATATCGTACAGTGCGCGGAACGAAGCGATTCGATTTTCGAATTTTGACGGTCCACTCGACGTCATTGACGTCTGTAATTACACGCCCCTCCGCGTGGCTGCCGTGGCGCTAGTAGCTACTTCAAATGACCTTTATTGGTGCTACCATGTAGATTAACTTCGACAAAAGAATAAAGGAGTACATGCACCATTATTGCGAAGTTACTGGCAGCAATTTCTGTTCTATTCATCTTTTGATTGATATTCCATTAGAAACTAGCTTTTACGTCGGGCCTTTTTTGTCGTAGAGGAAAACTTGTGAGGGTTTATTGCTTTCAACGGTTTTTTTTATTATAAGCGAGTAATTCAACATTGTAACGACAACAAAAGTATTTATTCCTGTCATTCAGTCAAACAGACAAAATTGACAAAAACGAGAGAAAATCGAGACTTATTCTACTTCCTTGTAACAGCATATTATCTTTTTATGGTAATAAAATTAAACAAATTACTAATTTAAACTTACACATTTTAATATTTAATTCTTTCATCATATATTTCTTTACAATAAATCACAATTATAATAATAAACAAACACATTTTTGTTAAAGAGTACCTATAACTTAATATTAGGACTAATACAAGTTAAATACAATACAAACCTGTAACTATTGACAGTTCATACAATTTAATTACAAAAAGATTATTTATAATAAGTAAATCTTTGCCCTGAAATTATCGATTGCTAAAATCTATATAGTAGAATAGTTTGGGAAATAACACAATTAAAAAAAATTACATCACCTTTTGCGTATTTAATAGGATCAACTAAATTCCGAGGTTCGGCTGCATAAAAGTAAATTCAAATTGACTTTCCAAGGTCCCGTTTCACGCGAGCCCAACTGAAAACACTTCAAACGACAAACACAATATATAATTTACATACAAACACTGAAGGAAGCCGGTCCCGAATCCAAGGATTAACATCAAAGGACCACCGCAATTCAGAAAATGCGTTTTTATAGAAATATCCTCTTTGATGAAGCAGATTTTGTCGTTTGCGAGTGAAATTCTGGCCTTAGCCGATTATATTATATCTTATTTGGTGGTTTCTTGGAACCATTATTGGATCTCGGGGAAGATCTTAAACGATTGCGTTAACGAACGACCTCAATTTTGCGAGGGTATATTTGATTGCTTTTCAAATGTACCCGCAAAATATTGTTAGTGCACGTAAATAGATAATAATATCCTGTTTCCCCTGGTGGATACATTTTTGTGACCGTTTCACTAATTGATTTTAATTACGAAGTTCTTCTGTGCCCTGCCCGACCGAAATAAATAAACTTCAGTATTTCCTTTCATATGTATATCCGCCACACTCAAACAGCGCCTCCGTCAAGCGTTAAGCGCACTTTAGGAATTGTAATAAATTAAACCTACAAAATTGTTCTTGCCAATATTTTTTAATTCTTCAATTAAGTTTTTGAGCCAGAGTATATGTAAGTTTTTATAACATTAGGTAAGAAATACGCTTACATATACATATATATACATATACGTACTCGAAGTTCGTAACTTAACTTACTAAGGCAGACCAAGCCGCGGGCTAAGCCTAGTACAGTAATACACTCAATCGCCATCAATTAAAATTCTCTTTCCTCTTATTAAAATTAAAAGTAGATTAACTAATATATTTTACGTTTTAAACCGTTAAAAGTGTTTAAATACTTTGTCTTTAAATACTGTAGTTTACGTAGTAGTACACATTTAAATAAAACACTTTAACGGTTTAAAACGCGATATATTTTAGTTAAACTTGTTTGAAAATTATTTTTAACTACGGCCCGACGGTTCAGCTGCTGCGAAGCATCATTAAAAATCATTTTCAAACAAGTTAACTAAAATATATCGCGTTTTAAACCGTTAAAGTGTTTTATTTAAAAACTTTGTCTTTAAACAAGAAACCTGTGTAAGTTCGCGGTATTACTTCATTTATGGAATCAATGAAAATATTAATCAGAATAACAGGTATTTCACCCACCTACTTCATCATACTTACGCGACTTACAAAATGTTTATTACAGTCCATCCGTTTACGAAATGGAATTGTATATTCACCGCATATTGTATTCAACGTTATTGTTAATCCAATAATTCTTCCATTAAACAAACTCGACGCGAAATAAAATATCTGTATGAAACGATTTTAAAATGGCACCGATATTTTTGGGCTCCGTTGCGTTAGGGCTCCATCGAAGGTGACATTTTACACGATTTGCAGGGCCGTAGCTTTATGTGACGGCAGGTATAGTATTATCTGTGGTTTACGAGGCCCAAGGCTTCCGATGCTTCGTTAGGTCCAGGAGCCGTGATCACGAGGGAATAAATTAAGTAATATCTTTCACGTTTTAAACCGTTAATATCTCTTATTGAAAGTAGACTCCTCGCGTTGTACAATTGTGAACGATTAAACAGTTCCCCCGTGACCATGGATAATGCAAAACATCCGAAACGCCGGGTCGAAGTCGCAATTAATAAAATACAAGTTAACTAATATATGTCGCGTTTTAAACCTTTCAAAGGTGTTTTATTTAGACTTTAAACAGTTTTATAAGCGAATATATATATTAATATACGTTTTAGGTGCATTTACACGTCCTTAAAAATGTACCAAAGCGTCTCGTTTTAACCCGTTAACAATGTTATTTTAAAAATTTACTATCTGTTAGAGAGACGGCTAACATACAAACTCTATGTGGCTTAGAACACTTTTAGCAGCCGTTATCGTTTGATCC
The DNA here is from genome assembly GCA_963661955.1 of Leptosia nina. Lineage (NCBI taxonomy): Eukaryota > Metazoa > Arthropoda > Insecta > Lepidoptera > Pieridae > Leptosia > Leptosia nina. The sequence continues at coordinate 5,633,192 of CAVLEF010000008.1, forward strand.
ATGAGTAACACGGTCCATTTGTAAACTACATCAGCATTTACGCGTGTCTAGAATTTGAATAGTTTTAATTGTTGTCAATTTGATAAGGATTACAAACTAAACCGTTTCATTGTTTGAAGATGAATTTCACATAGATTGTTTAGTAAAAAACATCCTCCATAATGCAAGGCTGATTTTCAGCTCGCCTTGTCAAATATCCAAAGGAAAAATATTTCACTACTCATCAAGTCTGCTGTTCTATAATTTTACAAACAGGCCTTTGAAATAAAACAATATATTTATTACTTAATAAATAAAATACAATAATGTAAGTTAACTCAAAAGACCTACACACATATATGACAGTGCTGCATGCTTGTTAGTTAAATATATACGTTTTAACGGTTTAAAACGCGCAATATATCATAACTTATTTTTAACTACAAACCGACGTTTAGTGTCACGATGGGATTAAAATGGCAAATTGCTACGCTAGCGCCACCTGTATGGACCCAAATAATTTTAGTAAGTAATGATTTTATGAAAACGAGATATTTTCACGTCCGCCATTTAAGTAAGCGAATTATCGTCATATTATTTCATTAACGCGCTTATTAATACTTGAAATAACGGGACCGAAATTCCAGTCTATCGAGGGAAATTACTAGGCGCCATCTTGTCTGCTAATAGAGGTATATTAATGTCATAAAATTTGTAGCTTGCCTCTTAAGCGTACAATTTTCCTTTAAAATTACCGTTTCGAGTATAATTCTCGTAACGCGGTTCGCGAAGTGTAGGCTGTGATACTGGCTGGAATATAATTATTATATTTTAATAGATTCACTGCTGGGACTCGTCACTTGCTGTATACGTATATTTAAAATTGCCTGTAGTTAACGAGGTTAGTACAAATTTATACAATAACTGACCTGGCAAATATTATTTTGCCATAACAAGTATTTCGACGAAATTGTATTACCCTGGTAATCTTGTAAGTTCATTTTATTTTTAAATGTAAGTAGATATAGCTGCTAGAGGCAGAGTGGCTTTATAACAAAAACATGATTTTCAATAAGGAAAACTAAAAATGCGTAATTCAGTTAGGCAAAAATGGTATTGTAGTATTATTTGTGTAAGAATTGTCTTAACAATTTTCGGTCATTGCGCTCTTGTTTAGTAGTTTTAGATTAACATTTTTAGACTATGAAAATATAAATATCTCAAGTCATTTGCAGTTAGGCTACTCTGCCTCTAGCGCACTCATATACGATCACTTTTTTTATTTAAAGAAGACTAAATCTCTCATACAAACACCGAACCGTTTTCGCAGCTCACACAGCGGAGAGATGAATTTAATAATAATTTTCCCCGATTTTCCATGTTTTCCTTTGTTCCTTCGCTCCTCCTGGTCGCCTGTTACTTCATTACCTAAAGCATACCTCGATAACTATCTAGTTAAGATAAAAATATCGTTTCAATTTGAACCAGTACTTCTTGAGATTAGTGCCAACAAAGAAACAACTTTTAATAGTCCCTCCGTGACCCGGCTACGCAAAGCATAGGAAACGCTTACATATACAAAGAAAGAACAGAGTAAAATTATAAGTCAAGGTCATCTGAAGGTTGGCTGGATTCAGATGAAGGACGTACATACATATTAGGTATATGTTATTTCTGTTTATTTTTTTTATCTATACAATTATTATATATAAAAATAGTAATATGTTGTAAGTTCCACCGGTGTAGCTAAATGGGTAAACGTTAAACGTGTTGCCAGCATCTGCGGAAAGCGCAAAATATCGGTTCGGTCGGTCAGGGCACAGAAGTCTGATCATCTATTTGTTTGTTAATAAAATAAATAAAAAAACTCGCGTCCCGCTGCATGTATATCAAAACCGATCATACGTGTTTGCCCCCCCATGTCCCAGAAGGAAATTCCACGGGATATTCTATATGTAAATTCGAGTAAAGTATATATTAATTCTGTATTTAGGTCCCAAGTGGGTTTGGGGTAGATACCTAAACTTGGCTACTGTTGTTAAGTAAACTCCCGTTGGCACCGGTTTAAACCTTTGGGGTTTTTTTTTCCCCCCTTTACCTAAACCTCTTTCACTGAACAATTTTGTAGATATCAGCAAAATTTCCTAAAACAAAGGTTCCTAACTCACACTCAACTAAAACTAAATTGTCAATGTCTGTTTTTGGCAAGAAATACAAATATTATCACGTAAAGGTTATTGTTCAAATAATAAGGCTTAGTAGTTAGTAACAGATGAAGTATTTGGAAGTTGCCTGATTAACCTTTAAAAACTTTAATATGTTTGACATGTTCTTGCACATTATAGCTGTACGTTAATTAAATATGTCCTTATATTGAAACACAGTACATTTAGTTTAGCGCAGCAGCACGGAATGCTGTGGATGTCGGTTCAAGTCCCGCCCCATAAGTCGTATTGAGATTCTTTTTAATGTAAATAGATTTTAAATTTGTCTGAGAAATAATTAAATTATAACATGCATTTAAAGTGAAAGAGAACGTGGCTACGAATACTTTCGGTCTAGGAGGGCACAAAAGTTTAGTGAACTATTCTATAAAGTCGATTAGTGAAACGGACACAAGGCAGTGTCAGTATTGCGCAGATTTCTCCCAATCAATTTGAAATTCAGCAAATGTAGAATTTTTATATTTAAAAAAATTTTTGATACCTGAATATATAATATATAAATGCCCTAAGTCAGCCGTGGTAGTATCAAGTCCACTTTAAGTTAAATTGTAATTAGATAAAAATTCAAAAAGACAATATACGTGCTTATGTGGAAGCACGTACAATCTAATATGGAGTATAACATACAAACTAAGCGGCTTAACCTCAAGTCCATCCTTTCAATAAAGCATATTTGTACCCAAAAGACAGAACGGCAGAGTCCAAGCCTTTGATAAAAAGTTATGTTATTTAAACCCCCGAACGTAGTGTCAATATCTGTATTACCCTACAATACTAAATTAAAAAGTTATTCAAAAGCCAATATACCTATTTCGCATTACTAACGTGTCTGATACAAAATAGACATCAATGTAAGCGCTAAGCTTTATTGAGCTTTCAATCTGAAACGTAGGATGATGACAAAAGCCCAACTTGCTTTAAAGGTATTTTAGTATCGGGTGACCTCTCAGCGGTTCTTTTATCAAAGATGGTGTACTAGTCTTAGCGCACTCAACATAACACGTGCATTACTCACAAAATATTTTCATAAAGCGAACGAAACGCACCCGACCGGACCCCGCTCCACCTGCCCCCGGCAAAACCAGTTCAGTTTGTGCCCGGCCGCCACGAGCGTCGGTCCCCTAAGCTGCGCCGTGCCCGTATCGCGTTATTACGAAAAACCTAAAACCAAATCAGTGTTGTGCTATACCAGTGCTCCTGTGAGATTGTGATCAACTTGTGTTGTTTTAGTGTTCACCAATTGTGCTGGATTTCTCTTGATAACTGTGAGGACGGGTCGCGTCTGCCGCCGGACGCCTTTTCTCCGTTCACGGGATATCATTAAAGGTATTTATTGTTACACCGGTTCATTGTTGTAGAATCTTTCCGTGCTAGTTGAATCGATAGTTTGATTTCGGATTTGATGCGTCAGCGATGTGCGGAATGTTAGGAGTCAGGATTTGCATTGTAGATGCGCGGATAAAGCAAGGTATCGTAAATTTAAAACGAGGAGCAGGTTGGCCGTGTCCGGCAGAGCTTAGTGGGCGACTATTAATTAGCTTAACGGTGGTTTTAAGAACTATTATCTGATGTAGCATGCGATGTTTTCAATAACAAAACATGACGCCTTAATTGACATTTACTTAGGTTGGATGGTGTTATTATGAAATGCGCTGAGAATTGTCTGTAGTAAACGCGTTGGTTCACTGGTAATACGGTTTAAAACGAGAAACTTGTTTATCTTAGGTGAATTAACTTTTTTTGCGTCTGAAATAAGAATGAAAACATATTTTTTTATCTAGTGAATGTTAACGTGTTTTTGTTACTGTTTTATTTATATAAGTATTGCAAATCACAAACAATGGTCATGTTTTTAATTCTAACTCCTATAACCAAGAGGCAGCTGTCATAATATGTACATAAACACGTTAGTAGTTCTTTGTACATTCCTACAAATTTAAAAAATATGGCTGTCAAGTTTACGATATTACAATAATCAAAATATCATTTTCTTGGTAGAACAGAGTACTATTATAATAAATAAACATCAAGTGATAAATTCTTAGTATTCATTATTAAAAATATGCTGTACTTAAGACTACAGTAACTAGTATAAGTACAGTACTAATAATTATCAGGTTTTACTCAAAAGAAGAGTATTCTTTACGTGGTTACAAGTATCGTAGCACAGTTTTACACCATCGTTCGCTAGATGGCGTAACCTGGGTGAAAACAATGAGCTTTCATTAATTCGCAGGCACTAACAATTTGAATCGAAGCTAATTACACAAGGCATAATGGATAGCTTTGTTAACCCGAATCCAAAACAGCAATCAGCAAGGAACGGGTTAATTTTATTTTTACAACCTACGCCGTTTCAAGATGTAATAATGTTAAGTACTTTGACTAGATATGTTAATACTGTTTCTCCTATGAGCTTTAGTTACTTCTGTTCCCTGTCAGACCGAAACCTATGTATTATGGCTCTTAGGGATGTTGGTTGAGTTACAATATTATTGGTTACAATGACGTATAAAGGTCATAATTAGTTTATTTTATTATAAAGATTATAAATAAAATACATAAAAAATTATTGATTGCAGAGTAAGCGGTCGATAACCGGTAAATAAACCACTTTACTTTTAAGGTGACCTTGGCTAAGACGCATCTGAATTGTCGCGACATATTTACGTTAAAAGGTGTAAAAAAGCACTTTTAACAGTATAAGAGACCTAGGTAGTTAATCTCATCTTATTTTGTTTTAACTACGGCCTGCCGTTTTGTATGCTTTGCAGCAGTCGTGGTCATGGGGAGTTAACTATAGTAAAAGTTGACTAATATATTTCGCATTTTAAACCGTTAAGCATTTATTTAAATGGGTACAAACTACAGACAATATTGAATCTTTAATCGTTTTTTATTAAGAGATAGAATGTTAACAAAATAAATCTAATCATTGATTTTCAAATTAATACAATTTCCAAATGTGAAATAGATTTTATAGTTATATTTATAAAACTATAGAGGATGGTTAAATAAATATTTTAGCATTATATAAGATAGAAATTAAAATGTATACAGGTGAGGATTTATTAAAACGGATGAGACTTATATAGTCAGTTTTAAATTAGTGATTTTATAAAAAATACAGATATCAGTTCTCGATTGTTTAATTGGATACACTGCGTTACTATGTTAAATATTAAAACTTAAACTTTTCCATAATTAAAAAATAAATTAAAATTAATTCCAATTGACAATAGTATGGTTCTTTCTAATACGTAAAGATTTTGACAAAAGTCCTTGAAAGTAAAACAGAGGGAAAAAGTAATCTTCGTAAACAGTAGTATTTTTATATACTTACTTTGTAGTTTTAGAGATCTTTATAACAAAACAATTTTACTGTTCATGACTCGACAAATAAGTACCTCAAGTAATAAAAGTTTGCACGTAATTTGAAGATATTCAGAAAATTGAAAGGTAGTCTCTTCAGAAATTTGGCTTGTCATAATTGAATATAATCTTTACCTTTACGAAAGTTGGGGAGGGACAATTTCTAAATGTTTAGTATGGTTCGTAAGACGGTATTATGCTTTGAATCTTTTGCCAGTTCGTCAATTGTCTTGTCAAGTCCTTCTTCTATTTACTTTTAACAAACCAAGGAAAGTATATTATTTTTCCTTAAATAAGTAACTTTTACTAAAACATGGAACCTTCATATATCTTCGTAGGATAACATTTTGCATTTTTTTGAAATTTTATTTCACGTGTTTCCTTAGTTAGATGTTGACACTGGCAACGAAAGGGCTTCTCGTCAGAGCTAGAGGAATCTCGTACGTACCTAAAGGTACGGATTAAATGTCATCAAGGACTTATCTTCAATCAAATGGAACGTCTTCTACTTGTCAATATGGGATATGTTTGTAGCGTGATGTGGATTCATACTAACAAAACCCCTCTTGCAAAAATAAGGTCTCTTAGCGAAGTTCACCCAAAGTGTGAGTAAAAACCTGATGTATTGCATCGTACCCTAAGTGGCACAACTTTCAGGTAGTGTTTTTTCAAGTTATGAATATCACTTCAGTCAGTGTCACCAAGTAAAAACGGACCTTGCTCAAGTCTTTTAGGGTGTCAAAAAAATCTTCTGCATTAGAAATATTTGAACTAACAGCACTTTTTTATTATGCGTTTGAGATAGCCGCCAACACCTAGAGCCCCTTTTCCACCCAGCTTCAAAGAAATTCCATGTAACGCGTATGATCTTTACTCAGTGAATATTCTGTGCCTAATGAAATAAAAATTTTGCTTCTGTCGATACTGAGTAGCTGGTCCATCGGAGAAAAATGAATTGTAGATGTTAGGATGTTATGTTGTATTACTAATATGGATAAGTGTGCCCAGAAGAGCTGGAATTAGAATTATTGCTTGGTACGAAATTCTCATAATCCAGCTTCAGCATTTTTTACCGGGTCTTGTTTAAATTTTTATCTATAGCGACGTTGTTTTTCTGGTTTGTCAGGCCTTTAGGACAAAACTTTTTCTAGAAAAAAATACAATTTTCCTATAGCTTATCGGATTTAATAACGTATATGTTTATAAGTAACAAAAATACAATATGTTACCTATCTAACTACTCGTTACTTTTTTTGTAACGCAGTGTAGCAGTTACGCAGTTGTAAATATTTGACTAAATTGTAAATATTTCCAAATCAATAATAAAATCCAGATATTTTTACACTCACGGTTGCAATACATACCAAATGCGTAAAAAACAAAATAACGTGAAATATGCAGGACGTAAATTAAAGGAAAGAGAAGACAATAGATACACACCTCCTTCACGGACCGGGACGCGACCACACGGCAGAGTACTGCCCAAGCGCTGTTGCTGTCGTTTGTTAAACGAGACACAAACGACAAAAATGTGCAAGTAATCCAATATTTTAAAGTCTTTTTTCATACAGTAACGCAAGGTAGCTACATATTGTTACTCGTTGGGGACACAGATACATTAATTTTTTATTTTACTAAATTTCAATTTAAAACGTTTCTAATGCCATTCTAATAACGTCCAAACCTTGCATTTTTTTATATCTTAATTAAGCACCTAGAAATATTTTGAGAAATTGTTCCGTATAGTTTGGCACAGTCAGGGACAAATTTAGTATGAAAAACGGCTGCGTTACTAAAAATGGCAACTTTGTTACTGTAATTTTTCAATTAATAACAATTATTTCAGTTCAAATCATGTGTTTTGTATTAGATAATAATGTTAAATTTTAAAATAATTATACTATTGTCACAATTTTGTAACCCATCGATTAAATGTAATGTTAATTCCAGGGACTGGTTTTTAGGCATAAAAAAGTATTTTGGCCCATAAATATATCTAGTCATGGTTGTGTTAAAAAGCGTACATTAATAGAAATCTAAAAACGAATTTAATTATAAAAAATTCGAACGCCCCAAGCGAAAGAATGCGACACAGCAATACATCAATCGCTCGGGCGTTCCGGCGCATGGCGTAGATGCGACCACAATTTTATTTTCCCTAGTCAATTAGCCCACGGCGACGCACCGTGCACGAGTGCGACATATGTCGACATCTGTTCAACTACCAGTGGAACACGCATTTCCGTTTCGAGATTTTTTACGCGGCAAATAAACGCTGCCTGGCGAAGATACACGACACGTGCACAGTTCGATATTTGAATTTTAATCGGTTTATTAAAAGTAAGAGTAACATAGGACCTAATATGGGACCCTGCGAAACACCCTCAGTAATGTAACATTTACACAGACTACAGAGTGGTTTGGTAACGATAAAATTAGTAGCTTTACAATTAAGACTTTATCCAACTCAAAAAGAGCATTACTCAGACGCTTAAAAGCTTAAGATATTAGAAAAGGTAAATGAACGGTTTAAAACGCAAATTTTGGTAAAAACTTCGGCCACCGTGAAATTTTACCTTACGAACGTTTTGGACGCTCTTCATGTAGCCTATAATGTAACGTAACTAATAGATCGCATTTTAAACGATTAAAACGTTTTATTTTGAGTTTATATCCTTCAGTTAAAAATAACAATTGGACATTGCAATCTTATTCATCTCAACTTAAAATAATTGTAAGCAAACGTCGTGCATCGTTTATCCCATACTCATTCATATCCTGTCACAAATATATGTCTGTGTCACAGATAATGTCAAGCTGGACTTATCTGATATGAACATCCAAGTAATCTTATTAATAGTAGCGAGTATTCAGTTTAATTTATTTTAAGAAGTACAACGACTGAGGCATCTCTTTAACGACCATTTAAGTTTAATATAAAAAGTCATGATTGGAATATATTATTAAGTTAAGAAAGGTAGTAAAGGTTGCCAATGAAGGGAATGCAATACAATTTTGAATTATGATTTAAGTTTGTAATAAAGTTAAAAAATGTCCTTATCCTCATATATTTTTTTCTGTCGAGAGCTAACGCGATTGAACATAAAATTTAATAACGGTTTAAAACGCGTGTTTTATTCAATGTATAATTGTAGCTTGTACACCGTTGCTATTAACTTTCCGACGTTTAGTTGAATCCTGTAGAATCATGATAGAAAGTTTTGATCAAAAACAGAAGCTTCTTGCCCTAAGCTCGATCGATCGGACATAGAAATTCTATCTGCTTCCCTATCCGTTACATTCTTGAGGTGCCGTATCCAAAGAGTCAAGAGAAAGAACAAAACCCTTTTACTAAGATCGCTGATTGTCTATCTGTCTGTTTGTCTGTCCTCAAGTCAGCATCTAAAGAACAGCATTAGCTGATAAGTGAAATTTAAACAACAATACATAATGAAGAAAGACTAGACTAATAAATAATTATTGTGGAGATTTCACAAAAACACGAGTCTAATATAAATTAGGTAGCCATCTATCTGTCTAGCCATTTTTTAATGATATATCATTTATAATGATATAATAAATAACCCTACAAATAAGATGCGATGTCGACCTATTTTGACTTTGGATATTCGGAAATCCACAGACGTAACGTAATTAAACTTTACCGCTTTTTTATCTTTCAACGGTGCTTCGTCACCCGGACGAAGTTTCGATATTCCTACCACCCATTTTATATTCAGATTTCCAGAGGAAGTCCAACATTGATTATCAGCCGTACATTTCTACCATAACACTAAGAAGCCCCTCAAAATGGTACGGAACCCTCCATAGTCCAGCTCGTTCTTGGCCGGTTAATTTTGAATGCTTTAACACCTCGTACGTTTAGCTTCTTTCGAGTTCGTGTTAAGCCCAACTCAGTTTAACAATGAACAGAATAAGTGCCAGTTTGACGAGGTAACTTATCTCGGTATTTAACAGTAAAAAATACTGGATCATCTTTTACCGTTACACGAAGAGCCAGTTATGACCATAGATAACTTGTGGTCTACTTACATTGGTCAAAAGGTTTAATACTGCAAAGAGGTTTACATTAAAATTTCTATAATTTAAATATACGAAAAGTATAAGTTAATGAAAAGGATGTTATCACTTATCACCAATAAGAACAAGGAACATGACTTAAGTAAAGTAAAAATTAAACATTTGTAACGGTTCAAAACGAGAAATATATTAGATACAATAAAAACTTATTTATATACACATAGCTATTTATATATTGATGTACCCATCACTGTTCGTACTGGGTATGGTGGGTGAGAAGGGAAGTGTCTCTTGCGACGTATGTTATAAGGGTATTAACGGGGGAAAGGAACCAATATGAATTTTGAATTGGGAATCCCACCTGTCATGACATTGTAATTTTAATGATTAAATAAATAAATAAATTTAATTCTTCATTTACTAATTATAATTTACTAAATATATAGTATAATGTAAAATATGTATATATACATATACATCAGTATTGATTACTCAAGTATTCTCTATGTATCATTATAACCTTCTTTAAAATTATTAACATCTGGTAAACCATCCACAATATGGTTTCATTGCATAATAACGCGTTAAATGATGTTGATATGTTTTCGTGCTCGCAATTAACGTATAAATATAAGATAAAAATAGTTCCTAACTTATAAAGATATCACAGATATCTAATTATAAAAGAAAACGGTTCTTGTTATATTGTAGAGGACACTGTTACTCGCCTCAAAGCGTTTTTTTAAACATTTTTAACTCAAATGTTCTCAGTGAAACTTGTAAATGTAAATTTAGATTTCTATAAAATTGTATTTCTTTTTCCTAGACAACAAGAGTATTATAGTTTTAACTTATAAGAGACAGGACTGTTTATTTATTTAAAAAGGCTTACTAAATACTTGTATGTATGTATAATGTAATACTTTAAAGGGATGGTAACTTCTATAGTATTCTATAGTAACATGTATATCGTTTCGCTTGTATTCCATTGCGCAGCTTACTCAGTCAATGACATCATAGCTAATAAAAAGTAAACCAATTTTTATGGCGGGAAATTAAACGTCAAACTTTCTTGTCGACGCCATTATTATTCATAGAATCGTGCTTCAATAAACGCAGCCACTATTTATGTTGGGGAAATCTTTAAATTATTAGGTGAGGTTTGTAATAAAATTACTTCAGTAGAAAACCGATACTCTTCTTTCTTACCAGCTTTTCTCAACTTTGTCCACATAGAATATTTATTTTGGGACGTCATATTTATTTTTGAAAACAATGTCCTTAGCTTTATAAATTGTCCGCTATCACGACGTTTTTTAGATCATTTCAAGATGAATCATTCTTACATACAGTGTTTTAAAAGTTTTCACAGTTTTTTTGCATGTCCTACTGTTTTCATCGTAAAATGTGTTGTAACTCAATTTACGATGCCTTTTTACGATCACTAAAATATTTTTTTAAATTTGAAACAGTAGTTTCCTGAGATCAGCATTATATATTAGTATAGATATGGCTGGGCAAATTCACCTACTGTCGAGTGAACCCCTTGTATGTCCCTTCCCCTCTCTCCCCCTCATAAAAAAAGACTTACCTGACCACGTAAATTGGAGATGCGGCGACGCAAATGACAAAGCGAACATTCGCGCGAGTTCGTTGGTTACTCCGTATTGATTCACGCTTTTATTTAATTCGTCGTTCGCATCGCCGGTCGCCGTTTTAAAACAAATGCATATCACTCCATTCGCTAGTTCTTTGTTCTTTACGTATAAGTAACATGAAATAAAGAAAATGAGAAACACGTTTAAATTAAACCTATCATTAAACGCAAGTAGGTGTCAATCAGCTCTCTATTTAACACTTAAATGCTGTAATTTATCTGTATTCCCTTTTTATTCACGCCCAGCTGCAAAAACTGGATTCGCCTCGAACGAGATTATAAGCTGTGTATTTTATAGCGATGTTTTCCTTTCAGGTACAATTTTGGCTGGTGTAAGGAGTCAGGTTTATTGTAAATGGAGAGTGTTACGTGAATCTATTTTGTATGGGATTATATCTATCGGAGTATGAATATAGTGCTGTAACGTGTCGTAAGTTTGGGACTTTATTCTTAAAAAGGTGTCAGTATTTTATGTTTTGTTTATAGGAGCTTATATAAAGATCTTGCTGGTTTAACATTCGTTTGCTCAGCACGAGGTTATATGTTCGAATCCTGCATCTTTCTTTAATTACTTTAACTTCTACCTGTTACCTTTTTTTATCTAGAACGGTAAATACACGCTTATTTGTATGGGCACATACCGAAATATTTAGGTACATATTGTTTTTATAATCATAATTTATAGTAATACCTACTTGTGAAAATTTCGATTCTTTAGACAGACGGACAAACAACGAAATCTTAATGTCAATAATGGAGTTCCTTTTTTAAACCCTGTGACAAAAAAATAACTCGCAGGTATAATTCCGTAAACGCTAACTCGATATAACCTAATAAACACTTTTACGCGAACATTGTCGATATTTTGAAGATAAACCCATTGCTTTACGACGTTTTTAGCGGAGTTTTATACGTTCCGTTTTCGCGACAGATAAAACTTGCAATATATTGGCCGTTTCTCTGGCAACACTGTCCGGATTTGCGTGTGCAGAGAGAAATGTATTAGTGCCAGCGTCGGGTGTCGTTAAGTTCAGACATCTTGCTTCACTATACGTAATATTGGGGCTTGAAGTAACAAGTGTATGCTACCAACTTTTTTGCAGTTTCTAAGATTTATTTATTGAGTTATGTGTCTTAAATATGTTAGAGGTCCTAGAGTCGGAAATTATGAAAACAATATACTAGTAGATAATAGTCTAATCACGTTCTTACATGTAAATGGAAAACACTATAATATATCCCGGGAAACTCTTTCTCATAGGTCATCCAATATTATATATCAATATTTTGCATATCTATTTATTTCTGACAAGTTGCTAAATAAATCATTTTATGACATCTTCCAAACAAAAAGATATTACAAAACGGGCTTTCAAAATAAATTAAAGGCATTCTCCAGTCACTAAATTTAATTCAAAGCACCGACCCAACACTAGAAGTCTTGCAGCCAGGGTTTTACGAGTTTCGTATGACTCCGAAATCGGCTTGAAGGTTTCCGCGAATTCATGGCAGAAGTTGCTCGTCATCAAAATTTTGGAAGCCGTGTGACATTAAATTGGATTGCTTTGCCTTAAATGTTTCATATAAAATTTATGACGATACGCAATGAACTTTACGCTGGTGTTTTGTTTTGCTTTTCGCGAAATGCTCGTAATAAAATGATTTTTTTATTCGAGTGTATAACGAAAGCCGCGATATAAAAATATTCTTTGTGCTTATTTAATTATTTGTACACAATATACATAAATTTTTTTTTAAACCGTTATAACGGTTTTATCTGCTACTCGATCATATAGACTCCTATATTAACTTATTTTAATAAAATTAACAATACAAAAAGGCAAACAATATAATATATAAAGTCTATAACTACCTAGCATAAAACGGCTTAAGAATTGCCTTGCTTCTTTCGGATCTTTTACCAGTTTACTATGCGTGTGTTCATCTAACTCGTTCAGAAGCAAGGGCAATAGATAAGTTCGTGTGCGCTTTCCGTAAGCATTGTTAAAAGGGGGCAGAACATTTCTAAGCAAAAATCTGAGAGGTCTTAAATTATCTGGTCTTTTTTTGACTTTAATTCTTGGATATGACCTATTTCTTCGCATAAATAGTTAAATTTGTTGAAGATTGATTTTTCAAATAATCATTACTATTGCATTTTTTTATAGACTTCGGTGCTATGTCAATATTTGATCTGTATTCTACATAAGTAAACTTTTACATCTTTGGCTCAGTGGTTAAACGCGACATAGCATTGGGTTAAGATTCGCGAGATGTCTTAGATTTGAATTCTGGAGTAACAAAATATCTTTGGTTGGAAAGGTAAGAATTTGATGAATTACTTCCGACCTTAGTAATTAATTTGCAACATGATTACTGCCAAATAAGTGCTAGATAGAAATGATTTCACACAAGTATACTTATACCTCACCAAAAATCGTATGACATTTGTATAATAATATGAACAACGTAGTGCGCTACTTGTGGCTTACTGTGTCCTTGTTTTTTCTCTTGCCTGGAGACTCAGAGGTAGCTGAAGGTTTCTATCTTTCCTTAAAGTACTTTTCCAAGAAAGCTTATTGCAGATATGCGAATAATGTACAGCCAAACTGTCAGTCAAATTAAATTTAAATATCAAATAAGTCTTGTAAAACATATAATCACAAATAAACAAAATTGTCCCTTTTCGTGTCCCAAGTACGTTCAGATGCGATCAGAAAAACACCAGGTAAAAATGCTCCTGGTCCACATTCATTTAGAACAAGATGGAGATATCGCGTGTCTCTAATTGCGAGACTACACGACTGGTCACGAAATAAAACGAACAAATGTTTGGCAAGAATTTTGCTAACAGGTCAATTAATCATCTATGTATATTGTGATTTTACGGCCTATTTTCTCAATGGTTAAACAGAGATCTTGGGTTCAAGTACCGGGAAAAAAATCCTTGTTACAGTCGGGCAAAGTCGACAGACATCTGAACAACTACTTGTCTGTAACTGAATAAAGTTTTTTGTTTTACAAAGGAAACACGATTTTACGCTTTTATGTTGTAATTTTATTATGTTAATAGTTTTGATAAAAGTAGATATGTTAAATTTGTTTGATAGAAAGAAATGGAAGCAAATGTTGCTACTGTGCATTTAAAAATATTTAATTTGGTACAATAAAAGAAAATATAATTCAAAAAACCTTAAAAAATATGTCAATCTATGAACGAAAGTCAAAAGTCTAATAATATTCCTTACCGCCATGCTGTTATAAACTACCGGCAAAACGATTGCTTTATCTCTTCTAAGTGTCCCGTATCGACACTAAACGCAATCAAGAATTCCCCCGGAATTAGATTGAGACATTTAATGTTTTCCATTTTCTTTTCTCTCCTATTCGGATCCAATGACGGTACATACCAGGCAATATACGACCTCATCCGAGCGAATCGTTTTCTTTAATGTTTTCTTCATGAGTCCTCAACTAAAAACTAGGTAACTAGGGCTGGGCAGAAATTCGGTTTTCAAATTAACCGAAGCTATTTTAACCTCGACCAGCATTTATATAACAGTTATTATATTAACATCAAATCCGGACGATTAAAATGCTTAAACATTCAATTTAACTCATATGAGTACGTTTTTATGATCGAGGAGGACAGACAAACAAACAAACACAGATGGTCGATGAAATACCCCCTATAATATCTAATCAAGATGTGTTATCGACTTATTTTAGCTTTGGATATTCCTACCACCCATTTATATTCAAATTTCCAGACAAAGTGAAACATGTTTCAGAAAAATTATAAATTGATAGGTATCATGTTGGACCTGGTGGAGATCGAACCCACGATCCGCCGTACTAACCATACATTGCTACCATTACACCAAGGTTAGCACCTGTCAAAGGTGACACTATAGTTTTTAACGTTCTTCAAACATTCAGTTAGTAATCAATACATTTAGTTCGTAAACCGAACATTCGGTCAGCATTCAGTTTCGGTTTAAATCACATTCGACCCGTCTCTAGAATGCCTTGGATGCCATTAAATAGGCCGTAAGCAAAGTATTGTCAAGTCAACGATCTGTGATGTTGTCACATCTATTATAGGTCGTCTGCGTAAATGCATTGAGATCTATTCATCGAAAAGTAATAAATTACGGTATAAGGTGAATGGCTTTATTCGCATTTTTCCGAATTTAGACATTTCAATCCATAATTACAAAATGTACCCCTAAGCGTTCCCATTCGTGATTTATAGCTTTAAATAATTTTGACATGGCAATATTAATAATTAATAAAAAAAAGTTGATTAAATGTAGGAATGACACTTATAGGTTTTCGTTAGTAGCTGCGCGACGGCATCTAGAAAGAGCCCGGTCGCTCAATTGGTAGAGTACAGCAAGAGGTGATGTAGGTTTCTCTTCCTCTTTCCAGGAGTCCCGGCCGACATAATATTTTACAAAAAAATATTTTTTAATTCATTCATTTTTAATATTACCTTTTACGCCAGAGGTGCGTGTATCAATAGGTTGAAGAAAATTCGACGATGACGTGTAGGGCACGTTAGTTCAATTAGTTAAAGCAAACAGCACGGAACGCTGTGGATGCCGGTTCACCTCCTGCCTGAGTCATAAGTTTTTTTTTATTTTTAATGGATTTTTATATGATAACCTTAAGTAGGTAGTAGGTATGAATACAGTAATTTATCTACTTTCTAAAGAACTATATAATCTCATTCTAAATATTTAGGTGGGAGGGTCTCCCCCCCCCAGAATGAATATCCAACTTCAATTTATCGTCGTAGTTAGTATTATTTATCGTCAAGACTTGCAGTACGGAAACTGTTACCCTAATTAAGCTACAATTTATTCCACGTATTTATTAAAGCAACTGCAGAAAATTACTTAAGAGGAAGCTTTTGTAAAGAACCCCGCAAATGAGATGGATATATCACACTGTCACGCTCACACTCGTTTGAACAAAGCAAAGTGGTCCATTCGTGTGAGACGCTTTCAACAATCGACCGAAAAAGGTTCGTGCAGGATCCAGTACTTATGCACATGTGCACAGTTCGTGGAAAAGAACAATAGTCTTAAAAGCATACTTTTGTATATTCTTTTACGTCTAACACTTTGAGAGACATAATTGAAGACTAAACATATTTAATATGTAAACTGTTATAATTAGACCGAACTAAAACCTACTAAATAAGTCACAGTTATTAACGTCATGCTATGAATTGCTTGTTACTCATAATGGTTTTGGTTGGGTCAGTAAAATTTCCATTTTAGCACACCCGAAAAATATATTGATATAGGCTATATAAATCCCGATAGTTTGTCCGACTCTGAACTTTATTACTTACTTAAATTTTAAGATTCAATCACATATCATACTTTTGTTAGAAGTACTTCTACGAATAAGAATTTGTAAATTTAAATATCCCACGATAATATTAAAAATATATATTTTTAATCATATTTTTTTTTTTTTTGTAAAGCGTGTCTTTAGCGATAGTTTGTATTTGTAGAATACATTACATTTCTTAGTTGAGTCCAATATATATTATGCAATACTCCTAGAAAAAAAACAAGCAATTATTAAATAAAATGTCATGATTGAATCATCATGTGAAGAATACTGTTCCTAAAAAGAATTAAAGCAATGTTACAATTTTAAATTGGAATTTAAAATACCCTCCTTTCGTGAGTCGGTCAACCCCTCTCGAGAACATAGGTGTCCGTTTTAATATAAAAGGTACCTGTGCCGAACCGGTCCCCTAGCGTGTTCTATACATTTTCTTACTCCCGTGTTGGGTTTTTGTTACGGATTTTTTCGATTGAGATAGGATCGCGAACGTTATTAAAAAAGTTTCTTGTATCCTTCGTCTGTGACCGAGGATTTTGGCGTAAGGATCGTTTTCACTAAGTATTTACACCAGAAAATGTCAACACGTTAAACACACGAGTGCAGTGTTACTTGTACACATGACATTTCATCTCATGTCTCCGTAGTTCAGTGGTGTAACTTTTGCGTTTAGTTGAGCGCTGGGTTTACATAACTAGTAACACGGAAAAGATTTTGTTCTTTAGTTTACGCGCATTAAACACTTTAACGGTTTAAAACGCGATTTATAATAGTTACACTTATGTGAAAATTAAAACTTTAACACCAGAGACATTCTCCATCTTTAGTCTCCCCGTGAACATGGCTGCTGCAAAGCATCCGAAAGGATAATAAATTAATTTTTCAAATAAGTTTAACTAATATATATCGCCAAAACCGTCAAAGTGTTTTATTTAAACACGGAAAAAATTTAACGCAATTTTGTCAAAGCCGAAACTAGATTTTACTGTTAAAAATGATTAATAAAGTAATGTAGTTGCGATATATACTGTACTAATATTATACCACGGAATAAAATTACAACGTTCGACATGTCCTAAATTCAAAATTGAAAGGTTTACTTTCCGCTGCCTTACAATTTGTTTCAAAAAAAGGAATTGAGGCGTGTGACGTGCTCCGATTTTAAAAATAAAAGATTCAAAATGGCGCCGCGCCGTAGTCACAGCTGATTCAGCGTCACCTATTGTATTGTTGTAAGGATCTTGTACAATCGTAGTTTAATTTTAAACACAGTAATCTATACTAATATATAAAAGTGAAGAGTTAGTTTGTCTCTAGAACTACTGAATCGAATTGAAAAATTCTTGTTTTGTTGCTTAGAGCATTTATCGAGGAAGGCATAAAACATCGCGATTTAACTAATGGGAGCGAATAAACAGTGGGAAATGTGGAAAAAACGTGGAAAATTATTCAACTTTTCGGGTTTCCGATGCGTACGCTGCGGTAACGGTTCAAGATACCCAAAAGATATGTATAAAAGAATGATTCCTCTTTAAACGATTAAAAAAAAGTCCGCGACACTGTATGTCTTTTTTTAAAATTACCTTACAAGAACGATAAGACGCGAACGACGTCGTGGATAACAGCTTAATTTATAAAGAGGTTCGCAAAACAAATTTGGATGGATTCTACGTGGAAGTCAATAGTAAACAATAATTCCAAGACATTACAGTTATTCCAGACTAGTTTAGCAATATTTAATAGTCAAATGCCAAAACCTTTCCTACCTGCAGAGGGCCAGAGATAAGGCCGTTTGTTTTAGATGTATTGTTCTCTTATCTATCGACAATCCTTTCCAGACTTTTCTTTCTCTTTCTATTCTCAAAGTGAGTTCAATACGAAGTTTCTTTCGTTGTGCGGTTTAATTAAGTCAATTCAATTCGCTGAACGTAAATGTATTTATTTATGAACAGGAATTTCATATTTATAAAGAACTTCGTGAGATTTGTTGCAGGAACTGTTGAAAAAGACATGGCTTATATTAAATATGGTCTGTACTTAATTCGAATGCTACATATTGAATAAAACACTTTTAACGATTAAATAAAACACTTTAACGGTTTAAAACGCGATATATTAGTTAAACTTATTTGAAAATGATTTTTAACTTCGGCCCGACGTTTCGGATGCTTTGCAGCAGCCGTGGTCACGGGGAGACTGCAAAGCATCCGAAACGTCGGGCCGAAGTTAAAAAACAGTTTCAAATAAGTTTAACTAACATATTGCGTTTTAAACCGTTGAAGTGTTTTATTTAAATGTGTACTACTCGCGTAAACTATAGACAGTATTCACTTTTAACGATTTAAAACGAAACATTTATGTATATCGAGTGCTTTACAGCTGTAAACAGTATCTGTAATATAATATTATAAAGCTACTCTTAAAACAATGTTATCTGCAATTTATGCTATTATTTTGAGAAGCTTACGTAAAATCTGTTGAATATTGACACAAAAAAATAACTCATTTAATGTTAGTATCAGTCTACGTATATCTACTTACATTACTCATTTATATTTTAACCGTGCCTTTCCAAATACTTAAAGCCAAAAGACAACAGCGCATCTGGTTGATATGTTATATATGGCTGTTATATATGTCCGTCTCATCATCAAACAAATACGAATGTTTATTAAAATACGTAACTTAATAATAATAATTAGTGAAACCAGATCTTGTCAGATTCATCACAGCGCATATATCACCGACTCATGCCCGTGACAATTGGATCTAATAGGGGTATAGCTCAATTGTGATGCAAATAATGCTTGTTATTCGTTACAGCTTCAAAATGTTGAGGCGGACATGTCTATTTATGCAAATCTAATGTCAAGGCACAAACATAATCCCTTCGAATGCGTGATAAATATGTCCGTTGGGAAGAATATGAAAACGATTAGAAAGTAGTAGAGTTTACATAACAGGAAGAGTAGCGAATATAAGAAGAGAAGATGTAATTCCTTAATTTCGGAAAGGTTTTCATCTACTGATTTATTGGACTGACAGTACTGAAATGGCTTATGCTAGCATCTAAATAGCATGATGGATCCACCATACCTTTACCATCGTTAGTAATATAGTTACATCATGCTACTATTTGAAGATACCTATATCTATACAAATATATAATGCTGAAAAGTTTGTCTGTTTGAACACGCCAATCTCAGGAACTACTATACTATCTTTTATTGAGTGGGTAGCAGCTAGTAGCGTCATAAAAACAATTGACGGTATCGTCGTTTATAATAGGGTCATGAGGTGTTTCAAATTTTTGGGTCCGTTGTTTAATCGCTTTTGTCTATAGACAAGTAGTTGGTCAGACGTCTGCGTCTTGCCCAAGCAGAATAATTTATTGTTTTCCGCGGAATTTGAACCCAGGACCCCTTGTTCGACGATGGATCATGCAAGACGGTCAAACATACACGACAATTATCACGTCGTGCCGAAATTTATTAAAGGTGTGAACCGTTAAATCGAAGCATACTTTGGCTAAATCGTGAGAATGTATTCGCCACATTACAACAATTTTTACCCGTACATAATGAAGACGTGAAAGTAAACGATCAAAGGAATTGCGCAAGCGACCATCTCTTTCTTTGACGGGGTAGATCGATGGGAGTGAAAGAGACGGAACACCGTTTAAATCTTTTAATACATTTGCGCCTGCACAAAGGGCAGATGCGCCGCCAAACAGGTATATGCCGGGTTTAACAGTTAAAGTGTAATAATGAAGCTTATTATATTGGATATCTATATACACTTAACTAGTTCGGTTTAAATTACAAGTAATAACTCTATAGCAAGAATGAAAATTTGTCGCAAAAGCAACAGTACCTATTTCTTAATTAAAACACTTTTTTGAAACGCGAAATATAACGTTAAACTTATTTACAATGAGTTTTAACTGCATCCTGATTTATCAGCTTTAAATAAGTCGAGGTCACGGGCTTAAATTAAATGCTAAATTGTTAATAAGTTATCTAATATGTTTCATGTTTTAAACCTGTACGAAAGGCCCATTTTCTAAATACTTTTAAATCAAGATATAGAAAATTTCTAGCAGGGGAACTTCAGAGGGCGCTTTAGTCGCGTATACGTAAAACTATATATGTATATATATAAAGCATTTTTGTGGTTTTCCTTTTTTTAATGGTTTTTTCTCATCTTCTATTTTATGTTTTGTTAATTGTTTTTAATTGTATTAATGTAATAATATATCCACATACATCTATTATTATTATTTATTAACATTCTATTTTTGTGTATTATTTTATGTGTGTGTAGATTAAATGATTTGATTTGAAACCATTGAAAGTGTGATTTTTAAATGTATATTACAACCATAAGCTACAGACAACTTAATAGTCTTTAAACCGAGATTCCTTATCTGTGTAACCTAAAAATAAAAATACAATATTCCTATGTTTATAAAACAGATATTTTTCTGGTTATTTAATGGATTGTATTTAAGACAATTTTTAATCAATAATGCACTTTAAACAGTTTTAATTGTAAAAAATATAAGTTCATTTAATAGTAGGTATACCACAGTCCGATGTTTCCACTAAATATCCGTTAAAAGTTTTTTATTGAATTTTAAATGTCAATACGTAAATATGTAAGTGCTAATACAAATTTTGATCAGGTGCATTTTATCCTTTGACTAAACTTAAAAAAACATTCTAAGCAGCATACGAGATTTCTCAATTACTAAGAACACAAGAACCGTGGTTTCACTTTGCAAGAATACATTTTTATGTAATCAAGTACACAGAATTACAAAGCTTCTTCAACTTTCGCGAGCTTCATTCATATCTGTCATCGGATTTAGACAAGGGTATTCATTAGAGGTTTTTTGTCTCGGCATACACAGTTGTTCATATATTATATGTTACGTGTAAAATAAGAATATAGTTCTTGCGACAAACGAGCAGAGTTTTTTGAGATTTGTATAATACAATACAATATAAAAACATCTAGATAGATGGAATAACTTTAAAGACATCGTCGGGATTGGAACCGGAATCGGTTTGGAGTGCAGTCAACTTTTTTTATTAATCTAAATATAGTGTTAATAAATTAGCCAATATTTTTTTCCTTAAGACCGTTAAAATTGATTTATTTACTACACCATTCGCGTAAACTGCAGACAACTTGATGTCGATAGAATGTGTCTTTTTGATTTATATATCAAATTCCTAAATCGCTATTGAATTACAAAATTTGTTATAACATTAACGTCGTTAAATCAAAGCTTATGTAATCATGACATCTTAAAAACTGCTTTACCACTTGAGCAAGTTTAACAATTAAAAAGTAGATGTATATATGAATTAGAAACTAAAATTACGCCAGATCTTCTTGAAAAGGAGGCCACATCTTGCGCCGGATCATTAATTCGACACATACTCAAAAGTGATACAATGCTTTAGTGAAACGCCTACAAAACTTTGGGTTAAAGGTTGTCTTAACGTTGAGTAACAGACAGTACATCTTTACAGTTGAGATTACATCCTGTTTTGTATAAACTCTTATCTATATGTAAAACAAGCAACGGAAAAGGTTGAGGACTCCTGTTAGATGTTCTATTTTGTTAAAAAGAGAATTTTTACTTATATTATATAGCTGAAGAGTTCGTTTGTTTGAACGCGCTAATCTCAGGAACTCTAGTTCGAGTTTAAATATTTTTGTGTTGCTTAGGGCATTGATCGAAGAAGGCTCTAGGTATAAAACATCACCTAGTATCAGACTGCTAGAAGTGAAGAAACAATAGGAAATGAGAAATCATTTTTAATGCTTGACAGTTTCCATTGAAGCTCTTCAAATGATCGGAGAAAATCTTACGACAGTTTTTTTTTATATCTTGCTTATTGTAAA
The DNA here is from genome assembly GCA_963661955.1 of Leptosia nina. Lineage (NCBI taxonomy): Eukaryota > Metazoa > Arthropoda > Insecta > Lepidoptera > Pieridae > Leptosia > Leptosia nina. Next base: position 5,655,746 of record CAVLEF010000008.1, read on the forward strand.
ACGTTTGACCGTTACAAATAGTTACGTAACGCGAAATAAAAAATAATCTATAATATTTATGGAGTTGGGGTTAGTTGTTTATTATTTAGATCAGAATTCACTCAGTCACTATGACAATAGTGATGTAAGTCTTTAAAATTGCGTTTGTAAAGTAAATATTTTAAAGACAAAATCGCTGCGAAAGCTACTAAAATAAAAGGTTGAAATAAGACATCGGGTAGGAACTGTAGCCAAGAAATCCAGCGAATGAAATTCCTGAGCATCGTAGCTGAAAAAGATTTGAGCTTATCCGACGAAAGTACTATGCCGTTACTGTTGGTGTTTTAACTGTGGCCACTAATGGTTTCGTAAAGAGTATTTGTAATGATCATCAATTATCTTAATTTATTACCCAAATGTTGAAGATGGCTGAGTGTACTCATATTTCGTTTAAATTGATTTTTAAGTAACTTGAAGTCATTACTTTCATATTTAAGCTCCCTTTTTAAAACTGCCTCCATGATGTAGTGGTTAGTGGCTTGAGTACTGGGTTGGGCAAAATGTGTAGTGTTAGATTAGGGTAAAATATAAATCAGTAGTAGTCTTCTGGATCCTGACTAATTTAGTGGCAGTCGTTTTTAGCATCACAAGAGTAGCAAGGTAGGTCCAAACTAAGCCCAAAACATTTGACGAGCTCGTTGTGTAATGGTAGGAATGGTTAAGCAACAACAGGTCGTGGGTTCGATTCCCACCGGATCCAACGTGTTTCTTATCAATACATAATTTTTCTGACACATGCTGGACTTCGTCTTGAAATCTGTGTAGGTGTAGTGAATATCGAAAAAGCCGTAAAATTTTATATGGGTTTCAGTCTGTGGATTTCCGAATATCCAAAGCCAAAATAGGCTGACAACGCATCTTGTTTAGATGTCAAGTGAACCTCATACTTGTCTGCCCTCCTCTTTTCATATTTTTTTTAAATATAGGTATTTTTGAAGAACTTTTCCTCATAGGATCCGTAATTCCCGTCCACAACTCAATGGCTAACGTTATATCAAAAGTAACAATGCTTTTGAAAAATGCTCCCCATTACATCGTCATATCATAATATGAAATTCTCTTCTTGATAAATTTTATCGACATCGAAAAAACTTATAAGGACGAATATACGTCCAGAATACCTAAACCTATGGAATAGTCCAAGATACGAAACAAAAAATATTGTAAAAACTAATAGGTATTGTCTGCAGTTTGTTTGTGGCAACTCCAAACGCCCGTTTAATTAATATATTTTGGGGATTCGAACTTACTTGTAATCCTTTTTTTGCATTAAAGTACTATTATGTCATTAAATAATTTGGTATAGTAGTTGCATTTCGCCGCCCCGCCCACTTAATTCTAGTAATTCTATACTAGTTAAATATTTATTCAGAAGCATTTGTTTATTTTTACAAAGTTTTAAAGACGTAACGTTAAGGTTGCTTATACATTTTTTAGGTTATGTTAGTTTAACGTCCGAAGTAGAATAAATTGCATTTTAAACATATACAATATAAATACTGTCTGTAGTTTTCGCGAGTAGGACACATTTAAAAAAACACTAATGATTTTTACTTTGACGTCAGAGATATCCACCATCTTTAGTCTTCCCGTGACCACGGCTGCTACAAAGCATCCGAAACGTCGGGTCGAAGTTAAAAATAATTTTCAAATAAGTCTCACTAATATATTATTTTCAATAAACTATCTACTTTCAATTAAATACTTCTCAATTTCTTAATCTAACAGTGTCTGTCAGTATAGTCTATAATATAGACTATTCATACACTGAATGTACAATATAGACTCTATATTGTACATTCATACACCGGATCTTAGACTAAAACTAAGGGAATCACTTGAGCGGGTCTTGAGAAATCGATCAAAGTAGGATTTACGTTGATACCCGTTCACGGAGACGAAGGGTTGCTTAAGTCTTTCAAATTGAAATTTCGTTTTTTGTTTATTTAGACTCTCAGGTAGATGAAAAAACGTTGTGTAAACGCGTAAAATCGATTTCACTAAGTATACTCAAATTGGTGTAAATCCACTTAAGATTTCCTATGTACTGTTTTGGAATATGATGTAAATATTAATATGAGTAAATATATATACCTAATAACTTCCAATATTTAAAATATGTATTATACAAATGAATAAGAACAAATACGCATTCTTATTAGAGAAAATTTTGGCAATCTAGTTTGCTTTATGCATTTATTACTTCAGTTACTTAAGAAACTATGTAGAAGTTTTGAAGACTTTGTGTTATATTATTCGATCAATGGAAGCTCGTTTATATTTTTTTAGCGTAACGATACAAACACCTAACTCCTCTTAACACCAAACAGTCGCATTTAAAAGCGTAAACAGTTAAATCCCTTTTCGGAAACGGGCATTTGTGTGTCTGTTTTTATTTAAAGGTTTTGGATGATCAAATATCTGTCCCGTGTCTGGCCGAAGCAATTTATTATTTTCCTAAGGGCCAAAATTTTTCCCCCTCGTTAACGCCGATCTCAATTTGTCCTTGCAGTGTCTTTACAGACTTCCAATTTCCCATATATTTATATAAGTTATCTAAGTTAAATAGGAAAAAATAATATAGTTGTGTACCTACTTATTTTTAATTTAAAAATAACGTCAGTAAAAAAGTATCTTATATTAGTGAGATTTGCAGTTTCTCACAGGACCTAAGATAGCGAAACTTCAAAGAAAAGAGCCGCTGACTTAAACTAGTTTCCGCTCGAGGCGATAATTTAGAACTAAATATACAGCGGTGTCAACCCTACTTGATGCTTCTGCTCCGTTATCCTGACTCGGTAACTTCATAGAGATGTGCTTCCATTTTCCCGACCGGCCGCCATTTGCATAACTATTTTATCCCTATCTTGTTATTGTACGTCCAATCTTGATAATTAAGTTTTTTTATGATAGAGGAAGACACATGAGACAGGCATGGGGCACAATTTATGGTAGGTGCCCTATGCCAGTCATGTAATGAGCATGTAACTAGATGTGTTGTCGACCTGTCTTGGCTTTGATATTCGTAAATCGGCAGACAAAACGAAACGCGATTAAAGTCATACTATTTCGTCTTGTGGTTCGTAAGTTTTCGATTTTCCTACCACCCATTCACATCCACATTTTCAAACAAGTCCCTGTTTCAGAAAATCTATAAATTCAATGGAAACTAATTTTAGAAAATTTTGTTTTTTTTTTTTGCAAATAAAACACAAATTTTAACTAGGTAATACAATAATATCTTCTCAAGAGTAAGTCTATCATAAGATTACGTATTAAGAATTAAAGTAACTAAAATTATGGGGGTCATGGCCCCCCCCTTCCTGAGCTGGTATCAGGACTTAGGTGGATCTCTAATTGAAAATATTGATTTTATAATTAATATGTATACATTTCATCACGTGTTCAATAAAGAAATAATATTTATTCACGTTTACATGCATTAATAAAATACCTAGTTCTTGACCTGACGACTGCCCCCCCAGCACCAAAGCTGGATCCACCCTTGTATATATCTTAAAAGCTCCGTATATATCAACTTCAACAAAGCTTTCGGCTGTTTCACTTAACGTCTATCAGCGCTTACGCATAAACAATCTTCATGTATTATGTTAACTAGACAAACATGCGTGTTTATCTCACATTTAGCACCAAATTATTCCTTTTACATTGACATAGAGTCGAAAATTGACCTGCCCTACCAATCAAGCTGAAAACAATCCCGCATAACTTCAAAAATATTATCCACTCGAATATGACCTCTATGCTATTGCATTAAGGGCTCTAGTCGCTTTCGTTAATTGCTAAAATAGACATTCGCTTTTGTTTGCATTGAACAGATGAGGAGCAGCGGCTCTGGGCGGTTTTGTTAACAGTTTTCAAACAATTTTTGGTTCGTTAATCTGTCGTCATTGTAGAGGCGTTGTTTAAGTCTTGTGAAGATAAATTTAACGGTAATTGGTTGTGACTCATCATTCTACTCATACAGCGGTTTGAAAAGTATTTATGGTTGAGGTTAGAAAATTATAAGCGAGTGACAAGAAAACATTTCATTTCCAGTTCTATTTTCAAACTAAACGACAAATATGATCTTACATAGTAATTTATTTGGCCGCTAAATTTGCTCGACACAACTACAAGTAAACAACGAAATAAAACCCCTTTTAATGAACGCGTAAAAAGTTCACAATAAATAATTCGCACGCATTTTCTCCATGGAGGTAAATTCGGGAGCTCTAGTACTTCCGGGAAGCCCAGGGACTTGCCACGACTTCCGGCCACATCCGGGAGATCGTTTCATACTCCAAGTGGGTCCGGAGTGCCTTTTTGTGAACTTTTTTTTTGGAAACGCTGGAAAAAGTAATGCGCACTTTTCGTGCGAGTTTTTGTGACAAAGGACGGTATTTCACTAACGTTATTCTGTTATTTCATCTTGAGGTTTTCTCACAGAATCTATACAAATATATAAAGCTGAAGAGTTTGTTTGTTTGTTTTAACGCACTAATCTCAGGAACTACCGGTTCGAATTTAAAAATTATTTTTGCCTTGGTTAGAGCATTTATCGAGAAAGGCTCGTCATGTGACAAATACAAGCTATATACAGCGGGAAATGTGAAAAAAATATTCATCAATATGGGTTACCGAAGCGTGCGCTACAAAAACGGTTCAAGATACCCAAAAAATATGTATAAAAGGATGATTCCTCTTTAAATGATCTAAAAAATGACCGCGACAATATATGTGTAATATATAAGATTAACTTTCAAAAACGATGTGACACGACGAACGTGGATAACAGCTTAAATCTATAACGATGAAGAGGTATGCAAAACAAAATTTGATGGTTAAAATAACTGTTCTACGCGGACGAAATCGTTGACATAGCTAGTTACTAAATAATGTGAAATACGGTCCTAACAACCCAGGTGTTGACCGATAAAATCACTGTCATCGTTTGCTGGTGACACAAATTTCAAATACGTAATGCAATAAAACTTGTAAAATAAAATTTGTACATTAAAATTGTGACTCGCATTTATACTTTTTGTTGACGTCAGCTTCCGAAGCCCTGGCGGAATGCCAAGCAACTAATAACTATTGTGTTTCTAGAATATTCTTATGGGCTTTGTAATTAATACTTTACGATCTTTATGATGTCTCGGGTTCGATTTAGAATACAACGATAGTGTTAACTTCACTATGAGCTAGTATTCACCTGGTGTTATGGAGAACGTACAAGCATGAGGTTCTAAAGATGGAAGGTGTACCCCAGCCGTATATATAGTCTAACCAAAATGAGCTATCGACCTATGGCTTTAGATATAACGAAATCCACAGACGCGATAATCAAACCTGGGACCCATTAGTTCTATATTTTAGACAGCTAAATAGAAAATGTACTGTCTGTAGTTTACGCGTAGTACACATTTAAATATACCACTTTAACGGTTTAAACGGTTATAGATTAGTGACTCTAATTTGAATTTTTACTGCGGCCCGACGTTTAGGGTAAAAATTGTGTGTTCCTTAACTTCGATTACTTCGCGTACTTCGCATTCTTGGAAATAATCATTTTCCAACAAGTTACAACCAATATATATCGCGTTTTACACCGTTCAGATTTATATTTAAAGAAACTGTGATTTTCGAATCGACCTACTGTAATTTGCTGTTTTTTCTAACCTTAATCTTAATTTTTTCAAACCCCCCCCGCCGAAATTTAAACAGCGTGGTGGATTAGAATCCGCCCTGAATCCTACTAAAGTTCTTAAAATAAAGTTACGTAACTGCCATTTTGTTTTCCGATACCAGCTTCGTGTTTGTTGGTGTGACAACGTGAAAGTTATACCTTTGGGATGATGATTTATGAAAAATGTTTTGTGTTTACTTCATACCCAATAAATGCGAACAGTTTTATTAGTCATCAGGTGTGTTTTAATATACATATATTAGGATAGATAGTATAAACTATATATTAAAACGATAATAATAATTGGAGTTAGAGTTTGAATAGCGATGTGTTTTTGTTATGCGTATCACTTGAAACGTAATTTAGAAATAAGCTTATATAATTAAATAAAACACTTTAACGGTTTAAAACGCTATATATATAAGTTAAACATACTAGATTTTTTTTAACTACCGCTCGGCGTTGAATCGGATTCTTTGCAACCGTGGTCACTGGGGGCGTCAGTGTTTTATTTAAATGTGTACTACTTGCTTGAACTACAGACACTATTTATTAAACCGATGTATAATAATATTGTAAGGGTGAAAAGTTTGTTCGTTTGAACATGCTTATCTCAAAAACTATTGTTTCGAATTGCCCAAAAAATATATAAGAGAGAATAAGTAGTCTTTAAATTATCTAAAAAAAATTAGTTTCAGTGTATGTCCATCTATTAAGATTGACTTGCAAGAACGACGGGACGCGACTGACATTGTAGGTAATAGATATATGATTTATAAAGATAAGAAGGTTTGCAAAAACGAATTTTGATGCCCAATATACGTTTCGCGGACGAAGTCGCTGGCATAACTAGCATGCATATATCGCGTTGTATGGCGTTACGTAACGATTAAATTACGAAAAGGTTTCAGTTAAAAAAATATCTCCTATAGATTTTATTTCGAGTGTTCTAACTTAAATAGCTAAATAATATTATGTAACTACCTAATAAAGTAATTACAACTTAAAAAACATCTCTCGGGAAGTTTGATTGACTTAACAAATATTCAAATGCCCTACTTTCATGTAATTAAACTTTTTACGGAAGATTTTTTACTCAGTTTCCAATAGTTATATCATTTGCGGTTGTTAGATTTATTTGTTTTGGCAAAAAAACTAAATTAAGTCATTCGTTCCGATCATTTGGAGTTTGGACTTAGTTGAAAGTGGAAATGTAGATTATGGTTTTTTAAGGTCGTTTCGAATCAACAACGCGTTGAAGATATGAGATTTCTTGATATTTTTTATATATTAGGTATACATAATGTGAAACGTCTAAGATTACTTTATAAAAATAATACTAAATATATAATTACAAAAATTATAAGGTATATATACATACTTATATTCATTAGTATTTATTTAGTTTTAAGAAAAAAACACAAAATCCGAAATTTCCTATTCGATTACTGAAACAGGCACAGAAATATGTTCACTCTATGCCCTATTTGAAATTATTATATATAGGTATAATAAAGGTGATGAAAATTTGATTTGATATGATGAAATAAATATCGAGAAGACTAATCGAATAAAGTCAACACCTTAAGAAGATGACAGCGAAAACATTTTACCAAAAGGTGTAAAAAATACTTTCTTTATCCAATGTCTATACGAAAATTATAGTAACTTAAATAGCAGTAAAAAAAAGGTTTTGAGTAGCAGAGTAGTTAATTAAAATACCAATAAAAATGTATTGACACACAGATTAGGTACCTGAAACCTTTGATGGAGCCGCTGCTATCGTAATTAAATCCTTGATAAGTGATAAAGACGACATTATTAAGAGACACGAATCGGGCCCTCGTTATGTTAACACTTGTCGCTTGTCGCGAGAATTATCGCCTAATGAGAGGGGGCAATGTCCTGCTGAGGGAATTCTGCAACCGCAATCGGTGTGTGTGTGACCTCCTTGTGCTTTAGGGCTGAGCTAAGATCTCTATCGAATTTGCAATAAATTTGTTTAAGACATGTTGTCTGTAGTTTAGGCGAGTACACATTTAAATAAAACACTTTAACGTTTTAAAACTAGAAATATATTTAAACTTGTTTGGAAGTTATTTTAATTTCAGCCCGACCTGCAGTGGTCACGTCAAAATAATAGAAATAATTTTAAACCGCTTTTTAAACCATTAAAGTGTTTTATGTAAATTGTTTAAGACAAATAAAAAAAAACAAAAATCTTTGCATAAACATAGCGTCCTTACGCTAAGTTCCGCATTCAGTGCGAAACGACTTGAAGCCCGGTGAATTCGCGTCGCATTTAATAAAATAATCAAACTTTTTGTGCTTTATTAAGAGGCAAGTCTGTTTGTAAGTGCACGGTCATTTTTAAAAAAACACTGCACGAATTTTTCGCCCTTCCAACAATAATTATAGAGTTCATTTTGCTACAACAATAGGCTACAGGCTTTGATTCATTGAGTTCGCATACCAGTGACAAAAGTTACATCCACGTGTTTATTTTCCAAATACCTATTTAAACAAATGATCTATGCCAAGAGACTACTACACATAATTGAAGTCGAAAACAGTATAATGTGAATCAAAATATAGTACAGTAACTAAGAACCTCGCTTTATTAGTATACCTCAAAAGTTCACTTGAAACGGATACAACCACTTAAACTACTGAGATTTGTCTTCGCATATACGTGTATATTTCTCATCCAAAATAAACACGTGCTCCAATAGGGATCTAACTCGCGAACAAGCGTTTGTTAAGCTTTACGATATTTTTGATTGCGCGTTGACAGCCCTACGCTTCAATATTTGAGTGCTTTCATCGACTCTTTTAAATCCCTTTTCCCTCTCGTCTCCCCTTTCTCTAGCTCAAGACATGTTGTTTTAGGGTTGTCACAAATTTATTAGATTATTTTATAAAAAGCGTGTTTGGCAATGATTATTGTCTTTATTTCTTGTTGTATTTATCATTACTTAATATTATTATTAAAAATAAACAACATGTATTTACTTTTAATACTGACTTTAGTTAGTAACAATATTATTATTATTATGGTAATTGACAACCCTATATGTCAAGAATAACCCTTGTTTTAAGGGAAAGATATGTACGCTTCTGTCATTCAAATTTTATTGGTGGCATCCGGTTTGAATCCATTCCTATGGATGATGAGGTGTAACGATTATTTTTAATTGGTGTTAGGACAATTTTAGCCGCGGAAACGAATGTGTTCTAGCCATTAAATTAAGTAATTAAATAAATCTCTGCGTGTGATAACTTAATGAATGGTTTTGGTACTAATTGAGAAAATCGTTATTTCTGTTATGACAGCTTGTTCAATAAATATTAAAGTCTGTTTTTGTTGTTTGGAAGAGATGCCTATTTAATTTTTTATTTAAAAAGCAAAATATATTTCATGTACAAAGCATTGTTCTCTGAAGTAAATAGCATAAAATCTTAATTCAGAATTTTAGTTACAGACAAAAAGTAAGGTAGTCTTTAGTCTGGGCGTCGGTAAAGAGTCGATTCCTCCAAGTAAAAAAAAAAAAAGGTAGTCTTTAGTCTCCCCGTGACCACGGCTGCTGCAAACCATCCGAAACGTCGGACTGAAGTAAAAAATCATTTTCAAATAAGCTTAACTAATATATCGCGTTTTTAAACCGTTAAAGTGTTTTATTTAAATGTGTACTAATACCCGCGTAAACTATAATCACTATTTACAGGCATGATTTTCAGACTGTTATATGTGTTATAAAATAATTATTCTAGCTTCGAACCCGAGACCTCCGATAACAACGCTAGTTAATATGTCCAACCAGCAAAGCATAATGGTAAGACGGATTAAGAAATAAGTAAAAGTTATTAAATAAAACACTTCTAACGGTTTAAAATGCATTATATATATAAAAGTGGTTTTTGAAATTTTGTTAGATGACACGAATATTATCGTGATTCTACTCACTCGAAACCTTGCGTTTGAATTCTTCTGTGGCAGTTAAAAATATTTTCAATAAATACAAAAATAAATAAGATTTGCTTATTCACAATTTAACACGCACCGAATGTGACTTATCTTCACGAAGGGATGACCAATCTGCAGATTACGTCAATATGATATCACTCCGTAGAATAAAACTTTTATCGTCTATTGTCGGGTCCAGCAATTTGGATTATGTCCAAAAGGGAAAAGGTTTAGAAGTAGCCAACTTATTAAGGGAAGTGTTTTTAGTGCTGGGTTAACATCATGTCAAGATGTATTTAAAATTTACTTGACGTAAAGCTGTAATGTTGAAAATGCTTAAACCCTTTTATTTTTCGCTATATATTTACAGATACAGAATTCGTAATCATAATAATGTGTCCACTTTAAGAGTTTTCAATATTTATTTATTATTTAATTTAATCTCACAAGCTATATATAATAAACACACTGACTTGTAACTTTAAAGTTACACAAAAAAAAAACTACTAATAGAATCAAGTTTATTAAAATAATTATACTATTATTTATAAACTGATCGCTTCAGTACATTAATAATTAAACGTGTTGGGTTCGAGTTTACGCAAGTATTTCACATTTAAATAAAACACCTTTAACGGTTTAAAACGCAAAGTATATCAGTTAAATTCTTTTTGATGTAATTGAACAGTATTTGACGTTTTTGTATTGAGGTTTACAACATTATTAATATTGGATGAACGGCAGAACTTCCAGAGTATAAATAAACTTAATCAAAATAAAGTGTGCGGCAAAAAACGAAGCGTCGGTATTAGATCCGAAATTGATATTTTCGATAAGGCAACACTGAGGAACGGGCTTAATCCCCAATCTCGTCGGTAAACAACGTTGTTTGCGCCACTCGGCGTACCTGACCCCGGGATTTGCCTATAAGGCTCTATAACTTTATAAATCCCCGAACAAGTACGACCTGAATTAGACAGATTAATAAAACTTTGATTGAGTTCTGCATATTTACAGGAACAAGTGTTCGCTTGATCTTTCAGTATTGTCTGTAGTTTACGTTTGTATAAATCAATTTTAACGGTTTACTATACGAAATATATTAGTTAACAATCAGAGACGTCGGGCGTATAGTTCAAATAAATATAAATTGGTTTTATAAATTCCCCCCCCCCCTTTTCCTTTTTTCTTTTTTTAAAAAAAATTTTTTTTACCCCCCAAAAAAATAAAGTAGTTAAAAACGCATATTGTTCACGTTTAAAACCGTTAAAAACTGTTTTATTTGCGTGGATATATTATGGAAACACTATCAGCAATCTTGACATCACTGTAATTCTAATTTATCACCCATCCATCATTTGAACTGCATGTTTGTCGCAGAAGAAAACAACATATTAACACTTCTTAATACGGCGATTACTGCGCAGGAGTTTCACATGAAGAGAATTAAAACCTCGTCAGAAACGTATTAAATCTAACACCTTACCACCCATGCAACGTTCCACATCACGCCAACATCAACCGTATTTTCTAGAGGCTAACACATATTCGTTTCTTCGATACATATTACTAGATTTATTATTACAATTGGAATCTAAACCCTATTTCTATGGAACAAAAACAGAATTCAAATGGTCCCGGAAATGTTACAGGTTTAATGCTAAACAGGTTTTGGTCCGTTTTTGTTGTATCAAGTTCAAAGATTACGATTATGCCTAGTACCGGACAGACACTTGCAGACATTAGGAATAATGACTAAGCCAGACATTCCTCGGAGGTCTAGCGCGAACTATAGGAACACTAGCTGACCTGGAAAATGTTCTTTTGCCATATTATAAAGTATTAGTTTCTGAGGTTAGCGCATTCAAACAAACAAACGAACTCTTTTGCTTTATATATCAGTGATCATAGATAGATAAATTATAGTCTTTAAAATCAGTAGGAGGTAAGACTGTGTCAGTCAGTCATAGAAAGCCTTCATAGATAATGTAACGTTAGTTTTGGAGGACGTGACTCCAAAACGTTAATGTTTGAATATTAGTCACGGTGTGGAGTTTTAAAATATCTTCATTTCCACTGAATATTGTTATACCCTGTCGCATCATTTACATTTCACGGTTTATAGTTTTTACGCAACTTGTTAAATAATATGGAGTTTGAATTACTGTTCACATGTAGACGTACATAAAATGAATCTTATTTGTGAATTTTAGGGTTGAAAATACATTGCGCTGGTATTAACGGAGTGAATAATTTTTATAACGATCGAAACACAGTGCAGTTGCAGACGATCACTCGGCGATGTGGGTTCTAGTCCCGCCTGTGTCATTGGTTTTTATCGCGTTCTAATTCGTTGTAAAAGTGTTCTATTACGTTTAAAATATTTTTCTCATGTAATTGCATATGTTGGCACCATAAAAGTTAAAAATCGAACCGACAGCTCAATTAGTTAGAGCAACAGCACGAAACGCTAACGATTCCGGTTCAAGTCCTGCCCGAGTCGTACTCCCAATGTTTAATCGATATTGAATTTCTGTTTTATTACGTGTTTCATTATAATATTTCCACGTAGATTGTTATACATTAACAATAAAAATAAACGTTTGAAAGTCATACGATGTTTTTTATATATATTTAATTTTTTTATATGACTCGTGTTCGTCTTGATTATTTATCTATATCCCTAAAACTTATTAAAATAACACAGTCCTTAATCGAGTACCATATTCGACTTTTAAACCCCTCTAAACATTTATTATAATATATTTTCTAAAACTATATATATGTATGAGTATATATAATTTAGTTAGAACAATATAAGTTCCCCTAATCTAGTTCACAGTTATATTGTACACTTCTAGACATTCAGAAGTGTATTCAAGGATAGGGCAATTCTGTCTCCTGTTGAAGAAAGCTAAATAGTTGAGTCCGTTCGTCCCAAGCTGACGTGTCGTTACTTTGCTCATCACGTCCAAACTGCTTTTTATTTGAAGCTAGGGTGGCCAGTACTTCGGTGAAAAGAGGGATTTTGAAATTAAAATTAGCGGAATTTAAAAACACATATACCATATACTTTTTTGTGTATATTGTATATATGTTTCTAAGAATATAACTAACTAACTAACATAATTCATACACAAATAACAGGACAAATTTATTTTCGCCTATTTTATATTTCGCCCACTTATTAGGCCACTCTGCCTCTAGCAGCCTCAATTTCAGCCTATGACTCGTTTATTAATTATTAAGGGTAATATTTAAGTTTCTAAAACAATCCCGGAAACTATAAAATCATAGTCACCATACAATTAAAGTCGGGTCCAAGTTTACGCGCCATTTCGAGAGCTGAGTGAAGGCTTTGAATTCATACAACCTACTTGAGATGTCCCTTTGTGTTATTTCTCCTTTATCATGATTGTACTTTATATGTTACTGCTTGTGTTATTTCGTACTGCGGTTTGCACATCCGGTACTTAAGCAAATAATGGTGGAATTATTGACATCAACCCTTTAACAAGCCTGAAACGCACCGGCGACTCTCCTGATAGGTCGTTAAATTATTAAGTCCGTCAGACAATCATAGAAAATATATTTAATTATAGCAGTTATTTTGGGCATCACATTATTTATTTTTGCAAACAACCTCCTTTACAAATTACAGCTGTTACACACGACGTCGTCCGCGTCCTGTCCTGTCGTTAATGGTAAAAGATAGACATATACTGTCGCGGACATTTTCGTAGATAATTTGAAGAGGAATAATTCTTTCATACACATTTTCGTAGCGCACGCATCGATAATAGTCATTTTCCTATTGTTTGTTGTTCGTTGCAATTGATAACAGATTTTTTTCAATTCCAACGAATTACACACTCGTCAGCTGTATCATATGTAGATATATATCTACATATATTTATAAGAAAAAACGTAATTTGACAATAACTAATAAATTTCGCATTTAAAACCATTAAAATTGTTGTCTTTAAAGGTGTACACGCGAAAACTACAGACAGGATATTATGTCACATATATACGTCGTAAATCCTTACAATCTCGGAATTTATGTCAACACATGTAAACATATATTCACTAAGCATATGCCGTTGTAACATAATATCACTTACAGCAATTTACATATACAAGCTATAACTTATGTAATATACAAACATATATGGCCGGATTATCATAATATCGACATAAAAAACTGGACATTTGTGTTACTAAAAGCGTAGCCACATTAACGTCTTAATGTTTTACAAAGATATATGGGAAAAGTTAATTGATGTATGATGGTTTATTTTTAATGGAAAATTTATATATTTGACTTAGGACGCCGCCCTGTGTTACTCGTACTGATAACCCTTTTAAATCACTTTTATCGGGTTCAAACGAAAAATATATCAGTTAACGTAGTTCAGATCCCTCACAGTAACAGTGGTCACGGAGGTACTAAAGTTGGAACGCATCCCGAATGTGAAAGCCAAAATACATAATTTGAGCAATTTCAACACTCTTTTTTCCTTATCTAATTTTTGCGTTACAGACAGCTCGTTTGAAAAGTTATTTGGTGTAATAGTAGCAATGTATGGCTAAATACTGTCTATAGTTTACGCGAGTAGTACACATTTAAATAAAACACTTTAACGGTTTAAAACGCGATATATTAGTTAAACTTATTTTTAACTTCGGCCCGACGTTTCGTTTGGCGCTAGCGTAGCAATTTTTTACTTTGACGTCAGAGACATCCTCCATCTTTAGTCTCCCCGTGACCACGGCTGCTGCAAAGCATCCGAAACGTCGGGCCGAAGTTAAAAATCATTTTCAAATAAGTTTAACTAATTAATCGCGTTTTAAACCGTTAAAGTGTTTTATTTAAATGTATGGCTATTAATCACCAGGTCGTAGGGTTCGTTCCCCTCTAGATCTAACAAGTTTATAATCAAATTATAATTCTCCTGAAACATTTCTTATCAGGATCTGAACATTAACTGGTACGTTCTACGTCGTCCACAGATTAAAAAGTCTGTGAATCTCCGAATATCAAAAGTCAAAATAGCTTAACAGCACATCTTTTTTTAGATTCTAATGGCTGTTACAATAAAGGCTGTTGATGGTATTTCCTACCATTCAGGCAGTCTTTGGTACGGAACCCAGAAAACCGGTAAAATTTTTCCAATAAACTTTTCCTCTTATTACTAGCGTCATAATAATCAACTCGCCTAATAAGCGCGATGTATAAAACAGAAAAACTGTAACAACCTCGTCTTTCAAAGCTTTTAAATTAATTAAACACCTAAGCGCTTTTTGCGAGTTTGTTTTTCAGCATTCTTTGAAACAACTGCTGTATACAAAAGGAGGGAGCGTTGGAAATGCGGGCGGGGTGCTTTTGTTAGCGATTCGTGTGTGAGCTATCGCTGCCTCCTGTCGTTTCTTATCATTTGCTTTGACTGCCCTGTACTGTGTTCTAGGTAAAAATTGTTCACTTTTCATACCAAATGTGTAAGAGATTGTGAAGTAAATGAAAGTCAGACTGTTAACTATTTTTACTTATAAATAAAACACTTTAACGATTTAAAACGCGATATATTTTATTTAAACTTGTTTGAACATTATTTTCAACTATGGCCCAACGTTTCGGATGCTTTGCAGCAGCCGTGGCCACGGGGAGACTAAAGATGGATCTCTGACGTCAAAGTAAAATTTGCTACGCTAGCACTATCTGTTTACAACGACATAACAAAAACAACAATAAGTTTTCTAAGTTTAACTAAAATATATCCCGTTTTAAACCGTTAAAATGTTTTATTCAAATGTGTACTACTCGCCTAAACTACAGACAGTATCTATTTTTACTTTACAAAATTTTCAAATTACTTATAACATATCGTATAAAATAAAATAGAGTGCGACTGGAACTCCAATGAAAGGTTCCGAACTATTGACTGAATAGAAGTTTTTAATAAACAACAAGCCATTGAAAATTTTTCCTTTTTGTTTTGGAGTGGCAATAGAAAAACAATTCTGAAAAATATTACATTTAACTATTTTACAGGTAGGTATGTATCGACAAAGGCACTGGTAGTATTCTGATAGTAGTTCAGTTACTTATAAATAGTTTGCGATTCTTGACAGCTAGAGGACCTTTTTTGGTTTACGGGTGTTCCAAATGAGAAGGACTATACATAGAAAATTATAAATACTTGAAGATTCCAACTCTCGCTATCACTGTTCTTGATATATACCGACGAACTGATCAAAATTGTTAAAATTGAAAAGTAATAAATAATCCATTGTCCGCTACATAACGGACCGTAACTTTATCGTAAATTTTAAGTGTTCACGAGCGGAGTAGAAAAGCTAAGTGTTGCTATAAATCTGTAGGTACAAACATCCCTGGTCGGTGTTGCCCTAAATTGATGCGAAAGTTAAACTTTATATTATCTAACAACACTGCCTTTTGTCTATCATTCGGTTGTTGAACCCGTTGATTAGTATCGTCTTGTAAATTGGCTTTCAGATCAAAATTGGTCTAGATTCCATTGAATCTTTTGATCGCTTCATTAAGAAGATTAAATTTTTGATACTGGAATTAATCTAATGAGATCATTTGTAATGTATCGCGAGTTAAGCACTGTCTGTGTTTTATGCGGCTGGTACAAATTTAAACAGTTTAAAACGTGTACTACATTCGTTTACTTATTTTTTACTCTGCACAGAAACGACAATTTGCCTAATAATAATTTTGGATTAAAAATGTTATATTTAGATCACTACTTCATATTACACTAATGTTTATCGAATTAGGTCATCAGATCTAACCATCTAATATAAGTTATAGATAGATAGAAGTTAGTACACAAAATAACATTTTTTATGGAAAACATGTAAATAAATAATTTTACATTCTAATGAATTAATCTAGCGCCAACAACAGTAAACCTTTGTATATTATCTTATGTTGTAACGATTAAGTAAAACATATTAACAAATACACCGTTTATACCATTAACATAGCTATGATTTAAATTCTGACAACGTGAGGCTCGCAAATAATTTCTTTACCTGGTTAAATCCATTCAAATAGAACGCCACCAGGAAAATGCTTCGGGTGAACGTTGAATACTAAACTGCGCCAGTAGAATGTAGGTCTTGGAGATAACTCCGCTAGATTTTATGACGGCAGGTGTTTGGATTTCACAATGTCTTAGGTATTACTCCACAGCGATATACAAATACGGAGATTGTAACAACAAAGCGAGTAACTAATTGAGGAGTATTTCAAATCAAAACTATTTACACGACGCATAGCAAAAAAAAATTATTAAAAATACGAATTTGTCGGGCCGAAGTTAAAAATCATTTTCAAATAAGTTTAACTAATACATCGCGTTTTAAACCGTTAAAGTGCTTTATTTTAATACTGATTTAATTTTTTATGGTAGAGGAGGACAGACAAGCACGGGATTCATTTGATGGTGGGTAACATACCTAATCCAATGAAACGCAAACGACCAATTTTAGCTTTGGACATTGGGAAATCCACAGATTGAAACCGTCACGCCATTTAGAGCTTTTTCATATATGCGCGATGGGTTGTCCTGGACGGAATTTTGATATTCCTACCACTCTTTTAATATCCATTTCATAAGAAGTCCAACGTTTTCAGAAAAATTATAAATTGGTTAAAAACACGTTGGACCCGACCCGTTGATTATTATAACATTTATGTGAGTAACGCAATCGTCTGTCGATGTTACATGATGAAATTAATTTTCCGATGTTCGTTGAGATTTCCCGCGGGATACGTAATCATTTCTATGAATTTGAATGGAAGATTAACTTCAGATCATTTGGCATATTTCGAAAATCAAAAAGGCTCGCTTTATTACTTGAGTAATTTATTACAAAGGATTATAATTAAAGATTTATTTTTCTACATACATATAATTGTTTCAAATAGAATAGCAAATTAAAATGTACATGGCTTTCGTGGTGACTTTGTAAACATTAACTCTTCTAAGTTTCAAATAGACGGCCATCGTGTGATAATATCATCCACGTAACGAAACGTCAAATTTTTTTACCTAATATAGGTAACTATTATTAAATCTTTTATCATCACCACATAAAAAAAAAAACTTTTTTAAAAAAAACCCTTTAACGGTTTAAAACGGGGGTTTTTTTTTTTTTTTTTTTTTTTATTTTTTTTTTTTCCCCCCCCCCGCGGCGGGCGGGCCGGCGGGGGGGGGGGGGGGGGGGGGCCCCCCCCCCCCCCCCCCCGCCCCCCCCCCCCCCCTTTTTTTTTCCTTCCCCCCCCCTCCCCCCTTTTTTTCTCCTCTCTTTTTTTTTTTTTTTTTTTTTTTTTTTTTTTTTTTTCTCTTTTTTTTTAAATAAAACTCTCTGAAATATAATTACACTTGACGAAACAAAAGGCGTTAAAAACTGAACTAGTGACATCTTGCTAAGAAGTCCAACGTGATTCCTGGAAATTGTAAAACTAATGTAGGTATATGAAAATTTAACTTTATAATAAATGTACTTATCTTTTATTTCTCTTTTAAATTTCAAAACACCTTGTATATACATCGGTACCTGTGGGTAAGGGGAGAGGTTCTAAATAAGGAAAAATTTCTTATTGGCAAAGTTGGAGATAGTTCGAGAACATTCGAAGGTAATAGTGTTTCAGAGTTTTATCGCCGCTCGGTTGATGACTCCGCTGAAGCGACGCTTGCTTCGGTCAATTTTTAGACGAAATACCAATTTTGGCGGCAAACGTCGCTCCGATTCGAATGACTGTGGCGTTTGCGTGAATCGAAACTGACCTATACACACATAGTAGTGTGTGTTAGATATGTGCATATATATATATGTGAGATAATCGATACATAGGTCTTCCCCTAAACTAACATATCATTATCAATATATTTATATTATTTTATTCTCTATATTCTTTACCCTCTGTACAATAGAATGTTTTTATTGCTGTATTAAGACCTTTTACATTAAGTGACAAATCTGAAAAGAAATATACGAATATACCATTTCAATAAAATACTTAACAGTTTTAAAAGCGAAATAAATCAGTCAACTTATTAAAAAATTATTTTAACTACAGCTCGACGTTCCATACGCTTTACAGCCGTGGTCATAGCGACCCCCCAAAATAAGTGTGATCAAAATCAATTAACTAATATATTTCGCGTTATAAACCGGTAAAAGTGTTTAATTCCGTCGATAGTCTTTAATTTAGGTATTTGTAGTCGAGGTAAATTTAGCAGGCTATACATTATACATATGTAATGTAGTGGACACTCCACGTCAGACTATATCTTAAGATCTTATCTTATAATTTTGCATATTAATCAGGTTTACACCGAGCATGTTTCTCGGAATTTATGAGTCAAGTGTATTAAATATTTTAATGAAAAATTGATCAATTTGTCAAAATCGGGATTAATTTTTATATTTTACGTATAAATGGCGAGCGCTTATTTTTTCTTTGTACGCGGTTTCTAGATTAATTACTTTAATAAATTAAGTCCCTTCCGTTGATCAAAAAGTATTCGCAATAAGACACTAACGGTTTAAAACGCGATATATATTAGTTAAACGTTATTTCAAACTTCGGCCCAACGTTTTGTATGATTTGCCTTGGTCACGGGGAGGGGAAACGACGTGTTTTATTTAAATAAAAATACATATTTTAGATTAATTGATCAACGGACAAAACTGCGATGCAGCTCAACTGTTGTTTATTGAGTAAAGAGAAAACCAAGAGCAGGGTTCGGGGTTCAAAGACCTGGGAAATAATTTAGATTACATATAAATAAATTAAAAATCTACCACAAGGTCGGGGTTTAAACCCACGACTGAAGTATAAACGAATTGACATCGTTTAACTTCCAATGCATTTAACACATCAGAACATAAATAAAACTAGCATACTAACATAACTAATATATTTTACGTTTTGGACAGTTAAAAGTATTTCATTTTAATGGAAAATGATATAGTTTTGGTTGAATAGAGAACACAAGACCCATCCATACTACAAACAAAAAATAGATAATTGAGACGGACACGACTGATATGGGGTAAAGGGGGCACATCACAACAAAGGTGCATATGTAAAAATCCTGAATTCCTAAGCACTAAAGCAGTCTAACTGGGTAGTAATGAAGCACTATAGTTTGTAATAGGATTTAGCTAAGCTTATTATCCTACGACTTTACCTTTGCAAACATCAGAATATTTACAACATACTGTATATATCGTTAACTCTTTAAGCGAACTGTATTAACAAGCGGTTGTACGCAATGTACGCGGTTGTTTTCCCGTTGTTAAAACTAAAACTTTTGCCTCTGTTTCTATGCTTCTGCACGTCGTAGCGTGATGTAGTATAGCCTAAAATCTTCATCTTCTAATCAAAAACTTTTAATTCACACCAGTAGTTTCTGAGATTAGGGCGATCAAACAAACAATCAAACAAATCTTTATATTAGTAAAGTACAGATAAAAAAATTAAGATAGAAAATCGGCCATTTTGTTTAAATGCGAGTTCAGTATGTAAGTTAAACGTGTATTTCGTTAAGAAAACAACTTAAAAATTTACTGAAGCACAGGTAGGTAAATAAACTTTCCAGAGGTCAAACCACGTTTAATTGTACTAAAATACTATGTTAGAATTTTTATCGTTTGTCCGTACATAAAAATAAGGCTATAAACGTAACGTCTATTAATAAAGTTTATGTAGCTAATTATAATGTGGATTTTTATTGAAACCCGAGTAGCGTGTACAAGGCATAGGCGTAAGCGATATCCAATTTTATTGTGTTGTTCGTAATTTTAATAGCTGTTTAGATTTATCACGCGTATTATACTTAAATGTTTGGTTTTATGGCCTTATCAGGATGTTATCTGTGCGATAGTATCATTTTGGTTATAAATCTACAGACGTAGTAATATTATGAACTTTGACGTTAAGAATACGTTTTCACCGAATCTAATATTAAATATCGCCTGTAGTTTACGCGAGTAGTACACATTTAAATATAACACTTTAACGGTTTAAAACCCTGTAAATTTTAGTCTGAAACGTCGGGCCGTAGTTAAAAATTATTTTCAAACAAATTTAACAAAAATATATCGCGTTAAAGTGTTTTATTTAAATGAATCTCATATTGTTAACTCTCTATAACATTAGTCTTTAAGCTTCACTCTAGGTCTTCTTCTTGAGGTCTTCACTCAAAAATTACATATTGATAGTCTCTCTTTCAAAGGTTATATTACAGATTTTACTTTCAAATATTGTGATAAAGGACTACTAGTTAATAGATATAATAATAAATTGTGTAAGGCTTTCACGGCTATCGTTCAGCATATCATTGGCTTTCGGGCTGTTCGGGCGACGTGAGCGAAAGAGGTTCTCGACGTTTCACCATCTCGCGCGGACGGCATCATCAGGAGAATGTTAACTCCTCGATAGCTCGAAGATTTATTCTTAATTATTCACTATCCGTCAACGTGTTATATATTTACTTATTTTGACAGTCGTTTAGTAGTAACAATAGCATAACCAATGGTCTGTGGATTCGAATCCCACTGGTTCTAGCATGGTAAATAGGTAATTAAAAGAAATTGAGCCCTAACCGGTGAAAAACTAGTGGCATTCCCTTCTTTGCAGTTGGTCCGTGAACTTCCAAAGCCAAAGTGGTCGACAGCGCATCGTGGTTGATCATCAATGCGACATTTCACCTTCCATCTAATGATCGTCAAGATTGTCTGTCGTCTCATAAAACAAATGTCCCGTTATATTTTTATCTTAAAGAGCCGTCGGAGGTAATCGGAACTAAGTAATTGACTTGGCGTGAATTATACGCTAGTGTTTCCTTGCGCGTAGGCCCCGATTATCCTGGAGTGATGTGCCTTCATGTAATATGATTAGCATAAATTGATAGCTGACGTTTTGTCCCCTATAAATACGGCTGTGCCCGCGACTTCGTCCGCGTGGATTAGATATTTTAGGCATCAAATTTTTGCACACAACCTCCTCAGTTATTATAACTTCTAGCTGTTACCCACGACGGCCGCGTCCCGTCGTTCTTGCGTGTTTATCTTAAAAGATAGACATACTGTCGCCGATTTTTTTTGTAGATCACTTAAAGAGGTTTCGTGCGCTGCGAGAACGGTTCAAGATACCGAAAGAATATCTATAAAATAATTATTCTTTTGTCTGTAGTTTACGCGAGTAGTACACATTTAAATGAAACACTTTAACGGTTTAAAACGCGATATATTTTAGTCTACCCGTCACCAAGGCTGCTACAAAGCATCCGAAACGTCGGGCCGTAGTAAAAAATAAATTTCAAACAAGTTGAACTAAAATAAATCGCGTTTTAAACTGTTAGTGTTTTATTGAAATTATTTTAAATAATGTAAACAATGTCCGTGACAGTATATCTTTTGAAATTAATACACAAGAACCAAATTATGATAAGTAAATTTTGACAAATGTTTATATAGCAAAAGAACGGCCGTTAGGTCAGCTAGTAAGCAAACAGACGTTTTTTTATTTTTTTTAATGTACGTAGCTTAGCTCTTATACATACGAAAAATTATACATATTTGAATATTAAAGGATTGAAACGATTCACTATGATAAACAATTATTATAATATAAAACATAACGTAGCAAAAAACATTCAACAATATTTTTTCCCTCCCACGGCAATCTTCTTAAAGCTTTTTTGTTCGTATCCAATATGAATAATACTCTTTTATTGTTTTAAATTAAAGCATATCAGGGTACGTTACTTTTATATATTTTTTTGTTAATTATGTTAATATATTTAAACATACAATTCGTTAGTAATTAGGGTCTTAGTAACCAATAAGGAAACAAAATTTGGCACAATTTTTATGACAAAATAGGACAGACAAACATAATTTGGTTAAAATTTAATGCGAGATACTCCAAATATAACACTTGATTAAGATGCGTGCTGTCTATTCTGCCCTTCTGAAAATGTAAATTACACAATTTTTCTATCTGTGGACATTTTGTTCGTGTACATAGTTCCTTCTACCGTGATTTTACTTCTAGAATTTTACAGAATTGAATGTTGGAACAATCAACTGAATTACATGCTCGGGATACCACATGTTCACTCTGGATTTGGAAATCTGGATATTAAATGGGCAGTAGGAATATAGTAATTACGTCCGGATCACGAACTAACGTCTGATGAAAAAGCCGTGAAGCTTAATCGCGTTTCGATTTCACTCTGTGTTTTTCCGAATATCCGAATCCAAAATGGGTCGATAGTGAATCTTGTTTAGACGCTATAAGCTGGGGTATACCTACTATCAAGTACTCAGAGTAATTGTCTTTGCCCCAAGAATGGGGCAAAGACAATCGTCTATCCTCCTCTATCTGTAAAAAAAACTGTTTATTAGCTAAAAGCGTTGAAGTAAAACTTTTCCCCAGTTAGATTTATCGCAATGGTTTAAAGACACTCCCAAGTTTTAACGATATTATTTTAAACCTCTCAAAGAATTTCAAACCAGACTTAACACTTCGATTGCCCGGGATAATGAGTACCGTTCCTGGATTTAATGAATCCGTGCAATGGAAAAAGTGATGACCCTATAGAAAATAGTTATTACTTTTTTGTCTGTCCAGTAATTGGAATCCGCTGGGAATAACGATTGGGCCCACTTCACTTTTACTATAAAAATCCCTTTATCATAAGACAGTTCCTATGTTACATAATGAAGACGTTTAAAAGTATTTAATCATCTAAACTAATATATAAAGTTAAAGAGTTTGTTTGTCTTGGTTAGAGCATTTATCTAGGAGGGCCAAGCAACAAGGAAGCAACAGCACGGAATGCTGCGGATGCCGGTTCATATCTTGCCCATTTCGTAGTTTTTTTTTTTACTCTAAAATCGATTTCTAACTTAACCATTTTTTGTCTCTTAAAAAGTTTGAATTTGTGACACTAGTTAGTTTCAGAGCGTACTGGTTATTTAAATACTGTCTATAGTTTACGCAAGTAGTACACATTTAAATAAAACACTTTAACGGTTTAAAACGCGATATTAGTCAAACTTATTTGAAAATGATTTAAAATAATCATTTTCGAATATGTTTAAGTAAGATATCGCGTTTTAAACTGTTAAAGTGTTTTATTTAAATTTTTCGGAGGTTGGATTCCAAGCGTTATCAATTTTTATTCTTGGTCCATTTTCGCTTGGTGTTTTGTTGATGTGGGGGACTGTTTTTTTTGTATTTTTCACGGACTGGCAGGAAACGTTGCGCGGTCGTTCAAAGTGTTTACATGTTTGGCTTTGGATCTTTGCCTGCAAACGACAACATGCGGTTTTGGCGCGAATTTACTTTGTAGCTTTTAATCAAATATTGACGGGGTTTATCGTTGTTTTTCTTTAATTTAAAAACAAGTGTTTGCTAGGGGACACTAGTTGGCAGGGGACCGCTCCCGTGGTAATTTTATTTTTTTTAAAAACATTCACATCATTCATTAGCTGTGGTAAAAAAGAAAGGTTTTCTTCATTAGCTGGATACAAAGCTATTGAATATCCATAATAATAGAAGTTAATGTTCTCTCTCGCGCGATTGTGCTAAGTCTACATTGTAGTCATAAACATCTCAGAAATAACTCTAGACATACTCTGAACCTAACTTACCTAGTGATTAAGTTAGAATTAAAAATGTAAACTTTTTAGTATTGTCTGTAGTTTTCGCGGAATAATACATATTTCAATAAAACGCGTTTAAAACTTGAAATATATTTAATTATAACTTAGTCCCTCGAGACTACTGCTGTAGTTAAAATACATTGAATATAAGTTAATTAATATATATTTGGATTTAAAAGTGTCTTATTTGAATGTAAACTTTTAAGTTAAATAACTGGGCTTTAGCCTTTTTGTGTGTTGTTACTACTTTTAAATAAGACAAACAAGATATGTCCTAAAAATAGGAACTTACAGAAAATGAAGTTTTGTCGTACGTCTCGTACGTAGGTATGGAAGGTAATCTTATACATAAGCAACAGTGATCATATGTAAAGTAATCAAAGCTAACATTTATTCCTTCATTTTAGTATGGGTATAAACGGTCTTGGTATTTTATATTTGCAATTAAAAGCAAAAAAAAAAACTGCTCTGTAACTGCTGGGAACTGTTTTACTAATTTTGCCGCTAGTGTGTACACAGCTTAACGATTCATCGGCACGATTAATCCACGATCAGAACGCCATTCGCATAACGGAAATAATGTTAGTCACGTTTTTATATCATTAATGCTTTCGACTATTTATCTCTCGTCTTGCGTCCACCATTAATATATGTCAAAACGACCACTGCAGCGTCTCGGGATAGTGGGACCGTTAAAACTGTGTCGTCGCGATACATTTTATCGTATCCGACTGTCGTATGAGAAAAATGTTAATGCTTACATTTTATAAATATACTATACTTTTACGAAGTACATTTTCTTTTGCTCGTTATTCTTTACACCTATCCACTTAAAAATTTTTCTATTTCTTTCCTGTACGTGAAGTTGCCTGGAAGAGATCGCTGCTTAGCGATAAGGCCGCCTTTTATTTATAAGAGTATTAGGAGTTTTTATTTTATATGTATTTTAGTGTAGTATGGGTTATAAATAAAATAAAACACAATAAATAGCTGATCTGGGAAACGTTTTTTTGCTATACAAACGGTTATTGTGTCTTAATCTTGAAAGATATATTCGTGGATTTCTTAGATTATTTAATAAAGACTAATTCTTTGTTAGATATTTTTTTTAATATCTTGAACCGTTTTCGCAGTGCACGCAACTTAAACCCACGAGAATTGACTTAATTTCCCCATGTTTTCCTCATTTTCCACTGTCTTTTCGCTCCTATTGGTCGCAGCTCGACGTTTGACAGTCTTAAGCCTTCATTCAATTCGAAGCAGCAGTTCTTGACATTAGTGCGTTCAAACAAAACAAACTCTGTAGCTTCATTGCACTAACGTGTAAATAATAATGATGGAATTAATTCCCAAAGCCAATTAATGACAAAACTTAATTAATGCAGCTTCTCGTGTCGTGTCATTTATCGTTGTTAATTACTTAATAAGCTTAACCTAAATATTGACTTGTTTGACATAAATTTTTATTTCCAGGTAAGCGGTTTAACCAATGCAATCGAGCTATCATTAACAAATTAATATGTAAGTACTACTGTTCTCAACGTAACTATGACTGTTCAGCTTTTTAAATCCTAAGTTTAAGTGAATTTAACTAAACATTTATATAAATTAAAATACCTAACATTTATCTTAAGTTATATAGGTATATTTTGAAGTTTAAACTTAAATTAGCATACACTATTTATATGAAGTTTTATTGCTTTTATTTATATAGAGCAATAGTAATATGTCGCAGTGGCGTCACCACTCTTCTTGATCACTCAGGTCAAAGGAGAAATATCTAGGACATATAAACCGATTATGAGACACGTATTTCTTTTGATAGAGGAAAACAGACAAACAATTTAGTTCAGTTGGTGGTAGATAATATACCCAAGCCTATAGCATCTAAACAAGATGCGAATCCGACCTATTTTGGCTTTGGATATTCGGAAATCCACAGACTGAAACCGAAACGCGATTAAGCTTAACGGCTTTTTCATCTGTGGACGGTGGTTCGTGACCCAAACAGAATTTTATATCCATTTAATATCCAGATTTCCAGACGAAGTCCAACATGTTTCAGAAAAATTATAAATTGATTAGAAAAATGTTGGAGTCGGTGGCTTACACCAACGACCCAATCAAACGCAACCTGAGTATCGCTGGGACATTAATAGAATTAAACAGATTATTGGACACGTATATTTTTTTATTATGTTAAGTTACATAGTAAATATTGGATTAAACCTATTCATATCGTAAACATGAACATACTTTACAAGTTATTAGATCATTTATTGCACCTGACAGTTTTTATAGCGTTATTACAAAGTTATCCTACGAACGGAAGGCACTGAATGTTTGTCACTTAAACGACTGCATTTACAATCTGTACGCTACTGAACAAGTAACAAACTGGCTATCAAAAACTACTATTTATTGCTTTATAGATAAATATAGATATTTAAAAAATAAAACCACCAGTTTTACGCGTTTAAAACCCCGTTTTTATTAGTAAACTTATTTTTCATTTAGTTTAACTACGGCTTTACTTCGGATACTTTACAAAAGTGGTCACAGAGGCACTTGAAATGCAGTATGTATTTTTCTTTTTTTTGAACAGTCGTTGCGAATTCTTTGCAGCAGCCGTAGTCACGGGGGACAAACTAATATATTTCTCGTTTTAAACCGTTAAAAGTAATTTATTTAAGCCTGCAAACAACGTAAATTGAAGGCCAACTTTTAACTGTCGGGTTGAATGTTTTGTATTATGTCAAGGTATATTTCGAACCAGATGTAAAACGTTGCCTAAAATTACATAAGGCGAAAACAAGTTATATAAAAACCTTTTCTTTTTTATTAATTTTTTATTACTTTAAATAAAGTGGTGGGTAAATACTGCCTTTAGTTTGCGCAAGTAAGTAGTACACATTTAAATAAAACACTTTAACGGTTTAAAACGCGATATATTAGTTAAACTTATTTGAAACGTCGGGCCAAAGTTAAAAATAATTTTCAAATAAGTTTAACTAATATATCGCGTTTTTAACCGTTAAAGTGTTTAAGTGGTGGGGAGTCAAGCTATGTATAAATAGAAAACAAAAACGCCAATCTACCTAGCTCTATGCCAGAATACAAAAAGCGACAAAACCTTAGTCTCCTCAAATAGTTTTCTCAAAGACGATTTCGTATTCATTTATAATACATTTCTTAAGCGCAATAATGGTAGATGGTATCAGCTAAGATCGCTTCTCTTAGTTTATGTATTAGCTGTATGTAGGCGTTATTTTCGAATATCTTTATCTATGGGGCCGTTGATAAAATTGATGGTGTTAGCTGTATAAGGGTGTGGACTTAAAGATTCATAAACGCGTTTTGAAACACGCTGATAAGGTGCTGTTGTAACTAGATTTTCAAATCGTTGTTTTTATATTATTTATATTCCGTTACTATGTCGGTAATGGACGGTACATTTAAAAATAAGTTATGGGTCATGGCTTGTAAACTTGTCTTTATTGGTTGCCTGGAAGAGATGCTCTAGCATAAGCCCATTACTCATAGATTATAATTTATATTTTTTTATTTTTTTTGTGCAATAAAGTGTAAATAAATAAATAAACTGTAGGTTTTGAATGCGGGCAAAATTCTAGGCATAGTTTTCGTTGTCTTTGTGAAATTCCGTATCCCCGTGTGGGGCATAGGACGAACAAATTTCTGTGTCTGTTTCACTGATCAGTATATTTACAACTGATCAGATTTCTGTGCCCTGCGCGACTGAAACAATCTATTGTTTCTCTAAGATTATATCCCAGGACCTCGCGCGCTCAACGCAAGGCAACACGTTTTACCATTTAGCTATCGAGGCGGTCTATTTGTAAAGCGTTTACTAATTTAGTTAGAAATAGATATATTTTGGTGTCCGTTTTACTCATCAATATCTATTTATAGGGGCAGATCGGACGGGACACAGAAGTCTGGGTCCTCCTTGAAATATTTAACTATGCAAACAATAGTTTCTATGTAAAACATCGCTCTCGCTTCGCTTATGAATGTGTCCATAGCTTCATCAATGGATATCGGTAATACATTCGAAATGAACAGCTACATGAATTTAAATGGGAAAACGCCATTTCTCGAATTCCGTTACAAGACTGACAGAACTTCAAATATGGTGAAGGAGCTTCTTACCTACCTACGCAGTATTCTAATAAAAACAAATTTAAATACAATATGCGTATGAATTGATTGTTTCTTATTATGATAAAGAAGTTTTAATTAGAATTTATTCAGATAGCTTGTAACGTTGTTAACTTTGTCATAGTAGCTTTGGTAACAGCACAGATGTCTTGGGTTTCTGGCCCGGCCTTTTTTTTACTGATGGTTTGAATGCCTAATACCCGCGTCGGGCAACAGTGACATGGGGGGTGTAGTAAATCGCGTAGCCGACCAAAACCACTAAACCACCACCGGCCCTCTATGGTGCTTTGAGGAAGCCCTGGAAACACGTTTGTACGACTCCGAAGCACCCAGCGCCTGGGTTTGTTACCCACCCTCGTCACATTTTTTTTAATTGATATAAATTATTCAGATGTAATATTGTGAACAACTGAGATATTATGTAGTTAACGGGAGTAGTTTACACATTAGAAAAAGAAACTTTCTAACGGTTTTAAACATGACGGTTTAGAACATTTCACTTTTTAAATCGTTTTATTTGAAATGTTGGAGGTGTGTTTTATATTAAATTATAATATTATGTTTGTGTTCGTACCTTAATAACGAAAAAATGTCGAAAAATATTTTTATTAAACAGGAGAACGTCTCACGCTTAAACGCTGGGAAGTGTATAAAAATGCGCAATTTGTCTCGGATCCGATAAAAACCGAAGTCTTGTAACACCTCTAGTTAAATTACGTTAGAGAAAGGTAAAAAATCTGTCTAGCGTCTGGAGCAGATTGAAGAAATCTGTCAAATCGAGGTGAGGGCTTCTGTGGGGCGCAGATAAGATGTAAATTAGTGGGGCGCAGCTTGAGGGGAAATTAATGTCTTTGTGACTGTACTTGAAGTGTCGCACCGTGGCTAGAAGTGTGGGTATTGCACTTAAATTCAGGTTCAAAATGTAACTCCATTGTTTATTCAGACATGGAATATTACAGATATTTATTTACAATATATAAACAGTACTTTTACGAACTAACACTACATAACTTATGAATTTCACAATTACTTATATATGATATTAATAAAAGGCTATACGTTATGATAATAGTGTTAAATCTTTTAAATATTAAACTGAATGAGAGGAAAATGTATTTAAATAAAACACTTTAACTGTTTAAAACGCGATATGTATGTATTAGTTAAAACCTGTTTTTTTGATATTTAAATGTGTCTGGTAGTAAATACACAGTAGTAAACTACAGACAGTAGGAAAACGTATTATTCGATGGGTTCGGTAACAATGTCTGGCTAATAATCAACGGGGATTCGATTCCCACCGGGTCCAACATAGTTTTTATGAAACAGCCTTCGTCTGGAAATCTGGATATTAAATGTGGAAATGGAATAATGATCCATCCAGTTCACAAAAGAAAGACAAAAAAAACTTTTAAATTTAAAAAGCCCCCCCCCCCCCCGGGGGGGAAAAAAAAAAAACACCCCCCCAAAAAAGGGAGCGCCCCGGGGGAAAACCCCCCCCCCCAAAGGGGGCCCCTTTTTTTTTAAAAAAAAATTTAAAAAAAAAAAAAAAAAAAAAAAAGGGGGTTTTTTTTTAAAAAAAAAAAAAAAAAAAGGGATAACATATATACATACAATAATTAAGTTATAAGCATTATCGTTATCTGCTTGCCGTATCGACTGCCTAATATTAGCAAAATATTTACCACCATTTCCTCCACTAATCTATTTTCATAAATATAAGACAATACAATATTCTGATATTCTATTATCTTATATTTATAACCATCAATTCAATTCTTAATTGTCAACAGGACAAGCACGTATACGTCTAAAACAATGTCTAGACTTCAATTAGGAGATTGAAAATCTAGACTAGGTATCAGATATTCTTGAATGTGTGAATAATATATAAGTGTCAATTTGAGTAATGCTTTAGTGCTGTAGTAATTTTTGGGATGGCTAGCTTAATATTCGAAATGCAGAGATCTAGACGTTTTGCTTAATTTTGTACTGTGTAATTTGATTATCTTTGTCGTTCTCAATATAGGGGAGACGCGGCATGAGAGGGACATGTTCACATTTAAATAACTTATAAAATAAATACTGTCTATACTTTATGCGAGTACGTAGACATTTAATAAAACACTTTAACGGTTTAAAACGCGATATATTCGTTAAACTTATTTAAAAATGATTTTTAACCTCGGCCGACATTTCGGATGCTTCGCAGTAGCCGTAGTCACGGGGAGACCGAAAGGAAAAAATCATTTTCACATAAGTTTAACTAATATATCGCGTTTTAACCGTTAAAGTGTTTTATTTAAACTTATAAAATAGTCAAATCTTTAGTAGTCGTGTACGGGTTGGTAGAATGTTTTTGCAACCTGTATGTTGTATTTATTTACATACACCAATAGATAAAACAGTTTAAAAAGGGTAAGCGGAAAATTAATTCATAAATAAAGACTCGACCTTACGGATGGTTTATAACAGATCCCCATGAACGCGACTGTTGTGCAATATATTCTTTGTTTTAAACCATTAAAAGTATTTTATTTATTATGTATGTGGATAAAGATTGTTTTATATCGTTTCACTAACATACAATTATGTGTTAAATACCTTTTACCACAGAGTGATATACACTTCCTTGTCCGTTTCTCTAAACATATTTATTTAATGACTTGTGTGCTCAGTTCGACCGATTTATTTTTCTAAGCTAAGCAACAAATTATAGCCCTTCATAAGTATGCGAAACAATTAGAATTTTTTTAATACTTGCATTCTAGGAACTGTTACGAGCACTTCTCCCATCATCAAATTGAAATTTGAATAAAGTCCGCTTCGAGATTTTATCGGTATCAATCAAATTAGCTACCGGTTTTATATGGTACGATGATTAATTTTATAGTCATTATAGAACGTATTTTTAAAGCACCTTTTTGTGTCATGAACGATTGGTCTTATATTTCTTGCGAATCGGATCGTATATCTTTATAAGATAATAACAATAACTTTATTACAAAATAAGATTACAATTGCAGTCAGGCAAAGTCATGAAAAAAAAGGTTATTTCAAATTGAGAACCATGTCTATAAATTCTTATAATATGCGTGTTCGCATAGTTATAAAAATTCTCCTGTTTGTACTTTACGCGAGGACACATTTAAATAAAACACTTTTAACGGTTTAAAACGTGATGTATATAAACTTTCATATGCGAGGTATTCTGTCGTCTGTACTTTACCGCATTGGTCACATTAAAAAAAAAACTTTTAACGGTTTAAAATACGCGAAAAAGCTAAACTGCCAGTTTAATTCGAAAACGCCACAGATAACACCCCGCATAGCGCATAACTCATCACCGAAATTAACGTTCATAGACAAAACAGTATAAGATCAAAATAAACGTCGCCGCGCACAGTGGTGCAAGCAACTGATAACTCGGACAAAAAGATTCCCTTGCATTGTCAGTGGAGCACAATGGGGCACGGTCGGGGGGACTTGTAATTACTATTTTCCTGGCGCCTTTTCAGGGTGTATTTTTCAGAGGAGCGGAATATACGATGCCCCATTGTAAGGTTCATATCTTGCTATTGGCTGATTGAATTTTCCACTGTGCATTATGCATTTCATCTAAGTTCTTTGAGGACTTAATACTATGGGCTTGGTTCGACGTGTTTCTAATTAATTTATAATTTTTGTGATACATTTTCTTCATTTGAAAATGTTCTGATAAATTTAATTTCCAAATAAAGTGGTAAGCGACTGGAATCAACTCCCCGAGGAAATTTTCACGCCTCGTTCACTAAATACATTCAAAAACCTCTTAGACTCATTTTTCAAGAAATTATAATTTTCACGCATCAGCTTAGGCTGCTAGTGTAATAAATAAATAAATAAAAAAAAAATAGAATCACAAATCACCATCCTGAGATGGAAAAGCCGCGAAGGAAGTGATTGTATTACGGTTTCTGTAGATTTCCGAATATCCAAAGCTGATATAGGTCAATAGCACATCTTGTTGAGATGTCTGGGTTACTTCAGCTTTCGTAAGTGAATGTCATGTTTGTCTGTCATCATATAAAAATATAAAATAAAATGCGAGATTTATAACTCATTTGTCTCAATCGAACATTAAAAATGATCACAGCTGAACTCAATAAAACTGTGTTTCTTACAAGCCACGGCTATATAGCGTTTTAAACCGTTAAAAATGATTTAAAAATAGCTCTTTACAAATAGCACACATTAAATAATCATTTAATGTGTGCTATTTGTAAAGGGAAAACGCCTTAAGATTTTTAATACGTTTTAAATACAACAAAGATATTAAAATTTTCTTGCGAGCTGTTGAAGTTCCTGTTAGCTTCACTTCAAAAATGTAATATGTTCCCATACTGACTTAATTCGTATAGGTTCTACACGAAGACTGCTGCTGATAAAACATCGAAGTTAAACAAAACTAAAATTAAATTAAAAAGCGCAACACAACAAACGTACTTTTCTTATTTCTATTAAATAATCGAACGATTCGGTACCGAACCGAGGTAGGTACAACTTGCACTTGGCTGTTTTTCTTGTCATCTCTAAAAATTCATAAATGTTTTTCTAATTATTATATAAATCAATGATCTGATTGGATGTCGTCTGATAGTGAATTGAGTGAAACATTGAATTAAACACTTAATGGTTTAAAACGCGAAACATATTTGTTAAGTTTTTAATTTAGTTTCAACTGTGGCCTAACGTTTCGGATGCTTTGCACCGTGGCCACGGGCAGAGTAAAGATGGAAGGTGTCTCTGACGTCAAAGTAAAAAACTGCTTTACTAGCGCCATCTGTTCCGTCGAAGTTGGTATTTGGCGATACTGGCCGGGTCATTGCTGAATTTATTTAACTAGTTTGAAAATAAGTTTAAGTAATATACATCGCGGTTTAAACTGTTAAAGCGTTTTATTTAAATGTGTAGGTACTACTCGCTTAAACTAGAGACATTATTTGAAGTAACCTTATATGTATTATTATAACCTAACTTAACACTAAAATTATTTAAACTCAAAGCCTAATAATCTATTACTTCTGTACTTCACTGTTAAAAATAATAAAATTAAAAACGGTATTTGTAATTGGTGCGATAAATAACATCAAACCGTCTCTATGACTTTTACAATGCAATTAACAAGGACTTAAAGCCACCGCTAGTGTGATAAGTAGTCCCTAGAGATATGTCTAGTATAAATAATGATATAAGGGTTTATCAATTTAATTAATATGATCTTGTGCTATCTTAGCTTCAAAGTATGAGAAAAATAAAACGTAAAAACGTACTTGCGAAAAGGTAGCGCAAACATGTTACCTAGGTATTTGTATGTTGGTTACTGTTCGATTTTCAAAATTCTTTATAAAAATAAGTCCGTTATGTAACGCGTTATGGTCAAACTATTTTGTGGATCGATTCGAGACGTACCTACATGATTTTGATTTGTTATATGATAATAGAATAACATCTGTAAGTTTTCAAAAATCTTTCAGCGTTCTTAAATTACATTCTATAATAAGTATTATTATATTTATATAATAATATATAAATACCTTCACAGATAAAGTTTAAAGCTCTATTTTAATAAGACACTTAAACGGTTTAAAACGTGACACATATTACTAAGTTAAATTTATTTGTAAATTACTTTAACTACGGCCCGACGTTTCGGATGCTTTAAATGTGTACTTCTCGCGTAAACTACAGACGTTATTTAATTAAAGCTATATTTTATGTATTGTATGTGGTTTCCTAAAGAGGAACCCTAAAAAGTGAATAAGGTGTGTAAAAACAAAACGAAATTCAAAGTCATTATACAAAAGGATGTACAAAGTGCGCTTTATGTGTTCGAAGAAGTCCAAATGAGAAATAAGTGATCTCGGATACCATACTGCTTGTTACGACGCCTCCATAATTGCACTAACACAGACTCACGCGCACACAGGCGCACGCCAGTAAGTTTTCGACTGGAAATATAACAAACTAGCTGTGCCCGCGACTTCGCCCCCAAAGAAATGTTATTTTAGTCATCAAAATAAACATATGTTTATGTATGTGTGTCGCGGACATTTTTGTGATTATTTAAAGAAGAATCATTTTAAATGATCACAAAAATGTCTGGATTGGATGAATTTTTTTGGTTTTTTATTTGCCACATTTTCCTTGGTGTCTTCGCTCATATTAGTCGCATTGTGCTGTTAATTAAAGCTTAAAGCCTTCTTCTATAAATGCTGCACAACAATAATTGTTCAATTTGATCCAGTAGTTCCAGAGATTAGCCCATTCAAACAAACAGATCAATGCCTTCAGCTTTATAATATTAGTATAGATAAAATGGCTTGGCTTATACCCGTATGCTCGAAGCCCAACGCGTCTATATGATTTTAAATTAGGAAAAATATTAATTTTAATACATTGGTAGATTTATCGAAATGTCGCCCGTGAAAGTCCGCGTATGGATAATCAAATAACCAAATCTAAAATAGGTCGACAACACATATTTCGTTAATGTTACAGCATTCCAACTTTCCATCAGTGTTCTCTATCATAAACCCACTCAAACAAGTCATTAAAAGCCCAAATTACATAAGTCCATTTACATACAATAATCGTTGAAGTTCCGATATCCAAAACTTCTATTCTACGCTTATCGTTAACAAAACGAAATTCACTTTTTTTAAAACCTTTTTAGAAAGGTCAAATGTGGCATCAACAAGCTACTTATTACCAATAAAAATTTAAAACGCCTAAGTGGCATTGTAGGTGTCACTCAACTGTCGCTTGCGCCGTTCTGTTGCCGGCGCGGCCGGACTGGTTTTAGCCAAGCCGGTTGGATAGTATGGATATTCCTTTGTGCGCATTCCGACTCACGGGCACTGTCCGAACGCGTAATGAAGAGTTGCGATCTAGACTTGGGGACCAGTTCATTCGTTCACTCATGAGAAGCAGATCGAAAGATTGCGATTGGATTTTGGAGGACCAAATAACATTAATTTTAGTTTTGAATAAGATATGTAGGTGATAGTTAATAGTGCCATAATGCTTTACAAAACGGAACAATTAACACTCACATAATATATTACTTTAAATTATGCCCTCGTATTGCATGTTGGTAGATTTATGGTGGAGGAGGACATACAAGTATGGGGTTATATAGCATCAAGCCAAGATGCGTTGTCGGACCATTTAGTCTTTGAATATTCGGAAATTGATGATTAACTTGACGGCTTTTTCATCAGTGGACGGTGGTCTATGACCTAGACGGGGAAAATCCAGATATCCGGACAAAGTCCAAAATGTTTCAGAAAACTTTGATTAGAGACATTTTGGACCTGGTGGGGATTGTACCCACGACCCATTGCTACCTTACACTATACATTGCTACCATTACACCTACAAGCCCGTCAGTTTAGATTAGTTACGTCACTTGGAAGGTGTCTACTTTGCTCTTAATACGTCCGAAAATTCGAAATTCAAAACGTTCACCAGAGGCGGATGTTTACGAGATTCGGACTTTTTTTCGTGAAACATTTCTGCAGATGTTGGCACCACTGCTAGATGTGTATAAATCGTCGGCACTAACCTTTGCCGCGTTTTGTGAGACGATACGTGATCGGAAAGTTAAAATGTAGGTAATATTTTTTCTCAAACGAGACGCTTACATATAAAACCGGGACGAAATCACTGGAAATCGGTTTTTACGATCTACAGATAGCGTTATTTACGTCTAATAATGTTACCCGAAAAGTATTAAACCACCTTCAGGTTTGTCTATTCCAAATTCGATTTTTGAAATTTTAGATTCTCAAGAGACGAACATACATACATCGAACTTTAAAATCTATAATAACTTATATTTTATAAGGGCATGTTATCCATATATACCAGCTTTTAAGCTTCCTAAAATTATTAAATAAATATTAACTTATATTTACTACACTACACTACACCACTTTAGTGTTAGAAAGTAGAATTTTCAGCAATACCAAACATTATTCAGACAACATTGCGTATTTTTGATTTCGAAATTAATTAAGCTTTTGCTCTTTTACACATAAACATTCATATTATTAATAATTATCGAGGAAGACAGAAAAGTAAGGAGTTAATTTGGTAGTTGGTGAAATTCCCCAACCATATAACGTCTAAACGAGATGCGCTGACGGCCTATTTCTGCTGTGGATATTATTTAGTTAATGTGTCATAACGCTAATAGCTAAAACACAAAATATGGAACTATTGTGCCGACGTTACATTATGTATGTAAATACAAAACCAATAATTTTAAGTTACTAGTAAAAAAGCTAAAATATATCACATTTGGTAGCGCAATTTTAGCCTGAAACACACAAACATTCTAACAAACGCGGCTGTACATTCGTTTTATTCGAAAGATGTCTTAATCTATGGCACAATAAAATTAAATTTAACCTTAGACGATGTAAATTATAATTTTTGATTGACATTTATGTGAGATTCTTGATTTTATGTAATGTATTAATATTATTATTGGATTAAAAGTTTTATCGTTCATAATTTGCTATTTTGGTTGTTTAATTTAGTATCTTTTCGTTAACATCAATAATTATATATCAACATACTTTACAAATGAGTGTTAAAGCAATTTGCTCATAAATAAAAGCAAGAAGCACAGAAGATACAGAGTTCCTGGGTAAATTACATATATTAAATAGTGTGAGGCTATAAGCCTCGTTCAGCATATCGACCGACGTGGCCGAACGTCCCGAAAAATAATGATATAAATTATATATGGTTTCATTCAAACACACGGAATAATTCTTGTTAATAATGTGCACTATAGTCCCATGTCCCCACAGGGAAAAACTGGGGCATGAAATGAACACATTTCTATGTCCGGTGTTTCGTAGAACGGTTTTCTTTACAATCAGACTTCTTTGCTATGCCCGACTGAAACAATCTATTGCTTTCTCCGGTAAACGAACACGGGACCTCTCGCGCTTAACGCTAATGTTCAACCATTTAGTTACACAGGAGAAACTGGTTTTATACAATTGTATTTTAAATTTATCTGAATAAAATCTAGTTTTTCTTTCGTCATAAGTGCTACATGTAAAAACACATTTTCGGTTATAGTTCGAAAACTGAAACACTCAAGGCAAGACCGGAAGTCAACCTAATTACTAGACTATTGCATGTAACCGCTCTAATAAGCGACATCCTGTTACGTGTAATAGAATTTATAGTAATCACATTACATAAATTAACTCTGCGAATCCCTTTAAGTATTGATAGACACGCTAAATGCGGTTATTTTGTATTGTTGCAATATCGTATAGATTGTACATACGTACATCTTTAGTTGGTTTCGTTTTGAAAGTCAGAAATAATTATAGTAACTAAAGTGAGTGTTTTGAACAGTGGATGTATAAACAGTAACCTAGAAATGTTGAATACAAATTAAAATTGTTACAATCTAAAATTGCTTTTTAAGTGAAAATTTTAATCCATTCCTATCTCTACAAAATTACTTCGCGTTGTAAAGGTACACACAATACACATTTGTGTGTCCCTGTCAAGGATTTAATTTAATTTACTGGCTTATAACTTATTATTAATTTGATTAGAATTTACATACCTCGCTTTAAAACACAAAACCGTGTCTGTAAATATTGAAACGTATTGCCTAGCATTGCGAGAGGTCCAATTTTCAAATCACCGGTGAAACAGACACATAGATGTGTTCGCCCCACGCCCCACGTGACGAACGGAATTTCACTTAGCCTAAATTACATATTACAATTTAAATTTGGAATTCACAATAGATACTGTCTATAGTTTACGCGAGTAGTACACATTTAAATAAAACACTTTAACGGTTTAAAACGCGATATATTAGTTAAACTTATTTGCAAATGATTTTAACTTCGGCCCGACGTTTCGGATGCTTTGCAGCAGCCGTGGTCACGGGGAGACCTATATAATAAGTTTAACTAATATATCGCGTTTTAAACCGTTAAAATGTTTTATTTAAATTCACAATAGATAACACTCGAACTCATAGAATATTTATGAAAACAGTTCAACAAACGGCCAACACCGCGCGGCGTGTTTAGCGAATTTTTAAAGATAGTAACATACATACATGTTTATTTAAAAGATTACTCTATTGTGGGTTATTTACAGCCGGGGCACGTTGCTCAAAACCATTGTTTCCTTGTTTAAAATTCATGAGGATCCGAATGCTGGCATTTGTATGGGACATATTCTAATATTGACTTCGATTATCTTGTATGTTGTATGGTATTGATTACTGAACTGTTTCTCCGTTCTATAGTCTAAATTCTCAAGCATAATGCCTTGTATGGGTTTATTCCTTTCGCAAAGAAAGACAACAGTCAAGTTCTTTATTTTAAAATAGTATGCAAATTTGTACGTCAACTTCAAATATACAAATCTTAAATCTACGAAAATAAAAGTGTACGTATAAAAGTATGGTAATTTATATAATTATACTCGAAAATTATTATAAAAACGACTTAATAAAGTGATAAATTTAATCTGTTTGTTAGATTTTTACTTTAATATTGTATAGAAAGTAAATATTACGATACAATGCTAAAGATCTTAATACGGTGTGTACACATATTATAAGAAAAATATAGAACAGTATTTAAATGTAATACTTTAAACGGTTTAAAACGCGAAATATATATGTGAACTGATTTTTTACTAAGGTCCGACATAT
Source organism: Leptosia nina (assembly GCA_963661955.1). Taxonomy (NCBI): domain Eukaryota; kingdom Metazoa; phylum Arthropoda; class Insecta; order Lepidoptera; family Pieridae; genus Leptosia; species Leptosia nina. The sequence goes on from CAVLEF010000008.1 coordinate 5,695,085, forward strand.
CGGATGCATGTTTTTAGCAGTGGCCACTCCGGTGCGAAATTGAAATAAATTGAAAATAAGTTAACTATGTATTATGATTCGGGTTTAAATTTTATTTAGAACGCGTGTAAACTACATTTATTACGTTAGTCTATTCTTAGATATTAATTTGCTTACTTATGTTCTTCATTTTGTTACTATCGTAAGTATAAAAAAACAACAGTGTCTTTTGATATTCTATACACTGTGTGTTGTAGTTTTTTATAACAGTTACAAAGTCACATTTTTCCTTAGTTTTATTAGAGTTACTAGGTAACAGTCTCCTTTGAATATAAATGGAAGCTGTATCAAACACCGCAACAATGTAGCTTGCTGAAGAAGTTCGTCAGCTCTTTGTTTTGGCTACTACTAAAATGTACCTTACCTTCCTCGATCACAGCAACACGAACCTTATTCCCTCGGTCTTACGATTCAATATTAATATGCACTTAGATCTATACGTTATCTGGACGGTTCCTGGATTCCGTTGTGACGTCAGCATTTCTCTAATAAAGCTTCGGTTATTATCCATTGTTATTCGGTTTTGTATGTTGCATGTTGTGTAAGCAATTTAAAAAACTTTTATGATTTTCTACGAGGACGTAGGCATTGTTTTCAGTTTCAAATAACATTAGTGATTGCTTCAAACTCGCAATGAAAGAAAAGACAAATTTTAAGGCTTATTTTATAGGCCTACAGCGATACTTGTCTATGGTTAATGCATACTGTACCTACACAGAGTATAAACTACAAGTTTAAAAGTAAACGAATGATGATATGTGGAGTCTTATCGTATTAGTTAGAAAGGAAGAAACTTTCGACAGTCTTGTTTGTGTAATGGTAGCAATGCACGGCTAATAGGTAACGGGTTCGATCCCCACCGGATCCAACAAAACCACTGTCCACAGATAAGAAAACCGTGAAGTTTACGTTTCGGTTTCAGTGTGTGGATTACCGAATATCCAAAGCCAAAGTAGGCCGACAGCACATCTTAGATGCTATAGGCCCAGCCTATATATAGTATTCTACCTACTATCAAGTTTACCGCATGCTTGTCTGTCCTCACCTATCATTTTATGTTGTCTGTCTCACCTAAAATGACACAAATGTAATTTTAGTTCAGAAACAAAAGTCTACCACGTTATAAATAGTTAAGGCCGAAATTCGGTTAATCGGAATACTTCAGAAGTGTGGTCGGCCATTGCGGTCGACGATACGAGAAGTCAAAGTCAAAAATCATTTAAGAACATTATACCAGTTAAAAATTAAAGACTCTAAATTTACGTTACATACCAGTTCTCAAATCCAGGGCATATATATTTATAATCTACTTAGATATTAAGTAAATACTGTCTGTAGTTTACGCGAGTAGTACACATTTAAATTAAACACTTTAACGGTTTAAAACGCGATATATGTTAGTTAAGCTTGTTTAAAAATTATTTTTTATTAATGTATATCGCGTTTTAGTACGTACAAATAGTACGTATATATATCCGTTTACTAGGATGTGTTAGTCACTAAAATTAAGTAGACAAAATGAAATACACACAGTAGGTGCTAGGCGCTGAAGGGGAGCATGAAGATCACTGCATCGAATTTATGAAAGATTAAGTAAATTTTATTTTATTTTAATATAAAATAAATTTTTAATTTAGTTGTCTGGAAATTATTAATAAAATATAATTACTACAGCCTATAAAGTTATATTTGTTTGTTATTTGAAAATTAAGTATACTAGCTAACACGAGCGGTACACGTTAAAATAAAACACTTTTTATCGGTTTAAAACACGAACATGGTCACGGAGGAACGCGGATTCCGCGAAGCATCTGTAACATCGGGCCGTAGTTGAAACAAAAATTGTTAATATATTTCAAGCTTAAAACAGTTTATAAATGTTTATTTTAATTTGTAATTGTCTATTTAAATAATAAGTATATTATACATAAATAAACTCATTTATTATTATTATTACTAATGTAATGGCGGTAGTCGCTTGCCTACCCACTAAAGCAGCGTGGTGGGTCTTAATTCTGATCGCTTGAGATAGACACCACACACCTGTGCCCAGGGCTGGTTTAATGGGTTAAAACGATATTCGACTAACACGGAAGTAAGAACTACTTCCAGCCGGCCATATTGGTTTTTAAGTCACGTCCTAAATTTTCTTTTCTCCTTTCAAAATCGGAAGCTTTAAAAGTGTGTATTAAAATACGAGTTTTGAAAAAACAAAAACAATGGAACAGCTGCATTCTGTTTAATAGCAGTTCTGGTCGCTGTCTGTGGCTATTAACATACTTCATCATTCCTAATAGCTTGGTTTTTTATTTAAATAAAACAATTCTAACGGATTGAAATGCGAAATATATTAATTATCTTATTCATTCAATTCAGTTTAACTACGGCTCGTTTCGAATGCTTTGCAACAACGTTGCGTGGTCATAGGGGATTTAAGATTTAGACTCAACTCTGCCGACACTCCTGTGAGTACTCAGTTTCTCCAAATACCAAATGTGACTTCATCTTCAGTGCCTCCGTAACCATGTCGGCAAACCGAAACAAAATTAAAAATAATAACAAAATATTTCGCGTTAAAACCATACATAGTTAGGGAAACTTAAATTTAATACCAAATGAGCTCCTGTCCTACACATGGTCATTTTTTTCAATTTTAATCGATTTAAATAAAAGACTTCAACGGTTTGAAATGATATTTAGTTACCTTCTGAAAATGATTTTTAACTTCGGCTCGACGTTTCGGATGCTTTGCTGCAGTCATGGTCACGGGGAGACTAAAAAATGATCCGAAACGTCGGGCCGAAGTTAAAAATCATTTTGAATCATTTTCAAATAAGTTTAATCAATATATCGCGTTTTAAACCGTTGAAGTGTTTTATTTAAATGTGTACTACTCGCGTAAACTATAGACAGTATATAATCGATTTTTTATTAAGTAATATAGTGGCAGTTCAAGTGCATCAATCCTCAAACATTTAAAGCTAATAAGCTTCAATTAACTATCTTATCGATTGAGTTACATACTACGTCGGTAAGCCAAGAGTACAGTACTGCGTCCCAGTCGAATTTATGAGCATGTATACCACCACTATGCGTGATCCCTGAACACAATTTACGCTTGTCTTAACAGTATTTTTGTAAGGTGTCAGATTACAAGACCTTTACAAGTTGATGACTCGTTATAATGTTTTTGGCTGTAGCCCACTGAACTGTGAATCATTTGACTCATTTAGGGGTCTGAGGCGAAGCTAATAACATTATTTCAGTATATTTACTACTGGTATACCTAAAATAGAAGGAAGCTACCTTGAAGTACATGTGTTCGATTCCAAGCGATACTAAACTCTAGCTAACAATATGTAGGTACATATTGGTGTCTCAAATAATGTGGATCTTTTTTTTTGTTTGTCTAACGCTGATTTAGTCATTAATATTGTGTTTTTATGATTATTAATGTGCTACTTGTTTTTAATACATCTATACGGGTCAAGACATTCAAAAAATAAAGGGGGGATACATCTATCTTATAAGATTAACTTGCAAAAAACGAGACGGGGTCGTGAGTAACCCTAATGTAATCAATTAAACTAAACACAAGCTAGGTGTCAAGACATGTGAAAAGGCTTTGTCGCGTTTAAACCGAAGTGTTTAACTGAAATAATAACACGGAACGTTAAATGTTAAACCGATTCGCACTTAGCTTGATTTCCTAGTATGCGATTGATTGTCGCTTCAGATTATCTCCGTGTAGTTGAAATGTGTAATGAAATGCAGCATATTTTGCTGTTTGCGGTTCTGAGTACCAATCATTTGAAGAGCATGTCGATAACCGTACGTTCGTGTTAAATATTGCTGTGTTAGAATTCAATTTTGATATAGCTATCGAATATTGATCGACGGTGTCTGATAAGTTGCTTTGTTGTGGTTAGGTTCTAACTATAATACGAGTTTTTAGAGAGGTCAAATTCGGCTTAGTTGAAGCCGAATTTAAGCCCGACATTCAATTTAGAAAGTTTCTAAACTTCTATTTAAATGTTTTTCATAATCTTAAATTATCGAAAGAAATCGATATTAATTACGACACCTGCGGCACAGGAACTCTAACCAATTGAGCTACCGTGTCCCACACTTCACCGTTGGCTTTTTTTGTAATTTCAACCTTAACCATTGTATATAAACTCGAATATATAAAAACATCTGCATTAACATAACTAAGCTTAATCGAGACTGTTATATTTCCGCGAATATAAGTTTAAAAATATACTCCTTCGGTACTTTCTTTACACGATCCGACCGGTCGTAAAATTTAAGCGTTTAGGGCGTAATTACAAGCTTAATTAGCGACCCGACGTTTTACGATCCACGTGACTGTATGCAATCCCTACGCATTAGTTCATGCTATTTTCGCATTTATCACGTTTCTAATATGGCATATAGTGCTGTCAGTAACGCACTTCCGATTGGTCGATTGTTGTTTTAGGGTGTCCTTTGCGCGGATTTAATGACTGTTGACTCGAGTCAAGATACGTCCGACACTTTTCCGAAATGTAATTTATTTGGCTCTCGAGAGTTTGATTATCGTTCTAATTTTACCAAGAAACGTATTATTGCTCTGCTCTAACCAATTGACCTACTGTGTCCTTGTCAATTGGGTAGACCAGCCCTTCGGATCTTAGCTAACATGTTATAAAAGGCACGTCCACTAGGAGTCCCACTTTGTACTCTCGCTTCGAGTTGGTACTATTTTTTTAAACGTTGACAATTGTCGAATAACCTTTGTCCGACCCAGATTCGAAACTTGGACTTCGTAGGTCCATCCATTGACTAACGAGGCAACTTAAACTATATTTTATCGCTATAATAAAAATGTTTTTAAAGATTTGCCAAAATTTTTTATCAGTGCTCTAAAAATATTTTTTTTACCGAAAAAGGTCACGTGCTGACCTCAAACCCACGACCACGCATTTCTCATGTTTTTATCATACGTGGGAGACATAAGGATTTAAGCGGCAAGAGAATCGTAAATGTACGTACAAACATTGTATATTGAAAAAAAGCTTTACATCTCTGGCTGGAATGCACTCCAGCGGAATCAAGTGAAAAAAGTGAAGCACACACAACCACGTCTGTTTATAACGCGCTGAAACGACTCAGTAAGAGATTCTTTCCGCACCTCGACTTAATTAAATTGAGCAAGTAGTTCTCAACTTATTAAATTGTAAGCAGCGGAATTAATTCCGTTTAGAAAATAAACAAGTCACGTTTCACTTCAAATGTACTTCGAGTATGACGTGGTACAAGTAGTTATGAAGGAAATGTGTTTACCCCACATTCCACAATGAGTTGAAATGATTTTATCTGTGGATGTATGTATTAAATTCTTTCTTTCTATATATAATTTTACTCTATGAGTAAATAATTATACGATATACTAAAAATTTTTTTTCAAATAAGTTTACCTAATATATATCGTGTTTTAAACCGTTAAAGTGTACTTCAATGTGTACTACTCGCGTAAACTACAGACAATATTTGATGTACTGTTAGCTGTTAGTTTCAAGTTATCATCGTACTTGGTCGTTTAAGCGTTTTTAATATTAGTAATAACTTTAAAATTACATTACATACTAATAAAAAACTACGTGTAAGTACATGGTAGGTCAATACCACGGAACGCTGTGGATTCCGGTTCTAGCCCTGCCCAATCTAAAATCGATTTTTCATTTACATAATGCTAACATGTGAAAATGTTAAAGTTTTCAAAGCTGTTTCCTAATTAACTAGTTGTTTTTCTTGGAAAACTCTAGTAGGCAATAAATGTGAGAGTGGGCAAAATAAAAATCATTATCAGGCCGAGATCATTTCATTTTTGTGAGGGTTTTATTAACTTCGGAAGTTGAATTTGGGAAGTCGTTTAACCTACTTTTGTGTTCCGATTTTATATTGCTTCCATTGTGGTTGATTGTCTGTTGAAAGTTAATTGGTAAGCATTATTTGAGATAGAATTAAAGATATTGGTTTGGATTTTAATTACGCTAAAATTTATCATTATTGTAAAAACTAGCTGTTACAGCTACTTATTTTGGGTATCAAATTTGTGTATATATCTTCAATTTTACTTAAGTTTAAATAAAACGCTCTAACCGTATAAAATACGATATATTTTAGTTAAATTTTTTTGACAATTGTTTTTAACTACGGCCCGACGTGTTGGGATGCTTTGCAGCAGCCGTGGTCACGGGGAGACTTTAAAATACATCGTGTTTTTAACTGTTGAAGTGTTAAAAGGATTTTCCAATAAGTTTATTTGAAAATTATTTTAACTACGGCATGACGTTTCGGATGGTTTGCAGCAGCCGTGGTCACCGGGAGACTTAACTTTTGTTTTATTTAATTTATCAGTTCAGTTTTAAATTAAAAACGCATAGCTTCATTAAATACAAGCATACCTGAATCTAAAATTGATAATAATAGTGTCTATTGAACAAAGGGACTTAAATTCGATTACCCGGAAAAAATGTGTTTGCTGTTATTTCATTTTTTTTCTATAAAGTTACAATTATTCAGTGCTTTATGGAATTTTATCACGTCATACATAAATTAATGTCCAAGATTAAACTTCATATGCGAGAGTTAATACCGTCGCTATACAAAAATAAAACTCACATAAAATATAACAGCGTTCATAAACAACTAAGTAATGCTTTTTTGCTTCGAAATGCACAAAGCCCTTTGTGACAATCTGTTACAGTAATAATTGTATGCTATTTTCTGCGATCCATTTTTTACGCTCGGTTCACGGTATGACGTCACTTCAAAAACTCTGCGATAAAGAAAACGGGTTATACATGAAGCCAAAGAATGTATTCTTGTATTCTTTGGCTTCTTTTCTTGATATGATAGAGAACAGACAAGCAAGCAGTATACCCCCATAACATCTAAATAAGATGCGATGTCGACCTATCTTCGCTTTGGATTATCGGAAGTCCACAGACTGAAACCGTAACGTGATTAAACTGCATGGCGTTTTCATCAGTTCGTTGATGACCCGGACAGAATCGATATTCCTGCCACCCATTCAATACCCAGACTTCCAGACGAAGTGCAGCATGTTTAAGAAAAAGAATAAATTGAAATACACCAACGTCGAAAGAAATGGGCATATTTCTCCTTCATCACAAGCGAGACTTTTAACCACCACCTGGGTAAGTGGACCACTACCACCAAATTAGTCGTGATAACTTGAACTGGTTCCTTAGCGTGGTCTTCGAGGCATTGACACTTACGTCCAAAATCTGGGTTGTTACTAGACAAGTAAGGATTACACCTTCAAGCCAAAAGGTCGACAGCGTCCCTTTTAGTGTAATTAGCTGGAGTATTTCATCTTCCACTTCCACGCTTCTCAATCATTAAAATATGTATCTATACTAATATATAAAGCCGAAGAGTTTGTTTGGCTACACGCTTTATAAAATGGCTATAAAACATTGCCATGTCACTAATTCAAGCAAAGATACAGTGGTCCTCGAAAAAAACGGGCAAAATTATTCACCCTTGTTGGTTTCCATCGCGTATGCTTTGAAAACAGTCTAAGATACCCAAAAAATATGTATTAAAAAATGATTCCTCTTTGAATAATCTAAACAAAAGTCCCCGATGCTATATGTCCATCTTTTAAAATAAACTTGCAAGAACAGTCGTTTAAGTTTATAAGAATTTCGATTCCCAAAATAATAATTCTCGCGGACGAAGTCGATGACACAGCTAATATTAAATAAGCCGACGTTTAATATCGTACGGTTATTAGTAAAATATAACTAAAACAAACAGTTCAACTCTGCATGTGACCAGTCAAATAAATGTATTCGATTCGACCAAACAAATGAAAGTTTAAAAATTTCATTTCATAAACGTAGCTCTCCCAGCGGTCAGGAACGAATTCAATATGTATTGTAAAAATATGCAAAATTGTACCGAATTAATCAACTGCGCTGTTTCGTGAATGGTTCTAGTTTTTTCTGTGGCCCTGGTCGATTTCAATTCCGCTGTCTCCAATTCCCAGTATCGCTTCAGACTATAATTTTGTTTGGTTCGTCGCTCGTATCTTTCTGTAAACATGACCGAACGAATTAACCGTTTTTTTTTATGATAGACGCGACATGGGGTTGACTTGATGGTATACCGCCAGCCTATAGCATCTAAAAAGATGAGCTGTCGATCTATTTTGACTTTGGATATTCGGAAATCTACAGACTGAGAGACGCGATTAAGCTTCTCCGCTTTTTCGCGTGTGGACGGTGTTTCGTGACAATTTAAATCCAGATTTCTAAATGAAGTTCTAAACGTTACAGAAGTGAATTTGAAGTTATAAATGGAAAAATTAGAAATGTTCAGGAAACGAACACTTGATTGATTATTAGCCTTACTTCCATACATACATACACTACTGTATTTAACTCAATTGAAGGAATGAAAGAATGAGTTTTTTATTGGAATAAAACGCGAAATGTATTAGTTACCTTATTTCCAATTTGTTTTACCAACGGCCCGACGTTTCAGATGCAACAAATGTGGTCATGGGGGTCATCATTTAAATTGTTAATAGTGTTTTATTTAGATGTTCACTCGCGTAAACTGCAGACAATAAATACGTAGTTCGTTGTTTGAGTTGTAACATGTCTTATTGATTTACTATCTATAATTATAACATATTGCAGTGTTATTGAATAATACAACTCTCGCATAGAGTTGAGCAATATCTAAATTTAAATGCTGTTTTGACACGCGTTGTCTCTAAAAATAAATATGACGGAAACTGTTTTCTTGTGATAATAATTTTCTCAAATGTATAAAGATATATTGTTTTGTGTAACACAGCCAATAAATCTAATTGAAGTAACTATTTATCAGTTTAAACTTTTATATAAAACACTTATAGACATGAAAATTATTTTATTTTAACTACGGCCTGACGTTTCGAATGCTTTGCAGCAGCCGTGCAACACTAATATATATTGCGTTTTAAACCGTTAAACAAAATATACGAAAGCAAATATACAACGAAAGCAAATAAACGAGTCATTGTTTTACAGTCTTTTTTTCAGCTTAAACTTTTGAAAAGTATACCTAATATTTTAATAGGGTCTACTAGAATAAGTCGAGTCCATAACTTATAACGATGTTTTGATTCTGGTAATAATATAATGTTATTATGGCATAAAAAGGTCAATCTTAGTGAATGGCCCGTTGCTCCTAACAAACTCATCCTGGTCAGCTCTAGCGAAGCGAAATCGTTCGCTCATCCGTTCGTTCATTCATTCACTTTGATGTTCTGACGCTCTTTGCACGCACTTTCCACTATGGTAGACATTGTTGCCATTATTTGAAGCACATGCTTCAACAATGAAAGTTAATTTTAGACTTGTAGATCTTCCATGGCTTTTAAACCGGCAGTTTTACATTGAAACACAATCCATGGCATTTTTTACCTGTCCAAAAACGGCTATCCTTTGAATTCGTACACCTGAATGGTCGTAAGTGGTTTGAAATGGGTTTTACTACGAATAAACTGTAGTGCGTATTAAATAAAACGCGTTAAGATTTATGTTCATACTGCAACTAGCTGTGTCAGCACTTCGTCCGCGTACAATAGTTATATTGGGTAGCGAAATTTGTTTTTACAAATTTCCACCGCGTTTTTATAAAATATAACTGTTACCCACGATGTCGTCGTTCTTGCAAGTTTATCTTAAAAGATAGACGTATACCTTCTCGGACATTTTTATAGATCATTTAAAGACGAATCATTCTATATGACATATTTTTTGGGTATCTTGAACCTTGCATTGTACGCCTCGGAAACCTCGGAATAATTTCCCAATTTTGTTCACATTTCTCGCTGAATCTTCGCTTGTTTTAGACACAGAAAAATGTTTTATAGCCTATAGCCTTCCTCGATAAATGCTCTAACCAACACAAAAACAATTTTTCAATTCGAACCGGTAGTTCCTTGCATTAGCGCGTTCAAACAAACAAACTCTTCAGCTTTATATATTAGTACAGATTTGATGATTCTTAACAAAATTAACTAAAAAGCGAGTTGAACATAAATTAGACGCTAACTCTAATAAACTATAATGTCAGTCTTATTTAGTCTACACGGAATTAATGGATCGAAATTACAGTGGTGTTTTATTAGTCATAATATCTCAGTAGGCTGACATTTAGAATGATAAATTTATGAGAAATAATGGCGGCTGCATAATTGTGACATAAAATTCATTGAAGTAATCGAGCAAATTGGATAGGAATGCATCTGTAAACGTGTGTGTGTGTGTTCAATTATTGTAGTATGTTTTCAGTTTGTTATAATTTTAATTTTAGTGCACATTTAAATAAAACACTTTAACGGTTTAAAACGCGAAATATATTAGTTAAACTTATTAGAAAATTATTAACTTTGGCAAAGAATCCGGAACGTCGGGCCAATGCTTAAAATAATTTTCAAATAAGTTTAACTAATATATATCGCGTTTAAACCGTTTAAACGCGTTTTATTTTAATTAGAACACATATATTCTAAAGAACAGTGTATTCAGAAGATATGTAACACACGATTTTCATTTAAATTTATAATCACAAACGCCAATAAGAAATACTAAATAAAAATATACCCAGAAAATAAATTAATATTACTACTTGTAAAAACTAAATTACTTAGCAAAATTTATTTATTATGGTGTCTGTAGTCAACCAGAGGCCGCAACGCAAGAGATAAGGCTTTACATTTTTTTCTATTTAATACCTACTCAGTTTTTTTATAATTACATGTAATTTAACCTTTTTTGTTTTAAATGACATTGAAAGACCGTCAATAACGTTATTTCACACATCTTCACTACGCAAAAGCACGCAAAACACTATTTAATCACATCAAATATTTGATCCGAACATTTCAACGGGAAATAGCTCCGAGTGACAATTGCGAGTTTTGCTCAATAAAATCGAGAATTTCGCCGTACGTAACGCGGGCACAATTCTTTATAAAAATATTTGACGTGCGCAAATAAAACACGACGTTCTTTACACCTGCTCTATCTACAGCGGTCGAATGAACGAACGAACGGTTGAACGACTGATTTATTTGCCCGTTCAGCGTAATGGTTTCGCGAGCTAATCGAGCCAGCTTTGCCCGGGCACTTATTTAGAATGCTTAAACAGACGTGAAGGAATACCGTGTGAGGGCGCTTTTGAACGCATTCCTGGAATAATTACGTTCTAACGGTCGGTAATTAATTGCGCTTAATTAAATAAAATTCCACTCTATTTTGAATGTAGAATGAACGAACTATTTCAGATCGCTATCGAAATGAGTGGGAGTGCATTTGAATCTAGAATAAATGCCGTTCAACCTTGCTTAGATGTATTTATTAAAATAAACATATTTAATGTCATGTTGGCGCTAGATGCAGAGTAGCCTAACTGCAATTGTAAGACTTGAGTTATTTATATATAAAACATAATACTTACACAAATAATCGTAGAAATTTATTTTCGCCTAAGTTTATTGCACATTTCATTAGGCCACTCTGAATCTAGCAGCCTCATATATACTGCAATGTATATTATACTAGCTGGTGCCCACGACTTCGTCTACGCAGGATTAGGATTAGGATTACATAGTATCGTGCATTTAAACTAAATTATGTCTATCATATCATACATTACATAATTATGTGTAACTAACGTTTATGGCATCGGACGCCAGAATAGCTTGCAGAAAGGTAGGTTTACTCATAGTTGCTTGACACTTAATGTCATATTCCGGACAGCTCACATAATATCTTTATAAATTGTGCCTATGTGTTGTATCCTGATGTATAAGCTATATTATTGAAAAATTTAAATAAAATCCATTCTGTAGTTTTTGCGTGAAAGAGTAACAAACATCCATCCACACATACAAACTTTCACGTTTATAACATTAGAAGGATTTATTGTCATACCTTAATACGTCGATGATAAAGAAACAAAAAGTTTTATATTTGCATTTCGTCTTTCAAAAAGGTTTCACATTTTCCTCAAGCATTTCGCATCTAGGTAATATTCATGTCTCGCATAAAATATTTTTCATTCAAAAATATAAGTACCTAAGTAGCGAATCGGAAACTGTTTCATTATTAAGATGGGAATAAAAAAATCCGTCACCTAACCGAAGTTCAATAGCACAAGTAGGGTGTACAAAAAAGGTAAATACGGAGGCATTGTGTCTGAATAGGCTTTACTCTTGAAATGCGCCTCACAAAAGAATCTTTTTTGTGTTCAATGCTAAGAAGTCGGTGGTTTTAACTGGGTACTGTTAGCAAAATATATTCAAGCCAGTAAATAATTATATTAGCCACCATTAATACAAATATTTTGTAAGAACTTTGCATGAAATATAAATAATTTCTTAGACATTGTACATGTTAAGATCTAATTAATGTTTTTTATTTCTTTTCAGGTATGTACATGGGCCTCAAAGCAAATAGCCACTCCTTAAATATGGTAATTTGGTGACAGAAGATTTTCAACTTTTTGTTAGAAACTTGTAATTCGCCTCGGTTTTATGTGCGTGAAACGCCGTTGCTATCCCTACAAATGGGCCGGGAACGAATGCTGAACAAAGGTACGAGAAACCAATTTGTTACGTGATAATATTCCGCCACCCCCCACCACAACAACCCCCCCGGCCCTTCAGTTCCAAATGAGACGTATTTTGAGTTTGTTCCGAGCGGAAATCATGTTTTTCAGATCCATCATTTTCTTTAACTCAAGCGCTCGTCCGAATACAAACTTCTAATTATTTTATATAGTATTGTTAAGGATAACTTGGCGAACATAAAAAAATAGGTACTATTTATATAAAAAATCTTAAAATTGCTAACGCTTTAACATTACTAAAAATAATATTACTACAACATACAGCTAGTAACAATTGTTCTTACAACTAAGTAAAGCATAGTCTTTATCGTCGATATCTTTTGTGCTACTTTTAAATGAAATTTCGTATATATGTATTTTCCTTTTTCAAATTTTTAGAGAAAAGAAATAAATAAAGGAAGGGAAGAAAGATATAAAGAAAAGAGTTGACTGACCCAAAGCTATGATATTTAAACTGTAACTGCCATAGCAATTTGTTTAAGATTATGCGCGAACACAATCTTAAATACTATAATATTTTACAAATGTTATTGCACATTCATCATCATCAGTGGCTGTACAGCCCCTTGTGGCCCCAGCCCTCCTTTTGTTTTTTGCCCTTTTGGGTTTTTTTTGGGGTTTTTTTTTTTTTTTTTTTTCCGCCGTTTTTTTTTTTGGGTTTTTGGGTATCCCCCCGGGGGGGGGGGGGGGGGTTTGGGGGGTTTTTTTTTTTTGGGGGGGGGGGGGGGGGGGGGCATTATATTAATAAAAATAAAACTACTATTGCGATGACGCGTAGCCAGCATGCAATCGCTGTGGACGTGTCGTAAATTTTTTCCAACTAAATAGATTTCCAATTATAGTTAAAAAATAGTTAGCAATAAATCGAGTTTTACATCGTTGAAAACAGTTTCATTGTGGAAAAATCAGTTTCAACGTTGTGCTTAAAAACAAAAAACAATACAAGTAAGCTTGAAATTAAAAGTGGTCTCATTACTGGGTCGCGAATCGCGAATGTGTAATAGTTTTTTAGAAGCACCCACGAGAACAACTAACTTCTTGTTAATAGAGTTAAACCGTGCTGCTTTTTAAATATTTACCGTTTTACCTTGTTATAACGCTGCAGTTTATACGTTATAACGTAGCTGATACTATTGAAGACTATAAATGCAAGGCAATGGGGAGACATATTTATGTGTCTGTTTCATTGATTCATCATTTACTAGTAATTTTAAAGCCATAAATTGTATAAGGCTTTCACGGCAAGCCAATGGCTTACAAACGTACATCATCGAAAGACAATGATGTGACTTTGTAAGCCATTATATTAAAAAAATAATTATGTAACTTTGGCAGTAGTAATAATTTTTTTGCAAAACTCAAGTAACATCTTACAGAAGCCTTTAAAAACTTTATTTTCTTTTTCTACTATGATGCAATGCTAAAATGTATAAAAACCTTACAAAACATGCATAAACGTCGCTACAGCTATACGTTTAAATAAAACATAAACGGTTTAAAACCCGATATATATTAGTTAAACTTATCCCCCCGTGTCTTCGCGTGACCACGGCTGCTGCAAAGCTTCTGAAACGTAGGGCCGTAGTATAAGTTTATAATATATATCGCGTTTTGAACCGTTAAAGTGTTTCATTTAAATGTGTACTTGCGTAAACTACCGATAGTATAGTATACGTACCATTAAGTCCGTTTCCTTTAATACTTAAAGCGAGACACGGGTCATTTACACTTTTATAAGTTTTTGACAAATAAATACAAGTGAATCCGTACATTTGGCAAGTCTCCAGCGAGATTCGCAACGTCCTCCCGCTGCAAACGAGCTGGATTTTAATTTAATTCTTACATCCATAACTTGTGAAACTTTACTTAATTGTTGGCTAAAAGAAAATCTTTAGGTTTGCGAGATGGCTTCCACCCATTCTTCGTGAAAACTTAGTGGTATTGCGCACTGTCGACTGATCGCCGGCGACTGTAAGAGCCATTACGATCGACCAGTCGCCGGCGACTGTTGGAGACTATTGGAGACCAAGTCTGCGTCGCCACTACACGGGGAGTGGTCGAGTTGCTTTGGCGATCGATGACCAAGTGCCCTTTTAAACCATGGTAACTTACAGTGTGTAACAACGCGTAATAGGGCTAAGCTACTATCTACTATCGTTTTAATGAGTGGGTACTTACGCACTTAGTCGTCTGTCGCCCCAGTAACTAAGCGACTCACCGCGTATTGGCGATGTTCTGGTCGTCTAGTGAGACGCCGACGACTGGTCGACAGTGCCTAATGGCTCGTAACTCGTATCTAAGTCTTTAGACATCAAGATATACTTCCCACATAAAATGCCGCAAGAGAACGCCATTTGTTCTCCTCTATCATATAAAAAACCGTTTGTACATCAGCTAATCTTGACATTAAGTTTAACTGTAATTTACGCGAGTACACATTTAAATAAAACAATTTTTAACGGTTTAAAACGGGGAAGTTTATTAACTAATTTGTTAAATGTAATTTATCTACAATTAATTTTAACTGCAGTACGTCTATACTGACCGGCTCTGTAGCCAATGGTTAAACGTATTGTCTAGCTTTGCGTTAAGAGCGAGAGGTTTTAGGTTCGAATCCCAGGGAAACAAAAAATTGTTTCGGTCGGGCAGATCAACTACTTGCCTGTTTGATCAACCTTGATCAATTGCATATCATTGATCAACGTTGCTTCACTTGTTTGTCTCTATAAGTCTGCAACACCTACGTTCTCAAATTCTACCTTACCTTACTTCTCTTATCTTATCTAACAATTTTCGAATTTCGGACATTAAAATATCGACCAATGTCGATCCATAAAAGGTCGACAGGGCATCTTGTTTAGACGTTATAAGGTTGTGCCTTTTCTGACATAAACAACTTCTAAACTTCGTACTAAGGCCGATATTATTTGAATCATTTTTACTGTTTAAAATACGAGACATTTAATTTGTGGTACCGACGACCCCACAGAGGGACACGCTCAACGTTAGTTAGATACAAAATAACGAATATATATACCATCCATCCATCCGATATCCCATCAAAAACATAAATGTAAAAAGGAGTCAAGTTTAAAACATAAATGATTGTGCTTTGGTTCGCCGTAAAAAGAAAGGAGATCTAGATAAGTGCCAAGTACTTATACGAATCAAAAATATTACGAACAAGTAATAAACTCTTTCTTTGCTTTATTGTAGACTAGCGACCCGCCCCGGCTTCGCTTGGGCGCAATACTGATACTAAATACACGACAGACTGTGAACGTTGTAAATAAAAACCTTCCTCTTGAATCACTCACTATAAAAAACCGCATCAAAATCTGTTGCGTAGTTTTAAAGATTTAAGCGTACGTAGGGACAGAAAAAAGCGATTTTTTTATACTATGTAGTGATGTACAGTAATTGCTCATATTAAGAAATTGTGTAATATATAAATAATGTGTTATTATATAAAGTTATTCAATTCTGATGATAATTGACCAAGCCAACTTACAAAGAGTTCACGTTTTTTTAATACCAGCAATTGTTAAACATACGCTACCGCGTGTCTAGTTTAAATAAAGTGTTATTTTACTTAAATAAACTGCAATTAGAATGTTAAAACTATTATTTTACAGTCGAAAACAGTAAGTTTTAAGTGAGAGTGACTACTACAAAGTGTGATATTAGCATATTTAGAGAGAATTTACATAAAATAATCTCGCTGACTGATCTGACCACATTATGACACTAGCATTCTCCTTGTTAATGAAAATGAAACTGGGAATAAGCTTATCCTACTGTCTTTGTAAGGTGCGCTATCCAGCTTTCTATTGAAGCTATAAAGCTATACACTTTTTAACTATATTTAGACCTGTAATTGCCTTTACAACAATAGAGGCTGATAGAGAGAACAGAGAAGCATGTGGTTTATTTTGGAAGGTTAAATGCTACAGCCAAATAACATGTAAATATGTGCTGCGGTCCTATTTTGGCTTTAGATATACGATACGTGTTTGCTAATTGTGGAATTCGTAACTATAATAGATTTGATTTTTATTAATTCGTGTTTCTTTTTGCGGTTCTACGAAATGTTAAAAGAGGGCGTTAGAGGCGGTGTAGAGCTACGGTAAAAACGTAAGTCACGTAATTTACCTATGGCTGTTATATACGACATTTTTAACGGTTTTAAACACGGTCTATACAGTACAGCCGCGGTGGTAAAATATATCGTAAATCGCTTAGCATAGCAATCGCTTCGGTGTGTTGCAAGCCTTTACCACAACTGGAAATCGTATAAAGCAAACACGTTGGGCAAATAGAGTCCCTTTTCGGGACAGGTCCCATGTGTGCGTCATTGTTTGTTGAGAGAGAAAATTTTGACACTTAAAAAGGATCGATTTTTTGATAAGGCAAACATTTGTTCAACGTTTTAGCCGCTTGGTAATATGATAATTAATTTGTGTTTGTTCTGCATTGTAGTAGGTACATTGAATACGATGAAGCAACCTTCCCAGGATTTAAACTCATTACATCTCATGCTTAATGCAATATTAAGACTAAACCAAGAAAGCGAGATGTGACCGACTTATTTTACGTGACTTATTTGCGCTATAAATATTATTAAACACAATTGAGCAGTTTTTGCTAGATATACAAACATTCATCCATCTATGTTCTGTCTCGTTTGTCTGTTTACACGTTGTTCACTTTAAGTAAAACAACGTAATGGCTTAAAACGCAAATAATATCTTGGGTTGTAAATAATATAAATTAACAATAAGATAGCTAATATGTTTTGCGCCTTAAACCGTATAAAAGTTGTATGTAAACGTTTAAATATTGGCGACATACTAGAGTAATTTTTAATATAAGAGTTAAATTTTTTTTTAAACTGATATTTTTTACATGCTATTATTTTTTAATATTGCACATGAGGGCACTAAGTAATTTAAAAATCGAAAATATTTTTTTTTTAATTTTCGACTCGGACAGGACTTGAACCGGCATCGTCAGCGTCAAGCGCTACAAATTAAGCTACGCAAGTGTTAAGTTTGAAATTACACTGCGCGAGAAATGCATGTATGAATAAGTTGAAAAAATCGACGCTGAGGTGTAGGACTCCGTAGCTCAAATGGTAGAGCAACAGCACGGAACGCTGACGATGCCGGTTCAAGTCCTGTCCAAGTCAAATTTATTTTCGGTTTCAAATTACAAACCTTTTCTCTTTTTTCCTTTTTCCATGTCTGTTTGACTTGTTTTTATAAATGTTGTCTCTCTATAACTAATTATACTTTAAGTAGCAAGTTATACCAGTACATGACAAGATGAAATACACTCGAGCGAGTCCAAGATTTATAAATTATGAGCACACCCCGAAAAGGAAACCGGCTTTTATTTATTGCACCTCGAAGTTGTTTATTAGCAGTGGTGCATGGCATGTTGGACATATTTTTATGTCTGTTTTTTGTTCATTATTAACTGTTTGTTAAATGGTTATCTAAGGATCATTTATGGATTAGCAACCAAAAAAAGTTGAAGTAAAACGTCAAAATAGGTAGACATCGCATCTCGTGTAGGCTATATGGCTGGGGTATTTCCAGTGCCAGTACGTCCTCCTCTATCATAAAAAAATAGAATAAAGAATTATTTTGTAAGGAATAATTGTAACGATTAAATATACTGTTTGTGATAATACCCACCATGCCACTCTCACCACTCGCCTCTGCACTGTAATTTTCTAACTAGAAAGTTTTTGGTTCTTTTTTTATAACGTTTTAATATTTGTTTATTTATCTTTCATTTACATAACATAATTATTAAAAAAATAAATGTAACTATGGATTGTCGGCCTATTCATTCCAGGCATTCATTGTAAGAACTGGATCACAGGTGGATTCCCGTAACTCAGGCAGAGAATCTGTAGTGGTCTTCCACTAGGACAGCTCTTAACCTTTCCGCGTCTAGTCTTTTGTTGTTTTTTTTTTCTTTCCCCGTTTCAGTCGTAGATTTACTTTCCCCGTGACGTAAGCAACACACCCTTCTGTTCTTGACAACCACACGATAACTAATATTTACGACATCTGCACGTGTCGAACACGCGTCATTCACATTAGCTACCGACATATTGCATTTATTTCATCGAGCGATTATAATCTCTATTACGTTTAGCGAAAGGCTACAATAGATCTAACGGTTCGGTTGCAATTTTCGGCACTCGAGTGGTAATTTACGTAAAAACATTTAACTGAAGGATACTTACGCGGACAGCTTTTAATTTGTTCTCAATATACCACAGTACCTATTAATTATGAAGAGAAATCCCCTTTTAAGCAGGCACACTTTTGTGTCTGTTTGACCGACATCACGCTTACCCTAAAGTATTGATCATGCAAGAGCTCTGTCTATCTATCGTGGAGTACGTTAGAAGTTAAGACTTAGTCTTAGGATTTGAACCTAAGACTTCGAGCGCTCTAAGAAGTTAAAGCAGTAGAGGTTTATTATCTATGCCTATGTGATATAGGCTAGGACATTTCACCCACCATTAAGTGAACCCCTAAGCTTATCTGTACTCTATCATTAAACAAAAACCTAACTGTACATTATCGTCTCACGAAACACCGATGTCAAAAAACCATTCAACTAGCGTCCTAAAATCAATCTGATTTTAAGAAAAGCGACACCAAAGTTGGAATTCGCAAGTCCATAAAACACTAGTCCATAGATTGCCAGCAAAAGTATTTCGATTTCGTCTAAATGAAACTTGTCAAGCGCGCCTAACAAATCGTGCGGACAAAGCGCTTTGACCTAAAAATCTGAAAACTACGCCTATGCTGGTCTGGAAAGTGCTTAGGCCTTGTATACTCGTGCGACTTTATAAAGAATACATAATCTAATTTATAGGGCAGCAGTTAAACAACTTTTACATAGAAAAATCGGTGACACAAGCGAGCATCAAACCGGCATCCACTGTGATCCGTGCTGCTCTAACCAATTTAAACATTAACACTTAAATGATTACTTCCTTTTGAGTTTTGGTACTTCCTTTCGATTGCTCGAAGAATTATGCTATTATTATTATTAATTCTTCGAGCAACGAGGAGTTAACATCTCCTGATGATGCCCACCGCACGTGATGGCGAAACGTCGAAACTTCTTCTCGCTGACATCGACAGAACAGCCCGAAAAATCATGATATGCTGATTTGATAAATTTATTATTTTTCGAAAACTAGACACTATAAAATGTTAAAAAAGCTAAACACTGTTTCGTTAGGTACTAACCAATTAAGCTACCGTGTCTCGATCATCATCATCAAATATCTTCAACCCATTGATGCGTGCTACTCTTGCGCAATGTATTTTTACTTTATACACACTTTCGTATTGAGGTTCAACGTCCTGCGCTCTACATCGTAAGAAATCATTGAAGATACACAGTTGTTATTCAGAATATTAAAATGTTGTCTAGAATTTGTATTAAAAATTCTTAAAAGTAAAGTCTTAATTTATTAATTGCAATTAATATGAAATTACCAACTTTTGTATCCGCGTGAATAATGACGATTATGTAACTTGAATTTTATGTCAACGGTCGTGGGTTCTTGGTCAATCAAAAACTACAAATTTGAGAATAGGTACATAGAAACCGGATAGTACTAAAAACTGCATAGCCAGTGCAACGCAAAAAGTCAATCTAAATGATAATAACTATAGACGTTCGTGTATATTCTGCCTAAACGTGATCCAATGGCTGCATGGAGTAAAATTGTGTTCGCTGGTTCTTTGTCAGCAACACCTTTAGATGTTGGATGTAAACGTTTCAATATCAAGAGGTTATTGTCTTTATTTGGTGCCGGAAAGCTCTCACTTTGTATGAGTTTCTATACAGTATTTGAGCAACTGTAGAGAGAAATTTCATTATACATATAGTATACCTACATTTTTATTATATCTTGCTACTTTTTCCTCAAAAGTTTGCTCACTATATTGCTTTGTGTTTTAACAGTGTGTAAATAAACAAATAAAAAAGGAAGATGAAGACATTTAAATAAAACACGTTTAACGGTCTAAAACGCAAAATGTATTAGTAAATAGGTTACTATTTAAAGTGTATTTATTCTGTGGCCCGTCGGTTCGGATGACATAACAATTCCTTTTTAAATCAATTTACGAATTAATATATTCTGTGACATTTAACAAAATTCCAGTTCGAATTTCAAAGTTTCGAATGGTATCGGATGTCAATAAGCGATACGTGTCAACTGTCAGGGGAGAAATGCGCGGCAAATAAAACGCATCGGGAAACGGTCAGCGCACTGAAAGCGGTC
Source organism: Leptosia nina (assembly GCA_963661955.1). Lineage (NCBI taxonomy): Eukaryota > Metazoa > Arthropoda > Insecta > Lepidoptera > Pieridae > Leptosia > Leptosia nina. The sequence continues at coordinate 5,716,152 of CAVLEF010000008.1, forward strand.
ACTACACAGATTATGTTACAGCTTTGTTATATTATAAAAAAGGTTTTATACATACGCTGTGTTGTTTGGCCATTTTTTAAGTTACTTATGTAAATCTAGTTAGATTAAATGAATGTATTTTTAGTTAGGTTACTAGGAAAGATCCTAATAAGTTTTAAAATTTATATCTCACATTTTTCTCAGTGAAACTTTTTAAGGTACTGTGTCTGAGTATACATACATCTAAATTTCTAAAAAAAATCGAAATGTATGTAGGTTTACTTATCATAAGGGACAGTGCTGTTGTTTCGTTTCCTAAATAAATAAATACAAATTTCAACTTTCAAAGCACTGTAACTATTAATATTAGTAACTAGCTGTGCCAGTGACTTCGTCCGCGAGAATCGTTATTTTAGGCATCCAAATTCGTTTTTGCAAACCCCATCATCTTTATTACGCTGTTACCCACGACGTCGGTCGCGTCCCTTCCCTTCGCTTTCGTTAGTTAATTTTAAAAGATAGACATATGAATATATAGCGTCGCGAACTATTTTTAGATTATTTAGAGAGCAATTATTCTTTATACATATTTTTTGGGTATCTTGAACCGTTTTTGCAGCGTACGCCTCGGAAACTCATAACGATGAGTGTTTTTCCCATTTCTCGCTGTATCTTCGCTCCTATTAGTCACAGGGCGATGTTTTATAACCTATAGCCTTCCTCGATAAATGCTCTAACCAACACAAAACTATTTTTTCAATGTGACCCCTAGTTCCTGACATTAGCGCGTTCAAACAAACAAACAAACTCTTCAGCTTTATATGTTAGTATAGATTCGTTCGGCACACAAGCTTTTAGTTTTTATCGCCAAAACCATCATGTAAATACAATCTATTCAGCTATTAACTGAAAATACAACTCAAACACGTAATAAAGTTTCTTCGAAATAAGAAAAGCAACAGCTGTTATTTTTTGTATGGCACTTGAAGCAACCAAGCCAAGGGCGAAGCTTTTAGATCGTTTATTTTTTGTGTCGAGAAAAAATAGAGTTTTAGGAACACAAACAGACAGTTTCAGATACAAGTTTAAATGTATTAGGTTATTTTTGTGACCGAGCTGAACACAAGGAGCTGCATTTTAAACGTTTCCAAGCAAACGTATTTTCAAATATTCAAATAGACATTAACATTGAAAACTTCGTTAATTTCCACATATTACACATGATGGTACTATATGAATTAAAAATCGATTACAGATATAGATAAAATATTTAGTGCACGGACACGACTCGAACCGGCATCCACAGCGTTCCGTGCTGTTCGCGAACATGTGAAAAATATTAAAGTTGTCAAACCATAAATTGTGTAATTTCATCTTTAATGTCTTTCTTCATCTGGAAAGCATAAGACATTACGTTAATATGTATGTGTTAAAGTTGACATTACATTGCCCGAGAGGTGTATGTATCAGAGCTTGAAATAAATCTACTGCACGGAACGTGGGTGCCGGTTCGAGTACGCTCTGTGTCGTAATTTTTTAAACTATTTTCGATTTTTATTTCATGTTATTAACACTAAACTACACGACATTTAAAACTAAACTACTCATTCTCTATTTCTAAATGTCCTCTCCTAATATCTCGATATTGGCACAAAAACAGCACTTATTGAAAAGATATCGGAAGATTGCTTATTGCAAAAAAAGGTCTTATTATCTAGGTCACAATTTCTATCTGGAACTCCAAAACTTGGTCCAACTGTCGCACGCTTTAACTGGATAGCAGTTTAACTATTTCTAACTATTAAGAAAATCTGGTGCACTTAAACGGACGCTAATACGGAGATAGTGTAATTTTCTTGTATGAATTTAGTTTTAACTTAGCTAGGATTTAGTAAAAATTAAAATCTTAGAGTTTCAACGCTTTTCACAGAAGATAAATCTTATTGAGTAATAAGCAATGTGTTATTTTTGTATTAGAACTCCAGATCGTTAGTTTAATATGCGTACGTGGGAGAGTGAACTTAAATACAAATAATTAAGACTAGTAGTCAAGTTTAATATTTATTGAATGACAATTTTAAATTTTCTTTTTATTTTAAAAAGTAATGAAAAGAGAAAAATTTACATAAGCAAAGCGCTTCAATTAACTAGTCCATTTTTTAATAAAACACTTTAACGGTTTAAAACGCGTTATACATGACTTATACTTATTTGAAAATTATTTTTACTAGGTCCTGGGAAGTCTCCACGTGGCTGCTGCAACGCATCCGAAACATCCTGTCATAGAAAAATAATTTTCAATTTTTTTAAATGTGCACTACTCGCGTAAACTACAAACAGTATTTAGTTCAGTTTTTCTCCAATAAAGACAACTTTACGAAGGAAGTCGCGCGAATTTTCGCTTGTCTTTTCGCGGCGCTGTTCGCTTTGTAACTACGCGGTACAACTCTCTACAAAACACATCTTACGTCATCACGGAAATCATTCACACGAGCCACGCCCTCACCCTCTCCACGAGTTAATTTAATAAGACGACAGTCAATATAAATTTTGGTGCGAAAATATTGGCTTAACACGATCTCTCTGTATTTACTATCTAAATTAATCTCTATAGCTTTGTTAACATATTCAATACCTATAATAATAACATAACAGGTTTCTGAAAAATTAGAAACCCCCTAGGGTTTGAACCCACAACCTGTTGATTGTTAGCCATATTTTGCTACCATTAGCTAGTAGTAGCTAAGTGGTTAAACGTGTTGCCTAGCGAGGGCGAGTTATCCTGGGTTGAAATCCCAGGAAATTGTTTGGAAAAACAAATTGTTTAGGGCGGGCACTGCATAGTCCTCCGATCATATTTGGCTGTAAAACAGTGAAACGGACACAGAAATGTCTCCACTGCTGTGGATGCCGATTAAAGTCCCGCCCGAGTCGTAAATCTTTTAAAATCTAAAATCAATGTTATTTTAAAGAACTTTACTTTATTGACAGCTACTGGCGAGTGGCTTGTGACTTTTATCGTTCTATAGACTAATATTCCGTAATATCCCTTAATGCAGACATACGAGTCCATTGTGCAATATGTGATAGAATAGAGAGACCATCGGAAGAAAGTGGGCAAAGCAAATAGTACGGAAATGGGTTTGAAAAGGCCTCGCCGAGGGTTCGTTACGTCACTGGCGACGAATATTGCGCTAAGTCTCGCATTGTGACGAATTGGGTCACTTACATCGATTTCAGCTTATTGCTATTGGGAACTTCGTTAGGTAAACTACCCTCCTTTTTAGGGTTATTTACTAAAGCAGTGAAAACCTTGTTAATAAGTGACCACAAAGCAAAGCATCCGAAACGTCCGGCCGTAGTTCAAATATTTTGTTATTAAGTTTAACTGATACATTTCGCGTTTTAAACCGTTAAAAGCGTTTTATTTAAATGTTACTCGCGTAAACTACAGACGATGTCATGTTTAGTTTAGTTCACGGTATTAATAATTAGTAACAAACCTCTTGAAGTATTGTCTAACATCTTCTGTTGTTTACCTAGACAATCGCTCGAAACCCTTCCTCAGTCCGAGTCGAACTTGGCCGTTTTTTCTAACTTGGCTATTTTTTTTACTTCGACGTCACACTCATCTGAACTTACTATCCAAGAGCCCACAAGGCCGAAGCCGTTCAGCTATGCCTTACACGTCCGATTTTTATGTAACTACCCTACAAAACGTATAATTATATCAATAGCGTCGGATTCAATTATGAATTTTTACCTATGGTTAAAATACGTGACAGAAACGTAGTAATTGCCAATTTGTCGGTGCTCGAGTGCTGAAGTATTTAATTATGTTTATTTGGTGAGTGTAAATATGTTTTTATCAATTTACTAGACATTTTAGTATTTCGATAAAAAACAAAATGAAGTTCGAATCCTATTAATTGGGAGTTTAGTTGTTACTATATGCCGTACTAGCTGTGTAGCCCTAATAACTGTTCGTCGGCTTTGTCTGGGAACAGTTATTTAGGGCATACAGTTTATTTTTGCAAAAATCCTCCTCAGCTTGATTTATAAATAGCTGTTAATCTTAAAAGATAGACATATTTTTAGACCGTTTAAAGATAAATCATTCTTGAACCATTTTCGCAGCACACGTTTTTTCCGTTTTTCCACATTTTCCGTTCTTTCTTCGCTTCTATTGATCGCAGCGTGATGTTATATAGCCTAAAGCCGTGCTCGATAGTTCTCCAACACTCGTGCTCGAGGGTTTATCCAACACACAACAATTCGAACCAGTGGTTCAAGAGATCAACACGTTCAAACAAGCATACTTTATATTAGTATAAATAAGTAAGTACAGTATGTTCAAATATAGGTTTATATAGTAATTATAAAACTAAGTTAAACTTGGTAGATTAAACTTAGTAATCTCGATTATTATTGTTGAATTTCTCATTTGGAATGTTACATATTTACCTGGACAAAGTTAGGAAAAAAACCAGTAATACATTTACAATACGAATATACGAATGGTTTTCAAGTGAGTTTGATAGGTTTTTCGTGTCAAAAGTTATATTTTTGCTAGTTCGTAACTAGGAGAAATAACACGGTTTCGTTTTTAGCTGAAAAGTTTTTACTAACTTTGTTTAATATTTGGGACGAAGTTTTAGTGTTTTTCTAGTCAAATACATAGACGAGGGTTGTGTTTCAGAGCTATATGTTACTTTGTGCAGATTTTTGACGATCACGCTACTCTAAGCGTAACAAATAACAATGTATAGATAGTAATCAATGGATCGGGGTTCGATCCTCATCGGGTGAAACATGTTTGTAAACCACGGTCCACAAATAACTGCGTAGCAAATTTTACATTCGGGACACCCTCCATCCCCCCCCTTGACTACAACTCCTGTATCCGAAACCTCTCTCTATAGTTGAATTAAATAAAAATAAGTTTACCTATAATGTCTTGTGTTTTAAACCGTTAAAACTTATATACATGAGTACTACTCACGTACTCTGTACTGTAGACAACAAAATATTTAATGTTGCTTTAAGTTGGTAATTCTTTTGTAACACCATCACGTCATTTTAATAGAAAGTATAACAATATTAAAACTTATTTATAACCTATATGTTAGTATGCTTGACTCAACGCGCAAAAATTATTTCCCCCCGAGGCATTCGAGCTATAAAGGTGGATTTGAATAAGAAATAAACTAGGAATATTGGAGATACCAGGTAATAATGCCACTTCATATACCGAGATCAAAATATGAGGATGTACCGACTACCGCTTTACATCTAGGGATTTCACTTCGTCTAGATTGAGCGTAGGGCTGTGTCTCTCTAAAATCGCGAATAAATTATTAAATCTGTACATCTGTATAAAAATGGACTGCATATTATTATTAAAATTACATACTTATTTACCGTTTAAAACGCAAAATATAACAGTTAATTTATTTATAATGTATCGTTACTGCGCTAGGCTATGCTACCGCCATCTGCTTCGTAGTAGTTCAGCAGTTAGCATTTTTGACTTTGACATTAGAGACATCCTCCATCTTTAGCCATGATCACGGCTGCAAAGCTTCCAAAACGTAATAGTTTAAATAATTGTGGGCAATTTAACTACAATAATTCGCCTTTTCAACCGTCAAAAGTGTTTATATAAATGTATACTACTTACCTTAAGTACAGAATACACATATTATTATATCAGGTCTTTTCTTATGTAAAAATTAACGTTTGAAAACAAAACATTAATATTTTTCAAAAATTTTTTCCCAAAAAAAGAAAAAAAAAAATTAAAAAAAAAAAAAAAAAAAAAAAATATCGGGCAGATGAACGCAGTACTTCAGAAACAGAAAAGAATGTTAATCCTCATGAAATTTTTTCAATTTATTTTCGATTTTTAAATAATAAAAATTAAGTATTCGGCATACCGAATAAGGATGTGGTATTCACTAATTATAAAATCTTTCCAAACTTGGGAATTTAAACCACAATATGACCGTGTTAAAGCCGAAATTGCAATACACAAGAAATCAGAGATTGAGACATTTGATGATCACACACGTGGCTCGACAGCTAAATTAGTAGAGCAAAAGTTACGCTCGTGTTCAAATCCCTATTTATCTAGTTTAAATCCTCAAAACTTAATACTTAATTTCCGCATATTTATAACAGTGTTGTCTATCGTAGTCATCGTCCATATTCTTGATTCTTCCAATATTCAGGCGAAAGCTTCATTTCAAGTAATATCTTTCGCTGGGAACGAGTATAATACTTCTATTTATATTCCAAGCCTTAGATTAAGGATTAAGCAAATGAAAAACTAACGAGAAACAGCAATACTTTTCCCAAGTGACAGCCCTGGCCGCGTCTTATCTTGTCGAGGCGTACGCTTGACGGCGTTGCGTCAATACATCTATAGCTGCGATTTGTCTGTCTGTGTGTGCGGGCCCTTATGTACGTATGTGTTTGTAAGGTTCACGTCTAAGCTGCGAGCGTGCATTCGTGGGTGTATTCTGAGGTGGAATATTGAATATTTTTCACGATGTGCCCCGTTGATGTACACGTAATTTTAGCGATCTCAAATAGAAACAAACAGCATTGTGTGAAATCCCGTTTCCCCCTCGTGGACATGGGGCGAATACATTTTTTAGTGATCCGTTTCACTTGATCCGCTTTTGTGCCCTACCCGACCGAAACAATTTTTTGTTTCCCTGGGATTCGAACTCGCTTACGCAAAGCGCAATGATAGGCAATACGTTTAACCATTTGGCTACAGAGGCGGTCATCAAAATTATAATTGAAGTTCGAGAATTACGTATTATAAAACTCTTAGTAAATTTAAATAAAACACTTCAACGGTTTAAAACGCAATATCTATTGAGTACAATTATTTTAACTATAGGCACGACGTTTCATGATGCATCATGCGTCTGAAACGTAAAGCTAAATTAACTAATATAATTCGCGTTATAAACTGTCCAAGTGTTTTATTTACATATTGTGTACTACTCGCGTAAACTGCAGACACTCTTAGTTAACTGAATTCAGGAAGGGATGATAACCGAAATGCGATTAACATTTACTTCTTAACTCCGAATTAGTATTATGAAAATTTTAGTCCGAACTTTTTGTCTAATCCAGGATTCAAACCCTCGCTATCATCAGTCAAATATTATACCTACTATCTAGGTACATAATATGCGCTTGGTAAAACAAACTGCAACGTGTACATTGTTTTAAATACTTTACTAAGTAGATTAACGTTGCAGTTCCGTCATATTGATAATTCAAAGGACAAACTGCTAAGTAGATGTATCTATCAGGGGAGATTATCGTGAATAAAAATATAAAAAAAGATCCCTGATAAAAAAGCAAGCGAAGCGTAGCCTTGTTCGGATTGGACGCACATTCTGCAATATTTTCCACAAAAGGATACCTTAATCCCTAACAAGTGGGGAGTAAGCCAATGGCGGCGATTATCATAGCGTTCGATTAATGTTTGATAATAAGAATGATATATATATCTAACAAGAGTTCTTTGACGAACTTGTAGGCGTATCTTCCGTTAGATTATAAATTTGTCTAAATTTGTATATCTTCGTAATACTAATAATTATAAAATATCCTCAAGTAATGTCAAAATGCCGCTTTCAATTAAATAGTGTGCAAAGTAAACTATATATCTTTGAAAAAGCAGTGTTAAATTAACTTCGTTACAATATTTCCTTACAAAAGATAATGTTTAAAATTGCCAAACATGAACACAATTGATCGAGCTGCAAGACCTGTTTTTTTATGATTGAAGGAGAGTATGAAGTTGACTTGATGGTTGTTGAAATACACCAGCAATATAACTATAAGTCAAGATTCACTGTCGACCTGTTTTGGCTTTGGATATTCGAAAATGCACAGACTGACGTCTTGTCGTCTTTTTCGTCTGTGAACAGTGGTTCGGAAGACGGATTCAGACATTCCTACCAGCCACTTAATATCCAGGTTTCCAGACGATGGCCAAGATGTATTAGACAAAAATCTGTCACTCGATAACATATCGAGTGTTTACATAATAGACCTCTCGGTTCTCATTTCAATATTAATATTCCCAGTTCCTAGGTAGGCTTTATCCTGGCTTGCTTTTCATCGGCACTTTTAATTCGGCGACTTGTATAGACGCGGGTTCACTGACTCATCACGATCACACCTTTTATTGAGAGTTTATATAACGTAATCAGTATCAGATCATACTCTACTGACACATTGATAAATATACAAACTCCATGGATGTCGTGTATTTTTTTTTAGTTTTGTTTCGTAGTTTTTTGTTGTGCCAGTATTTTTGTCGTATTATACTATTGTTTTGACAGTATATAAGTTAACAATTGATTTTAAATTGAAAATTTTACGACACGCGCTAGATTTAAACAGTCATTCACAGCTATCCGTGGTGTTACTCTAACGCTAACCTTTTGCGCTACACGTCATCGTTGATTTTTATAGTCTATTTATACATGCACTTCTTCCACAGTGTAATTTCAACCACTTGCAAATTAAGATTTATAAGTTGTTGTTATATATATTAGTGTTTTTCTTCATAAAAATAATGTTTTAAAGAATGTGATTTATTCTATAGTAAAGTGACAAGGTTTTGTCAGTGCATTTGTTTGGTATATCTAACACTCTTATTAAGATAAATATCTAAATATGATCCCAAACAATATTTTTGTACAAAACTATATGCAGTGTAAAACGTACATATTGTATATTATAAATTACTGAAATGATAAGATACATAAATAGAACTCCATAATTCCTACTTCGAGCTTCAAAGGAAGCTGTTAAAGAATAATATAATAACAAGAACAGCCAAGAAGTAATTTTTGAATAAGCAATGTTATGACGTAGACAAACATTTATCTAAATAATAAATACAAAGCATGCTAAAGGTTTGAAAACTTGAAACGGGGTTGAAATTACGTCACGACTTAATTTAAATTTACTTTTTATGACGTCATAAAGCTGTAAGGGCGGCTACTCACGGAACGATTTAATCGCAGCGAATTTAAATACCTCATTAATATAATGACATTTGTAATTATGTTATGAAATATCGCCTTTATGGTGAAATTTTGTGTATTCGAGGTAACGTTGATTTGATTTTTAGATTTTAAAAGTAGTTTAAATGAAACTCATTAAGTTAAATACGACCCGACGTTTCGGATGCTTTGCAGCAGCCGTTGCAGCATGCCTGACCACTGCTGCTGCAAAGCACAACGTCAGTGTGTTTAAAATAATTTTTAAACATTTAAGCGTTTTAAACTGTTAAAGTGTTATAAATGTGTACTACTCGCGTAAAATTCAAAAATAATTTTAAAGTAATATACTTATATAAGTAAAACAAAGTAATATTTTAGGAAAAAATTGACAACACAGCTTTTATCGTTTGCGCCATATTTTACTTTTTGTAATATATTACTTACTACACTTTATTAAAAATGGGAAATATTTTAAGTTGTGGATTTTAAGGGTACGGAAGTAGTGGATTCAAGTCTAGATCGTAGCAAAAAAAAACTATTTATTTATGAAAACATCTAACTTCACACCATATTTTTTTAAAACTATTTTAAAAATACAAATGTGTAAAATCTAAACGAATAATAAAAGAAAAACACGTTACCGTATAAAACACGAAATAACTATAGTTAACTTATTTACAATGTATTTTTACCACAATCAGACGTTTTAAACTAATAAATTTACTTATATAGGTAGTAGGTATATTATATAGACTTTGTGAGTACTACCCATTTAAAACAAAACTTTGAACGGTTTAAAACGCTTACGACATCTTGGTATAACCACACTATCGTCATATCCGTGACCAAGGTAGCTACAAACTAATATTTATCACTTTTACGTATAAATGAATCTAGACATGTTTTAAGTATTCAGAAACATAAATTGTAAGAAATGCGAATCCACTAGTGTAAATAAATAGAAGCGTTTAGCATAAATATGCAATAATTAAGGAAAGAGGAGCTCAGAATTCATAATTTAAGATAATCCGAATTGCTGTTGTTACTTTTAGGGGAAAAATGCACGCGAAGACGCCTCACCGAGTATTTTTCTGTTTTAAGTTACCTCAGAGCGATATTTTTAAGTTAAATTTACATTTTAGTCGGTTTAAATGCATTTTATGCAAGGTCGTTTTTTTGTGGGTAGTTTTATATTTTTAGAGAGACTTCGTTATAACAAAAGTTAAATATTCTTGTACTTAATTGACGGTCCATTTAAACGCGAATCTGTATGCATATGTTTTAATACAATGGCGATGCAATTAGACTGCATTTAGTGATTCAATGAAAATATGCTATTTAGACGAAAAAGTAAATTTTATAACACGGACGAGACTGGAACCCCCACTCCCCGTATCACTTAAAAATTAATGACGTATACTTTTTTGATAGAGGAGGACATAAAAGCATTGGGTGGATGAATGTGGTGGTCAAATACCCCAGTAATATAACACCTATATAAGATGCGTCGAACTGTATTAGACATTCGGAAATTCACAGTACGAAATCGAAATGTGATTATACTTCACGGCTTTTTTGCCTGAGTTCCAGACATTTAATATCCAAACTCCAGACGAATCGTAGTGGGAATCATACCCACGATTGATTGTCAATTTTTTTTTTATGACTTTTTTTCACTGATGGTATGAATGCCTAATGCACACCCACGTCTGGCAATAGTGATGAGGGGAGTGCGGTAATTCGTACTACAAGCTCCTCGAAGACAGTAGCCGACCAGAACCACAAAACACACCAGCCCGCTACGGTGCTTTAAAGGAAGCCCTGGGAACACGTTTGGTGTTACCCTAAACGAAATCAAAATTTAAAAAGTTTGCCTGTAAAAAAGCTTTTTTCATTAAATGGTTTTCATTTTATCATTACCCTTTTAAAAATATTTTGCCTCATTAAAGAAACTCTGGAAAAGGATATAAAAATTTAATTACCAAAACTTCGAGAGAATTGTCCCTTTAAGAACAAAAGACTTAAAACGGTGTTCGTCGGGGACGGTTTTTGTTAGGGTCACACCGGCGGAAACGATTTTTAAAACTACCCTCTAACAAGAATAATGCTATGAAATATTACTCGTATTTATTCCATCTTTTTAAGAAGCTTTCAAAAAAATATATATTAATAAATCCCTTTTATCATGTTTTTAGTGGTGGACAGACCTATTTTGGCTTAACACACATTCGTTAATCTAGACTGAAATCGAAAGTCGTGGTTCGTGACCCGAACGTAATATGGAATTCCTACCATCCATTTAATATCCAGATTTCCAGACGAAGTCCAAAATTTTTCATAAAGCCTATATATAGATTAGAAACATGTTGGACATGCCAATCGAAGCCATCGACTTGATGATTAGCATTTCACCAACAAGTCAGATATTTTAAGTGATATGAGCAGACATTATTCTGTGTCTGTTTTTTAGCGATTTTCTGGAGGAAAGGAACAACGTTTCCTGGCTTATCAAACAACGGACTCTAAGCCTAAATCTAGATACACATATAAGACACGGAATCAAAACTTATATGTGTTTAGTTTATTTTGCAATAAAACTTTAAATAATAGACCAAGTCTCATCGTACATTTTTACGTACATTGTGTTCTTTATATTTAAGGACATTTACCAAGAATTTACACACATTAATTTAACTACACTCCGAAGTAGTTTAAATAACACATTATGATTTTGAACACACAAACCCGTACACACTTTTCACAAACATTTACACCCGTATTTTTTCTTCTCTTATTGTACCCAATGCTTTTTTCATATAGCCCTGTATATTATAATTGTATTTTATTTAATGTTTAAGCTACTGTACTGCGATATAAAAAAAATGTTACAAAAGCGAGTTTCCAAGTCTGTACAGATCATAAGAAAATATTAAATGATGGGGAATCGACTTAATTTCCACGACAAAGAAGAGTCTTCAATTTGCTTTTAAATTTATATTCAAACCTTTGTTTGTCGCTGCGAAGCCTTTGAAATGTCTCAGTGAATAAACAATTTTAATTTCTTTAAGGGCTCGCGTTGCCGAAATTCTAATAATCGGTAAGATCACCTTCAAAAGTTTCATAAAGGAGTCATTTAAATTCTTACACTTCATTTATTGAAGAGTCTATTAAATTAAAACATTTTTAACGGTTTGAAACGTGAAATATATTATAACGACTGCCCGATGTTTCAGAATCTTCAGAGGCCTGACTTTAGCTGCTGCAAAGTAACCGAAACGTAGGGACGTTAGTTAAATAGCGGAAAAGTTACCTTATATATTTCGTGTTTAAAACCGTTGAAGTGTTTTATTTAATTTATCTCTCTCCGGAACTAACTTTGGGATTTTTAATAATTGCAGCAACGTATTGCTAAGTTGGCTAAAATAAGTAGTAACTAAGTTGACTTATATTTCGCGTTTAAAACTGTTTATAATGTTTTATTTTATTTTAATAGACTCCTCAATAAAGGTTGTGTAAGGACTTTTGAAGTAGTGTTTTTTAATGTTTATAGACGCAATATAAATAAATAGATTTACAGAATGTTCCAGATATCTGCGATCCCTTTTTCCCCGATTCTAAAAATTGTAGCAAAACATTTTCCGATGTAGGAGAAAATGCGAGGCTTCGGCGCGGCTCCTGATTAAAAATTTACATTTTGAAAGGGATGTTTTAATTCATTATTAAAATTTCGCGGTCGGCGTCGCTTTAATGCACGTAACTTACATCAAATAATGTCTCGTCGTGCTAAGGGAGACCGCTTTTTTTACAGGTGCTAAAGATACCTTGCTATGTATCTTTAGTCGCTAGTAAGTCGGTTCGATGCTCGGCCACTAAAATATCATAATTAATATACTTAAATACTATCTATAGTTTACGCGAGTAACACATTTAAATAAAACAGTAACGTTCGTCGGGCCGAAGTTAAAAATCCTATTCAAATAAGTTTAACTAATGTATCGTGTTTTAAACCGTTAAAGTGTTTTATTCAAATAAATATTCTTATCAGACAGTGCTACTAATTATAGTTTTGAATAATTTTAAGCACTGAAAGATTTTTAAAACAACGCGATACACAAAAATTAAGTTTTTGATCAATTATGTTCTATGAGAAATCCCACCGCTGGGACTGAGGCATCGTAACAGCTACGCTAGCCATGTAGAGCGACGATGATTGTGCAATTTTATTACCAAAAATGTACTGAAAATAAAATATTGTGTTGACCGAGAATCAAATCCCAATGTTCATGAACTTAAGAGGTCGTACCAGACTCGGCTTTTCACGAAAATGTAATACGTTACTGTGTGTAGTTTACGCGGGTATTACACATTTAAATAAAACACTTTAACGGTTTAAAACGCGATATATATTTGTTAAAATAATATTAAAAATAAGTTTAATATTTATCGCGTTTTAAACCGTTAAAGTAATTCGTTCGCAAACTAAAGTCGAATTCACACCAAAGGCGTCAAAAATCAACATTGGTAAGTCCTTCTATATAACACCTTAGATTTCAGAAGCGCTAAACACATAAAAATGCGGTTTTATGCCAATCAAAAATAGACCTTACCGCGATATAGTTTAAAGTTTATTACACTCTATGATACTAGAACTGACGAAGTTATTTCGATCTTCCCCCATTTTATGAATTATTCAGGTGCCGTTTAATAACTAGGACTGTAGTTTGCGGATGCCCGGCGGGTTGTCTTTTGTCTCTTTCAGCTTGTAGCTAACGAAAAGGGATGGAATTTGATTTTGCGAGATTGAAAGATCAATGCAAAGCCGCATTACATTTTGTCACTGAATACATTTAAATACGGTTTGGCTGAGATATTGTTTCTCTGTTCGTTCTTGACGTAACCAATTTAAAAGTAACGCGAATCGAAATTATTTAACTATTTCTTCGCTCCTGTTGGTCGTAGCCTGTTTTATAGCTTTCCTCGACAAATGGTCCAACCAACGCAAAAATAATTTTCAATTCGCACCTGTAGTTTAGTCTAAATAATACACTTGTTTATTGATTCAAATGTATGTTTTGATCTGCCCAACTGTAACTGTTTATATGAACCCAGGACCTCTTTCGCTTACCAAATTCCGCTTAGCCAGTGAGACAAAGGTTTTTGATGGCATCGCATTAAATATTACCGCAGCTTATACACGTACATGTTTTGAGAAACATATCTGGCCAGTAGGGGGACGATATGAGGGTAGAAATTGTCGATCATCTTTTTAAATTATGAACTACCCTCAGCGACACATTCTATTCTGTTAATCCATTAGGTTTTTTTTATGACAAAGGAGGACAAATAAGAGAAGGTGAAATACCCGAGCCATGTAACTTCTAAACAAGATGCGATGTCGACCTATTTTTTTATTGTAATTACCTTGTATTAACAAGTCTTTTTTTGCTTCCAGGTACAAGTTGGTTTGTCAAAGTAATCAGCGTAAGAACTAGACTTAAGCCCGACCTACATCCTCACAATTGCTGGGAAAACTTCAGCGGCCGCCATCTTGTTAACTTTCTCGTAAATTCGCTTCAAAATTTCTGATAAAGGATATTTTCGCTGCAACTTGATGCAAATATTGACTCACCCTAATGTGAATGCTCTTGGTGTAATGGTAGCAATATAATCGTAGCGATAAAATGGTAAAGATCAAGAGATATAGATTCGAATCCTTGGTTCTTGATTTACAACTCTCAACAATATCATGTTGAGAGTTGTAAATCGTATGTCTCAGTTACCATCACTAGCTTAGTGATAGTTGAAACCCACCATCCAGCAACATGAACAGTGTGGTGGGTCCTACAAGGAATGGCACCCAATTGTAGGACACTATAATTAGTTTCTAGTGAGGGTAGTAGAATATTAATAGCGAACGATTATTAATAAACGGGACCATTAATTTTCGATGGCTAGGACCTGGTTAATAACAAGTTCTGGACTCTAAGCCATCTTAAAAACTTCAGGAATACTCTAGAGCGATAAAGGATTACAGCAATCGAACTTTTTAATTTATCGTTGCAATTTTGTACCGAGCGCTCGGAAGGTACAATTTAGTTCTTAACACCAGCAAGTTGCATTGTAGAGCTGGTGTCCGTTTGATTAATTGCTTTTAGTAAGTGCTCGCTAAATTATCTATATCCCATCTATTGTAGAGGATTAGTGGAAGTTTACAGAACCCGTCCCTCTCTTTTTGTTATTCAAGTTATCAGACTTAAGTTCTATAAAACTTATATTTTTATGATAAGAGAGAGTGAGTTTAATAGCCCTATAATCTCCCATTAAGATGCGCTGTCTACCTTTTTTGGCCTATAAATTGGACCTGATGGGGATCGAACCTGCGACCCGTTGATTAATAGCCATATTGGCTACCATAACACCAACGAGCCCGTCAATCCTAACTTATTATACGTTTTCAAAGAGATGAGTTAATAATTGTCAAAAATGCAGAGGGTAGTTTAAAAATTAAATACAGGAACGAAGCCACGCTCCATCTTATTACTGGCCGTTAAAACCGGGTAATTACTGTTTGTTTTGTGGGGATCGTGCCTCCATCACAACCGAACCTGTTGGGTAATTGTGTACCATCTGTGACCCAGATTTTGGGACATACGGGGTGAAAACAATACAATCCTATTACCTGCGTGTCTAGTGCCCGCGGTTTATCTTTATTATCACTCGCTAGGGATACGCCAAAACCGATATCGATTTTCGCTGATGGATAAACGTACGATTTTAGGAAAAACTACCGGCTGGTTAAATATCAATTCGCTGTGTTTTATGTCATAATAAAATAAGAAAACAATTTATATGTTGCTACTCTAGTTCGACTGCCTTAAACGTTTATGCGAGTAGTCACATTTAAATAAAACGACTTTCAAGGGCTTAAAACACGAAATTTATAAGTTATCTATTTCTACTTAATTTGACTACAACTCGACGTTTCGTTACGCTTTCGAGCTATTACAAGTAAATTTTAGTAAAAAATATATTTCGCGTTTTAAACCGTTCTAAATGGTTTATTTTAAAGGCTTTTAACTGTTTAAAATGCCAAATATGCCAATTAACGTTTTTTAGTTATTTAACCTACAACTCGGCGTTACGCATTATTCGCATAGAGCATAAGACTAAATCTTTCACGTTTCAAACAGTTATTTGTTTTTTTTATTTAAATGCCTCAGTTTTGTTGAAACGGTACAAAGTTTGCTCACATCATTCTTATACATATAAATTAATGTATTTATACGGACGGGCTTTGAGATAAATCCTGTTTTTAATTTAAAGTTACTCCTCCATAAATCTTTACATGACAACTCCCGCATTTTACGTACGAAGTCTAGCAAGCAATATATCTTAGACGAACCACAAGACAACAAACTGGGTCAGGAGACGTGCATGGTCCCCTTTTGCATAATGCATTCATTTAGACGACGCTCTGACGTCATGTTTCATCCTGTTTATAGTAGCTTTACGTTAATTCCACAGATACAGTATTTATTTATTAAGACTTTTTTGCACAAAAAAGAAGATACAAACGAGACTTAAATAACAAGCAATCTCTTCCAGGCAACTCAAGCTGAAAAAAGAGAATGCTTACGATATAACGTGACGTGCAGTGTTGGCGAAACAAAATATATAATCTTAAAAATATTAAAACGTACCTACATTATAGATACGGAATATTAAACCCAATAATACTAGTAAAAAAAAGTAATTTTCTCCAAACCACGACGAAACAGATAGCGCTAGTATAACAGATTTGACTTTGACTTGAGGGCCATCGATTCAGTCCCCACGTGACCACTGCTGCAAAGCACTCGAAATGCCGAGCCGTGGTTTAAAATTAATTAAAAAATAAGTTATTACGTTTTAAACCTTTAAATGTTAACTACTTCCGTAAATTCCGACGATACATAATACTAATAAGAAATAATAGACAAGCTCAAATCTGATCAGCATTGCTACCTAAGTTCACTGTGATCATTGAAACAGACATGTCTGTCCAATGGCTCATACAGAAGCAACGGTATTAAAATACTGGATTTAGTTCACAGCGAGTATCACGGATACAGAAGTCTGTGTACTGATGTCTAGTCATAAAATAAGACTTAATTTATTGATCAATGACCTCCAAAATAAGACAACTTATCGATTAACTTTATTAAAATTGATAATTATTTAATCAAATACTGTCTGTAGTTTACGCGACGTTTAAATAAAACACTTCAACAGTTTAAAACGATAATATATTAGTTAAGCATCAGAAACGTCGGACCGTAGTTAAAATAATTTTGAAATGTGTAATACTGATATATATCGCGTTTTAAACCGTTAAAGTGTTCTATTTAAATTACTTAATACAAAGTTGCACGAATTTAAGAGATTCTATAGCTCGTAGGTGTGGTTATCGCTTGGTTTCCACCCATTTATCGCTCGAAAGCCATGTAATATATTAAACTTATGTAATATATTAGCTTAAGAGCGGGTAAATTATGGGTTTAAATAATTATTTAGGTCGTGAGCCACTTAGCCGACGGAGTTCTGCCATTATGTTAATGGATGATGCAGTTTCATAAAACCAGTTTTTACTGCATTTGTTTTAAATCTTTATATCTCGTATGACATAAAAAATACACACAGAACTCACAAAACAGCGTTCTGAGCTATAAATTTGCCAAATAAGCCACTGAGCTACCGTGTTTGATTAAGTTCAGTAGCTCAATTAATTCTAAGTATTTTCATTCTTTTCACAATGCAAAACTATGTTCAACCACTGAATAGTAGTAGCGTTTAAATAAAGGATACTTCAAAGTGCTTTATTGTACAACCTATAACTTTTCTGAGCTATAAATTTTCCAAAAAAGCCAATGAGCTACCGTATCTGACTGGGTTCAGTAGTTCATTTAAAAGACCCAGCTTGTTCGTTCTTCTCGTTTCGTTTAAATAAACAACAGTTTAAAGTAATTAGATGTAAGTAAATTATGTATAATCTACTTGCTTTCTTGTGTCAGATATATGATAGTGGAAGTCATAGAAGCATGGGTTACACTTGATAGAAGGGGAAATACCCCAGCCCTATAATATCTCAACAAGATGCGCTGTCCGCCTATTTTCTCGTTGGATATTCGGAAATCCACAGACTGAAAGCTGAACGCGAATACTTCACTTTTTCTTTTTTTTATATTTCTTTTTTTTGAAGCATTTAAAAAGTTCCAACACGCTTCAAAAAAATATAAGTCGATGATCACGTTGGACCCGTTAGCAATCGAACCCACGGCCCTTTAATTATTAGCCACACAGCCATTTTAATACCGAGGAGCCCTTTACAATCACGTATACGTGTACGATATTTACGGCAGAGACGAAAATATCGTACACGTAGGTAATTAATTCAATATTATTTTTCTCTATCGTATCACGTGATTACCTTCGAAAAGCCTATCTATTATGGGGTATTGTCCATAAATCGCTTTATTAGGGATTCGGCAACTATTAAAGCGCGTCGTCAAATCCGATAATATAATATGATATCGATCTTTATTATTTCTTTTATGTGAACACACCCTAATCTCGTCCTTTCTTCCATAAAATTGAGGTGAAGACGTCACAATGGCCTAACTACGTGTTCGTCGCGAGTGATACAAGTGATAACTTAATCTAAAATATAAACGCTGTCGATGCCGGTTCAGGTCCCGACTGTGTCATAATCCATATAGATTTAAATAAAACACTTTTAACGGTTTCAAACGCGAAATTTAGTAGGTAACTTGGCACATTATTTATTATATATTTATTTTGTCGGTATAATTTGCAAAGTTTTAACTGATATAGTTCGCGTTTTAAACCGTTAAGTGTTTTATTTCAGTGTGTACTCGCGTAAACTATAGACAGTTTCTGTAGATTTTTATTTGAAGAAACTATTAAGTATTTTTCTGTATTGACGTTCATAATTATTTTTGATTTGATTTAATTTAAGTATACGTAATAGAAATTAATAGTAGACCGTTACGCGTTATGTAACGTTTAATGTAAGAATCACATCTAAACAGTTACTTTTTTTGAACTAAAACTTAACTATCTCATTAAACGCTTCAGAATAAATATAACTGAATTTACTATTGTTGAACATTATTTATTATTATTATGGATTTTTCTAAGCACCTACCCGTTGCTCGCAGAATGCTCTATTGTGCTAGGGGAATCCACATGTCCACAAAAACTGCTGTTGGATATTGAAAATTACAGGATGTTGTTTAAAACGTCTTACTGGCTTGTATACATTGATCGGTATATTGCCTACACCATTTATAACCATTTTCTTCAACTTAACTATTCAGAACAACGTACATACGTTTATTGCTTATAGCTAAGTGTGTAAAAATCTTTAGTTCATTGACCACTCGTAGCCTGTAATAGACATATCTTTGTTTTATCTTTTACTAGCTGACCAGGCTAACGATGTTTTGTAATATAAATTTTTAGGTCATTCCTAGAGTCTAAGAATCTCGTATATGAGTGAAGGAGGCATAAATAACAAAACAACTATTAAAAATATCGGGGTTGGTGATAGAATAGTCATGGGGGTCGTATCAATTTTTTCCCATGAAAGGAAGTAAAATATTGTCAAAAAAACAAAGATAAGGGTTGGATATACCTTATACACTTAGGGGTATTAAATTTAAAGTAACGGATTCTCAGTTCTACTGAATATGCATATATTTCATTAAAAACGGTCGAGCGATTTCGGAGTATTGTAACTAACATTGTGACACGAGAATTTTATATATTAGATTAATTACTTAGAGAAATTCTAAAATTATTTATAAGGCGAAAACAAATGTTGATATTATAGTTATCAGCGAGGTCGCCTTTTAACACCCTGTATATATCATAACTGCGTTTATAATAGGAAGCTCTAACTACAGACACGCGACGATACTTTAGACCCTCGTCTATGGATTTTCAACGTTTCACACGTGGCTGTCAAAAATATCACCCTTCTATTGTCTACATTGATAATATAGTATGTTAGATATGTTTGTTGAAGTCTAGAAATATAGCTATGGGCGACTGTATAAAATTGCCTATCGTACTTACTTCTATATCTTAAGTAAAAATCATAAACTAGGAACCTATATCTTACTTTTAAAACCGTTTTAAGTATTTAATTTCAATATGTACTATTCGCGTTATTTAGGTATAATCTTAGTTGATTTTCAATTGTATTGACGTTCATAAGAGTACTTAGTTGTGCATTCAAGAATAAATACTCGGTACAGTATCTAAAGTAAAAACACTTGATTACATTTTAATGAAAGTTTACAGAGCTCTAAGAACTTCCCACTTAAGTGACAGTTTCATCTAACTACATTTTATTGCTCATCTACTTTCCAGATGTTTTATTCATTTGAAAACAAAATAACGCCGCTAATTCTATCTTATTCTATAAGCAATAAAAAAATGAGTTCACATAAACATTTTATTTAAACGTAAAATACATTAAGCCAGCTAGTTTCTGCAAATATGAATAAAGGAGAAAGATAGAGTCTTTTTTCTTTCTAAACTTAATTGAACATTATTTTAACTAATATACATCGCGTTTTAAACCGTTATAATTTAAGCCATTGGTATTAAGATCTTCAGGTAGATTATTTGCGTTAAAAATATAATACAATTTAAAAAAATGATTTCTCTCTATAGGTCGGACTCTCTTGAAGTTGGACCAGATTAAATTAAAAATAGACGTCTTAGTAATAATAATTAGAGAGATAAAACGAAAGATATGATTTTTAATATTATCACCGACAATGGGCGCATCTCCCCCTCCAAAACAAAACATGATCACGTAGTCCACAATAAAGAACCCATTGTTAGTCCCCTGCATTTATTCCGGGGGAAAGATAATCTTTTATTATACCTTTAGATTTATAGTCCCGTCAAATTTCATTTGTCATTTGTATTGTCCGAGATTTTGGGAGCAATCGATATTGTGGGGTCAATACTTTACAAATGAAATCAATTGTGTCAGTAGCGATTTCGTTTGTTGGCATATCTATATTAGAAAAGAAATCTAGACTAAAATTATAAAGCTGAAGAGTTTGTTTGTTTGTTTGAACGCGCTAATCTCAGGAACTGCTGGTTCGAATTGAAAAATTATTTTTGTGTTGGTGAGAGTTCTTATCGAGGAAGGTTATAAGCTATAAAACATTGCGTTGAGACTAATTGGAGCAAAAGAAGCGGGAAATGTGAAGAAAACCGGGAAACTTATTCACCTTTGTGGGTTTCCGAGGCGTACGCTGCAAAAACGGTTCAAGATACCCAAAAAGTATGCATGAAAGAATAATTTCTCTTTAAATGATCAAAAAAATTCCGCGACACTATATGTCTATCCCTTAAAATTAAATTGCAAGAACGACGGGACGCGACGGACATCTTGGATAACAGCTTAATGGAGGTTCACAAAATACAAATTTTAATGTGAAAATGTCTCCCCGTAACCACGGCTGCTGCAAAGCATCCGAAACGTCGGGCCGAAGTTAAAAATCATGTCCAAATAAGTTTAACTAATATATCTCGTTTTAAACCGTTGAAGTATTTTATTTAAATTTTAATGCCAAAAATAACAACTTTACACGGACGAAGTCGCTGACACAGCTAGTACTTCATATGGCTAAACGTTTACCGGGTCATCTAGTATTATATAGAACAAACAAACAAACTCTTCAGCTTCATAAGTATATATTTTGAGTATTTATTAGTCTTTACGGTAAACAGCAATTTTTGTTAGGCACTTTTGAATTTAACTGTTGTAAAAAAATGCACCATTAAAATATACCGTTTTTCTTTTAACGAAATAGCTTTGTACCGCCAATTCCGGCAGAACCAAATTATGATTCCCTCAATTTCTTTAATTAATAATACTTAACGCAAATGAAGGTGGAAGGTTGTCTTGGCCTTTATTATTTATTGATTCATTTGATCGCTAAAAGCTTTTCGTCCCTCCTTTAATTTTTGTAATAACCGAATTACGTACTTAATCCGCAGTACTAATTAACTCAGTGTTCAAAGTGATAAACGTAACGTCAGTTATTATTAAAATAAAACACTTCAACGGTTTAAAACGCCATTTATATTTATTAAAATTATTTTCGACGTTTTAGACGCTTCGCAGCAGCCGTGGTCACACGTAGACGTGTCCGTGTCTGTAGTTTACGTAGATAGTACACATTTAAATAAAATACTTAAATATATAGTTACTAAAAATAACGCATATGTGGTCGTTTCGGATGCTTTGCCATGCCATGGTCACGATGGGACTAAAGATAGAGGACATGTCAAATATCAAAGCCAAATGAGCTAAGCTAGCGCCATATTATGTTTTATCATAGTTAGTATTTTTATTATATTGCGTTTGAAAGTGTTTTTTTTTTATACTAGCGAGCAATGGTGTATGTTTAAGTACCTATTGTCTATAGTTAACGAGTGATTCACGAATAAAACGTGAAATATACGACGTAAAAAGAGTGTTTGTCTCCTTTACATCATCCATGTTCATTTGTCAAGAAACACTTGCATTGTTGTAACCGTATTGTTTTAATTGTGTATTTAACTTGCGCAAGCGTTGAATCCGCGAACTCGTTATTTGTTATGAACATGAAGAATATATATGTATATCTTTTTCTTTTTTTTTCAAATTTATTTCTTTTCTGATTGCACTGTTGAAATAAATAAATAATGGGCCGCAAATTTAATTTCGCTACACTACAGTTATTTCGAGCATATTGATTCGATTCCAATTTTATGATTCGAGCACTTTTATCGGCAACTACCTAGTTGTTTTCATGTATCGATGATTTTACGATTCCAAATGTAATTGATTTTCTGATAAGCAAATTGACTGGCCGCCTTTTAACTTGTTCCCTGAAATTGGCAAATTCTGAATTTCAGTTTAATATCATAATATTAGGCTTATTAAAAATATTTATGCAAAAAATGCCTGAATGTTGCTCCATCTTATAATTTAAGTACCTATTATTTACTTATAGTTGCTATAAGGCAGTATTACAGGTATAGTCGTAACTTTAGTGTTTAGATAGAGCAGAGGTTTTGCAACCAATTATAATCGGATGCCAGTTCAGATCGCGCCCGTGTCGTAAATTGTTTTAAATCTAAAATCGATTTTTACTAAATTATATTCGTCTACGGATGGAAAAGTAAAAAAATAACGTAAAAGTAATATTAAGTTGCTGTTTCTGCAACTTCGTCCGCATAGTTAGGTATTTTGGGCATCCAAATTTGTTTTATAAACCTCATCATCTTTATAAATTTAACGTGTTACCCACGACGTCGGTGGCGTCCCGTCGTTCTTGCTTCTTAAAAATTTACATATAGTGTAGCAGCCATTTTAGATAATTTAAAGAGAAATCATTATTTTATACTTATTTTTTTGATATTTTGAACCGTTTATTAATCATAGCGCGATCTTTTATAGCTTAAAGCCTTCCCCAATAAAATCTCTAATCAACACAAAAATATATGTTTTAATTAGAACCTGAAGATCCTGAGATTAGCGCGTTCAAACAAACTCTTCAGCTAGATATCCTTTAATACCGAGCACATTCCTTGCAGTAAAATTATAATTATTCGTAATCAATACCGCATTATCGGATTGCGCGATAAAAGCAACATTAGCATTGTTTATTAAACCGCTTTACGATCTTAGTAATGATTCGCAGAAAATGTCGTAAAATTCGATACTTAATTAGACCGCGACTGGTTCTTATTGCGTACGATAATCGATTTCTGCTTACGATTAGCTTTGTGCGATACGCAAATGTTTATTGAGATGATATTTTTTTAATGATAGAAATCGACAAGCACGGGGTTCGCTTGATGGTAGGTCATATACCCCGCTATACGAAACGTCGAGAACCACTTCTCGCTCACGTCGGCCGAACAGCCCGAAAAACAATGATATATGAAAACACAAATAATTAGTATCTAAACAAGATGTGCTGTCGAGCTATTTTGGCTTTGGATATTCGGAATACCACAGACTGAAGCCGAAACGCGACACATAGAATCATCGAATTGGTTCACGTGCTGGAAGGAGAAATTTAAACATATAACAATGCAAAAATTCAACGGTTCAAAATGCGATTTTATTCGTTAATCCGTTTCTTACTAGAAATTACAAATGTTATTTGTCCCGTATGTGTTGCGTATTAATTGTTATATTTATAACATGAGCTATTGAGTTTTACTTGATTGAAGGTGAAGGATATCTCAGGCACCATCGGAACAAAATGCGTTATCGACCTTTGAGTATAGATATTTAAAGATACAAAAAATATCATATTTATACAATTCAAATCACAAAGACGAATTTTACCAGCAAACCGCAGTTACACTATTGTTTTTTGCGTTATCTATAAAAATGTCCGCCCGCGTTTCATACAAAACGTAAAACAGTCTATGTAGAACGAAACTTCAACAATAAGCAGTCGAAAATAAAAACCCGCACAATAAAACAAGGAACTAGGTAAAGCTCGGCGCACATTTACCGAAACCCAGTTACACATGATTCATGCTTCTTTGCTATACAAAGTGTAGGGTGACAATGCCGTACGATTATGTAGTACAATAGTATGTTTTAAATACCATGTACACACTTCTGTCTGATTTAATTTGTATTAGTTTACCTATTTTGAAATTATTATAGTTACTCCCCCCTATGTTTAGGATGCACTGGACTCCGGCACGCCTACTTAATTAATTTACATTTAAACGTTAAAAGTGTTTTTTAAACAGTACGTTTTGGCTTGTTTATAGATATGCTCTTTTTTAGTAAAACCAAGCAAATAATTAGGGTAAATTCATAATTTACTAAGCTTCTTGAATATCAAAGTATATTATCTTGCAAATATATACTTTGATATTTTTATAGACAGATGTTTTATCAGTCCATCCACCATAAGCAGCTTAAAAGAACATGAATGCTCTATCCTAGGGGATAGGAGACCCGTTTTCAACAGATAACAACACAACAACATTAGGTTGAAACGAAGTCTAAAATACATAACTTACAAAGTTTAAGTTGCTAAAAGAGTTTTTCGTGGTCATTTGCTTAAAATATAAATAATATGGAGAATATTGCAGTATAGAAATGGATCTGGTCTTTCCGAAATCATGGTTGCCCTAACAGCAGCACTCCTGACAACACCATATATCATAATTTTATCGCTAATGCAAACCGGTGCGCTGCGTTTGTTTGTTCTTCCCGTTTCTCACATTTCGTATGTACCTTCGATTTTGTACCTCTTCTAAGCCCAATATTTGCCAGTCATCAAAGGAATTGACGAGCGATACTAGACTGATAGAATGAGGAGCAAATCTAGTTGTCAAAAGTTCAAAGCTTATAGGTCAACAGCGCATTTGGTCGGCTGATATACCACGCTTGACTGTCTTACACATATTGAGTACATTATGCAGTTTCTAAAGGCCCATCTTTGTTAGGAATAGTAGCTATGAAATAACATAGAAAAGACGCTATAAGATGCTTATTTACCTGGCCACGGAAACTCAAGCGACCCACGGCGGCGACTGGCGAAGCGAACGGCGATCTTTAAGCTTCAGTTTAAGATCCATGGTCTCGCGTCTAAGGTGATTACTTTTTTATGAAAGAGGACGGACAAACACTTTGATGGTAGGCGAAATACTTCAGCCATATAACTTCTTAACAAGATGCCCTTTCGACCTATTTCGGCTTTGGATATTTGGAAATCCCATGAAACGGAAATGGGATTAAAGGAATTTCGATATTCCTACCGCCATCTTTATATCCAGATTTTGAGAACCAAAGTCTAACATTCTTCAAAAATTATACATCGATAATAAACGTATTAGACCTCAATGGGGATCGAATCTATGGCCCGTTGATTAGCGACATAAGTTAAAAATCGACTATAAATAAAAAAAAAAATCGACACGGACATCGTCAGTAGCCTTACGTTACAATTATACCAACCCGTCAAACTTCGCACATCGTGTCGCCGTTCGCATCGCCTGTCGCCCAACGATTAGAAGACTTAGCTTATCCTTCAGGACCCCACGAATGCGATATTATTTATCACTAATGCGCGCAGGTAGAGCTCTTTTGTATTCGACACGGTCGATTACGTTTCCGTGTTTGAGCTGTTTCCACATAAATCCCTTTGCAGTGCAGGCGAGAACAATGTTTCTTGTAAAACGTTATTAAATGATACGCTATTGAGACTGGACTCTTACTAATTACTAGTGTGTTTTTATCACTTTTAATAAACCGTAATAGATGTGGTAGGCATAGTACACTTTTAACGGTTTAAAACCGAGTCGCGTTTACTGTTAAACATTTAAACGCAAATAAATAGATTAACTGATTGTGTTTTAATTTTTGGAAACCCACAAACTAAAACCGGAGTTCCGATATTCCTACCTACTAGTAGCCAGATTTCCCGACGAAGTAACAACCTATGTCAGAAAAAGATATAAATTGTTTAATAAAACACTTCGGCAGTTTAAAAGACGATATAAATAAGTTAAGGTTATTTAAAAATTATTTTAAAAACAGTTCGACTTTGCAGCAGCGAGCGGCGAGACCGTTTTCCCGTGACTAAATCATTTCAAATAAGTTTATCTAATGTATATCGTGTTTTAAACCGTTAAAACAGTATTTAACTATAAATTGATTAGAAGCATGTTGGACCCGGTGGGGTTCGAAGCGACGACCCGTTGATTAAGAGCCTTACATTGCTAATAACAACGAGGTCGTCAAAATTAAACGCGCTTATCATCTTGATGTGAATTAATGGTGTTTTGCTTATTAAAATTACTGAGTATACACAGAGGCATTGCAACTTATTTCTCAGTAAGATCGATTCAGCAATTCAAGGAATATGTGTGGGTTCTTACTGGTGTTGTTAATATAGATTGCTTATCAGCAATTTAAAACAATTGTGCAGTTAGCTTGATGTAACTTCTTGTTATATGTATGACTAATGAATTACAGAATGAACCTAAACATTTTACATTTGTGTATATGTAATGTTTCTTTACTTTATATAGATCCTATTTGACATTCTATTAATTAATTTCGACATCCTCGAGAAAATCCAATATTTAAGAAAGACTTAATTATAAGCAATTATAATTATTATTAAGTAAATGACAGTTGAAGCAAAATTTATATATTTTACTATACATAAAAATAAGGTTAGTTTTAACACATCGCCAAGCCTGGGTCGGAATCCTGGAACATAAACAATACGTTTACTTAACTTATATAACCATTAAAACCATTAAAAGTGATTTATTTAATGTATAAATACATTAAATAAATCACTTTTAATGGTTATAACGCGAAGCGTATCAGTTAAAACGTCGGGTCGTAGTTAAAATAAATAAAAAAATAATTATTTTAACTACGACCCGACGCTTCTAGTCCCCGTTGTTACCACGGCTTATGCATCTGAAGCTTTAGGTAGTATTATGCTTAATTAAAAAAAACTATAAAAATTCACATTACAAACCTTAATTTATATGTCTTCTACTAAACTACAGACAACATATACATACATTACTAAAACGGTTACTTTGGTTCTAAGAGGTCTTAAATAAGTTGATTATTGAGGTATTGGGTTCGAGCCATGGTAATATTATTTTTAGTATAACATAATTATACGATAAATACTAAGATTAACAAATTGTGTGAAGCCTATCATTGTTATTCGGGCTGTGCGGCCGACGTGAGCGACGTTTCGAGCGAACCTCATCAGATGTTCTACGTCGGTTCTAACAGCGCGAAAAACAATGGTATGACCTCCTATGACATTTAATTTATATTCAATAGTGTTGTATTTCATCGACATATTTCCAAGTACTCTGATACTGTAATAATAAAGTTATTGGGCATAATAACGCGTTCCAACTTCACAGCTTTAATACGTCTTCATTAGACATTTCGTAACTTTACATAAAGCTAATTAATATTCATTATAATCTGACGTTAAGCAAATATTATGATTGACACTATTCCTGTTTACATAATGCATGGTGGAATAATTTATGGTGTGCGTAACATTGCGTGGGTTTATCAAGATTGTTACACGAATTACGAAACACTAAAATAGACTCTAATTTTAGATATATTGTAGAGGCATTCTATCAAGAAATAACAATCGGTTAGGATAATTAACGGCTGTCAGGGATTACATCTATACTAATATATAAAGCTGAAGAGTTTGTTTGAACGCTCTAGTCTACTGGTTCGAATTTAAAATTAAAAAAACTATGTTGTTTAGAGCATTTATTGAGGAAGGCTATAAAACATTGCTTTATTTCTAATAGGAGCTACGATACACAGGGTAATGTGGAAGAAATGGGGGTAATTAGTCATCTCTGTGGGTTTACGATGCGCACGCTGCGGTTCGAGATACCCAAAAAATATATGTGATAAAATGATTCATATTTAAATGGTCTAAAAATGTCCGGGACACTGTGTACCCAGCTTGTTGTGTTGCGCAGTTGTGAGCAACAGCTTAAATTGGTGAAGATGAAGACGAGCTTTGCAAAAACAAATTTGGATGCCCAAAATTACTATTCCATGCGAACGAAGTCGCTGACACATCTAGTTGACCTTGTTTTAAGAAACGATATTGCAGAAGCCTTATTACTTAACTAATTCCTTATAATGTAATGGTTTTTAGTCTTACCATTTAACACACTCTGCCATATAACGTATCACAACTATAATGATAGGTGGATGATAATTTTATAGCTTTGCATTAATTAAAAAGTTAATTTAAATAAATAATGATTATACACGTACTACTTAGCGAATCCGTAATAGCATCGTTAAAGAAACATGATACTGTGCTTTCTGTAACGAAGTTTAATTTTATGTTTCACTTGATGGACATATTTAAATATGACACTTTGACATTTAAACAGCACCTGCTACGAAGAGACAGGTGGCGCTAGTATAGCATATTTAACTTTGACATTAGGGACATCTTCAGTCATCCCGCGACCACGGCTGCTGCAAAGCATCCAAAACGTCGGGCTGTAGTTTATTTATTTAAATAATAAGTTACCTTACATATATCATGTTTTAAACCGTTGATGGTTTGATATGAATGTGAACTTGCGTAAATTACAGACAATATTTAACGGAAATTTTATTTGAGTAAATGTCATGTCGCGTCTTAGTTAAATGAACAAATTTAAGTTTATATTGGCTTTCCAACCATTAAAAATGTTTTATTAAAATGGGTACTACTCGCTATCATACTTACAATATTTCCCTATTATTAATGGACATTCTATTTAGGTAAAGTTATACCAAATGAATATGCTAGACAATAACATCACAGCATTTCGTCATAAAAGCCATATCATTTATTTTTTAGCTGTTAATAAAGTGTTATAGCTGTAAAAATGTTTTAAACATTTAGTCCGTCTTTGTCTGCCTAGTAACTAGTTCCTCTTAGCATTGCTTGAACTCATTTGTGCGTCCGTTTCATTGGTTTTTGTTTACGTATGACCGAATGTATCGCTACACCGGGATCAGAACCCAGGACATTTTTATCGTTCTACGGGCCCGGTCGATATAATAACAGGAATAAATTAATAATAGCAACATCCCCTGAGCCATCAAGTTGTATAATTTAGCCCAACTTCGGCCACTGTCCGTCGCATAACGTATTTACTGCGACGAAATATTAATCTACGCCGTAACGAAGCGGCGATAGTTCGCCCGCCATAGATAATGCGTCGCAGATGCGGGATTAATGTAGTTCCTGCCCTGTTTCGCGTTTAATTCTGCTTCTAGCGTTTATGCGCTGTGCGTGACAGATTATGGCATATATTGTTTCGGAGTTTTGATTAGTTTCGTATAGAAAGCCAGGTAAATTTTGTTTAAATAACACTTTAACGGCTTAAAACCAAAAATATA
The DNA here is from genome assembly GCA_963661955.1 of Leptosia nina. Taxonomy (NCBI): domain Eukaryota; kingdom Metazoa; phylum Arthropoda; class Insecta; order Lepidoptera; family Pieridae; genus Leptosia; species Leptosia nina. Next base: position 5,746,200 of record CAVLEF010000008.1, read on the forward strand.
TTAAACTTATTTAACTTTATTTATTTTAACTACAGCCCGACGTCAGCAGAAGTCTCGTTTCAAACCGTTACAGTGTTTTTTTTATATGTGTACTACTCGCCAAAACAGCAGACAGTAGGTATTTAAGGTAAATTATTATGGTTTTCTAAAACTCTTTCTAGAGGGCAGCACTGAGGAGTCCAGAAGTAAAATACCGTTTTCTTCTGTGGGACAATGTATTTTACGTACGCTGACAAATCTAATATCTCTATATGCGTTAATAAAAGGCGAATTCCAAATTTTAATTCAAACTAAAGACGTCGTTCTTAACGCAAAGCTTACTTTTAGTTACAGAAATCTGTCACAAGTGCCGTAACGCCTACACATCGTGGTGATATTTCTTTGTATGATTGACATAATATACATTTTAAAGTTTTTGTCAAGGTAGCGCCATCTAGTAGCGAAAATTTGCTAGCCCCCGTTGAAATATAAATTGCAATTCCGTATCTGCGGTGTGCAATCTATAGTAATAATGTTAGAATGAAGAGCTAGTATTCATTGCAAAAGTTACGTCCGAACGAAATAATTGAATTTCTCGTTTAGTTTTAAACCCTTACCATGCACCGGCTTAATATTACACCCAAGTGGTTATAAATGGAAAACGGGCAGAGCTAAAATGATAATCGTTTTTACGACGCTCCGCGTGCACTCACTAATTATGTAGCCAACTTTTGACGGTTTGAAACATGAAATATATTAGTTATACATTGTGACACCGATGTACTTACCTGTATATTTCGCGTTTTAATATATTTGTAGGTACTACTCGCGTAAACTACATAATAAACTCAATGACTCAGATTGGAGCTTTTGCTAACTAAGCAGTTAATTCTTATCTCGTTTTAATTGTAAAGGTAGATCAAAGTCAGGTCAAAAAGTAGAGTTCAAATTTAAAAAACTATCATAGTTTCTATAAAATGCATATATATTTATCTTTCATTTTTATATTTATTCATTAAAATAGGCTTAGCACTTTCAATGCTAAATTCTAACACATACACAAATTAACCCTTCTTTTTAGCTTCGCCGTCGGGTAGAAATAATCTATATTAATATATAAAGCTGAAGTGTTTGTTTGTCTGAAAGCGTCTAATCTCAGGAACTATGGGTTTGAATTGAAAAAATAATTTTAGTGTAACACATCGCCCTGTGACTATTTATAAGCGAAGATACAGCGAGATATTTAAAAAAAAATATGAAAATTACTTGTCATTATGATTTTCAGAGGTGAACGCTGCAAAACGGCTCAAACTACCCAAAAAATATGTATTAAAGAATGATTCCTCTTTAAATGCCCTAAAAAAGTCCACGACGCTCTATGTCTAAGAACGAAGGGGCGCGGACGGCGTCGTGGGTAACAGCTTACATTTATAGAGTTGAACAGGTTTGTAAAACCGAATTCGAATGTCCAAAATAACTATATATTATAATAAAATAAGCCGTTGACTCGGCTAGTAAACATATATATACAGTTAAAACGAACGAACAGAATCGTAATCTCAAATTTCCGAAATAATGAGCCTAAAACTTCCAAACTTATTCCAACGGTACGTTATAAGAATTACAATAATTACTTTTCGAATACGAACTTTCCAACTTTTACTTATTCTTTACCAAAGAATCCATCATTTGTTTGAAATTCAATCGTACAAGTTTCTCCTTCGAACTATTGTCACCTGGGGTCGTTGGACTAGTGTAATTCCCTTAAGAGCCCTTTTTATTCCATTCGCAAAATCAGTTTTAGACAGGGATAGACAGTCGCACAAATTTACAATTTTCTTAGAGAATTCTCCTCTTTTTAGGACCGCCTCTATAGCTAGTTAGCTCTACTGTATAGTTTAGCAATAGTACTGGATTCGAACCCTCTGGAACAACCTAGTTACTGTGCTGTCTAGTGCTACACAAAATCTGACTTGCCTGGTGAAAGAACCCAATTATCCCAACATCAAATCCAGATGCCGTGTTGACCTATTTTGACTTTGGATATTCGGAAATCCACAGACTAAAACCGAAACGCGATTAAGTGCCACGGCTTCTCCATCTGTGGTTTGAGACCCGGACGGGATTTCTAGATTTCTACCACAAACTTGTTTTATTTATTATAAGATATTGTTCATTTACTAGCTATATGTATAGGTATGTGTAGAGGTCGCCACCAGAAACATTAAGAAAAAGTAGAAAATCCAGCAGAGAAAGAAACACTATATTCTCTGCATTAGACAGGGACAGACGATGTCTGGGATAGAACGCTTCAATTTACAGCTTACGAGGTTTTGTTGAAAGAAAGATAGGCTATGATTAATGGTGTTAAGTTTTGAAATTTTGCAATTTTTATACCCCATCTGATTTATTTCGTTTCGGGCGCTTTTCGAATGAGTTTTTCACGATTTAAATGTAAATTATAATTTTCTTCAACGTTTTAATGAAAGTTTATATTTATTAGACTTAGTTTAATTTTAAATAAAACACTTTTAACGGTTTAAAACGCGAAATGTAAATCTGGCTGAGGTATTTCACACCCCCCCATCAAGTGAACCCGAAGCTTGTCTGTCCTGCACTATTATAAATAAAAATGTTCAAGAGATGCCGTTGACCTGTTTAGACCTCTAGAAGTTCTACCATCATGTTTGATGGTTCAATACTTTACTTAGTCTTTGAAATAACTTTGTAGTGTTAGCTTGTGATTTCGTTCCCGAATAATGCGTCGGCGTCAATACTTTTAGAAGTGGATGAAACACCAGCATGAGGTCGAGAGGCGCCGGGGGAGGGAAACTTTTGCTATTACAACGAATGGGTGTTTAAATTTCGCAATAAAAGTTCTCGCCTCTTGTTTATACGTCGGAGACTCTAAAGGGCTTTGTTATGGTGACTTTGGTACTTTGAAACAATTGGTTATTGGTTTTTATATTTATTTGGTTGATGTTGGTTAGTGAGTGAATGCCTTACCCAAATTACAACACGATATATGAGTATTCAAACTTCGACAAGAATGTATTCACAATCTATACTAATATATAAAGTTGAAGAGTTTGTTTGTTTGAGCGCGTTAATCTCAGAAACTACTGGTTCGAATAGAAAAAAATATTTTTCTGTTAGTTAGGCTATACGCTATAAATATTGCGCTGTGACTAATAGGAGCGAAGAAACAGCGGGAAATGTGGAAAATATCTATCTTTTAAAACCTTGGTTTGCAAAACCATCGGATGCCCAAAATACGTGATGTAATTGAACGCGGTCGAAGTCGCTGACACAGCTAGTTTTTAATATAACCTTATAGATAGTATTCGTATTTATGTTGGATCCGCGGGTAGGTAACGAAATCTTTGGGTCCTGAACAATCCAGCTGTGTCCCCAGCGCGTATTCTTTGCGCTAGTTTATTTAATTAATTAAATATTATTGTATTATCTACATAAAAGAAAAACTACTGCAGGAATATTCCTTTTTTAAGGTCGTAATCGTCCAGAAAATGAGCAGCTTAAGGCAAGGTTAAAATCGTACGAATTATATAGAAGGTCTGAGTCCAAGACGTAGGACAATTAACGGGCTAATAACGAATCTATCACTATACCCAATATAGTTTCCACATTATCGAAGTTATGCCTGTCTGTGAAGTCTATCGTATGTCAGTTACAGTCTAATCATAACAATTGTAGCCATGTTCTCGTGTTTCAAGGCAAGCTTATCCAATAATTGAAATAACGAATTCTAGTTTTCTTACACGCCTTTACAATCTAAACAAACAAGAAATGTTACAGAAATGAGATAAATGAAGGAAGTTAAAAATTGTCTGTATTATACGCGAGTAGATCACGTTTAAGTTAAACACGTTTAACGGTTTAAAACGCGAAATGTAGTTATACTTTATTTACGAATTATTTTAACACGTCGTGACCTCTTTGACCACAGCTTATTAAAACTATATAATCAGGCTTATATTATAATTTATGAAGCAATGATCAAAATATTTACCAACTCATCATAATACTAAAATCGATAATTTGGTCGCCATTTTGTTTTTATATAGACGCACCTTTGTGAATGTCTATTTTTGTTTTGCGTAGGACCGGCAATGACGCAAAAACAAAAAGGGTCGTTCAAGTCGATCTATCGTAACAAGCTCGACATAACATCTTTATAAATACAAATTAATGAGAAGGGGCTTTTGTTAAAAGGAACGTATTTTTATAAAGACATCCAGACGTTGAAGGAAGCAGACACGTTTCCGTTTGTTTAATTGTGTTTTTTAAAAATCTTACCTTTGGTACAAATAGTAGTAAAGTTTACGCGAGTATTACACATATAAATAAATCACTTTTAACAATTTCAAAAGTGTAGTATTGTCGTTTACTAATTAAAAATTAAAACTAGCGCCACCTGTGACGCAAGTTTTAATTTGACATTAGAGACATGCTCCATTTCCTGTCTTCCCGTGGACCGGGGATGCCTTGTGGCAGCCCCCGGTCAAATTATTTAAAAAGAGCGTCAATTTAAAAACCATTTTCTAAATTTTTTTAGCACTAATTAATCTAATAAATTCTTAAAATTGCTACAATATGAGTATGTTTAAAATAAAATACTTTCAAACGGTTTAAAACTTGACATATTGGAGGCTGGTTGCTGGTAAAAGTAGTTGTCAAATACATTTCGCGTTTTATACAGTTAAACATGTTTAAAACTCGAACAAATCACTAAGATTGAAATCCTGATTGTTCATCCCGAACTTTACTAAGACTTACTTTCGAAAAAAAAAACAAATTTTTAGTTGAGTATGAAAAACGTTACATTAACCTTCAAGAATGGTTTGTTGCTTGGAGCGAAACTGGCAGTGATTTTTTCTTTGCTCAGTCATTTTGCTAATCGCCTTATAGCTAATTACTAAGTTAATTTGAGTTTCTAACATTCATCCACTTAGTTGAGTTAACCTTTGCTAGATTAGCACTTAAATCAATTAACAGACTGCAACCGAAACGCGATTATACTTCACGTCTTTTGCATCTGTGTACAGATGACGATACACGGACTGAATTTCGATATTCCTATCACCATTTAATTTCCAGATGTCCAGATAAACATATATAAATTGATTAGATATAAGGTGCCGTTGAGAATCGAACCCAGGTCCCGTCGTTTATTAGTCATACATTGCTACTTTTTGAGCGCGTAAAATAGTCGTTTTAAAAAAGATTGGATATATATATATCGTTCTAGTTTAATAATTTTAAAGTAAATTAACATATAAGTTAGATGAGCTGATGACGTATTTCGTCATCGGACATGCTTAAAAAATAATCAGACTGCTAGGTATATAGTTATTCTTCGTAAACTACTAATAGTTTATTGGACTTTTAAAACTGTATGTTTGTTTTATATATTGATTAGTACATATACTTATATAATGCCAAAAAATGTTAGTTTCACCTACTTATTACTGTTGAGCCTTATCTATCCATAAATTATAAAGCTGAAGAGTTCGTATGTTCGTTTGTTTGAACGCGCTAATTATAGGGACTACTGGTTCGAATCGATTTTTTTTGCGTTATACTTTAGACTATAAAACATCACGCTGCGAAAAAACAAATTTTGATGACAAAAAATAGTTTTTTTTTTCAAACAAAATTCTACGCGGCAGAAGTCGATGGCACAGCTAGTTATTAAATAATATATTGTATAAAAATATAGGATTAAGAACGCCTTATGTACAGAAATTCTTCCACGATGCCTCACGATGTTAACTTATTTAAATTTAATCCTAAGTACCAGACGTAACACCTACATGAATATTTACTCGAAACAGGTTGAAATTGTATGTATGTAGGTCTCGCTGAGGGCTGTGCGGGATAAGTGAGGTTCTTACTCTCACCTGCGACCAGTATTAAGCCAACGCGTAGTATAACTTTAAAATTTCACTCGACGTTGTTCGATATAATTTAATAATGCAAGTAACGTGAGATAAGTTTGGTATTTGTTTTTAAAAATGGAATTAGTGTTCTGTTATCAAAAAATGGATTTTAGTTTGATATATAGGTGCATTTTAAAATTATAATTATAGTGGTTTTAACACGTAAAACTACCAATTTTAGAGATATGTAGAATATTGTTTATATGCCAATTTTCAATAAGACTAAATATGGTTAAAACTAAAATGACTAATTAGCAATAAAATGAACTACATAAAACTAAATATCAAATGTGTTTGTATCTGTAGGCATGCTCCACAGATATATTATTTAAATAAAGCACTAATTAATTTACGGGTTAAAACGTAACATTTATAAGTTAAAAACCGTTAAAAGTGCAATTTAAATGTGTACTACTCGCGTAAACTACAGACAGATAAGTTGTTATATAAAGAATTTTAATACGTTAAGCGTTGTAATAATCCCAACTTCACATTTCTACCGCAATATGGCAACACCGGTATCATTAGCCTTAATGACGGGTGGCTAATTAAATATTCTTATACAGAATAAGGGTCAGGTTCGCTGTGGAGATAGAGCGGAAATTTCGATACAAGCTTTCCTTCGAGCAAAATTAACTTAGATGCCATTTTTTTAATGATGGAAAAGGACAGATATGGCGTGGGGTGCACTTGATATGGTGATATACACCAGCCTATAGCGTCTAAACAAAATCTGCTGTCGACCTTTTTTGGCTTGCACATTTACCGAATATTTTACAGACTGTAACGCGATTTAACTTTTTTACACCTTAAAATAAAACACTTTAACGGATTAAAACGCGATATATTAGGTTAGGTTAAAGAATTTATTTTCTCAAAAATATCTTTAACTTAACGAGACTTACTTAACTCGGATGTGTTTACATGCAGCGGACTTTAGGAACTAAACAGTGATATATAATAAAAACATGCTAACTTACTCTCTTCTAAAATATGGAACTTTAAGATTCTTGTCTAGTTATTAAGTCGATTAGTAAACTTATTTGAAAGCGATTTTTAACTTCAGACCGGGACGTTACGGTGCATTGTACTAACGGTACTACTAAAGTGGAGGAGACTATAGACGTCAAAGTAAAAATTTTTGCTAGCGCACCTTGTGCAACGGTGATCCGGACCTTACGGGTTGAATATCGGTTTACTCGCCTAGACTTAGACAGAATGTTGGTCCCTGTCGGAACGGAGTTCACGACCCGTTGATTTAAGTTATATTTTACTACTATAACGTATACGTCTTCTTTGAGCACGAAGACCCACGCCTAAAATATGAAGAGCCAATAAAAACTTTGGTTGTCAGTAGTGGGGGTGGTATTGCATTTTTCATCTATCAGGAAATCGGGTCTCTTGTATTTGCCCCATACCCCATTAACGGCATTTCACGTCTTTTATCGAATAGCTTACTAGAAAAAGAAGTATTCTTAAGCAGACAATATAACCGCACTTTAAACAGACCAGCACTTTTGTTAACGTTTACACAGTATAGGTTTTTCGCTCAACTGTACCCTTACCCTAAAACAACATGTACATAGTATTCACGTATTAGATTTGATATATAGCTCCATCCCACGCTTAATGACGTATGCTAGAAAGGACTAACGTAACTTGTAAAAACAAAAGAGCCTTCATTAAAAATTAAGTCCTTTGTAATTTTGCTGAATATATGTAGCTAAGTATCGCAAACAAGTAAAGAAATATTTCATGAAAAGTTGTCATTTAAATAATACACAGCCGTCGTCAAGGGGAGGCTGTCCGAAACGACGGGCCGTAGTTAAAAATAATTTTCATACAAGTATAACTAAAATATATCGCGTTTTAAACCGTTAAAGTGTTTTATTTAAATGTGTATTACTCGCGTAAACTACAGACAGTATTTAAGTTGTCATTTCTTAAACACGTATACACACATCACATCACAGTATTTCTTGTTCACAATTCCAGATTAGACAAGGGCGGAACTCCAACCCGAACCAACATGCTACTGTGTCCTACCATGGCCACGGACCTCTGTTGTCATGACTAAAACCCGCCGATCGTTCGAATTAATTGCATTTAAATCAAATTTTCTTTTCTACCTTGTTGATCCGGCAATGCCATAGACTACAGACCACGAGGTACAGGATTCAAATCCAGGCTCCGGTGAAATTTTACTTCTTTACATTTTTTTTATAGCAACCCTGAGATTGGAAATGGAGGTGTCGTTACCCCGGAAAGCATCTTAAACTATCGGTCTTTAACATCACTAATCTTATAAGTGGCCTCATTTTTTTTAATCCTTCGGGAGAAAAAACTTCAAGCTTTTAAAATCCTGTACAAGACTTTTGTCTATTTTAACTTAAATTCAATTGATTGAATAAAAGATGAAATTTCGAAGGTATTTATGAAATAAGAGGTACCATTAACTAAAATCCCTTCACTAGTTAATAATAGTCAATTAAGTTACATTCAGTTGATACTATTATATGGGAGATCTTTAGTTATTCATGATCCGAGACGTAATTGTACTAAATCGAGTGAAACGCAGTTAAGGGGAGGGTATCAAATGATAAACAGTACTATTTTGAGTGACGTCAAATTATTTTTTTTATATACTGTTACAAACTATCGTAGTTTTTCTATACAAAATTCATACAGTGTATTCAGAGTTGATCGCGTTAGTATGTTATTATATATTCGTCATTGTTTTAAACTTAACACTTAAATATTTTCCACGTGTTATCGCACATGTTGGCATTATATTTACCTCAGTAACTTTTAAAGTCGAAATTACATTGCAGAGCAAGTGAAAAAAGATAGCAAGAACGTTGTGGATGCTGGTTCAACTCTCGTCTGTGTTATATATATTTTTTTCAATCTATATTTTTAATTTATTAAACTATTCAAAATACATTTTAGGATATCTAATCCATAATTTTATAGCCTGTATTTATTAGACAGACACAAACAATATCCAATAATATGAACATCAATATAAATTAATAATGGTGATTAAATAAAGTTACTTCGCCTTAACTGATCCAATGATATTAAAAATGCATAGTAACGGCATATTGTGTTTAATTTAACTCGGCAATAAAATTATTTCTTTCTCATATGTATTTAAAACTCGAACTCATTACTGTATTTATATCTGCACTCTTTTAATTCCCACTGCTGGGATTGGGGTTCTAAGATGATATTTATGCTATAATCTACTACCTAAATGGTTTGTAGAAGGTGATACATGTTGAATTTTAAGGTCTACATTCGTTCAAGTTTCTCTTGAGAATTTAAATAATACAAGATATTAACAATTGATTAGTTTCACGAATAACATAATATACCTGTTAATACGACTAACATATAATGTTGTCCTTTCCACCGCTTTTAAACCCCCTTTTTTTTTTTTTTTTTTTTTTTTTATTTTTTCTCCCCCCCTTTTTTTTTTTTTTTTTTGGCAACAATTCAACCAATGCCGGTTATTAAGATTGGTCTTAGATACTGTCTATAGTTTACGCGAGAAGTATTCATTCAAATTAAACACTTGAACGGTTTAAAACGCGACATTTATTACTTCTGTCTATCTACCCGTGACCACGGCAGCAAAGCATCCGAATCGTCGGGCCGTAGTTCAAATAAGTTTAACGAATACATATCGCGTTTTAAACCGTTAAAATGTTTCATTTAAATAAGTCTTAGTATTAAAAGATAAGAGTAGAAGCCCTAGAAATAGATTCGTTGCCTCCCGCTTGAATGTGCAATACAAATGGACGTTATTCATAAAACAAAATTGGCATAGAAAACAAATGAATCACGGGCAACATTTCCAAACTCGACTATGTATGGTCATCATTATCGAAATCCGTCAATTAACTAAGTTTTAATTAAGTCAAATCCAACCGATCGGCAGTTTCCTGCTGTCCAGCCATCTATCAGGAAACGTCAGCCACCTCCGCTAAGGTCCGCATGTTAATTATGGATGTTAAATGCATAAACCGTTTTAACAATTGGCAAATAGTTTTGAACGCAAATGGTTCGAGTCGATATAATGCAATCTTGACGTAGATTTGGCGATGTTTGGTGTCCCCCGAGTTGTATGTGGGGTGGAGATTTCTGCGGCTTTTTAAGGCCACCAGTTCCTTGGTCCGTATACCAAAGACCCGGTGGAAAGAGGAGCTGGAACCAGTTGCCTAGCATGGCGCTAAGTGCTAGAGTTCCTGGGTTCGAATCCCGGGGAAACAAGGCTGTTTCGGTCGGGCAGGGTTAGGGCAAGTTTGATCAATTACTTCTTCGTAAATAAAACTCATCAGTGAAACAGACTAAGAAATGTGTTCACACTTAAGCCCAATCCAAGACCACTATAAATAGAAACAAACTTCGCCAATTTACGTATGTATATGTATGTATGTTTGCGAGTGCGTATGTATGTTTTGTGTAAATCAAATTCTATTGCTCAATTGCAGGTCTTAAAATAAGACTAAAGCTAAATCTAAACGTGCGTCTTGATAGTAGGTGTGCAATCAGCCTTATATTGATCAGATCTCGTAGCAATTACGTTCAGGAACTTATGATGGATCACCGGAAGACAGCGCTACGCTACGGCTCTGTGATGTTTACGCTATTCGGATATTTTATTATTCCACGCCAAATCTCCATATATTTCCGAATATAATCTTTGTTTCAGCTGAAAGTACCGAGAAAATATTATCAAATGAATCAAATCAAATTAATGAATCAAACTATTTGAATAAAACACTTTAACGGTTTAAAACGCGATATATTAGTTAAACTTATTTGAAAATGATTTTTAACTTTCGGCCTACGTTTCGGATGCTTTGCGTCAAAGTATCTGAATCAAACTAAAATATTTTATTTGTGCAAGCTATTACTACAAACTGAGTTGAGTACTAAAAGGTAAATCTTGTCCGTAATTAGCAAAATCGAAACGAGAATTGGAATCTTTACGTGTTATAAAATGTACAAGAAACTTTCTATACTTAAAACAGCTTTGTGAATAATATACATATACTACGTAAAAGTTTTTAAACAACAACATTGCCTACAGCTTATGCGAATAGTGCAAAATTTAAATAAAACACTTTTAACGGTTTATAACGCGAAATGTCTAAGTTAAACTCATTTAAAAATTATTTAAACTGGCCCGACGTTCGCAGCAGCCATTTTTAAATCATTGTTAAAGTGTTGTATTTATATTTATTGTCTGGTTGTATGTTTCTATTCCAACTATGTATCCAGTTCTACAAAAGCTTTACTGCGGTCCCGTTAAGTAATATTTCGGGCCTCGCATAACTGCCCTCCTTATTCTGGATCACGTACTAAATAATTAAGTCGTAAATAAATCTAGCGCAGTGTTTATTTAAAATTTGTTCCGCCGTACCGTTCAGCGGCGTCACAAGCCGCGCCCGTACATGAATATGTATGATGCATCGTATCGTAAGTTATGTGCAATTATGTGCCATAATATTCGCCGCGCTTAGAATTAACGTATTAATTTTAACATCGCAATTTTCATAAGCCCGCTTAAACAAAACACTTTACGTCTGTAGCATTTTAATGATAGAGCACAGACAGGCGTGGGGTACACTTGATGGTAGGTGAAATACGCCAGCCTATAACATCTAGACACGATGCGCTGTCGGCCTATTTTGACATTTCGGTATCCACAGACTGAACCGTGATTAAACTTCATGGCTCATCTGTGGACGTTGGTGCGTGACCCGGACGGAATTTCGTTATTCCTACCGAACATTGAATCAGTAGACGTCTAACATGTTTCAGAAAAAAAATAATTTGATTAGAAAAATGTTGGACCCGGTGGGGATCGAATCCATGACCCGTTGATTCGTAGCTGTACAATGCTACCACTGCACCAACAACGAGCTCGTCGTATTTTACGCGAGGATTAAAACAAAATACATTTCAATTTTTACATTTTTATTCATCTTTTTCTCATGTCTAGATGTTTATGCGCCCTTTGATCTATGGTTTTATCTTTAATACAGACAATTATAGACATCAGACATACTTCAGTTACTTTTTGACTTTTCGAGTAGAATAGGTACTTTATCCACATGGCAATCCCGTCGTTTTTGAAAGTCAATGCGATCAGTATTTTCCGAGCTTAGCGCGTTCAAACAAACAAACTTTTCAGCTTTATATATTAGTAAAGATATTGACTTGGGTTGAAATTTCATTTCATGATTATTTCTATGTAATACTATTAGTAGAGTCTAATACTAACAATTGCTTATCTTTTCAGGTAATTTCTATATCAACCAGCCGCCTACATTGTAATCACTTAAGTGAGTACTATGGGAAATGGGAAAAGATAAAAACGACAAAATACATCTACGATGATTACTGAATTGACAGAACGCTAGTGACATCAATATGAAAAATCAATTTAGTATTGAAACCCATCTATGTCAGCGGAGGCAAAAATATTATCGGAAATGGAAAATGTTCGGGGGAGTGACAGGTGCGAAATTAAACTTTTGTTATTGTTATAATTGTGGTTGTTTGACCGAAAATTTAATGGGTTTTTCGCTCAGACATAATCTTGTTGGGATTATGCTTTATCCGCTGATTATCAAATTATTTTACTATAATTTAAATTGAACACTTTAACGGTTTAAAACGTGATATATATTAGTTAAGCTTGTTTGGAAATTATTTTAAAGCACTTTCGGCTAATACAATACAGAAAGTATAATTTAAGTTTTTAATTCTAAATTCTCTCTCAAAATTTAGCAGTAGGTAGATATTAGTATACTGTCTATAGTTTACGCGAGTAGTACATTTAAATAAAACACTTTAACGATTTAAAACGCGATATATTAGTTAGTTAGACGTCTCCCCGTGACCACGGCTGCTGCAAATCATCCGAAACGTCGGGCTGTATTTCAACACTCATTGTAGAAAATTGTAGTAGACAAGACTACACTGCCTTGTTGTTCAAGTTCTAGTTAATCCGTTAGGTTTGTGATCTACCTGGTTTTATAACAACCATTTTGTTATCAGTGTCAGTCAGAAGCAAATTATATTCATGTAATAGCGCAAATTGATTTATTACCATAGATTATATTTTAAAGCGTCGCTAACAATATATTATATCTGGTATTACATCTTCGGCAAATAAAATGTTAATGGCGCTAGCGTAGAAGACTTTGACATTAGCAACGCTCAATTTGTTTTAGTCTGCGTCGCCATTGCTGCTAATAATATTTGGTATTGAAACGTATTCCACAAATGAAATTATTATTGGTGATGGCGCTAGTGTAGCAGATATGACTTTGACATTACGGACGCCATTAGGTTTAGTTCTTGTCGCCATTGCTGCTAATCATCCGTCTTATTATTCGCGTTTCAATCAGTCAATATATTTTATTTAAATACTTTAAAACAAGGTTTGTAACTATCGACTAACGATCTTACCCCAAAAATGTTTCCGATACGTCAGCCAGAAACAAAATACTTGACCTCGTTACAAATTGGGAGCCTAAACCATCACAGTGACATTAATTTCAATCAATTTGACAAGGGGCTATAATTCTTCATCTTGACCCCCATAGCTTTATAGAGAGACCTTTTCACACCCTGATTCTTACTTGAGCTACACGAGCTTTTAGTTCATTACTAATTGTGTGTATGTATCTATACTAATATATAAAGCTGAAGAGTTTGTTTGTTTGAACGCGCTAATCTTAGAAATTACTGGTTCGAATTGAGAAAATATTTTTGTGTTGGTTATAGTTGTTACCGAGGTAGGCCATAAATTATGAATGTGTAATAGGAGCAAAGAAACAGCGGGAAATGGGGAAAAACGGGAAAAAACCTCTGTGGGTGGAAAGAATGAGAAATCTTTACTTTTAGATCATTCAAAGAGGAATCTTTGAATGATCTAAAAGTAAAGACATAATATGTCTAATCTTTTAAAATAACATTGAAAGAATTTATAAAGATGAAAAGGAGGTCAAAAAAGCAAAATTGGATGATCCAATTTACTATTCTACGTGGACGCAGTCACTTTTTATATTATATCTTTGAAATTGATTCTACCCTTAATCGAACTAAATCAGGTATAACGTTATTGTGGGTTTTTACATTTATTAAAGAATGTATACATCAACATTACTATCGTACATATAATTAAAAATTAAAACAGTTTAATCTGCGGATTATGTACACAATTTTGTCTGACTATAACTTTTAAATAATAAACCAATATTTTCCACATAACGCCGGCGGTTTTGCGATAAATTGAAACAAACGTATATAAAGTATGGGGGCATTTTGCTTATCAATTGCTAGTCTCATTCGTGATGAAGTTGAAAAGATTTTTATATTTGAAATTGTAAATATAGTTCACATACAAATGACACATTTATATTTTTTTTATATATTATTATTTATTTATATTTATTAAACTTACAAGATCTGTTACCAATAATAATTATTACTCTTTATGTATCTAACTTAAAGGTATGCACAACTTTAACTAAATATATTAAATAAAGATTTCAAAAGAAACTGTTCTGCACAATAATTAAAACTACAGTTAAAGGTAGGTTAGAGATTTATAAAAAAAAATAACCAACTAATTAAAATTTATGGTTGGTAAAATTTCTAAAACTATCTTTAACATATTTGCGTTGTGGAATAAATCTAATTGATCCAATTTAAAGATATTATTTAGAAATCTAATTTGTACAATTTACACATTGCCTGAATATTTGAATTTAAACCATAGTTATTGTTACAATGTTTTATGTGCAGAGGTGTAAGGACTATACGTAATAATTCTACAATTAAATGATGGGACGCAAATTCTGATATGTTGTAGACAAGATTATTTAGCAAGTTGTGGATGCATGTTAACAGTGCAGTATATCTACGTACCTCTAGTGATTAGATTCTTAGCTCTTTCATTCTATCTTCACATTACATATTGTAGGTATTATTATTATAGACAGACATTATTATAGATAAAGAACATTTTATAATATTGTATAACTTAATTTCCACAACCATAATGTAGCTAGCAAGCAACGGTTTACGATATTTGTCAACCATTTGATAAAAAATAAAAATCCTAAGTTTACGCGAGTAGTACTCGCAGAAATAATCCACCATTTCTGTAGCTAAATTCAACAATTTATCGCTTTGCCTAGTATAATTTAACATTTTTTGACAGCCTATATTCTCACCCAATGCCATCATTAGCACGATTAAATCAAAAACAAGAATATTTCTTGTCCCACAAATCACTTCACAGCCCGCATAACAGATAATTGACTCATTATGTTAGGTGGTCGAGTGACGTCACTAGCGGCATACCATAGACAACAGCCGAACTTTTTCACGCCGCCATATTGTTTTATTGGTGTGTATGATCGATTTTTATTAATTAAACCGTAGCCATTTTGTGCGGCTTCAAATTATTTAATTACACCGAAATGTGTTAATTTAGACACGGTTTTATAAAATTCATGCTTTGTTTAGTTTTTGTATTGGATTTATTTCTGTAGTTCTTGTGTTTTATTCCCACATTACTATAAATGGATGTACTTTAAAATTAAAAGGTTCAATTCAAATCAAGTTTTCCTGTCGTGATTCTCAGCAAACAGACACAGAAGTGTGCTCTATACCCCACGAAGAGGATGCTAAATAAAACATATACCGCAGTTATTGTTTCGTCATTAAATAACAAGATTAACTTTATTATTTCAATAAATTACATATGATGGCAATATTAAAATATATATATATATATATTTAATGTTTAAAATCAGTATTCGGTAGCTCAATTGCTTAAATCAGCAGTGGAACGCAGTAGATACTATTTCAAGTCCCGTCAATGTCCTATTGTTTTTCAGTCTTAGTGTAGCGTTAAAATTTTGCTCTGAAATTACATAATCCAAACGTCAAATAAAACCGAGTAATTGTTCCGATGTAAAAAGTTCTTAATCCCATATAAGACAAGTTTAACCTCTATAAGAGAGCCGAGTAAATAAAATTACGAATACCCGCGTAATTTTATTCGTTACAAAAGCGTCTTGAACACGACAATCAAACTAACTTTTTACGACTGTTTTGTTTAAAAATATCCCGTCTTCAAGGGACGCCTGAGCTAGCTATTAAATGCTTTGGTTTTTTTATTTTTACTTTAATCGACATCGGTCTTTCTGTTTAAATTAACCGTCGCGCCGTCGACGAAGATCGTTGATCGAATTTAAACTCTATTTAGTAGGTTTAAAGTGTGTTATTGAATGATGAATGAAAGATCTGGGGATCCACGGTGGGGCTCAAAGATTGACATGTGTTCCTTTTTTGCAGTCAATCTCCTCACTCCTAACTCTTGTCCTTTATTTTGCCGGATAATGAGACGATCAAACGGAATCCGGTGACGAATGGCTAGGAATTCCTATAATAGAATATCTATAGTTATATACTGTGGCATCAATTGGCCATTAACTAAAGACGGGCGTTTGTCTTTTTAAATAGTATTTACTTGCACTGAAGGTTAGCATTTCGAAGTAACTTTGGAGAACTTCAATTCCATTGCATGGCATTATATAAAAATCGATTTTATGATTATATAAAAAAATTTTAATACTCCGTATCTTTTCATGTTATATATAACATGAAAAGATACTAAAATCAAGCAATTAAAAATTAAATTATACACTTTTAAATAAAACTGGTTATAAAAACCCCCTGACCACGAAGTGGTGTAAAGTATTAGAATTCAATAAAAAAGGCAACTAATATATTTCCAGTTTTAAGCAGTTAAATATGTTTTATTTAAATTTGATTTGTTTTCCGTCAAATTGAGATGTTTTATAAGAATGTAACGAAGTCGATCGGTAATCGCAGGGAAAGTGGAATGATTGAAAAAGGTTTATCCCTCTTCGATATGGATGACAGGGATTACGTTTTCAGGTTTATTTGACGGAAAATAATCTAAATAGCGGAAATAAAAGAAAAAATATTACGAACTTCGAATACTTTCAGTAAACACCTGAGTCGATTTGAAATGCGTTCAGCATTTCATTTCATTGAGATAGGGTTTATTTTATTTAATAAAATTCAAAATAACTTGAAATCAACAAAATACGATACAGTATTTTTGAAACGAGTCCCGTCATTGTCAAACATTTAACTCATCTTTAAATACATTTTTCAGATACCCCAGTGCCTGCGAATTTATCAAAATCGATTCTGTACTTTCATAAGGCCTAAAAATGGAGATGGAATATATCAAAAGCCTATAATTTCACTGCACGTAAATGCACGCTTTAAAGACCGGGAACACATTTCCGCTGGCTTCGGAGCTGCGAATGTCGATAGGCGAAGGTCACCGCTTCCTATCATTGACCTCCCTTTTTAGGTACGGGAAATTTTCTTTTTCACGCTAAAGTATTGCGAAAAAGTAGTTTTCAGGTATTATACTAGCTGTGTCAGCGATTTCGTCCGCGTAGAATATTTTTAAATTTTATTATTTATAATTTAAAGTTACTAGAGTTGTCGTCGGTCTTTCTTGCAAGTTAATCTTAGGAAATAGACATATTATAATGTTGGGGACATTTTTTTTCTTCTTCGATCATTTTAAGGAGAATTATTTTTTGATACATATTTTTGGGTATTGTGGGCGTCAGAAACACACTAAGATCAATAATGATCCCCGTTTGTTCCACATTTCCCGTATTTCTTCATTCTTTAGTCACAGCGAGATGTTTTGGCCAACAGCCTTCCTAGACAAATGCTCTAACCAACACGAAATTTTTTTTAATTCCAACCAGTAGTTCCTGATATTAGTGCGTTCAAACAAACAAACTCTTCTTATATTAGCTTTATATATTAGTATAGATATAGATTTTTTTCATCGAAAATCTATCAATTTACTTTTAAAAGTAATAAAACTGCTTCCAGTTTTGCATAGTGGTAGACCATGAAACGGACACAGAAATGTAGCGTAAAAAGTAAACGAGATATGCTTTACAATGTATATAGTTACCGGCAATACTTAAGCATCTAAACTCAGTACGTTAAGTCACTAAAAACAAATTGACCCCAATCAAGTGAGTACATCCGAATAAACATAATATTTGAATAAGTATTACGGGGGTCAATTTTGACTGAAGCAATTTGGCAGTAAATTCGTTCGGTCAGGGCTGTCACTGCTTTAATGAATTATTAGGAATGTCGTAGTAAAAACTTTTATCAATGTCAGTATCAATTTTGACAGTTGACAGTGTTAATAGTTGTGTCATGACATCATGTCTCATCATCATTATATTTATTGATTTCAATGAACACTAATAGAATCAGAAACGGCTACAAAAATGTGTCTGCCCCATGTCCTACATAGCGGTCGCTGCATTTTTTACTACACAAAACCGTTTGAAAATATTAATATGTATGATACTTATCTATAAGTATTGTCTGTAGTTTACACGAGTAGTACACATTTAACGGTTTAAAATGCGACATATTTTAAAACTAATTCAAGTACGCCCCGGCGTTTCGGAAGCTTTGCAGCAGTCGTGGTCACAGGGGGACCTATGTTTTTGTATAGTTTTCTACTGTGTGATATACCTACGTTTCGGGTTAATTTTCTTTAAACACTGATTTAAAAAAGTACCTGTTATTTGTCTGGTTAACTATTATTAATATTATTCTTAGATTGTATAATATCGCCATTACATTTTCCATCCTCTATAAAATAAACGTTTTTAAACGAAGATAAAAGTTTAATTTTGACAGCCCCGGCACTGTAAAACATCAAAGCAGCCGCCTCGTCGCCGACAATCCTCTGAGCTATATTGATTTGTACGCTACACTAGTCAATGGTTATACGGTATACCATACATTTTGGTCAGTGTCTTTGTTACATGTCATTCAAGTACATTGATTGTCCTTTATACTGTGGGTCAGATTTTATTTAGTTATGTAATAAAGAGCTTGGTGTGAAACGCTATAAGAAATATATACCAAGGGATCCTAACTACAAACACTAGATCTTAACGAGTGGACACCGTGAATCAGTTCTGTAAAGACCCAGCTTCTTGAACTACCCTCTACTTTGAAAAGCTTTTTCAAACTACCCACTACGAAAAAGCAGATTAAAATCAAATACTGTCAATAGTTTACTCGAGTAGTACACATTTAAATAAACCACTTTAACGGTTCACAACGCGATATATTAGTTTAACTTATTTGAAAATGATTTTTAACTTCGGCCCGACGTTTCGAATGCTTTGCAGCAGCCGTGGTCACGGGGAGACCCCAAAACCATTTTCGGCATCGTCAGCTGACGATACCGGTTCAAGTCCTGGCCGAGTCGAAAATTTTTTAAATTTATTTTCGATTTTTAAAATAACTTTAATTAATATATAACGCGTTTTAAACCGTTGAAGTATTTTATTTAAATGTGCACTACTCTCGCAAACTTCAGGCATGTTAGTATATAACAAAATCCTCGTATAGTAAAATCGCAATTCAATTTTCACGAATCATAAAGTGCTCAATGCTCGAACCGCACTAAAATCCGAATTGAAAGCAATGTTGCTAACTTCCGCAATTCAATTGACATATCCAAACGTCGCATATTTCCTAATTAGGATTCCTGGTTACCGCCCACACCGGAGCTACGCACACACGTACGTAGAACTACAGGGTTGCTACTGTACCATGAAATGGTATATATTAAGTATTGTCTGTTTACGCGAGTAATACCCATCCAATGAAAACAATTACAGCTTTAAAGCTTAATATATACCGCCTCCGTGACCACGTCTGCAAAGCAACTGAAATGTAAAGTAAAAGACCATTGATATATTTCGTGTTTTGAACCGTTATGTGGGGTAAAGGAGTTCATTAAAAATCTATTAAAACAATAATGACACGGAAGGTACTTAGACCGGCATCTGCGACGTGAGTTCGATTTCCACTGGGTCCATTTTTTTAATCAATTTATAATTTTACACATCACGCTTCTACTGGACATATTCGTCTGGATCATTGACAATTCCATTCAAGTCTGTAAAATAAGGCGTTTGGTTTCTGTGAATTTTCAAAACTCCAGAGCCAAAATATGTAGACAGAACATCTCGTGGAGATGTTGGTTTTTATGATAGAGAAGGACAGACAAACATAGTGATTATTTGTTGGTGGGTGATAACCCATGAACAATTAGACAAGATGCTGCTTTCGGAAACGGGATTAAACTTAATGTTTTTTTAATCTGTGGAATAATGTTATATGGGTAAATTCCATTAAGTAAACACCCTGCTTGTCTATCCCTAAAAATATAAAGATCGAATAATTTTCAGCTCAATTAGAGCGATGTAGAGGTATTATTGATTCCGACCAGCCTCTTCCAGTAATGATGTACGGGAGCCGTTACCCCCGAGGGTGCTATTGCGATATAGGCAAATTTCCTCTACCGCTGACCTCTGCGCTGCTCATTTTACTCCAATTCTATTTGAATAGCATCCGTATTGCGTTAGATTTGATGGTGCGGCCAAGGAATACAGTTGGAACCGTAAATTATTGATGAATATTGCAGCGATGGTATTTCATTGTGATGGTAGAACTCAAATTCCAGGAAGTGTTATCGATGTTGTATAACTGCGGTTAGTTCGCTCGGGCGTTGATCACGAAATACCGGGTTCGAATCCCCTCAAAGCTATTCTTATTGAATACGATGTAACGAGCGTAAAAATAATACTTGTTTAGTATAGACATTAACAAATATACGAATGGGTGATACAAAATATTCGAAAGTTAACCGAAGTACCGCATAATTGTATTCTAGTGTTTAACTGATCGAAGTTCTGTAATTCCCAAGAGCTGATGAAGTTCAGATAAGGATTAGAATAAACTTGTCCAATCAACTTGCCCGTTGCAACATCGAGGGTTTTGGTATTTAACGGAATATATTTCGATTAAATTGAAGGCAAGAACTTAACTGAAATCCAAAAGGTATATGAAATGAAAAACCTAAAATATTTATTTGATTTATTTTTAATAACTACAAGTAGTGACTGCCTCGTTATTTTGTTAACATTTAGAATTGTTCTTTTGCATATCTTATGCATTTTAAATCCTGAATAAACAAATTAATCACAAACATCAAAACGTTACATTTGCTAAATTCACTTGTTTTCTTTTTTTAACTTCCAAAATGTGTAAGTGGTTTATTTTGAAAACGCTTACAATAAATTAGAGTGTACAAAGAACATTAAGTTTAAAATAAAGTAGTTTTAATTTATAAGACTGTTTAGTTTAAAAAATAATTAGAAAGCAGGTTTGACATTTGGGACGCGATCTTTTGTCCTGCGCATGACCACGGCTTTGGTGAACCACCAGTCATATAAGATGCGCTGACGATCTATTTTTGGCTCTGGACAGTCATTGTTGCAAATCCGAAAACGATCGTTAAATGAAATCAAAAATAGGTTCTATTATTCGCATTTAAAAGCGTAGAAAGTGTTTAATTTAAGTGTATACTCGCAATTGGTCGCCTTAGAAAGAATAAAACACGAAGATAATATAGTATTGTAATAATCTAGATTATATTGTGTCTACAGTTATTGCCTATACAGCTGATTTAATATATGATTAATAATAATTCAAAACACAAATTGAAAAAGATTTTACACACGACTCCGTCAACACTAACAACGTAACGAATTTCTGCAAAGTTAACGAGAATCAAAGGGAATCGAATGTAACAAGCAGATTTTCGAGGTGATAATTTACATATATTACAAATTAGAGCCATTCAAGATGTCTCCCTTACATTTTGTTAGACATTTACCACAGTTGCGAGAGTTCTCAGTTGCGAAACTTCGTGCGACATATTAGATCACTAAGTTACTGTCAAATTCGCGTGTGACAAAGAAAGTCCTGCAATTAACGTAGGTAGATGCATATCAAACGAATGAGGTTTCAAACTTTATTAGACTGATTTAAGTAATTATACATTTCCACAGTGAATAACTATATTTTTAATAGTACGAGGAGATATGTCTTTGTTAAACATTTGTTACGTGTTGTTATATAATATGAGGCTGCTAGAGCCAGAGCGGCCTAATAAAAAAACATAAGGAGAAAAAAAATGCGGAATTAACTTGGGCGAATATGAATTTTTACTATTATTTGTAGATTAACATTTTTACAAAATAATAGATATGATACTTTGCTTCTAACGACCTCAGATATGTAGGCTGCCCTCTACATTTTCCCTCTATAATCTACAAATTTAAGAAATAAGGCAATAATGAAATAATGAATTTATAAAAACGTAATGATAAGTTTTAGTTATTTAAATAAAACACTAACGGTTTTCAACGCGCTGTATATTAGTTACACTTATTTGGATATTGTTTGAACTAAGGCCTGACCTAAGTGTTTTATTTTAATGTGTACTTCTCGCGTAAACTACAGACAGTTTTAAAGTTTTAGGTAATTGTATGTTGTAGAAGACAGATAAAACAAATTTAATGACATCTAAAAATGTCCGTTTCCGTTATCTAACTGTACAATATATGTACTGTGGTTATAACATGTAAAGGGCTTTGAATTATGAATTTTAGAGCTTGGCGTTCGCAGTTTTCAAGGGCGCTCCAGGCGGGCTGATGCTTTAAATTGATGAGACATTTTTTTGCGAAGTTGTCACCGCTTCGTCAAAAGCACTTCGCTTGTTCGAGTCTAATAAGCGTGCATAATTTTCTATATTGTGGATTATTTATTAATTCATACTTTTACGAGTAGACAGTTTCATAAAATTCCATGTGTCTAGGTCTAAATTTAAGAACTAGTACCTAGAGTTATTGAGCTACCGAGTCCCACAATTCAACAATTCAAGTCAATTAGTTATAACTGTTGCACGGAACGCAGAGGACTCCGGTTCAAGTCCTGCCCGAGTTGAAAATGGTTTTCAATTTATTTTTGATTTCTAATCTATATAGTGCCGTGATGTGCAATAACATGTAAAAAATATGAAAAGTTCTTTTCAGATAATGTCCAGTGATACTGTAGTTCACGCGAATAGGACACATTTAAATAATACACTTAACGGTTTAAAACACAATTGATATTAGTTTACTTATTTACAATTCTTGACTACGAGATTGATGCAACACAACCGAAACATCGGGCCGTAGTTAATTTTGCGCGTTTAAAACCGTTAAAAGTGGTTTATTTTAATAATGGTATAATTACAAAGATCACATTTATAACGTTTTAGCATATAAATCTGTAAAGATATCAATATTAGAAAACTTTAATATTTTCCACATGATGGCGCTATATTAATTAAAAATATATATCGCGTTTTAAACCGTTAAAGTGTTTCATTTGAATGTGTATTACCTACTCGCGTAAACTACAGTATCAGCGTCTTAATTAGCATATATTTAAACTTAGAGAGATTGTGTTGTATATTTTAAGCGTCAGATTTTGATATATTATATATCGCGTTTTAAACCGTTAAAGTGTTTTATTTAAATCAAATAATAATATCAATATTACTGTTTTAAACAACTTGTTACAAATTTCACGGATATTATTACTATCAAACAATTGAAAGAGTTAGATTTCCACACGGCTTTCTTTAAGTACCACGCTAATAATAATTCCTACTTCTCCCTTCAGATTTAATTCACCGCGTACAATCGTAATATTCCAATTTCCATTATAATAACACGAAATTTTAATCCCACCTTATAATACACAATTGTTACCAAATTTTAACACCTTGGTACTGGAGCCCTTGAGAGGGTGAGAGTTCATTGACCCTTTGAGAGGTGTTTAACGATGAGTGTGGTATTGTTATTAGGAACAATTCGCTTGTGATATTAAACTAAGGCTCAATATTCATTTCAAGTCTTTTTTTACAAATAAAAATAGAAGTGTGTGAACTGACGGGATTCGAACCAACGGCCGCAGCGTACTGTCTATCTATACTAAATATTATAAACGTTTGCTTGAACGCGCTAATCTCAAGAAATGGTGAGAAAAAGAATAGTTATTTTGTGTTGGTTAGAGTATTTATCGAGGAACCCTTTTGGCTTTATCACGCTGGGGCCAATAGGAGAGAAGGAATCGTGGAAAATGTGGAAAAAACGGGGAAAATTATGCATCTTTGAGGGTTTCCGTGGCGTGTGCTACGAAATCGATTCAAGATACCTATGAAAAAATGATTCTTTAAACGATCTAAAAAGCAAGAACGAAGGGACACGACCAACGTCGTAGATAACAGCTATAATAGATAAAGATGAGGAGGTGGTATGAAAAAACAATTTTTAATGCACAAAAGTTAGCTAGTTATGTCATAAAAATCAAATTATATTATTCAAATAAACAATATCCAAAGTAACGTCAAAACCAGAAAT
The DNA here is from genome assembly GCA_963661955.1 of Leptosia nina. Classification (NCBI taxonomy): domain Eukaryota; kingdom Metazoa; phylum Arthropoda; class Insecta; order Lepidoptera; family Pieridae; genus Leptosia; species Leptosia nina. Next base: position 5,770,594 of record CAVLEF010000008.1, read on the forward strand.
AAGCCATTTAATTTTAAAGTACATCACAGTCATACATCTTCGCGAGATAATGCTAATGTCAAGATCAATCTTGAAGTCTAGACTGAGTGTAAGACTGAGGGTAACAGATAATACTAAGTGTTTGTTCCTAGATTATATTACTTTATGGTACACGTCAGTCTTAATCTACAGAATTGTTTTTAGCATTTCCGCTGCGGTTCCATTTTTAAATCAATTTTGGAAAGGTTTTCTTTTTACATGATCAATGAATATATTAAGATTTTATCTAAATCTAGCTTTGCCAGCTACTTCGTCTGCGTAGAGTTGTTATTTTGTATCGTGGCAAAATTTGATTTTGCAAACCTATGAAAAAAAATTCTCGTTTTTTCCACATTTCCAACTCTATCTTAGCTTCTATTGGTCTCAGCGTAATGTTTAAGGCTTTACCTTGCTCCATAAATGCTCTATCCAACACAACAATATTTGTTTAATTCGAACCAGTATGTCCTTAGATTAGAGCGTTCAAGCAAACAAACAAACTCTTCAGCTTTATAATATTAGTGTTGATAATTCATGATGAAATTACTATTTTAAATTTACATAATGTTTTGTTGAAAAGCTTTTACTTCAAGTAGTCCTTTCATCGATCTATTTTATTGTTTTGGCTGTGGTCTTGCCCTTTTCAATCGATTAACGTTATTCAGCAAATATTATCTAGTGTTGCATGTGAAAATAATCCATTGTCCAACCCCCGGTAGGGGCATAAGTAATATTCCATTGAAATCCGAATACATTAAAAACATAAGCACGAAGCGATTACATCCCCTCACCAAAGTTTTCCCTCTGTAATGGGAAATCCTATGGGATGCCAAAGATGGAGTTTTCAGGTGCTGCGTCAGATGCTTAAGAAATAATCCTTAAAAGATTAGAAACATCTTTAAATTTGGAAATTTGAACATACGGAATATATTTTAACATTAAAATAAAATTGTAGACAGCTTAAAGAATTTTAGCTTACAATAATTAACTCACAGTTACATTTAAAAGAAGCTTTGAATTATGTAACATAATTACATTTTTACACATTGATTTTCTTATGAAATAGGTTTTTGTCAGCTTTAATAAAAGAGGGAAAGAAACACATAATCGCAGGGTTCACAAACTATTAGGTGAAATCTCCCAGCCATATAACATCGAAACAAGATGTGTTGTCGACCGATTTTGGCTTTGGATATTCGAAATGATCACTGAGATATAGTAGTAACTTAACTGTGACTGTTTGTATACCATGTAAAATAATATATTCGTTGCGCAGTAAAACATCACTTTACAGAAAATATATTGTTATGAAAATGAAGGCTGTATTAAAATGAATATTGGATTCTACACAGAGCACATTGCGAGGCTCGCCGAATATAAAACCTCATTTAAATTGAGCTTCATAAAACCTGTATTGCGTTATACGTCGGAAATACAGTTACCAACAGCGACAACGGCTAGACAAATTTTTATGCACCGGCGACTTCGCGTATTGTGCTCTATCAATACGCCAGACATAACCTTCGTCTGACATTGCTTTGCTATTGTGCTTTGTATGCAGATTCAATAACAATAGTCGAGCTTAAAATTCATTTCAAACGTTTATTTTCCTTACTCTTCAGTTTCAATATTAAAAAAAAAAATCTTCGACGTCGCGTGAGGGTAGTTTAAGAAAATGAGAATATAATGTCTTTAAACCTTAAAAAACACTACCCAATAAACCGTCCTAGTTGGTAGTTTAGATTTATATCAGGGTAAGCAATGAGGCCACTCCAAGCACTTATTCTATGTAACAATGTTTTAAACAGCGTAATTCAAAGGAAATTGTGTCTTAGCACCTTGAAATAGATGCTAAGGTGGTGGTTAACTTGGTGCTAGTCGGTATGCGAACTGAATTCAAGTCGGTTGATTGGTTATCCGTTCACGGGAGGACGACAGTTTAAAGATTTGCCCTCTATCGCTACACTTCACTGATTTGATTTTAATTCGATTTTAAACTCGCTGCGTGGAAAACACCAAAGGCGATTTCGATAAAAAGAATTGTTTGTACAGAGGATAAAAGGGGTAATGATCGCCCGTAAAGTATAAACGAAGAACAATTAGACGGAGTAATAAAGGACAGATCGGCTTGTGGAATTAATGACGGCTTTTATGAACATCTAAATTCTTTTGAAAGCGCTATTAATGAAAGGACCTTCGATTGTTTTAGCGATTTTCACCATGGGTACAGATAAATCTTGGTTTAAATCAATTTTTCATCAAGTTTTAATAGATCTAATCTTGGATGTACTGAAGTGGATATAAAAAGTTTAACCGTCCTTAATTTGTGTATAATTACTTCAGTCTTTTAACTCTAACAATCATTCTTGTCTTTTAATGAGATATTTCCAAACACCACCAAGCGTCTCTTTCTCTACGTACTTTGATTTGGCTCAGCTTCGTCCGTCCAAGCAAACTAAAGAATCCTTAAATTAAAAAACGTTGAAGCTTCTTTATAACATAGTATTTGTAACTATGAAAGCCATAAGCGCCACTTTAAAATGCTTACATATTATATCATCCCGATTCTATGCAAGGAGTACCCAAGTGTATTGTAATTAACGAACAGCGTTAATTACAAGCGGCCATTAAAGTGTAGAATAGTTCAGTATTAAATAAGAGAAACCACTCAAATTTAATACATTTAATTCTAAAACTGACCTCGTCCCATTTCCATCTTGTTTTGATTAATTACGGAGCGGTTGAAAGGGAGTCCACTTGTTTTGATTTCGTATGAATAGACTCTATGGGAACCGTGGTTCCAGTATTCTGTCTGTCGTCGTATTCAAATTAATGTTTATATTCTGTTGTTTGACAATCTACATTAGTCGCTTTCATAGCACGCTGGAAAATGATTGGTCGTTATTAAGAAATACCTCGCCGTGATGAATGAATACAGTTCTCATTTTCCGATTGCTTTTGTCTACTTGGTTTCAATATCGGGGGATTAGATTGATTTGTGTGGCGTATTCATTAAAATCTCCATTAATCCACGTTTTAATATCGCACAATGGTTTTGGAGCGTTACTGATTTATTTTGACGATTTGTTATAAAACTATTCAACTAAATAAATAACAAAAGATTAAATACTGTCTATAGTTTCCGCGAGTAGTACACTTCGGCCCGACGTTTGTCTCCCCGTGGCCACGGCTGCTGCAAAGCATCCGAAACGTCGGGCCGAAGTTAAAAATCATTTTCAAATAAGTTTAACTAATATATCGCGTTTTAAACCGTTAAAGTGTTTTATTTAACAAAAGATTGTTGTTAGTATACATCGCGTTTGCTGGTATCTTGTTTTTTGGAAACTCTGGATTCCAGAAAATAAACACCAGCTAACGCGAAGACACCGTTAATCAATTCTGCAAGGATCCGGCTAGTTTCGCCAACTTTAGTGTAGCAGGTTTTGCTTTGATGTCAGAGACACCCTCAATCTTTAGTCTCCCCGTTACCACGGCTGATTCAAAGAATCCGAAACGCCGGGCCGTATTTGAAATAATCCAAATAAGTTTCACTAATATATATCGCCTTTTTCATCGCTAAAGTGAGTTGTTTACAATATTATTTTTGATTAAAACTAGTTTTAAATGTTTTTCTTTTTCATTAATGTTTATCTTTCTAGAAATTAGACGTTCTTTATTCTAAGTTTGTCTGTGTATTTCCAATGCGTTTGTCTTCCGGAGGGATGATTTCGCTTACCTTTCTTTAGGGATGTACGTACTTATGTTTGTTCTTTTTGATTGTCCCTTCGAGGGGTGGTTTATTGAACACTTCCTATCTCTCTTAAGAATATTCCCTTTTATTTACACTTTGGAGTACACTTTTCAAACGTGTCTATTCTTTATTTTCAATTGAAGTGTCAACAATGTGCTGTAAATTATTTCGTTTTTGATACTGGTAAGATTTGTCAAAAAATGCACAAAGTAGAAATACAATAGAAATAGAGTTTAAAAATCGAAAATAAATTGAAAAAAAAAATCAACTCGGACAGGACTTGAATCGGCATCGTCAGCGTTCCGTGCTGTTGCTCTACCAATTAAGTTACTGAGCCTCTCGCCCAATAACACACAGCTCATAAAGGTTCAACGTCGTATGCTTTGCAGCTTAAAAAATAATTGAAGATATAATTACAGAGTTATAACGTTGAAAAACTTACATATTTTTTACATGTTATTAATAATTAAATAATATAATAATATAAGGCATAATACCTCGTGTGCAATAATTTAAAAACGAAAATCAATTGAAAGAAATCTTCCTTCGACTTTCCTATAATTAGTTATCACATATCCTCTATACCTAACTGAAAAGTTTACAAGGTATAAACTTAACGTCTTGTTAACATATTTAGTACCTCTACGAATTGTTAGAATACCCGCATTACAAGACATTTATTAAACTGCGTAAAATTTATAGCAACCGTAAATGCCATATTTAATTACAGTTAAGTATCAATTTGTGACGATAAGTCAATTATCTTTTATTATATCTTGACAGTGGCTCTGGTATTTGGTCTTAAATATTTGATTAGTCGGTTGGTAAAGATACACTGTCACTTTAATTGCGCGTTGACTTCCAATATAATTACTCGATTTCGACAAAGCAATTATGTTTATATTGCGTTTCATGATTATCAGAGTATTGTTTTTTATGTCAACACCGAACGACAGATAAGGATCTGTTATGATATGATTTCTGTCAAAGTGATAGGATAGACAGAAGATAGGTAAGCGTGGGGTTTACTTAAGGGCAGGTAAAATAAGTAAGGTGAAAACGATGGATTGGGTGATTGGAAGTGTAACATTCCAGACAAATGTCGATAAATAAAGAAGATAGTAAAGGAAATAAAATACAATGCGATGTGGACCCATGATAGGACCGAGATTTCACACTTCTTGAAGAATACCGTAATATCGAAAAAATCTAAACACGATAGTGAAAAGTCAATGGCTACCCCATAATTCTTACATACACGTGAACGTCACAAATTTTTACGCGCGCATACGTCATAAATAGATTGAAATTTATACCGGGACAGAGACAATAAAAACAAATTGCTTCCCGACCCGCTTTATGGTCCGTCAATACGTAACGAATAAAACGACAATAGCGCGATCTATACTGAGATTTAGACAGACGTAATCATGCCGTCACAACTGCTTTGGTTAAGAGTGCAATTTTCAACTGTCAGCCCCAAGCTCCCATAGTGGCATTTGGCAACCGAACTGTAATGGCACAATAAATAGTTACCAGCCCTCACCCATCTGTCACTTAACTAGTAAAATATACAGACGTCATTCAGAGAGCCGCGTTGAAAAATCGCAGCACCACCCCCGTCGGAGTCGCATCCGTCTCATTGGAATTTCCACCGAAGCTCTCGACGTTTAAAGTCCATTTCAGATCGTAATGCTCAATGAATAAATTTAAATGTTTGTTAACTTAAAATGTAACCCGTGTACCCGGAAATACAGTCTAAATTGCACGGCTGATCATTTGTTTCGCGGATGGCAGCGGGCCCGTTCGAAAACCACTCTAAACACGATTGGATAAGGTCGCCATCGGCTTGGCGTGTACATTCGCGATCTTATACTAGGGTTATTTAACTTTGAAGTTGTTCAAAAGACCCTCGATTTGGGATTCTGGTGGATTTCTTTTTGGATTAAAGGCCTCATGAATTTAATGATAGTGCGTTCGGGGACTGTTATTTGCAATTGCACACGTGCTATTTTAATAAACTCTACTTGTAATTACTGTTGACACTCCTTTGATATTCTTACCGTGTATTGAGAATTATTAGTTTCAACCTTTTGTTCCACTGTTGGGGATAACCCTACTCTTGCGCAGGAGAGGATTTTAGTCGATCTTATTTATTATGATTTTGACATACTCTAACTTGTCTTTGTTTTTTCAGGTATGCTCCACTAACGAAGATCCAGTTGAAGCATCTAACCTAATATCGCAAGTATTATTCAATACAACATATTGTCTAGTTATCGATACGGATATACAACACTATAAACCCAGAAAAGGTTCTTTAGTTTTAATTACGAACTGACGTTTTAAATGCACAACAGTAACTATCATATCGCTTTCAATAATAATTCATTAATATTGATTTAAACAAAACAGAAGTAGTTATTACATTGACACTAATTTAATTGAAAACATAATATTGTTTATAACAATAGTATTTTTTTATGATAGAGTGGCAAAAAAACCATGGGTAGAGAAAAGCGGAAAAGCATGTAGGTACTCCAGCCACCTTTAAATAAAACATTTTAACGGTTTAAAACACGTTATTGAAAATGATTTTTAACTTCGGCCCGACGTTTAGGATGCTTTGCAGTAGCCGTGGTCTCCCCGTGACCATGCAAACTATAGACAGTATTTAATATAACACCTTAATAAGATGCGCTATCGGCCTATTTCGGCTTTGGATATTCGACAAAAAAACATTAAAGAACCCTACATAATTGTTGCTTAAGGTTAAATACGAAAGAGGTATATATAGAGGTATATAGGCATAAAAAAAATGATAAAACTATAATTTTACCAAGAACTATTCAGTTTTAAGTATTTATAAAGTAAATGAAACGGACGCGGAAAGTGTTCTAGCCGTGCCCCACCTGGGGCAACGCGTGAGAGGTGCACGCCCCAGTTTCGCTGCACAATGAAGTTGTTAATCAGATTTGCATAAATTTGAATCGCTAATGAGGGCGCTTCACAAATTCACACATTAACTGGTAAAAGCTAAATCACAACAGACAGTGATTTCTTTATTTCGGACCAATGAATTTATGGTTTTCCCGGAATGTACCCGGGGCGATGGAGCGGAAGTAGTTCCCAAAAAATTCCCTAATTATGACCATTCATTCTAATCTAACATGACATACGTAATGTCTGTAGTTTACGGAAGTACACATTAAACGAAACTTTTAACCGTTTAAAACGCGAAATATATTAGTTAACACATTTCTACTACTACTAAGAACCGACGATTCGGATGTCTACAGTAGACGTGATTACGCGAAACAGGTCAAGTACATCGCGTCGAGTATTCTTAACTAAATGTTGAAAGTAGATACGTGAAGTGTATTTACGATTTAAAGAGAAATGGCGCGGGCGGGATTCGAACCCACGGACAGTGTTTTTGTTGCTCTAACTATTTCGGATTATCTCTCAAATTTAAATCTTTATGAAGCTATCCTTGGATTTGTGATATTATCATGTAACAAAAGGTTTTAAATTTAAATAAAACACTTTAACGGTTTAAAACGCGGTATATTAGTTAAACTTATTTGGAAATGATTTTTAACTTCGGCCCGACGGTTCGGATGCTTTGCAGCAGCCGTGGTCACGGGGAGACTAAAGATGGAGGATGTCTCTATCGTCAAAGTAAAAAATTGCTACGCTAGCGCCATCTGTTCCGTCGAAGTTGGTATTTGGCGAAACTGGCCGGGTCCTTGCATTATTCGTCCTTGTCTCCTTGTCCTAGTCCTTGGTCTCTCTCGTGGGTTTGAATCCCGCCTGTTTCATTCATATTCCCAATTTAGAACTATACTGTTTAATGTATCTCGGTATCATTAGCAATGGGTCTCTTAGTGTATCCCCATTATGTAAACACGAATGTGCTACTTCTTTAAAATAACAATATTGAAACGATCTTTTATTTAAACATGCGGAACCCACAGATATAATCTGTATCTTAACACAAGATGACCTCTGATACTGAATGTTTGTGAAATATTCATTGAAACATGAATACAATACTCAAAACATCAAAGTAGCTGGTCTAGTGGTTAATAATGCAATAGACCAGTTTCCAGGTTCGAATGAAAATACAGACAAACATACATGGGATTTAATTAATGATAGGTGAAATAAGCTGTATATAATAACAAGATGTGCTGAGGATCTATTTTGGCTTTGAATGTTAGGAATTTCACAAGCAGATACCGAAACGCGAAAGTTCACGGATTTTTCATCTATATTCCTAGCAATTTAATGTCTAGATAAAATTCATCGTGTTTCAGAAAAATGTAAATCTATTAGACACATATTGGACCCGGTGAGAATCGAACTCGCGACCCGTTGATTATTACCCATAGTTACCATTACACCAACGAGGCCATCATTTACATGTACGCACCTAAAAAAAGAAGCAAAAAGAAATCATTATATAATTTTCCCTATCTACATTTTAACGACCTCCAGGTCTTATCTTAGGTTACCTAACTTGGAGAAAGGTTTTCGTTGTTTAGTCTAACGGATGCAGGATTACGGGATCCAAGTAACGGGGTTTGCATTAAACTTGCTGCGGTGGAATATATTTTGAGGGTTTTGTAAGAAAAAAGAATATTGTGGTCTGAAAAGACGAAAAATTCTAGAAACACCTAGAATTTAAAAATATATTTGTTTCCTCTTTAGTTTACGCGAGACATTTAAAAGAAACACTTAACGATTTAAAACGCGAAATATACGAGTTAATCTTTATAATAAAGCAAGCCAAGCATGGAGTTAACTTGACGGTAAGTGTCTCTATATGTATCTAAACAAGATGTGCTGTCGACCCATTTTGGCTTTCGATATTCAGAAATACACAGGCTGAAACAGAAACGCGATTAAAATTGACGGCTTTTTCATCTGATCTGTGGACTGTGGCTCGTGGCCTGGACGGAATCCGATATTCTAACCAACTTAATATCCAGATTTCCAGACGAAGTCAAACACGTTTAAGAACAGTTAGGTACCTACTAAGTTTTGATTCAGAAAAATGTACGATGTTCGAGATTCGGTACCAGTCGTGCGTCAAAATATATTTTTTACATATGGTAGGACTCGAACTTAGGACCCTTTAATTTTAGCAAGACATTATTACTATTTGTATATATATACGTACGAGCACCATTGTTCAGTTTTATATACCCGAAAGCATTTGCTTCAAAGACCACAAGTAATTTCGTAGTAAAGTTTTAACAAAATGGCCGCTAAACAAAGGTAAAAGTAAGGTCACTGTTTGAAATCGATATATTTTCTTTTAAAGTAATCAAAACTTTCTCGACTAATTGTGAGGCTCATCAAACGTCTAAAACAATCGCATAGACTAATCGTCATTTGATATCGGCTGCTAATTGAAAAGCTAATTCGGTTTCGATTGTAATAAATTTGTTTACTCGAATTACAAGACGTACCTACTTCAAATCTCATCCGAAACCTACCTCCGACTACGTTGAGCCGAAATTCGGTTTAACCGAATTTTGATACTTGAAACATTTATTGTAATTTACGCGAATAGTACACATTTAAATGTCGTTAAAAAATAACACTTTCAACGGTTTAAAACGTAAAATATATTAAACTGAAAGCCATGTTCACGGCTGCTGCAAATCCGAAACGGTGGGCCATAAGTAAACTAGATTGTAAATAAATACTGTCTATAGTTTATGCGAGTAGTACACATTTAAATAAAACACTTTAACGGTTTAAAAAGCGAAATATTAGTTAATATATCGCGTTTTATTAGTTTGTAAATAAGTTATATAATATGTTTTGCTTTTAATCCGTTAAAAGTGTTTAATTTAAATGTGTACTACTCGCGTAAAGCAAATTTACTTCATATCATTTTTTTCCTCCTTGACTGGATACACTACCTACTAAAATCCGAAACGTCAGGTCGTCATTAAAATAAACTATTTTGCGTTAAAACCGCCAAGAGTGTTTATTTAACACTATTGACGGATATTTAAAACTTATTTAATATTTCATAAAGTTAAGCAACGTATTCAGTGCCCGTACCTCATTATATGAAACTATCATTAACCTAAACTGCTGTTTAATTATCGTAGCAATGCACTATGCAGTGTCTCAATATAATGATAATGACAACACACCACATGTGTTTTGATTGCAATGATTGTCTGTAGTACTAATGTAAATAATACACTTTTAACGGTCTGAAACGCAATGTATATTATCTTTTACTTCCTATCTTTTTGGGCGTTTCTCCGTTTCTATTTGTCCTGCTTTCAAGGACTACGACTACTACTGTACTGTCTCTAAGCGAGTAGTACACATTTAAAGTAAACACTTTTAACGGTGTAAAAAGCGAAATATATCAGTCACCCGTTACCACGACTACTGCAAGGCATTTGCATAAATTTTAAATTAGGTTCCTAATACATTTCGCGTTTTAAACCGTTAAAATTTCTTGCATATTAATTGTTCTTATTTTTAAAATATCATTTTGTAAGTTTTCGATATCTATTCGCTACATCGATACCTGAAAATATGCTTAGTACACCCCATTTAGAATATGCATAGCAAAAGCTAATATATGCAAAATACAACATGTACGTAAGTACGCCTTACCACGCAATCTGAACATTTTGTTAGCATTATATTAGCTCCCAAATTATATACGGAAAAGGTCTAATCGCGTACTCTAATTCGGAAAAGCCAATTTTATTGCCACGAAATAAAGTTATATTTTGGCTGCAGTCGCGACGTGATTTGGTCCCTTGTAGAGCTGAGTGTAGGATGGGTCAAGGGTGAAATAGATGTCGGAAGAAATTAGTAGTCTTCAATGTTAAATTACAGTTATAGTGCTTTTTATAATTTGTTAATTGAACCCTTTTAAATATTATCTATACTAATCTATACCAATATATAAAGCTGAAGAGTTTGTATGTTTGAACGCGCTAATTTCAGGAACTACTAGTCGAAATGGAACAATTCTTATTGTGTTGGTTAGAGCATGTATCTAGGAAGGCTATATAGCTATATATATAAAACGCTACGCTGAAATTAATAGGAGCAAAGAAAAAGCTGGAAATCTGGAGAAAACGGGAAGCTTTATTTACGAAAACGGTCCAAGATACCCAAAAAGTATATAGGAAAGAATGATTTCTCTTTAAATAATGTAAAAAATGTTAGTTAACTTACCAACGAATGAAAAAAAAATTAAGTATGTATATGACGAAATCGATTAAATTCTGCTACAATATATATCTATATAATAATCAATAGAATCTGTAAAACTGAGAAGGTCGTTTGCCAAAATAACTACCACGCGGAGCACTTCGCGGGTTCAGCAGCATCTAAAGTGATACGATGGTTAGCACATCACCAAAATTATACGTAAGAGCCGATGGTATTAAAGGTATTTTCACCATTTACAATCGACAGTAAAATATAGACGCCAGTAAAACATAAGCTTATACTTTAAAAGCAAATATTTGAAGAGCGCCAAGCCGATAAGTCAACGTCATAAAATTCCAGCCGTACTGTGATCGTGCATAATCCCTGGTATAATAACTCTTAAGATTTAAGTAGGATATGCATATAATTGACTGGGCCTAACGGTAATTTTTGTCTAGGCTTTGTTTAAGTGCTTTAAGTGGTGGAGTTCTTGTGGGTGCTTTAATCTCTTTTTATAACAGACGACCATGGGGTTCTATACTGTCTATAGTTTACGCGAGTAGTACACATTTAAATAGAACACTTCAACAGTTTAAAACGCGATATATATTAAACTTATTTGAAAATTAATTTAACTACAGCCCGACGTCTCCCTGTGACCACAGCATCTGAAACGTAGGGGCGGAGTTAAAAATCATCTTCAAATAAGTTTAACTAATATATCGCGTTTTAAACCGTTAAAGTGTTTTATTTAAAAGTAGGTTTGGATATCGGAACCAAATCGATAAACTTCACGGCTCTTTCATCTGGTTTTCATATACGGAATTTCTTATATCCAAAGCCAAAAAAGTTGGACCGGGCATCTTGCTAAGATGTTCTATGGCTGGAGTATTTCACCTCTTCTCGAGTGAAGGTATTGAGGAGGACAGACGAGCCATGGCTCGTCTGTCCTCCTCAATCTTAAATTCTATGTAAATTATTCGTCCTATTAAATTACTATCACCCAATTATACATTATATTACAATATCCAGATTTCCAGACGAATTTTGACATGTTTCGGAAAATTATAAATTGTGTAGGAATATGTCGGACCTAATGGGGATCGAATCCACGACTTGTTAATTATTGAGCAGTCGTTGTGTAGAATATTGAGAAACATACTACTATAAAGATAATTGTTTACGGTTTAATATCTTGTTTACTTAAAACATATACGCCTCTATCGTATATCAAACGGTAAACAAAATCGCGTTTTAAACCGTTGAAGTGTTTTATTTAAATTTGCATTACTCGCGTAAACTACAGACGGTAAACAAAATCGTTAAAACAAACAAAGTGAGAGTATTACAAAACTTTCGCCTACCTGAGATTCCGTAAGCCTGTAAAATTTAAACCATCCGGGATCACATTATCATAAGTTTAATCCGGTTTTATCAAGTAATCCCGGTTAATCCGGATCGCTAGACCCGGTTAAGATGTTTTGGCATAGAAATGTACTATTTAGGTCTTCGAATTCATTTTTGTTAGTGTTAAAAGATGACCTTTTGAATTCGTGCATGTTTATTTCTAGCCTGTCTTTTTGTAGTAGTTTTGTAAGTCTTTATTTTGGATATAGTTATTTTGGAGGTTTCATGTCGTATATTATTTCTGTGCCGCCCTGCCGAAACTATTGCGTCTCCGCGAATTAAACTATTTTATGATTAACGAAACTCTAGACCTTATACAGTACTAAGTAGTCTATAGTCATAATCACATATAATTATTCAAAATATTTTTTTGTTATGATAGTGGAAGACAGATATGGCATGGCCTATAGCACAAGGTGCGCTGTCGACCTATTTTGGCTTAGATTTTTTTAAATTATCACAACAATAATAACCTAATATGTTAATAACTTAAACGGTAACTAATATAAAAAGGTGGTTGTTTGCAAATATACATTTTTAAGTCCGAAAATCACTCTTCTACGCGGACGAAGTGACGGCCACAACTAGTTTTAAAATAACATACTGTTTGTTACCTTTTTAAATGCTAACACAACAACAATAACTTAGTGATGAATGTGAAATGATACTGATGGAATATCTATAAGTTAATTTTGGATTAAGTTGTATTGTGTATTAGCTGTGTCAGCGACTTTGTCCGCATAGAATCGTTATTTTGAGCATCATATTTTTTTCCAAACCTCTTCATTTTTATAAATTTAAGGTATTGCCCACGACGCCGGTCGGGTTCCATCGTTCTTGCAAGATAACCACAGTGTCGCGGACACTTTTTTATACCCCTTAAAGATGAATTAGCCCTATTTTTGGTTATCTTGCATCGTTTTTGCAGATACTCACAAAGATGAAGAATTTTCCCCGTTTTCTCCACTTTTTCCGCTGTTTCTTTGCTACAATTAGTCACAGGGCGATGTTGTGTAGCCTATAGCCTTTCTCGATGAATGTTTTAACTAACACAAGAATTTTCTATTCGAATCAGTAGGTCTTGAGATTAGCGCGTTCAAACAACAAACTCTTCAGCTTTATATATTAGTAAGTATTTTATTGATGTGCAATACAACTCAATGAATGTACAATCGCACACACTATTTCAAGTAAAACATTGGCTTTTAAATAGATTTCTAGTATAATCGCGGAGAAAAGCATACCTGAATGCATTTACGACGTTCAATGCAATCGGCTACCGGCCTCTTGAACGAAAGATTTGCATTTTTCTACATTACTTAGGTTAGAGTGGGGAGGGGGGAGGGGGGTGCTACCTTTCTGCTGATGTGATGCAAATGATGGATCGATAACAAGTCTTCTATCACTGAGAAACGATCGAAACGATCCGGCATGTTTTTCCATATGAAATATTTTTACCAAGTGTAATTTACACGAGTAGACATATTTCAAATAAATCACTTTCAACGGTTTAAAACTGCAATTGATCAATTTCGATGCAATTTTTACTTTGGCAATAGGGGCGCCCTCCATTTTATCTTTATCTATCGAATATTAAATGTCTTAAATGCAATTTATGTTTGAAAACTTAAACATTTTTCACATGACATTATATAAATAAAAAATCGATTTTTAACGGGCGAGAATGGAACTAGAATCCACAGTGGTTTGCCTTGTAAAATGTCATGATGTATGTTGTGAATTTTAGCACTTGTAGGTGTAAGAATCCGTTTGAAAATGCAAAACGGATGCACCAAGCGAATCAGCTATATCGCGAGACTAAATCGCTAAGGGCAGACAAATTTCCATACGTACACAGATCACAGCGGAGTTATTGGCAGTCCCCGGAGACTTCAATATATTCCACTATTTTTATTTGCTCGGAGAAAGCTTTCGACCGCCCCGCCGCTGGCCTGCGGACTGAGGATTGAGAAATTGAACGATGCTTCTATTTTTGAATTCGGTTGGCTTTTTTGCAACCGGCCAGGCTTATTCAATTTTACTACTGAATAAGGTTCTCGCAAAAGCGGTTTTAAGCCATTGGCCAACAATAAAACTGACACCAAACATTTAAGCAGGTTTTCATCAAGCTATCTTCAATGGCATCTCGTGGATTTTAAGAGTGTTATTTTCGCGAACACTTTATTTCCATTCTACACGAAAGAGGCAGTGTCGAAAAAGTTAATTAGCAAAACTTGGATTTTGCTTGTTGTCTTTTTCTTAAAAGGCATTCAACTTAAATTCTTTCAGGGTTGTCACATTTCGAAATACATTTTTCGACGTTTTGAACTCTGTGGGTGTTTAATCCTGTTTCTATTCACGTCATGATAATACAATCTCGTCGGCCGTCCAATCTAAATTCAGTTACACGATAAATATAACGCGATATTAAAACGACAGGTTTTGTTCTGCGAAATTGTCGACCATTAAATCCGACGTTAAGATAACTTTCAAAACAATTGCGTTAGGGAAAAAAGCGCGGGAGTTTTTAATTAATAAAAATGGCGCGAAATGTCCGCAATCCAAACATGGCGGAGTCGGCCCTTTTATGTACATATGCTAATGAGTGACAGCCCTGAATGGGATTGTCGTGTTAGTGCCGTCATTACCGCGAGCTTACAGCGTAGAGAATTGTTATTTTTGCTTTTCCATAGACAATGTAGCTTTTCAAATTAGGCGGGAGTTGCCCTTTTTCGCGCTGTTTGCCCGGACACGCTAACCCAGTTATGGCGGCGGATAATTTCATTTCTGTTAATTACCGTACAGGACGTGTTTACTAAATTTATAATTATAGAAATCGAAAAAAATCGGGAGTGGACATATTTCTGTGTTCGGTCTTATATACAGGAGAGTCCAAATCAAATTTGCATTGTTCGACCGAAGTCTTTATCATGTTTTTCATCAGCCAGATGTCGACAGCAACATATTAAAAACTTAAATAGTATTTTCTGTTTTGTTACACTTTGAAAAGTTTGAACGGTTTATTATGCGACATATATGATTTTTAAAATTCGATAGCAACTGTAGTCGCGGGGGGCGGTGGAAAAATACTTAACATTAAGTAGTTTTTAGATTTACTAGACATTTGTTTTTTTCTATAAGAAAAAGTAGCAACAGATGCATATAGCAATGGCTTGACAAAATTCAACAACCCAATAGTTCAATGCAGAGTCCCAATATTTTCAATAGGTATTTTGAATTGAGGTAAAAAATAGTATACAAATTCGATTAATACTCTAAAGAACTAAAACATTTTAGCTTCCATTTACCTTGTTACAAAAGGACCACAACGATCTACCTCACATGAGATTTATTTAATTTTATTCTCTCCGAACGCGAAGCTTGTAAACTAAACGAACAAGGCGATGTTAGGCGCCTAGGTCCTAGATGTGTAGGTAGCCTGTTCCAGCCAATAAATAACGCTAGCAAATGTAGACTTGTTGAGACTATACATACATTTTTAGAAGTAGCTTTCGGAGTCTCTGTGTTTTATTAGTCTGTGAATACTTTTGGTTTTTCACTACCTAGAATTATACTCTATGAATAGATACATGAAATATTGTGTTGAGACGGGATTCGAACCCGGTTGCTCACGATACGTTATTAATTTATTTAGGTTATAGTTTTGCGTTACCCCATATCCCAGCCATATAACATCTTGGCTGACGACATTTATTGCCATTTGATATTCGAGAAGCCATAGCTTGAAACTAATCTCCGATTTACTTTACAGCTTGGACGGAGGACGATTAAAAACTTGCTACCATTAGGCCCACGACCCGGTCAAATAATAACGCTAATGTAAATTAGTTTCATCTAAATAAATCAGTTATTTGTTATATGTATCTATCGTCTTTCAACAACCTGGTACTCTAAGTTTGTTTTTCGTTGAACTCAGAGCTTAATACTTACTTAATAAAGCAATTCGTAGTAATATAAATTCTTCGTCTAAGCCGATTCAATTTTCTTTGTTTGTGCCTCACCATGAACGCGTTTGTTTTTCGATATTTCGTGTTGACTTTATCTCTTACAATTTGATACAGTTACAGCAATCCCATTCTTTAATAGTAACATAGTTCTTTGATCAACAATGCATTTTTATTTACACAATATTGATCTAAAGTTTTATAAAATAAAGTTTCAGTAATGTCTCACACTTTGAACAGTTTGAAACGCGTTATATATTACTTAACTTATTTTAAACTGCGCCCCGACGTTTCGAAGGCTTCGCAGCAGCCGTGGTCAGGGCTGCGAAAATAAGTTGTTAAAAAAAGTTAAAAGGGTTTTATATACATTTTCTATTTAGTACTGTTGGAAATTTAATTTAGTTATTTGCGAAATAAAACCGTAACATAATCCGCTTAGTAGATGCGCAGGCTATGTTTATGAAATATTGAACAGTCTGCCCTGTTCGAGGGCTTTATTACATTTCCACGTTGGAAATTCTAGTTATGTACAAAAGCTTTGAGCTCAAATTATTCGGTTAAATATGGTATTAATACTGTTGACAGTAAATTCCAATATATCTCCGATATTACATTAAATTAACGACGTTACGCGTGTTAAACGTGATTCAATTGCGAGGGAAATAATTATACTTACTCTGTAATACATATTTCTGTAATTTAACTTTTAACAAGCTGTGTTGAATAGACGTTGTATAAAATACACCAAACAATTATGAATCAAACGAAGGAAAAGTCAAGCATATAAAATACTAGATGTGTCAGCGATTTCGTCTGTGTACAATACTTTTTTCAGTCATCAAAATTTGTTTTTGCAAATTGAAAATAACTTACCTAATACATTTATTAAAACAGTCATAAATGTTTTATGTATGTGTACTGCTCGCGTAAACTACAGACAATACTGAAATGAAAAAATATTCAGACGCATCACGGTTTTATCGCGTTTAAAAAAGTGTTTTCTTTAATGTCTTAGAGAATATGTATTTTCTACTTAGATCGTTATTGTAGATTTTAGTTTAATGTAATGATATTTAAAAATAATAAAGCCACGACTGCTTTTACATAACTTGTATGAAAGAAGAGAAAGGTTTTCACTTTCTCAAAACTCAAAACCTCATTTCTCACTAATAGAATTTTAAAAAAATATATGCCCCGACACACTCCTGACCGTTTATTTTAAGCATCAAATATTAACGTAGCCACACAACAGTTATTTTTTAGAAGTCTTTAAATGTTCAAGCCAAATGTTGTTCGGTTAAATTTTTTATTACTCAAGTGATAATCAAGTAAATTGTAGTCCTTTGAACGTTTGGACAAATATAAAGTTTCCCACGAATCCTACGACGGTTATATTTTAACACTTGTTTATTAACGCTAAAAGTATATAGTATATTAGTAATATAAAACAAATTTTCAGTTGATATCTACCAGATGATTTATCTCTCAGTCTATGGGGACTTAGACAGGCATAATACAATTGTGGGCTCTAGAGGCAGAGTAGCCTAACTGTAATTTTATGATTTGACTTTTTTATATGTTAAATACAAGAACACAGTAGCCGAAAATTTTTACATAAATAATAGTTCAATTCTTTTGTTATTAGGCCAAACTGTCTCTAGAAGCCTCAATTGATAATTGAAAAAAAAATGCAAGTGCCAACTACGATAGAACTTTGGTCTACATTATTCAGTTAAAAGTTTGACGGCCTCGTGGGTGTAATGGTCGTGAGTTCGATATCCATTGGGTCCAACATTTTTCTACTCGATTTATATTTTTTCCAAAACATGTTGGGCGTCGTCTAGAATTCGGGATATTAAGTCGGGTTGTGAGAATATCGAAATTCCATCCGGATCACAAATACAGCAGAAAAAGCCGTGAAGTGTAATCCAATTTCGGTTTTAGTATGTGGATTTCCGTATCCAATGCCAAAAAGGGCCGACAGCACATCTTGTTTCCTCATATCTTAAAACAGTTAACACTTGAATAACGACCGTTCAATGTTTTCTCGTAATATAATCGGAATAGCTTCTAAACCGCCAACACGACAATTAATTTCCCTTAATACCACTTGAATACTTGAAGCCAAGATTCTCGAGACTTACATTACGTTTGGACTTGCATCTGCAAAACTCAGTTGTGCACACACAAATCTTCCCTCAAAGCATTCCTAAAAACAAAACCGTAAACATACGTCGCGAAACTATTAGTCGAGTCGCGTCATAAATTCCGAACATCGCATAGACAACGGCGAGGGCGTTTTGTCAAACATTTCCATTATACCGCAAGTAATTCCCCCGGGACGTCTACAAATGACCAGCCGCGCTCCAGCAATTGTTCTAGCCCAGGTGTCTGCCCACATTTCTCTACGTCAGACAATCTAGTTTTTACTAAACAACATGCCTTTATGCTCGTAGCTATCTGTGAATATGTGATGAAATATACGACTGTGTATTTCGCTAACGCCCGCTGCGAAGTCGCGTGCCTGGCTGTAATAAATTTTACGAGGATTAACACGGAATATCTCTGAAGGTAAATGTTTGTGAGAATAAAATGGCGATAAATAAATGGGCATGAAAATGACAAATTATTGCGATATCTGCTGTTCGTGTAAATAATTAAGACGCGTTTAATATTGTTAGTTTTGTTGAGCCATAAATTGTTAATACAACATGTTTAAGTAAAACTACAATTTCTTTATAATTCACTGTGGTATTAGAACGTGTCGGAAATGTCGGAAAGTCAAAAGACAGCTGATCACAGTTGACTTAAACTATGCATAACTTTTAAATAAAACACTTTAACGGTTTAAAACGCGATATATTAGTTAAACTTATTTGGAAATGATTTTTAACTTCGGCCCGACGTTTCGGTCTCCCCGTGACCACGGCTGCTGCAAAGCATCCGAAACGTCGGGCCGAAGTTAAAAATCATTTCCAAATAAGTTTAACTAATATATCGCGTTTTAAACCGTTAAAGTGTTTTATTTAAATGTGCACTACTCGCGTATTACTAAATAATGAATTTACGTAAAAAGGGCTAGTGCACAGATTATAATTAGCTATTTATTCATAGATGCATCGGCATTACAAACACGCATTAAAAATCTTAGGTACGTCGTTTATAATTTTTTTTTTTACTATAAATGTGATATTGTTACAAGTGGATTATCCCCCTTTTCCTCCCCCATAACGTAGCGACGTAAGCGCCGACGAGCGCCCGTGTGTCCTAAAATTTTAGTGGAACAAACGTTAGTGTGACTCGGGCATAAATTCTAGTTTTTATCTTCGTAATATCTCGTCGGAAACTTTATGCTGTGAGTACGAGGGGAAAATATTGAATCTGCAGAATTTCCATTCATTTTCGAGATAAAAAGTGAGCTGGGAGAATTATTTTAACGATGTGCAGTGTGCTTTGCTTAGACGTTTTTGTGGAAAGATTTATAATGTTCACACTTAATCTCCAATTATATTTCGCCTAGTTATTGTTTCGTTTAACCAATTAATATCCCACTGCTGAGGCTCTCCCTAGGAGGAGGGAAGCTTTTTAAAGCTCAGACCCATCAATCTGCTCTGGTGTGGGTTGGCAGGATATTACGCTTATTTACAAATTTTGGGCGCTTTGCAGCAGCCGTGGTCACGTGGAAACGTTGGGCCATAGTTAAATTAAATTATAAATAAGTTTAACTGATTTATTTCACGTATTAAACTGTCAAACGTGTTTTATATAAATGTGTACTACTAGCGTAAAGAAAAGTCTGAATCTTATTAATTTCCAAATATTTACTAATATTTCCCCCGACTTAAACCTCGCATGACGATCAGTTTAATATACTAATCTACGTACTATTTAGTAAACGCGGTTATAAGATTGTCCCCAATGTGGGAAAACGTCCTCCATTTTCAACTTTGAAGAAAATATCGTCTAATGAGACTAATTTTTAATAAGAGGAAAACAGTGTTTATATGACTTATTGAAAATTCCTGTGATTTCTTCAATACAAATGAATCCTTTTTATCTACAATACGTGCTCATGTATAGTAGATACATAGGACGTATATTATATGTATACAAAAAAGATTATTTTAATCATAATACCTAGGTGCGTTTAAAAATTAAATGTGACTACATACTACAAATGACCGCCTCTGAAGCCATATAGTCAAACTTAGACCCCACATTCAAATCCCAAATAAACAAAAAATTGTTTCGGTCGGGCAGGGCACAGAAGTCTGATCAACTACTTGCCTGTTCAAGAACCGATCAGTCAAACGGACACAGGAGCTTGATCGCCCCATGTCACTCCATATAATTATATAAAAATATTATTAAAAACGTTTTTAAACTTTCGAGATAATTTGCTCTTGTATCAAGCAATAGTCAAACTGTCTATTAGTGATTCATGTCTTTAGTTATATTGAATTAGTCTTTATAATATGCTTTTTAATTTGTTATTGCACAATAAATAATACAGATAAAACATATTAAAATGGAGTGCAATGGGCGGCCTTATCGCTAACAAGCGATCTCTTCTAGGCAACAGTCCTTATTTGTCTGTCTTCTTGTTTTTATAAGCTACACCAACTTCTCGCCGAATAAATCACAAAATACTAGAAAATGGACTCAAAGAATCATTTCTTACGGTTTCTACTATAGATATTTGCGTACCGAGTTAACGAAAAGGGTCTCGTAAAATTTGCACGTTGCATTTTATTTGAACAGCGATTCTGTGAGATAAATTCGATAGATTCACTTTGACTATTTTGTATGTACGTATGCAGTGTTTGTTTTCAAACTTTTCGTTCATACGGTCTATTGAGTTTTCTGGCTCGGAATCTAGATTTTTCTTTAAGGGAGAGCCAAGTTAGTGAAGCCTTAAAAATTTTCACACGCTAAACTTAATGTTGAACCTAAAGACTTTACTTATGTAGGACATAATACTACCACAACATACTCCGAATGTAAAATGCTAAGCTAGCACCCATAAAACATTTTTAACGGTTTGAATCGAGTAATGTCTTCGTTGTTTAAGTTTTAGCTATAGTACACATTTGTTGTACAGTATCTAAAAATTAATTTTTAATCTTTATTGTATTATGTAAACTTGTTACCCATTATTATATGATTATTCTAACATATAAGGTGATGAAGGTTTGTTTCAAGGCCAAAAAATATCACTCTAATTTATTTATTATTATTAATACCATTTTTTTTATTCATGTGTACTATTGTTTTCGCTCTAGGAAATAAAGACTACCCTGATTTACAATTCGCACTGAATTATTTAAATATCTCTCAAGTATCGACTGAAGTAACAATATTATAATGCTCCGTTCATAATGTTAACAGGAATAACAAGCACGCGCATTATAAAGGTTTTACAAAGGTGCTTAAGTGCACTTGACAGAGCTGAAATCTTTTTGCCAATACTGTGAACAATTCACTATCGAAATATTCTGAAGAAACGACACTAGTTTGTGAAAGCGTGCTGATTTTCATACATTCAGTATGAACGTATATACTCTTCACCATTTGACGAGCTCGTTGGTTAAGTGGTCTGATTAAAAATCATGAGTTCGAGTCCCACTAATTTTCAGGTCAGCATTTAAAAAAAGAGATTTGGTTTCGGATGATTTGCAGCAGCCGTGGTTACAAAGCTTATCAGGGGTTTAAATAAATTGTAAATAAATAAAACACTTTACGGTAACTGCTATATTAGTAAGCATTTGAACCATTTTAACGTCGGTCCGCTTTTGGAGTTTTGCACCGACCCCGTGTCTCCCCGTGACCACCGCTTCTAAATAAATTGTTAATAAATAAAACATCTTTAACCGGGCTGTTAAGTGGGCCAAAAAATCATTTTCAAATAAGTTTAACTAATATATCGCGTTTTAAACCGTTAAAGTGTTTTACTTAAATGTATACTACTCGCGTAAACTATAGACAGTGTTTAAATTGTAAATTAGTTTAATATATTTCATATTTTAAACAATTAATAGTACTTTCTGTAAATATGTACTTCTCGCGTAAACTACAGACAGTACTTACCTAGATTTCGATAAACAATATTATTTATTGTTTATTCTAAAGGTGTGAGTAAGGTGCACGTAATTTATTACGGTACTGAGGTGTAAATTCGCCATTTGGTTCTGAAGCTTTCCTAATATCGCAAAAGTCGACAGCAATCTTAATTAAAAAATTATCATCGTACTATGTAG
The DNA here is from genome assembly GCA_963661955.1 of Leptosia nina. NCBI lineage: Eukaryota > Metazoa > Arthropoda > Insecta > Lepidoptera > Pieridae > Leptosia > Leptosia nina. Next base: position 5,793,195 of record CAVLEF010000008.1, read on the forward strand.
ACGTTACTTAATATATGCGTACTATAAAGACCTAAAATCGTTATATGTCCTTCTGGATTAACAAAATCTAGTGCAAACCTAAACAGTGTAAGTCCCAAAATATTAAATCTTTAAGATCTATAACTAATGCTTACATATTATATTATTTCGTTATAACAACAAAAGCTTGGAAAGCGTACGCAAGTGTTTTTTCGAGTGCGATTGAACGTTTCTGCGTAACGCATTACTTTTTGCTATAAAACATCGGAAGCCAATAAATTGATACAGCCAGATGTCATACCATATAACAGAGATATATATCGCAAAGTAGTTGAAAAAGGAAATCACCACTTGCTACTATTAACACTAGAAGGTCCATGGAACCAGGGCCATTTATGTCTATGAAATTTTAACCCAGCCTCCGTTCGCAAACACGACTATACTTCATATGGTGCAAGTTATGAGCGATCATTCAAGATAGATAATAAACAATTATTTTAAAAGCTACAAAACTATTTAAAAAAACAACACAACATAAAAACACTTTTTTTTTCGTTTATTTTTATATCATTGAATACAATGTGCGAATCGGAGGTATTTAATAAAACACTTTCAACTGTTTAAAAAGTGAAAAATAATTATTAGTGTCAACATGTAAGTATGCTCTAATTATGTTCAACTACAGCACGAAGTCTCGGCTGTAGTAGGTCGGTTAGTTATTTAAATAATACTGGAAATCACATTTATATCAGAAGAGCGGTTTCTAAGATCTCTAACGCACATACAATCAGACATATCATTGTTTTGGGTTGCGTTGATAAAGGGTTGTAATCTTTTTATCATTTACATGTTATTATAATATTTAAACATGTATTACTCGACTTCTTTAACTTGTACCACACACCAGTCTGGAATGTAGAAGGCAGAACTACTAAATTTAGCTGGGACAACTAGCGTTCCCTTTTACAGATAATCTGTATACGCGATACTTATTACAAGCATATCTTGCTTTTTGTTCGTATAACATTTCATATCTATTACAGTTACCAGTAGGGTTTTTAGCTGATCTCTTGAAAAGGATCTGATTTATTAGGAATCCTTCATTTCTTTGTAATTTATAGTATCTGTGGCAAGTGTATATCTTTTATTACAAAATACCTGTGCAAGTGAAGAAAAAATATGAATTTGAATGACTTACGAAAACATGACTTTTGCGTACATCATAAAATCGATTATTATAGAACGAGATTGATGATAAATATAAATAAAAACAAATAAATTATATGACCAGGATTCAAACCCACGACAGACGTATCGAGCTAATAATTGAGATACCCTGCGCGTTTCAGCGCAATTCATAAAAAACAATTGAGCCATCAAACTGATTGATAAGGACTACATTCCAGGAAGTAATAAAGTGATAGATTGCCACTTCCAGAGGCCATGTAGTATCCTCCCAGACACGTGAGGCCCAAAACAAGAGCAAAGAGGGTTGAGGCACCTGCGTCTCTGCCCCCCCTACCCCCTTCCCCCCGGGTCGGATAAATGACTGTTTATGTTTCAGCTCAGTTCACGTCTTAAGGCGCTTATACAAATTTAATTTGAATTCATAACTCTTCTTGGGTGTATTTGGTCATGTTTGGACTTCGGATAGTGGAAATGATAAGGTCAAAATGTCAAAATACATACGTTTAAAGGTTAGTTGGTAGTAGTATATGACGAATAATCGTGTGTGGCTTCAATCCCACCAGGCCAAACAAGTAAATTATAATTCTGAAACTTACTGCACTTCGTCTGGAAATCTGGATATTAAATTAGTGGTAGAAAATTCGTGAAGTTTAATCAGGTTTATATATCGAAAGCCGAAATGGGTCGGCAACGCATCCTCTTCGATTGATCTAGTTCGTAGGTAGGTAGGAAGTTTCGTCAAGTAAAAAGGCTTGTTCCTCTATCGTTCTACAAAATGTTAACCTAACATATACAGATTAATTATCTTTAGTGGCACAATCGTCAAGACGAAGATCAGGTTTGAGAAAGGATAAAAAATGCAATCAGGTTTCATTAAAAAATGATAGCGATCCTTGTAACAGACACAGAAATATATCCAGGTTTCACTTTAACAAGTGTCTAGGACCAAAAAATAAAATTACGTATGAGAGTTGTACGTATATAGTGGCTAGTAAAAGCCTATGTTCTATTTATGGCACAATAAATATGACGTTCAAAGCATACCCATAGCATATCCACAACGAAATAAAGTTCACGCGTAATAAAACCGGTGCATTGCCCCCATATTTCATGCCACCTGCAGGATCCCAGGTCCAAACGGCCCCCGGGGACACAAACAATTTTCAGACCCCCTGACAAACGAGATATTTTGTCGTTAGCATGAAAATATTGGAAAGACGCGTGATCTTGCGGGGTTTTTCACTACAGTGTACTTGGGTACGGTATGTATATCTGCTTCGTCGATCAAGTAGCACGGAAATTCAACTGCAGATTAACGAGCTGGATTCAAATCCAATATCAAAATATTTAAATATCGGAGACGTGATCATAGCTTAATTGGTAAGCTATTGTGGGTTCAAGTCCAGTCTATACCATCCTTATCAGAGAAAAAATGTAGTATAATTAGAATTTTAATAGAATCCTTTGAACGGTTGAAAACGCAAAATAATTGTAGTACAGCCCGACCTTTCGAGTGCTTTGCAGCGGCTGTAGCTCGTTAGAAAGTAGAAGTAAATTAAGATATTTCGGGTTTTGAACCATTAATAGTTTTTTATTACAATGTGTATCTACTATTTGCGTAAACTTCTTACTATTTATATCTATGATTACGAGACTCTAATGAACTTTTAGTTTTATTTAGTTGCACTGAAGAAATACTGAATTTTTACAAATATAGTTTAAACCATTAAATATTGAGACAAATTTCGACCTACCCTCATCAGTTCCATAAAACAATTCTAAATTGCCCTTTTTATCATGGATTAAATTTCTGAGGATCCAAATATTTTCCGAAATAGAACAATATATCAAACAGTCAAGTACAGTCCGGTGGAAATGTGGAAATAAAAGTTATCATACCCGCATAGCAGGTGCAGTTCGCTTCAGATGTTCTCATTAATCTTGTCTATCTAGTACTTTGCGCTACTGTAGGGGGATTTGTATAACGAGATATTTACTACTATTATTTTAAAGGGTTCCATTTGTGTGAAATCCGGTATTCTCTACAGCACACTTTTGTGTCTCCTTTACAGTAAAACCCCAAGACAGACATATCTGTGTAAATATGATTTTTATTTTGCGTTATGTTGCAGACAATAAGCGATTTTTAATAATCCTTGAATGTTTATGAATGAATGGAATGTTGCGCTATCGTTTTTAAACCCATCCCAAACGTAAAAAAAATTGTAAATAAGTTTATTAGATAACTTATTTAAATTTTTTTTATTCGAGTTTAAATAGTTAGTTTAAAAATATATTTGAACTTTTATAGAAAAAGTTTTTCTTACGTTATCATTAGTGCCTGCGAAACTGCCAATCTATCAGAAACAAACGAGACGCCTTCAAAATCAGTCCATAAGTAATGGCTTCTTACCCGACACTTTATCGATCAAAAATAACGAGCTCCAAACCTTGTTAACTCGAGTCTAGACCTATCGTCACGGCTTAAGAGCAAGTTCATCTTCTAGCCTCTTCACCAGGTGTCTTAAAATATTCTTGCGCACTGCTATTATAGGGTTGTCAAAACTATGCAAATTTAAAAATCTTTAAGACAACTAATAATAAAAATACCTGTCTCCCTTCCTACCTCTGACAGACATATCTGTGTCCCTTTAAATAAAAACAGTTTACCGGTTTAAAATGCAATATATATTAGGTAAACTTTATTGACCACGGTTGCTGTAAAGCATTCAAAACGTTTTAAAATAATTTTCAAATAATTAAACTAATATATATCGCGTTTTAAACCGTTAAAGTGTTTTACTACAGACAGCATAATTGTGTCCATTTTTCTTATCAATTTTCATCACACGCAAGGACACTTGCCTTTAATAAAACCCACAGAAACAATTTTTTTCCCGGGATTCAAACTCTCGTGCTTAACGCAATGCTAGGTGTAACCATTGCGCTACGAAACTATTTAAGAAAAGTATCATTTTCTGTAATAATTTAATGTATCATGTAAACTAGACGCTGTGGAACGAAACCGATGTTTTACAAATGCCACAATGATTAATTCTGCCCTCCCTTTTTATATTATCTTTATTTAGCTGTTTACAATAACATCGTATTAAAAATAGGATATCCCTTAACTGCGCTGCGTTAAAATCACAATCCCGCACATACCCAAAGTTAAAAGCTCGACTGTTAAATTGTTCGGAACTCGTAATTTTCCATAATGTGACAGCCCTAATCGAAACTGATGAATGACCCGCTCGTAACGCTTTCTCGCTTATCCTCTATCTCTGTCTGACGCGTGTTTATTTCATTAGGTTTTTGTCAAAGGGCGATAATTCTCGATAACTGTCAATTTGCTAAGTGCTGTTAACTGCGAGTTCACACTTCAAACGGGAAACATGACAATATGTTATGTGCCTATGTTGTTCGCTCCGCGGACATTGTCTCTTTTTACAGGATTAGCTTTATCGGCTTCATCTCTCGCTTGTCATTCGCTATTCGCTAACTCGACCTTATTTTTTAATATATTTTCCTCGTAATCCACTCATATGATTTTGCTACTAGTTAAACAAAAACAAACAAAACACTTGTATTCCACTCGATTGCACATCACGAGATCACATCATTAAAACCTGGGCTCCGGGGGAAAAATCCCCCCAAACAAAAAGGGGGGGGGTTTTTGGGGGAAAAACCCCCCCCCCCCTGGGCACCAGGAATAAATGGTTGAAACTGATTGTGATTATTCAATATAATCTATCTGTTATTTTAGACAGATATACCTCTTGATATCTGATGTTTATTTTAAATAGATATCTAAAAATAAATTTGTAATGTACATGCACGCAGTACACACAATCTTAACTGTAATCTTAAAACAATATTACTGGCTGATAGCTATAATTAGTAGATTCCTAGCTCGAAAGATTAAATCGATTCCAATCTAATAGAAACTCTCTTTGTTCCAGATGCAATCAAATCATGTGGAGATTTGACAATATAAATGAGGCGTAACACCGAAACCAATCAACCAGTCATGATTGGGGGGGAGACTCTAGAAAATCTAGAGAACAAAATATATACGAACAGGAACAGCCTGGATCCCTCTAGAAGACAGAGTCTGCTAAAGAACCTTCTGGAGGACAGAGGAGAAAGTGTAGATCATAGGAAAAATGTGTGTGATAGTAATAAATTAGACAATATTAGTGAAAGTAGTGAGTTATTTAGAAGAATTGTTGGACGGTTTAAGACTTTAATTTTGTTATTGTTAGTGACGATATTCCTTGATACGAGGTTGTATGTGGAGGCGAGAAGTCCAGGTAAGTGTTCCTTAGTTATTTTACTTTCAACCAATAAGTGTTATTATATATCAAGGTGTAATTTATACTAGACAACAAAATCTCTTTTATAATAATAGTAGTAAGCTAAAAAGACCCTTTATGGGGAACAGTAATTATTGCTTCAAACAAGATGATGATGATGTGTTTGAGTAAAACGTTTCTAATAAAGAAGTGTTAAATTTAATTAATAAACAAATATTGAAGTATTCGGCCTCTGACTCACAGGCTTACTCACGATCGCTTCATCACGAACACAAATAACGAACTAATATGAAAGATTCGGAACAAATCGAATCATAAAGTAAACGGTAAAGGCTTTCACTTAAAACGCCTATGTTGTTAATAGTTAGAAAAATCGATTCCAGATTACTACTGTTCTAAACAATTGAGCTATATGATGGAATTATAAATAATAATATGTGAAGATGTTAGCTTTCAAAAATCTCATGAGATTGAAAAAAAATACGTCACAAAAAATCAATCCAATAAAATTTTAATCAAATTCAGAAGATTTAAAAGTCTTAAAAGATTTATTAAAAATCTAGTGTAAAATACATGCAATACTCAATTAAATGAAATCCTCTGTAATTATTTATGGAAGCGATGGCAAAGGAGCTTAAGCTACGTTTTTAAAAATGTAATATCGCTTAGCGGACATTCGATTAAAAATCCCATAAGAGCGTTCCGATCTCTAGAACGATACATTGCGATCAGCACGGTGCGCAGCAAATAGAAAATTAATCCATTATTGCTCCTAATTGCTCGATACAAGACAATAATCGAAAAAAAGTGTAAAGTGAGTGTTCCAATCAAACCATAATCCATTAAGATTTCGCTACGCTCCGCCGAACACACTTCCAAACTCCCGCGAGGTAAATATTTCAACTTTGCCCCCCACCACCTCGTATAATGTATTCTCTCCCTACCTCATCTTTGCCTATTTTGCATGAAGGGGGACTTTAAATTGTGTAATCTAACTTTCAATTCATTCATACATTCAGCGCCATCTCTCGATGATAAATTGAAACTTGACTGGCGCATTTAGTTGCATTTAAGTTCTACGGATTTGGCGGGAAATGTTTTACTATTTAGCTCTACATAATACAATTGTTAGTGTCATAGTTGTTTGCAAGATTAATATTATGTTGCAAACAATTGGTTTTGCATTAATTACGACCGAATTTTCTCTTAATAAAAACGGATCTTGCAAATTAATTCTTATCAGATAGACATATACTGTTGCGGAAATTTTTATATCATTTTAAAAGGATTCATTCTTCCATACATACTATTTGGTTTCTTCAACCGTTCTAGCAGCGCACTCAACAGAAGCCCTCAAAGACGAATAGTTTTCTACATTTTCCATCCTTTGCTCTTATTGATGTTTTATAGCCTAAAACCTTCCGTGATAAATGATAGCCAACACAATATTTCTACAATTCGAACCGGTAGTTCCTGAGATTAGAGCTTTCAAGCAAACCTTTATAATATAAGAATTTGTTATTTTCGAAATAGATGTGTTGACCTGGCTTTTTAATTACATCTCACACTTATCCCTCACTTTTCACGTTTCTTTATTTTCCGGTTTATCTGTCTGTAGCCGGACGTGGACGCGAGTTTTGTAACACCTCCATTTACTAATTAATCCGCCATAAAGGCTCTTTGCATGTTTATAAAATTGGAACAGTCATTATGAGGACGGAAACCGCATACGTTATATCCGCGTAGAATAGTTAATTTATTAATTTAATAGTTATTTTATTAATAAAGATTAAAAGATCATTTAGGGAGGAATCATTCTTTCCTACATATTTTTTATGATTTTCCGCGTTTATTTTCACATTTCCCGCTGTTTCTTCGCTCCTATTAGTCACAGCGCGATGTTCTATAGCCTATAGCCTTTCTCGATACATGCTCTAACCGACACAAATAATTTTTCAATACGAACCAGTAGTTCCGAAGATTAGCGCGTGCAAACAAACTCTATAGCTTTATATATTATGTATAGATTTTTATGTTTTTTTTTGATACATTGCTAACCCTACGCGATTTTTTGTTTTTGTTTCGTGCAGTTTAAACGGACGAATTTGCAATCAGCACTAATGAAAGGGCGAGCTGATATTAGATTATGCCTCTGAGCAAACGTCACATGTGTTAAACGTGCATTTTTTCGCTCGCAATTATATCACCTTTCATTTTGAATGTCCAAAATATAGGCCGACAGCGCATGTAGTTTTGATGTTATATGACTGCGGTTTATCATCTTTTCGTGTGGTAACCATCTCTCACCTTGAAAAACGACGTAAGAATAAAACATAAATAATAATAACGTTTGAAACCGTTAAAAAGGTTTTATTTACATTACTGTACTGTCCGTTCACCGTATTGCGTACATAATATCCACTACACTGATCGTTTATGACAGTTCCTTGGTTTTTTGGATCCTGATTGGTTATGGTGATAATCACCGGGTCGTGGATTCAATCCTCGCCGGTTCCAACATTTTTATAATGAATTTATATTTTTTCTTAAACACGTTGAACTGCGTCAGGAATTATAGAAATTCCGTCGCAGTCGCGTTTCTGTTCAGTCTGTAGATTTCCGAATATCCAAAGCAAAATAGATCGACAGTTTGTAGAGTAGACAGACAGACAGAGTAGACGTTACATGGCGAGGATATTTCACCTACCCCCAAATGTTTCTTTGTTCTTCTGTCTTCCTCTATATTCTATTATAAAAAAACTACTCAAGTAAAAACAAAGAGTTACCTACTAAGAAGGCACTTGGTTTAATTTTTCGAACCCCAATGTGAGTTCTTCCGGGGCGAAGTCCGTGCTATTTTAGGACCGATCAGCAAGATAAATCTTTTTATCTTTAAAGTTGAGATTTTAATGTGATCTTACTTACGAGGTTTTCCTTATTTTTCACGCTTTACGAGTATAGGAACGGGATGGATGTGTCATGGGGATTCCATGACATCATACGATAGATACTTTTCTAATAATATCCTTACAAGATACAAAACATACACTTCGTAAATTAATAACTAGAATAAGACGTAAATAAATTATTCATTGTATTTTTTGGAAGTTGTTCCTATTTAAATAAATCACTTATACTTTAACGCGTGAAATATATTTTATTTTTGCTACGATTCGATGTTTCGCGTTGCAGCAGCCTTAGTCACCCAAGGACTATATTCAAAATAGGCTAATGATTATATTTCATATTTTAAACCGTTGACATTGTTATTTTAAAATTACGTATACTGAATGCATCAGAAGTATTATACGAAAATAGATCGTATTACATCGGTCATATCGCATTTATAGTAGATACTAATATAATCCTTCTCGTAAGTAAGGCCGAATAGCTGCATGCTGGTCCCACGCGTGGAGAGAGCTGCTATTAAATATGCAACACGCGTCAACTTATCAATGACCGTAATTCATGCAGGCCTTTTTATCAATAGACTGCTACTTCGATAATTCGAAAAATATTTCCTGCGCCTAAACTATTGGGCCGATTGTGATAAAATTTTGAAAATATGCAATGTTTGGAAGACTGGTACGCATCTTTGGTTAAAAAATGTGATAAGTCTGCATATAGTTGACTTGAACCGCAATATACAAAAAATATATTATTTTGCACGACCAAGAATCGAACTCACGATACAGTTTCGAAACTAGACTATCGCGGCGACTACATAGAAATTTTACCTGAAAGAAATATGAAGTCTGAAACCCCGTACTTACGTGTACTTAATCAAGGGAATCATCTACTTGATCCGTCATACCTTTGTCAAATCCTTATCCTCTTGCATCGCAATAAAGCACTAATGATGCCCGTAACACAATATAGCTAAGGTTCATTTTTGCTTACCCGATGAGAGGTCATTACCGGCAATTTTCAATTACAGCCCGAAGAGGTAGACTGTCATCTTAAAATTATATCTCCTTAGTTTCATTTCTGAGCTTAAGTAACTGCGCTTCGTTTAAGGAAATAACGAACAATGGACCTGCTCGTTAACTATAAGTTAGGTATGAAAGTTTTTCAGGACCGGGAAAGTCACGCTCCAATTATACTGAATTTTTTATTGATATGGCTTTATCAGTAGTTTTTCAATGTGGTAGTGAACTTGACTAAATATATTTTAGAATGGTATATATTTAGCAAAAGAAAACACAAATACATTACAGAAGTAGCTAAGAAATATTTATCTAAGTATAGTAATATATAAAACTGAAGAGTTTGTTTGTTGGAACGCGCTAATCTCAGGAACTACGAGGTCAAATTGAAAAATTATCGAGGTGTTTATCGAGGAAGGCTATAAAACATCGCCCTGTGACTAATACAAGCGAAGATACAGCGGGAAATGTGAACAAAACAGGGGAAATTTTACATCTCTGTTAACGGATGGTTCCTCTTCAAATGATCTAAAAAAATGGTCGTGACATATCTCTCTTTTAAGATTATCTATATAAGGTAACTTACAATTTATATTAACTGCAGCCCGATATTTATAGTATTTTAAACTTTATTATTCTGGACTTGATGGTATTATATAAAATAAATTTGAATTTTGAAAAATAGACGAGACGAGTGGGGTTTGAACCGACACATCCACAGCGATTCATTAAAATAAAACATTTAACGGTTTAAAACGCGTTAAGAAGTTTCTTATTTAAATATATTTTTATCATCGTTCAATTTATACTTATATTAAGATCGTGTTACGTCGATCGATGGTGGTATTTCTGTGCCCTATCTAAGAGTGACTATGTTATATATTTTCCCGGGGTTTGAACCTAGCACTTGGCAACTTAGAATAATATATGTCGCAATTTTCCAACCCTTTCGCAATTCGCTATAACAAAATCTAATACAACATCCGTGACCCATAACTTCCATTGTTATTTGAAACAAAACTGACACGCACAAAAATTGAGGTCGACGGAAGTTAACAACGTGAATATACATCCCTTTGATGTAATATGTTTAATGTCATGTGAATTTCACAAACACACGACAATAATGACGTTTTATTAGCTAGTTCATTCGTATACAATATGTTTTTATCAGCAGAATATAAACCTTCATATACGTGTTATAACTATACTAAGACATACCGTCTGTAATTCAAAAGAGCAATAGGATTTTAAATAAAACACTATTAACGATTTAAAACGCGAAATCTATGAGTTAAATATTTTTTTTATTTCAACTATGACATGATGTTTCAAATGCATTGGAATCACGGGGGACCCCGTAAAATAATTTCATTTCAATATTCTTCTCCCATTTAACGACCAGGTTTAAGGACCAGAATATCGAACCACGACCCGTCAACCGACGAGATTATCAGGCTCATTTTATAAAGGTGCATTATATACAAACTAGGTCAATAGAATGTCTAAAAGCAATCTTCTGGCAACAGGCCCAAATTCGCTTTAGAAATTAGGTTGCGAATGGCCATTACAATTTTTTATTTGCGCAAATTGAATTGAATTTTTTCATCCCACAGATTACATAATAAACGTAAATAAGTCGGAGTTCGCAAAAGTTTTTATTCCGATAGCGACTCTATACTTTATGGTTTGGAGTTTGAGAAGTTTTTTCGTAGCAAGTTGCAAATTATAATTCAAACGTATTTATATCTGTGTAACACTGAAGAGTTACTAAGAGATTCATTTTTTCTTAACGCTAAATAAAAAAAATATTAACTAAAGCTTTTTTAACCGTTTTTTTTTTTAATTTTTTAAGCTGTTATATAAAGTTATGTTAAAAATAACATTATATCATCCCTATAGAAAAATTTATTTGTTGCGTTGTAGACGTGTTGCGTTTGTTTGTTAAGTGAGAGGTTTGAATTCCTGGGAAAATCCTTAGATTCGAATCCCGAGGAATAGATAAATGAAAACTATTTCTTATGAATTTTTAATTCGTTTGTGTAGCTTATTACTTTTATAGATATTGTTTATGCAATACCAATAACGAGGAGATAAAAAAACATACAAATATTCAAGCAAACAAATATGGCTATTTTAAAATATATATTTTAAATACTTTACATAATCTGTTGTACTTATATAATGTATATTAGTGTAAAAAGTACACTTCTTTTTAGTAAGGCAATGTTTAAGCACGCGGCCATCTTTTACTGACTCCAATAGGGTCGGCGTTAACTCGTATAGAGTTTTAAGTTTTAAGTGGTCAATATAAATTCGCATTTGGTACCAAGCCCCGTAAGTTGGAGCGCCGCGTGTTTATTGCAGCGAACGGTCACTCCTATGTTTTATTGAGAAGTTTATTTGCTATTTCAAAATTTAACTTTTTCAACATATTTTTGCTTCACGCTCTATAGACAAAACTTTGACATTTTTGCGGGTAGTTTTAAAACGAAAGATTCAAAACTGTATAGTTTTGTAAAACATAAATATCGCCGAGTAATGACTAAATAATGATAAGTAATAGATCCCTGTTAATGAAAAAAAATAAAAAAATATATAATTTCGTTTTAATAGACACTTAAATAGAACACTTTTAACGGCTTGAAACTTTTTAACTTAAACATATACGGCAAAGCATCCGAAACTTCGGGACCGCTGTTCATATGTCGATAAAGTTTAAATAATACGTTTCGCGTTTTAAACCGTTAAAAATGTTTTATTTTAATAATTAAACCTTATTTCGTCAGTCAACCATTTCAATGTGCTATCAATTTTTTACTGATCTCACTGTTAAAAATTAGTTATTTATCCAATTTCGGTTATAACATAAAACAATATTAGTTTTTATAAATGACATATACAAGTATTGTTGATATTTGTTAACAATTGTTCTATAGCCATTACAAGATAGTGTTCGTTAATTCCATTCACAGATGTCAAAGATGTCAAAGTTTTGAACCGATGAAAGCTCTAATCTGACTTCTGCTTTAAACGGCAAACCCGTTCGACATAATGAGAATTGGCTTTAGTTTTTCTGTCTATCTGTCTGTCAATTACGCGTGTCTCAGCGGCAGACGTTAAAAGTTTTAATGTAACGGAGTTGTACTGAATGTAAAACAATTTAGAATATGTTGCCTCTTGAGTTTTCACTTCACGTTTTCACGGTGAAAATAGTGGTATTTTATTACGAAAAACGAAAGATAAGATGTATTGTGTACCTATACACTACATACGTACATTTTCAATCAATTGTTTTACGCGAGTAGTACACACACACAATAAAACACAGTTAACAGTTTAAAACTATAATTATATTATATACTGTCTGTAGTTTACGCGTCTACTGCAAAGCATCCGAAACGTCGGGCTATAGTTAAAATAATTTTCACATAAGTTTAATTATTATATAGTGCGTTTTAATCCGTTGAAGTGATTAATTTATAATAATTATATTAGGTTACCGTCGTTACGGCCTTAGTGAGAAATTCCCTCCCAGTGCAGTCCGTACGAAACAATCTAAAACCCAGGACATCTCACTCTGCTAGGCAACACGTAACCAATTGGCTATAGCGGCATTCGTTAAGACATAGGGGACTCCCCCGTGATCACGACTGCTATAAAATGTATGTAGCTAAGTATCTAGTTTATTGAATAAATAAATATGGATCAATGTTTTCTAATACGTATGGCACTGTCGCTATTATCTGTAGCACAGTTTTAAATGTAAAGATATAGAATCTGTTTTTAATTCTAAAGTAACATATTGACTGTGGTACTGTTATATTTTAAAACATACTGTGGTTTTAGTACTCCCGTATAATTGTCTTGGAATATATCTTTATGCATATATAATATGCGTGTATTATTATTGTTAAATAGTTAATTAAAAATTATACCCGCAATTCTTCTCATTTAAAGGTTAATGTGTTTCATTGTCGCGTTTTACTTAATTTTTGTGCTGAATCAGCAACGTTTGGAAGTTCCCACGCCCGATGTTATGACTCGCTATCGTAAACTTAATTCAGCTGGCACAGAGTAGTTTTTTACAGAATCTTAGACAAAGTAAATAAAATTACTTAAACAACAGCGGACTTAAAATAGGGATGTTTTATGAAATTATTTGAATCTGATCTAGCATTATTTCAGTTGAGCCAGTCCTCACCGGCAATGATAGCATGGTCTGATATATAAGAAAAAATTAAGTTAATTAACCACATTAATATTTGCTTTTTTTACCATGGACAATAAAAAGAAGAAGAGGTACCCTCTTTCAGCATGCAAAAATTGTTCCCCGTGACCACGCCTGCTGCAAAGCACCAAAACCGCGGCGCCGAGTTTAAAATTTTTTTTAAATATTTTTTAATTTTTTTTCCCTTTTTTACCCCTTAAAATTTTTTTTTTTTTTTTTTTTTCCCCCCGAAAAAATAAAAAAAGTAATTACCTAGTCAGTCGCTTTCATATAAATTTAAAAAATCTAATATTATCAGAATTATAAATTATGTTACCTGTAATTTAAGTAATTTTCAATTATGTTGTCCTATGTATAGGGTAATAATATACATATTAAAATATTTTTTTAAATGCATTTTTTATATTTACATTTTCAAACAAATTTAACTAAAATACATTTCGCGTTTTAAATCGTTTAAGTGTTTTTTAAATGTACTACCCGCGTAAACTACCGTCAATTCTGGTGTAACTTAATAATAAAGCATTTTCCAAAATTCCATACATATAACAGCGCGTTAACGTTAAAAATTCCACATCAATTTGCTACCGTCGCATCAGAACGATCTCAAAGTCGCCGCGTTTTTACGACAACGGATAAAACATTTATGGTTTTTATAATGGCTATAAATCCTTTTACACTGGAATCGAATTTAATACTCGGATCATTAATCGAAATCTGTAATTAACGAACCAGTATCGGGTTTAGAGTTCATTTGCCTAAAATGTAAGGTTAGAATGTTTTAAATAGGTATGTGTGGATTTTGGTTAGTAATTATTAGTGTTAATCGGATTTGTGAGAGCTTATATTTCTATTAGTAAATCTATACACTATACTAATATATACAGCTGAAGACTTTGTTTGTATGTTTGAACGCGCTAATCTCAGGAACTGCGGGTTTGAATTGAAAAATTATTTTTGTGTTTCTTAGAGCAAAACACACAAAAATACAGCGAGAAATGTGAAACAAATTGGAAAAATTATTTCTCATTGTGGGTTCCGAGGCGTAGGTACACCGCAAAAACGGTTCAAGATTACCAAAAAATGATCTAAAAATAATCCACAACGTTATATGTCTATCTTTTAAGATTAACTAAGAAATACGGGGAGCGACGCGACCGTCGTCGTGGGTAACAGCACAAGTTTATAATAGGAAAGGGTTTGCAAAAACGAATTCGGATGCCTTAAAGAATTCTCTATATTCTCGCGGAGGAAGTCGCTGACACAAGTCACAACTAAAAAAAAAATGTACGGATATTTCAAAATATTTATAGAGCATATACTAATATGTGTCTGTATTTAATTATTCTGTGAAATTGCGTAGAGCAAAGAACGTGTTGGTACGAGCCTTTTCAGCTACACCTTCTGGTATCATAATGTGATTTCTTTGTCGATACCTAAACTTTCAGTCATTAGTCTATGCCATTAACCTGAAAACAGAATTACTTACGGGAAAAATATTTTTCCGTCCCAGTAATCTTGTTTTTACGGACTTGGTGCGAGTGCTTCTTTGTGTACGCTTGAGGGCTTCAATTTTGAAAATAATGTTAAACGCTAAGCCTTTTTTCGTTTAAAATATAATCTATGCTAATTTTAATTAATGTGGATTATAATGGAATAATATTTTAACAGACGCGAGAAATGCACGAATTGAATAAATCACTTTTATCGGTTAAAAATGCGAAATATAATCGTCAAATTATTTTAACTACGAAATAGCAATATTAACCATAAAAGACTCCTTTTAAACCGTCATTTAGCTGTCTCGTTGGTTTAATGATCAATGGGTCGTGGGTTCGACCTCGTCAGATCCAATGTTTCTAATTTTTCTATAACATGCTAGACTATTCCGTCCGTCGAAATTCCGTCACCAGATGAACCAGCCGTGAAGCTTAATCGCGTTTCGGTTTTCGTCTGTGGATATCCGACCTTCCAAAGTCAAAATAGGTCGACCGCGCCGCGCATCTTGTTTAGATTCTACAGGCTGGGGTGTGTCCATGTGTATCCTCCTCTATCCTTAAGAAAAAACTTTGGGTAAACTTTACATACGATCGCTATAGAAATTTTGTTACAGATTAAAATTAGAGAAACAAAACTGTACTATCGTAATAATTAAAACTGATGTCGCTATTGAATATCAAGCGGCCATAAAAGTAATAAAATTTGGGAAAACCAAAAACATAAAATGTTAAACAAACAGACCACCCGCGAGCTTAAATTAATAGTGTTCTACAACATACATCATAATCTAGCTCATTAGGAGAATTATACGCTAGGCTAGCATAATATGGACACGCAACAATGATATGAGTGAATTAATTTGAAAACACATTTTTTAATGAATAATTATTGTGATTATACAGAATAGAAATTAGAGATAGTATTAAAAGTAATTAAAAAAAATGGTTTTTACTTCTCGTGTAATGCTTTAAACTCCGTTAGTATAAGTTTTTTAAGGGCTGTTATCATTTAAATGAAACACTTTCACGGTTTAAATAACGTAGTCTCCCCGTGACCACGGCTGCTGCAAAGCATCCGAAACGTCGAGCCGTAAAAATCATTTTCAAATAAGTATAACTAATATTTCGCGTTTTAAACCGTTAAAGTATTTTATTTAAAAACTGCTCGGGTAAACTATAGATAGTACCTTAGCTTTACGTTAACTCAAAGTATTGTCTGTAGTACATGTTCAAATAAAACTGTAATCGCGAAATATGTTAGTAAACCTTTTTTAACTACCATGCGAAGTTACATATACTTTGCAGTAGTTAACAATGAAAACATACACCTTTGCTATATTATGTAGCATTCTCAAATATTTGTATATTGGACGGAAAAATATTACTTTCGATGGGTGTCGACATCTTCAAAGATAATAATTGTTTTTTAAGCTTTGTTAGATAACTCTCTATATATAAATGTTCTCTAAATGTAAAGTTCTATTTTCTTAAAAGCCTATTAATACAAATACCCGCCCATGGCGCATCCTGGATGGATTTACATCGCTCATACATATTTCATGTAGGGTTATCAATCTTTCCACTTGAGATTTATTCGAATTATTATAGTTCTCTTCGTTTTTATTCAAATTTTAATATCCGCGCTTTATAAATTGTAAATCATTTTAGTACTGAACACCTGGTGTTTAATTATAATTATAAACGTACGTAACGTTTATAATCTTTAAATCAAACACCTTAACGGTTTTAATCGCGATATATATTGGTTAAACTTATTAGGATACACGGGATGACAGCCTTGACCACGCCTGCTGCAAAGAGTTCGTAACGCCTTAGTTTCAGCGTTTTAAACCGTCAAGGTTTCTTATTTAATGTGTACTACTCCCGTAAGTGTGTTTAATACTTTTATCAGTTTAGTTCAGTTCAGTTAGTTGACGCGCTTATTGGCGATTTGGTGGTGTATTTTCCG
Organism: Leptosia nina; assembly: GCA_963661955.1. Taxonomy (NCBI): domain Eukaryota; kingdom Metazoa; phylum Arthropoda; class Insecta; order Lepidoptera; family Pieridae; genus Leptosia; species Leptosia nina. The sequence goes on from CAVLEF010000008.1 coordinate 5,810,303, forward strand.
AATGTCCTAAACCATATGTCGGTAAAGCGTATAGTTTAGGTGTTTCATTTTTTCTTTCGCCATGTGGACCTCATGCGTGTCTGTGTTTTACCAGAAAATTAAGTTTGGTCAATATTCACGAGCTCCAGCCAAACTATGTATTTCGTTTTGCGTTTGATTAACACATCTCGTTGTCGCGTCGGAAAACTCGTAACACATAGCTGTAATTTAAAAGACCGAATACAGAACCGGGAGAATAATACAAGGAAATTTGCATTCCTATCAGCACTCCGGGGCGATTTTAATCGTTCCTCATTAAGCACATAGCTCTGCGTAACCACGCAGTTTTATGGCGGCCATTTTGAATTAATTTTCACAAAAAACAAAATGGCGCCGTGTGTCTCGCAATAAAAAAATAAATTAATCGCTAGAGATGCGCCGAGTACTTGGTTGCTACTCGGTACTCTGCGTACTCGGCGGGTTTTTTGATACTCGTACTCGGCCGAATAACTCGGTTATATTTTGTTTAAGAATATTAATTATTTAGGTAGATGTAATTAAAACAATAGTGTAAATCCAAAATCATTTATTTGTAATTTTGGAAATCTTTGTAAATCTCAATGAAAAAAAACGCACTATAATAAATGAGAAGTAATGAGACAAAGTTACGAAAAGATAAGAGTGAATTGAAGTCTTGACCGGCGCGAACCGGTTTGTACTTGTTTAACGCGCTAAATAGGAATTTGATTGAAACCGAGTACTCGGCCGAGTAACTCGATTGAAAAAAGATTGAGGCGAGTAAATGTCGGTACTCGTTACTCGGCGCATCTTTATTAATCGCCAACGAGATCTCGGCCATTTGACGCGATATGAATTATAATTGTCACTTATTAGAATTTTACTTAAGCAGATATTAATATCAACGTTATTAACTTGACGCTCGCTAATGTGAAATTAATTCTTTGTTTCTAATTAATGTGTTGCCATTTTAATTCTTAAATATATAAGATCTGTCTTTTAGATTTCTTTATAGTTGTAGTATGTATGTAGAGAAGTTTATGTATACAAGTATTATACATTCTTAAAACGGACACATAAGTGTGTCTGCCCAGATATCAATAAAGTAAAAACGAATTTTTCTTTATACAATAGATTTATATTTAATATCACATACATTTAAATTGATCGCAATATCGATTCATTAGATTTTGAGGTCAATCTGTAGAAATTTCTAGATGATCTTATGTTTAAACAAAACACTAACGTGTCCACGTGATCACAGCTGCTGTAAAGCATCCGAAACGTCGGTTCGTTAAGATATATTGAAAATAAATTAACTAATACATTTCGGGTTTTAAGCCGTTTAAAGTATTTTTCTTCACGTGACGTACTCGATCTTATGTCACTGGGAACTTAGATTTTGAGCCAAGTGTGGATCTTATAGCAAGTGTAAACCAATTGACCTCAACTAAAATTGGATCGAAAACAGAATGCATTTACAAATTGAATTCTGTAGCATACAGTGAAGACGCCGTCGCTGAAATATTAAGCAGGCGTCGGCGACTGACAGTGATTGCTTTTAAAATTTATACAAAAACTATATTTAGGCCAATAGCCTAAATATAGTTTTTGTATAAATTTTATATTCTTATTACCATAAAGCCAGTTGTAACTACATATAATGGATAATAATGAAAACTTTGCTATGTGTTAGAATATTTTTAAAATTAAAAAGATCTAAGCACTCGTAGAACATTGTATATATAAATTTACTTTTCACTACGACCCGACGTTCCTATGCTTTAGTTTCAAAGTCGTAGGCAACACAAAAATCCTATTCGTGTCATATTTTGTTTCATTTAAAATTTAATTTATTTTGATCACAATATATATCATTTTTATTAATATAAGAGTACAATACTATACGTTTTAAACTTTTCTTGTTATAGTTTATTTTTTTTTTTTTTACATTTTACTAAATAAATTTTATAGTTATTTTTACGTTAATTAACCACTGTTGGAAAACTTCTTATGTTGATGTAGAATTTAATCATAGTGTTTGACAACAATTCAACAAATTTAATTGGAAATAATGTAGTAATATTTTTAACTAATAATAAAAATAAAGCCTTTATTTACGTACTTAGAATTGATTTAGTTTTAATACATTACAGTAACAGTTGATTGTTTAAATACTGTCTATAGTTTACGCGAGTAATACACATTTAAATAAAACACTTTAACGGTTTAAAACGCGATATATTAGTTAAACTTATTTGAAAATGTTTTAACTTCGGCCCGACGTTTCGGATGCTTTGCAGCAGCCGTGGTCACGAGGAGACAAATAAGTTTAACTAATATATCGCGTTTTAAACCGTTAAAGTGTTTTATTTAAATGTTTAATTTTATTTTAAATTTGGATGTCCTATGGGTTTCTTATCTAGTCTAGCATACATAGTCGTAGAAGAACTTTAGTGTTAATAATAAATTCTACAAAAGCGAAGCCTTTTTTATTCCGTTCGTAACTTGTGCCATGGCTATAAATTATGCAAACTCTGTCGACTGTTTGTCCGTTTGTACGCGTCGTTACATGGCTCAAGTAGATTTAACTTATTATGTGTCATTACGGTTAATGTATGATGATCTATATTATTATCTAGTTACGTATATATAAGTTAAAATAAACCAGTACCTAATTCCAACTAGTCTTAACGTAACTTGTCCATTACGAGAGGTCCCAGGTTGTAATCATCGGAAAATAAATGGCTGTGTTCCAGAACTTTAAAAAAATGTCAAATTACAGAAATGACAAACATAAAATTTGTTTCGTATGCAGGTTTTATTATATTAGACAGTACAGGGTTCAAAAACTATACATGGTTTTAAACTTGAACTTGTGTGCCCGACCGAAAATGTGTCTGACACAGTCGTATTAGTTCGGATCAACGGGTCTTTGATTCGTACTCCACCGGGTCCAGGTCTTCTGAAATATTTTGGACTTCGTCTGGCAATCTGAATAATGGACGCTAAGACTATCGAACTTCCGTGCGGTTCACGAACTACCATTGGCCTATAAAAAGCCGTGAAGTTAATCGCGTTTCAGTTACTGTCTGTGGATTTCAGAATATACAAGGCCAAAATAGGTTGACATCATGTAGAGTTATAGGCTGGGGTATTTCACCTTCCATCAAGTGAATCTCACGCTTGTCTGTCTTCTATTGCAAAAAAAACTATTGATCACACATTTAAATAAAACACTTTAACGGTTTAAAACGCGATATATTAGTTAAACTTATTTGGAAATGATTTTTAACTTCGGCCCGACGTTTCGGTTCGATTTGCAAAGCATCCGAAATGTCGGACCGAACTTAAAAATCATTTCCAAATAAGTTTAACTAATATATCGCGTTTTAAACCGTTAAGGTGTTTTATTTAAATGTGTACTACTCGCGTAAACTACAGACAGTATACTATTGATTACAGTTATTAATAACAATCTGTTTTTTACACAGACATTATAGATGTCTGTGTTTTGCATTTTGTTTCTAGTATTTTAATGATACCTACATAGTGAAACGGAATTACAACGTGGGAATTAACTTGGTGGAGCCAAGGTATAATATAAGTGTCAAAGTGTTAGTCGACGTCATTTCTACTGACCGCTTGTATTATTATTAGGTCTAATTTATATGAACTGAAAATAGATACTGGCAAAAGCAGAAATTGTATTTGTGTTATTGAAGTATTGTTTGTAGTTTACGCGAGTAGTAGGTACACATAGAAAGCAACATCCGAAAAGTAAGGCCGTAGTTTAAATTATTATTGCGCGTTTTACACCGCTAAAAGTGTTTAATTTAAGATTATTTATTTTATGTTTCACAAAAGAATATTCCTACATAAAGTGATAATAATAATCGTCTGTAGTTACGTTTACCGGGTAAAACGTAAAACAGAAAATATAACGTCGGGTCATTAAATTAAACGAATAAATTACAAGTTTTAAACAGTTGAAAGCGGAAATCAGAAAAGGTCACGAAAGTATGTTCCCATCTGCCATATAGATAAAATATGATTTTACTTTCAAACCCCCGGTACAGCGTTAAAACCATAATTGCCTAGACACTAAAAATACACTCGAAAGAAGCGTAAATCTTACGCGTTCACGATTCCACCCACTTTCTCGCCCGTAAATCACACCCGAGGCAACCCATACTATGTTTTATATATATGTGTGTCTGTGCGGGTATATATATATGTCACAATGACGCGGTGTACCACAAAAGGAATATAGATATGACTTATCCAGCGTATCTATATCCTGCTTTCAAATTAACGTTTTTAAAAATGGTAATTGGGAAAAAACTGCTCAACTGATTTTGATGAAATTTCCTAGATACGTAAAAATGTAATGTTGGTCAATTCGTTTAGATGTTTGATTAATTTTTTACCTTGACTACCCAGATTGACCCAGTGAGACACTAAAACTACAATAGACTATTTCTTTAAATTTATGAATTTAACTTAACTTTCAACTTTAATTGACAGTTTTAGGTTTTTTTATATACCTCACTTTTCTTCTCTATTGTGTAAAACTTTTCATCATGGTTCTCCAGGTGTATCCTTCTTCGTCCTGGAGATTTCATCAATTTCAAACTATCTGGAGAAGGGTACGAGATAACTCAAAATCCACGTTCTACCACACCACCATAGCAAATCTGTGAATTAATAATTCCTCAATTAATTGGAAAAGTTTAAATTGGAGATGCGCAGTGGCCGCCAATCCAATTAGCAGACACATGAGGGGACTTACTCGTGACGTCACGTTCTTACTGGCCAGACATTGTTTATTAATTATTCTCACTCGTTCAGTCGGTAATGGCGACGCTTGGAAACTTCTTAGACTGTTGTGTACTTGTTGGTTTAAGCTTACTTAGTGCCTGTTTTAGCGTTTGTACTCTGCATTAATTAAGTTAAAACAAATTTTGTGTTATACTGAATATTTCTTATTTAAATAAAGAACTTTAACGGTTTAAAACGCGATATATTAAACATAACTTTTTTTATTTACTTTAATATAAACTTATTTGAAAATTATTTTAACTACGGCCTGACGTTTCGGATGCTTTGCACCTGCCGCGGTCACCGGGAGACAAGTTTAACAAATATGTATCTCGTTTTAAACCGTTAACGTGTTTTATTTAATTACAATTATTAAGGGAAACTAAGATTGCTGTATATGTTTGTCTGAAATAAATGCTTCGAGTTTGAGTTAAGTACTCACTGATGTATATTTTGTAGGAAGTAGGTCAATCGCACGCGAATTATTCAAGTAAAATTAGCCCAAGACGCGCAAAGCTAATTAAGACGTTCCTTATCTTAGGACCATGTATCACGTAAACTTAAGCCGGGTGCACACAAGGGTTTTAATTAAAAACCATACGAAATACTGCGAATATTAAACTCCTAACATAAATTTAACTTAACGTTCTAGTATTAGCGTATTTTAGTTTTTCGGGCTAGTTCGACATGAGCGAGGAGGGGTTCTCGAGCGGCTTCATCTGGAGATGTTAGCTCCTCGATTGCTCGAAGAATTAGATTCTATCAACATGCTGAACAATGGCCGTGAAGGCCTTAAACAATTTTTGGCTGTAGTTGGTAATTTCCGATAAGATAGCGCTATAGTATCCCTTGTAGAGCATGGTGTTGGCGAACACATTTCTGTGTCCTTGTTTTACTTATCGCTTTATTTACGGACAAGTAGGTACAGATAGGTTAGTAGTTAATCAAACTTCTGTATCTAACTGGAACAATTTATTTTTAGATATAGAGGCGGTCACTATAAACAATTAATTATTGTAAAATATCTTCATATACTGTATTTCTTTATATATAATAGCATTTAAATAAAACACTTTAACGTCTAACGCGGAATAGATGGCGCTAGCGTAGCAGTTTTTCCTTTAACGTCAAGAATTTTTTAGTCTCCCCGTGACCACTTTGCTAAAGCATCCGAAACGTCGGGCCGAAGTTAAAAAATCAGTTTCAAATAAGTTTAACTAATATATCGCGTTTTAAACCGGTAAAGTGTTTTATTTAAATGTGTACTACTCGCGTAAACTATAGACAGTATTTAACGTTATTTGTATTTGTAATATTATATAACATCTTAGGTATGAAGAAGTGAAAGGTACATTACAAAGGTACAAAATAAGGTCTATAGTTAACGATTTAAAACACGAAATAAATTAGTTCACTGTCAAGTCATCCTAAACATTGGCCAGTAGTTAAAATAAAATTAAAACCAAGTTGACTAATTTATTTTACCTTTTAAACCGTTATTTGTGTTTTATTAAAACACACAGATAACTTTTACGGAAAAATGTAATCTGCAATTTAAAATACTAAGCCTTAAATTTCAGCACTTAAGTACCTTTCGCTTGAATTAACTTAAGTAAAATGTATCCTCTTTAATCAGAGAAAGCGCGACTTGTTTAAATTTCGTATTAAACCTTAGTAGCATTGGAAGACAAATGACGTATTTTCTATTTTGTAGGACAGTTTAAAAGTAGCGTCTGCAAAAAAAGCAAATATTTTTATGGCATTCATAAAAACTTTGGTTTAGTTACAATAAATACTGGTATAGGTTTGTATAAATTTTTTATCGTCTATTGGTTAATATTATCAATTTAAAGAACCCTTATACTTAAATTATTTCTACCTTTGAAAACATTATTTTGTTAATCCAAACTAGGAAGGCATAATATATAATTATGCAGGAAATTAATTTTATTTCTTTCTTTATTGTATGGTACTGCTTTAAAAGGGAGGTCGATATTACTCAGAAAGCGAAGAAAATAGCTTTCGTAAATCATGACAAAATACAAAACGAACTAGATAATAATTCATTCGTTTCCCGTTCTAATTACAGAAGAGCTAATCTAACCGTCTAGATTAGTAATTTTGCCAACGTAACTTAATTAGCTTGTGCTGCGGACGGTACCGCAACATTGCTAGACAAATGGTCGTTTTAAATTATTTCACTTTTATATTTTCTGCTTATACACTGTAATCTAAGCCCGCATTTTTCATTCGAATCGGAATTTTGTTTTGTATGTGATTTATCTAGCTCTATCATTTTGTGAAACTTGATTTATGTGGATTAGAGAATGTTTTGTATAAAATATTGGTAAACTGTCAAACGAACTACGTTGGAGCTCGGATGTAAAAACAATTTAGCATAGAGCGCTTCTAGTCGCGTTGGTCTAGTGGTAAATGCTGGTGATTTCCGTTCGTGAAGACAGTAATTCGATACCACCAAAAATGTACACGCTGGTATGTGTTCTCTGGTGAATTAGTTAGTAGTTCTAGGAATAACAAGCAAGCCTATGGCCCCAGCCGTGGGAATTGTAAAACAGCCGATGACACATTTGTATACTTTCATATAATCTAAATCAAGTGACATAGTAATGATCTCTTTCATTAACACATCTTAACTGCTGATGTACAAAAAATTGACGGAGCTTTCTCAAGAGATTAATTAAATCCGATAATATAGGCGACCAATATCAAAGGGCACCAATTTCAATTTCTTCTCTTATATCTGTCAATTATTACGCAAAACAAAGCAATATCTAGACGACTTTGGGTGAGTTGGGAACTTAGGGCTGTCACTGATTCATTTGAAAGATGCCATATTCCGCTTTTTGTTTTTAATTTTTATTAAAACAAACAGTTTACCTAACTGTAGAATAAGTATTCAAACAACAGATAAATAGTGTATGAAATAAGAAGCCCATGTTTTATGGATAGTCTTTAGAATGAACATGGTTTTGAAAACTAGATTATTGATCAAAATCAAAAAAATCAAAAAAAATTTATTGATGTAGGTAGCTTAGTACACTTATGAACGTCAAAACAGGTAAAAACTTAAGACTCTAAATTTACAGTTTCTACCAGTTCCCAAGTTGGGGCGTAGAACGAACGGGAAGAACCCGCAAAAAACCCCCCCCCCCCCCCTTCATTTTAAAGACTGCCTAAGTTCACTTATTCCAGCTTTTAGTCCAGTCTTCGACTGTGAAAATTTTTATTAAATACAAACAGTTTCTCCTAACAAGCTTTTGGACATTTAAGTATTCAATTAACTGATATATAGTTGTTTATAAAACGTTTAAACTTATTATTGAAGCCCTTGTTTCTACGGATAGTCTTTAGAATCAACTATGCGGTTACTTTGAAAATTCTAGATGATTGATCTAAGTGACAACCCTATTAAAGACAATATTTGGGGTGAGCGACAATTAAAATTCACATTATCGCTTCGAGCCACGTAAGACGTAATCATGGAGAAAATGGTTTCAACTCGAAGGTTAATAGAAATCGGAATTACGATTTTATCTCGGTGTCTGAACTGAGCTTTTGTCCTTGAGAAAAGTCATCGACATTAGTCATATCAATGTATATGAAGGCTTTGAAGTCCTAGTTGTTTTCAAGTTCACTTAAAAATAACTACAGAAAATGTTTAAATCTTATCTATACTGTAATAGAAAGTTTTACCTCACTTCTTGTTATATGTCGAATAATGTCTCTATTTTTTTATAATTCTTAATTGAACATGCGACTAAAATTGTCAGCCTCACGACGCGTTGATTTTTTTTTATAGAAGAGAACAGAGAAGCCCACTTGATGGAAGGTAAAATACCCTGGTCATATAACATCAAATCAAGATGCGCGGTCGAATAGACATTACCTAGTTCGTGGATAACTTTGTTATTCTGTAGGAAAAATTATAAGAAAATATTTTATAGAAATGTATTGTTTTTTAAAAAAACACTTTTACGGTTTAAAAATTTATTAGTTAAACTTATTTGAAAATGATTTTTAACTTCGGCCCGACGTTTCCGATGCTTTGCGGCAGCCGCGCTCACGGTGGAGACTAAAAATGGAGGATGTCTCTGACGTCAAAGTAAAAAATTGCTACGCTAGCGCCATCTGTTCCGTCGAAGTTGGTATTTGGCGAAACTGGCCGGGTCCTTACAGAATTGACTAACGGTGTCTTCGCGTTTCGGTATGCTGTTTATTGGAATCCAGAGTTGCATTGTTTTGCTACCAACTTTAATCAAGGTCTAGCAAGACACAATTCAAAAGCAATCATATTACAGTTTCTGTCGCTTAAAATATCCAACTTTAATTATAGTTTTCTTTATTATACCACCCTCTATTCGAGGAAAGTTCATGAAATAAACTAATATGTTATATTTATGTAACTTTGTACTTAATCTCTGTAACTGGGCTACAGTAGCACGCTAAGTGCACATTAATAATAAAACATAGTAAAGAAGTTTTAGAATGGCTTAAGTAGTGGAACAAAGCGACATAAACAGCGTTGTTTCCGATCGGCTGGTAGATCGTTTGTTGCTCATTGCGAGAAGTAGAAGACAGACCCATAGCTCCTGGTTTCTGATTTTTGAGGAACAATCATAGCTTTGATCGGGTATAACAGAGATGTGATACATTGTCTGTGACTGAAGTAGATCACTGAAAGGAACACAGTGACGTTTAAAAAATAATGGTGTTATTTTTTCATCTGAAAAATATACTAGACCAAAGTAGTTTAAGGCAATTATTAATAAATTAACTCAACAAACTCATATTAGTGTCTTTTAGGTCTAAAGTAAAAAAAGGTTTCCTTTGTAGTTATTTGATTTTTTAATTATCCCTCGAGTTAGATATACATTTATTTGAATCACGAGATAAGTCGGATGTACTGTAACTATCGTGTTTCGTTGCAACCTAATGTTTTTTTTGCTTTCATACATTATTCTATTATTTGGAATCAACTCGCTATCGCTTATCCCTTGCAGCTCGTCTGAAACGCAGTAATTAGGTTAAATGATCGGTGGTGGGGCGATTTGCCTAGACGCAATCAATGTTCAACTTACTAACGAGTATTTTTCTTCACTTTCGCGGAAATTGCCTAACATTAATCTTGTTTTTGCTTCACATTTAGTTTTAGACATGTTTTTTAAAACAATTAGCGTTAATAGAAATTCAAAATGGATTTGACTATGCATGAAAGGAACTGAAAACTTTAAATTTCATTATTGGCGCGCTTTCCTTCATGCCTTTATCTTTAAAAATAATATAAATATTATAAAACGAAAGTCTATCTACTTCATCACCTAAATCTTGTTCTATAACAACTACAAAGCGTATCTTTATTCTATCCTCAAATAAAGCCAAACATTAGCTAACTAGCTTTTAGCTAGCTTACATTATTATTATTACCTTGTCTTTTTATATATTAAACAAATAGAAAATATTAAACTATATAGTTGAACTAATATATGCCCAAACATCTACCATTAAAATCTGTTCAGTAGATTTTTTTAGAGGCTTTTGCTTTAATGTTTGTAGCTTCATTCTTACACCGTTGATTTGCTTCTTATCATGATTGTTTCGTGGTAGCATGGTCGATATAACGAAATTTGCAAAATAACTAACAAAACAGAACATTTTATCAGAAAATAACTGTAAAATAACAGTTTGTAAACGAAAAACATAATAGCAGTTTGGTCGTTTCTGATTGTTTGATTGCGAACCATTCGCTTATCAGTTAATAGTTACAGTTAATAGTTGATCACATTTTGTTACTGCACTGACAAATGTATCGGCTATTTTATTCGAAATTAATTTACGAATATTAAAGCTATAAACTTTCTGGAATAGCCTCAACACTTTAAAATTTAAAAATGGAAAATAAATTGAAAAAAATTCCGTCTCGGGCAGGACTTGAACCGGCATCGTCAGCGTTACGTGCTGTTGCTCTACCAATTGAGCTACCGCGTCATCAGCCTCAATACTATTTGTAATTCAATTATTAAAAGAGAGACAATAAACATATTTTATTGTTATTATACCCAAAACGTTATATGACCCTTAAGAAATTGTTGTTTGTCTATCCGTTTATCACCTGTCTATATATTAAGTATTCCGATAGCTAGAAAGTTGTTTCTTCTACAAATTACCGCTAAGGCTGTTAAGGTTATTAAAAATGGCCGGTAGTATGGCTATTACATTATCAACGGGTTTGATTCCCACCGGGTCCAACATTACTCTAATTACTATTTATTTTTAATATAGCACTTCGTCTGGTACTCTATCCATATATATCTATATAAATGGGTGAGAATATCAAAATTCCATTCGTAACACGAACCGCCGTTCACAGAAAGAGGCGTGAAGTTAAGTCGCGTTTCGGTTTTAGTCTGTGGATTTCCTAATCCAATATAGGTCGACAGCATATCTTGTTTAGATGTTATGTGTCTGGGATATTTCACGTATCAAGTGAACCGAATGCTTATCTGTTTTTCTCTATATTTAAAAAAAATATTACTTCAACTTATAGCATGTACGCAGAATGTTTTGTATAAATATTTATGTGCACGACCGAAAATCGACATTTCGACCTATAGGTACTAAGTAAGCACTAAATATATAAACTGTTTCCCTATGTTAGTGGAAGTGTATAAAATTTACATATTATATTATATTATTTATCAAATTCAAGTTGAAACTCAAGCTTGATATTAGATTTACCCGGTTGGACCGATAGCGACACAATACTTGCAAATACTAATATTGGATATGATAACTTTTAGCATATCATCGAATTTTCTCGAACACATTTCTCGAATACGAAAAATCTTATAAGAAAGTTTTTATCTATGAAAATTGTATTTTTCTACCAGTAAACATTCGGAATTGTGTTGTTGTTGCTATATATTTTAATGGTAAAAGCACAATTAGTTGCCTTATAAGAAGTGAGATTTTTTGCATTCTCTACTCTATACTTACAGAAGAAGTCTAGTGTATCTTGAAGTCTGTAGCCTAGTAATTCAGGCGTATACTTCACGTAGAAACGAATACTGCGAAGATGAGAAAACTTTAATAATTACCAATTATAAATTACAGCATAAAGATTTTTTACGAAGCAACTTAAGTTACTACAGGAAAAAACTTTAAAAACAATATGGCGTTTATCATGTTAAAGTATTCTTGTTTAAGTAAGTTTTAATTCAAACCTTCAATTTTCATGTTATTTATTAACGGACGTTATCTTATAGACATTTAACCAGTAGGTAACCCTGCAGCAGAGTTTGATGTATGTCTTGGATTCGATTCTCGGAATTTATTTTAGTAATCTAAATTACGTCGATTCTTTAAGATCAACTTTGATTGTGGCTTACATGTCATACAATTATTTTTGCGTTTTATTAAGTGAAATGGATTTATTTAAAAGACACCTGTTCCGAGCATATCCATTCTTACCTGCGCCGCGGTTTCAAATGTCTTGCCTATTGATTTTGCGGAAGGTTCATCTGACTCGCGAGGCATTCAACCCGAACGAAATATTTCCCCGGAAAGAGCCGTTTCGCGTTAGAATTCTAGGATTTCTTACGTTTAAATATCCACTGAATTTCAGCGAGTTGCGTCGGCTTTCTTGTCTTTATTTATTCGTGAGTGCCGCGTCATTATCGTCTTGTCTTGGGCTTTTTCTAGCTTGTTAGATGATTATGATAATGTGACGTCATAGTTTCTATAACACATGTGATAATGTACAATGTGATGTGATGTGGTGGGGGGGGGGGGGGGGGGGGGGGGGGGGGGGACATTTATTTCCCAAACTAAGTCAACGTGTTTCAGAATTATAAATTTAGTAGAAACACGTTGGACCCGGTGGGCATCGAACCCACGACCATTACGAATGAGCCCATTGGAAAAGAATAAATAAGATTTTCAATGCTTTACTATTAAAAGAGTGGCAGTGAGTTTTTTGACAGTTTTCGTGTATTCTATTTCGTACGTACGTAAGTAGATAAGCATATTTAAATAACATAATAAAACCGATATATTAGTTAACTAATTTGGATCCAAATTACGCGTATTATGATATACTCCATCAAATCTTAGTATATTAAACGGGATAAGCCTGATTACGATGATAATTTAATATCATGTTCCCGTAGTAATGAGATCTTGTAAAGCCGCGTACATAAGACAATTCATCGTTAAGGCTTAGTATACACAATGCGTCTAAAATGTATGACAAATAATAACTTTGCTATTCTTAATATCAATACATTTGCAGCTGTGTGCTGATTTCAAATGCAGTAACACTTAGAACCAAATATTCGTCCCGGTGAAACAAAAAATGTTTCTTTCACCGGGATTGGATAGGAGACAGACTTACTTTGCTCTATAAGTGTTTTAATTAGAAAAAATAGAAACAAGGAAGTAAGAATGCACACTAAATAAAACGTGTAAAATACAACATTCGTTTTTAAACTAGGACCCGACATTTTGAATAAACTGCCGCAGCAGTAACACTCAGATAAGTGTTTCATTTAATAAGAAATATAACAGGCTTTCGCCATCTGCGTATGCGCATAAACAATTGCTAGTCACTTACGAAGTGAGAAAGCAAACCCACGATATACAGATCCTTATAGATAATTCGCAGCTGATTGCAGACCGCTCAGCAGTGCGTGTTGAAATTACAAGGTATGAGCCAATTAGATCACTTGCAGTACGAGAACTTGCCATGATTATAGTCTCAAATTTAATAGCACGACTCCACATCGGTGTAACATTGTATTTTGTGCGCCCGCCCTTTTTAGCGAACGCTTCCCGACACAAAGATAATAAATAATGGTTTGATATGACTATAAAAATAAGTATGTACTTACGTGCGTACTCATTTATATAAAAACTCCTTAATTTAAAAATAGAAAGTAAATTGAAAAAATTTACGACTCGGGCAGGACTTGAGGGTTTCCGTCCTTTAGAGCAACAGCACGAAAAGCTGACTATGCCGGTTCAAGTCCTGCCCGAGTCGAAAATTTTTTAAATTTACTTTCGATTTTTAAATTATATAGTGCCTTCATGTGCAATAACATGTAAAAAATACTAATGTTTTTAAAAACTCCTTTTTAACGGTTTGGTACGCGAAATATATTAATTTTAAAAATGACTTTTCTTTACCTATTTCTCTTACTCGGGTTGCTGGTTTAGCGCCTTCCAAATTTTATTTGCTTTTTTTTTGTCTATTATTGCACATATTGTTATTTAAATAAAACACTTTTACGGTCTAAAACTATAATATAATATATTAGACAACTTATACAAAAGTTATAATATATTTCTGTTTTATACCGTCAAAGTGTTTTATTTAAATGTGTACTACTCGCGTAAACTACAGACAGCATGTAATCTTGTATCCTTAGCATTGTGGGTAAATACGACTCTTTTTTTGCCATAATTTTATTTACAGACAGGTAGTCTTCTGGATTGTACCCAATTAAAATGCCTTTTAACATTAACACTATCTTAATAAAGGTACCATATATAACATTCACTCCCTAAATAAGTTTAAATAGAAAATAATATTAAAATTTAAGAGCCATTAAAATTCCCATAATGCTAACATTCAAAGTAAGAACAAAGTAGGTACTTTATCATTTTCTTTGTAACCAGCTTCTACATAGTAATCTCACTTGATTGGAAGCAATTTCACAACTTGTATACAGTTTAAGATGATTCTACTGATACTCTTGTATGTAGTGATCTATACTAATATTATAAAGCTGAAGAGTTTGTTTGAACGCGCTAATCACAGGAAATACGGGTTCGAATTGAAAAAAATATTTTTGTGTTGGTTCGAGCATTTATCGAGTATAGGCCATAAAAGATCATGCAACTAATAGGAACGAAGAAACAGTGGGAAGTCCGGAATAAACGGGAAATTCATCTTTCAGACAACGGTAAGAGAAATAAAAAAAAAATGTGTAAAAGAATGATTCTTCCTAAATGATCTATAAAATGTCCGCCGCAGTATACGTCTATCTTAGATAGAGAAGGCAAAAAAAATACTATGGTGCTGCAAATAACTACTCCACGCGAACGAAGTCGCGGGCAGAATAATATATTTACAATTCAAAAAATAATCGGGGATGGGATTCAAATTTACGAATACCTACTCTTATTTTCATTCTTGATTTTTCTACCACTGCATGGGGTATCGTCAATTTTTTTATAAGATTTACCAATTACTACAAAACTACCATTGGCAAAATAATAATGCTCTGAGACTGCTAATCCCAAATACACGTTCTCTATTTTAACAATGGCAATAATGATTTAGCGTCCATTGTTTATTGTAGTTCAATATCTAAAATACAACTCGAACAAGAAGCGAGCGGAAATACCTAGAGAATTCCCGAAACGTGGAGCAAGGATGCCGTCCATGACGCCCTGACCACGAACCAAGTATTGAATATTACTAGTTAACCGCCCTCGCTGCATATATAACAATTGAGGTATCTTTGAGTAAGAAACGACCCGAATCGCTACACATTTGTGACAATTCCTATTCAAATACCATCTATTAAATATTTGGAAATTGAAAGGCTTCTTAAAGCTCACTTGATGAAAGATGCAGAAGCGTCGACTTTTTTGGCTTTGAATATTTGAAAATCGTTTGCTTTTCCATCATACATCAATTTTAAAGAATTCTTAATTTGAAAGATTTTTCTAGATTATTTTATGTACTTGGATAGAATATGTAGTTCGACTACAGATAGTATCGTAAATTGATTTATATTTTCTTACTGAGCGTCGCATACTGTAATAAGATTTTTACATTAACAGCAAAACTTTGGCAGCCCTAACTCCTCGTTTATAATTTCAAATCAGATATAACCGGCTAAAACCGGACCGTGCCGGCCTGAACTGGATTACAACCGGGGCGTACTAGTACTGGAACTGGATTAATCCGGTAAACTTCTCTGCATGGTTACGCTGATTTAGAAACTTGTTGTTTGTTTCTTGCGATACCGCTTCTATTGGTTTAAACTGTGCGAAGATGTACTATAGAAGGGCAATATAAGCGAGGGAATGGTTGAAATAACTTTTGAAATAACTTAATACGTACTAACCTATTACAGAATTGACTAACGGTGTCTTCGCGTTTGGCGGTTTACTGTATACGTATTTTTATATTGTGTATTTGACGTCAGAGACCTAAAGATGGACTTTAGTCTCCCAGTGACCACGGCTGCTGCAAAGCATGCGAAACGTCGGGCCGAAGTTAAAAATCGATTTCAAATAAGTTTAACTAATATATCGCGTTTTAAACCGTTAAAGTGTTTTATTTAAAGTGTACTACTCGCGTAAACTATAGACAGTATTTAATACGTCTTACACAACATCCAAATGTTGCTTAAGTTCATGTATTTTTTAGTGTATTATTTACATGAGTTTTCTTATAAGCTGAATCGTACCACTGTAGCGACGTACCTGTCAAATAAACGCGTAATATAGCATATTCCAATTTCAAAATATATCGCAACGAATATTTATTCAAATATAAAGAAAACGTTCCTTGTATTCTTGGCTAAATGATATTTCCATTTGAAAGGACAGCAAATGCGACGTTTTGAAACTATTGAATTTTTGATATCTGAACGTTGGCAATATTTTAATTTAGTTTTATAACGGAATATTTGCGTGACTTTGTTTTAAATCTTCAGTAATAACGTAAATAACACAGTTACTGAAACGAAATAAATATAACATTTAAATAAAACACTTTCGACGGTTTTAAACGCGTAATCATTAATTTAATTTAACTACGAAGACACTTTGAATTGCAGCAGTTGTGTTCCGGTCCTATACCCCATTGGTTGAAATTAAAACCACAACTTCTACGCTAGCGCTACGTCTACCTGGCTGGAACTACCTACATACTTATAAATCTTTACCCGGGATTTGAAATCATGATCTATCGTTAGCTATCTACTATATAAGCTTTTAACCATTGAAACAAGGTGATTGTATACATTGATGTAGGGTGGAAAAGGAAATTTCTTCTGAAATTTTTTCAATGTGAAAAATATTCAGTCTGAATTTTCTTTTAATAATGAAGACGTACATTTCTCATTACCTGCTATTAAATGTCGTCTCTTAATATAAGTTCACCAAAATTTCGAGAGAAGTAAATACACCCTCGCCTAAGTTTACCCGCGGTCTAGGCTTTATGAAGTCACCTGAAGGTAGGGTAACCACGATTCAATGAAATTTTGAATATTCTACACATGTGCTTTTTACTCATATTATTTTAATTAACCTTTTCTTTGTTCTTTTAAACTGAGAAGTATTAAAGTGCAAAAATGTTTATATTTTTTTGGATACGCTGGCTGGATTCTTTCGTTCTGAAAATCTGAATATAAAATGCGTGGTAGGAATTTCAAAATTCCGTCTGGATCATAAACAACCACAGAAGAGGCCGTGAAATTTTATTGCGTTTTAGTATGTCGACAGTGCAAGTTGATACACTTTTAGATGTTGTATGGCTGGGGTATACCATCTATCTTTAATTTAACTTCTATACTAAAAAACGAAAACCGCGTAAACACAATTGTGCTTTCTTCATTTATTAAAAAAATAGAAATTGATTAATTATCGTTATTTAAATACTGTCTGTAGTTTACACGAGGAGTACACATTTAAATAAAACACTTCAACGGTTTAAAACGTGATTTTTGTAGTCTCCCCGTGACCACGGCTGCTGCAAAGCATCCGAAACGTCGGATTGTAGCTATAATAATTATTAAATAAGTTTAACTAAGCTTTATTACGTTCATTTTATGGTCACCCTACTGACCTATATAAAATTTAACAGCTGGCGGATTATACGTTTTCTTTTTAGTTCTAATTTCGAACTGAATGTTGCACTCTCAAATTTATTTTGAACTTTGCTTCATCGAAAAGAAATTTATCGAAATTTTCATTTGATATACCTATCTTCTTTTAACTATAGCTGTACTGTAAGAAGTAGTCTATCTTTTGTTTAAAGTCACTTTACTATTGCTATACTGGTAAAATGGGTAGTGCAAAATAGGTCTACCTCTATTTCTGACCTCCTTTTGACCTTAAGGTCGAGTGTTAAAAATGTAGTGTTGTCACTTGACTCGGCGCATGATTGCGCATTAATGAGAACTTCAAAAATATTTTTAACTTTTATTTAGCAGTCGCACGATTCTGAAAACGAGTCTGGGGTACATTTTTAATTTTGTTATAAGTATCTAGTTGTTAAATTATACATGCATAGAATTGCACAGTATTTAAAAAACTCATCCTATCCAAAACCAAAACCGGTCGACAGCACATCCTCTTCGAAAAAGTTGTGTGACTTATTACGACCTAATACAATATGTCATAATATTGCACCTTCCCGTCGTTTAACCTAAAATTATACATCTATCGCCACCGTTGTTCAATTGCTCACTACTAGTATTGCACAGTATATAAGACTCCTTATATCCAAAATAAAAATAGGTCGGTAGCACATTTTTTTTAATGATCTGATGATTTTTCTAACGAGGACAGACGAGCATAGTTTACTATAAGTTCTAAACAAGTGCGACTTATTTTGTTGGATATTCGGCAGTCAACAGACTAAACCGAAAAGCGATTAAGCTTCGCGGCTTTTTCATCTGTGGACGGTGGTTCGTGACCCGGACTGAATTTCTATATTCCTACCACCCATGTAATACCCAGCTTTCCAGACGAAGTCCGACATGTTTCAGAAAAATTATACATTGAAACATTAGAAACATGTCGGTCCTGGTGGGGACCATTAGGGGATTAGACATACATTGCTACATTCAGACCAAGGAGCTCATCCAAAATGTCTTCGTGTAAAGAAAAGAAGGATCTCCATGGATGTCCATTTTCACCTGTTTAATGCTAAATATAAAATAACACATATAGAGTCTTAGCCAAGCTAGGAAAATGTTAATACAAAAAGTGAAATAATTGAAACAGACATACTGTCTGTAGTTTACGCGAGTAGTACACATTTAAATAAAACACTTTAACGGTTTAAAACGCGATATATTAGTTAAACTTATTTGGAAATTATTCTTAACTTCGCTGCTGCAAAGCATCCGAAACGTCGAGCCGAAGTTAAAAATCATTTCCAAATAAGTTTAACTAATATATCGCGTTTTAAACCGTTAAAGTGTTTTATTTAAATGAAACAGACATTACACACCCGGCTGAACGTAGCAAGTTTCTCGAGGAGGCAGTGGTCCGAAATTAATTACTATACATTAATTAGACGTGTGAACTTCAAAGGATCTCACACGAGGTACTTAATGCTTATGTAAATAAACAAATGGTTCTGCGCGACCAAAATTATGTTGATATGGACTCGAATATATATGTATATACTGCGTTATGATAGTTCTTTGTAGCTTAGCTCAAAGTCGCAAAAGTAAGCGTATAAAAATAATTTTCAAACAAGTTTAACTAAACATATCGCGTTTTAAACCGTCCAAGTGTAAAAAAAATTACAGCTGGAAATCCAATTAAGTCTGTACTACTATTAATAAGGTAATTCTTTATTATAATCAAAGATAAGATTCCATTCAAATGATACATATAATTTGAAACATTTTATTACTACATTATTATTGTTAAAGATTACATTATTGTCTGTAGTATGAGTGCTACACATTGCATAAATCATTTTTAACGGTTTAAAAAGTGCAATATATTATGGGATTGATTAAACCCATTTATATTACGATATATTCGATAATAATTAATCAAATACTGTCTGTAGTTTAAACAAGTAGTATTATTAGAATAAAACACTAACGGTTTAAAACGCTTTACTTTGGCATAAGATTTAGTCTCCCCGTGACCACGGCTGCTGCAACGCAACGTGGGGCCGTGGTTAAAGTAGTGATTTTCAATTATTTTAATAATAACTCGCGTTTAAAAGGTTAAAGTGTTTTATTATAATAATATTTATAGTTCATTATGACTCCGTCCCAATCACCTTCCATCAAGGAAAGCTTATGCTTTTTTTTTTCACTTTACTCTAGTTTATATCGTAATTTAATCGCAAAGTTACATAGAATAACGACATAACGAGAATCCAAATAGATCGACATATCTTGCTTAGATCTATGGTTGGTGGATGTCGGTCCTCTATCTTTCCTTATGTATAAGTTGACAAAACTAAGTTCAATAACGTTATTTCACAGATCACCAATGGCGTAGTTTGTTTATTTCTTTGTTCAACTGATATTTGGAACTCGCAACGTCTATTCGCATCTCATAGGGGATTCAGAAACTTTATTGTCTTCGAAATATCCAACATATATGCGAACTTTAACTATTTTAATATTACAAATCATATCGGGCGTTTATCGGCTTTGAAACAAAGCCATTACCAAATAACAATCCTATACTGTCTATAGTTTAGGCGAGTAGTACACATTTAAATAAAACACTTTAACGGTTTATAACGCCATGTATTAGTTAAACTTATTTGAAAATGATTTTTAACTTCGACGCGACGTTTCGGATGCTTTGCAGCAGCCGTGGTCACGGGGAGACTTAATGAACGAGGAGACTTAGACGATTTAATATTCTGTGCAATAACGTGTGAAAATGTTATTGTTTTCAAACACAAATATTGTGTATAGTGTGCTTATATTATATTTAAACACTATATTCTAAAAAGCTCTCATAAAAATGTCAAAAACGGTTTAGTAGAGAACGGTATACAAAACCATATTGACTCACCTAAAGTACCACTCTGGTCTAAGGAACACGTCTCTAATAACTCCTAAGAGACGTCTAAAATCCAGACCTCCGTACTTCGACAACGGCTGGCAATGCAATCCTTAGATATGTCTCAAGATATGCCTTGGGATATATCCGCGATTAAATTACCGTCTGCATTGAGACGTGAGCATGCCGAGGTGACAGAAGTCTTATAACCGTATTATCCGGTTCAGTTGTGGAAATTTTTATTATTATTCCATTGTAGGACTTTCAAGGCTCGCGAGTGTAGTGGTAGCAATATGGCTAGAACTCGGATCGTTTTCGATCCCCATCGGGTATGTCATGTTAATGCCTAAACAAGGTATAAGTTTCCTAAACCGTTGACTTCGTCTGGAAATATGGATATCAAATGGGTGGCACGAATGTCGAAATTCCGTCTGGGTCACGAACCAGCGTCGACAGATGAAAATGCCGTGAAGTTTAATCGCATTTTTGTATCAATGGATTTCCGAATGTCTTAATAATAAGACAGGCGAAAGAAAGACAATCGTCCGTATTATTAAAAAAAACAGCTGAGAGAGAGATCTACTTACTAATATAATAGACCGGGAAAACGATCATTTCCGTTTTACCGTTATCTAGTTGATTTTATTTGTATCTAATTTATTATTCTCTGTATCCTCGCCCTTTAACCACGAGAGGTTCTGGATTTAAATACATGTGAAATAATACAATGTGTAAGTGTTGCAAGGCAAAGGCAAGGAAGTCTAAACAATTTATCTGTACACGAAATGTATTAAACAGACACAGAAATGTGGCCCATTGACCCACAAGAGGAAACTATTTAACTCAACTAATAAACATCAATAGCACTGTAAATAAAATTATTATTATGAAAAATCTCAAAGAAAGATAATAAATAAATAACATCATTTATAACTCTCGCTCCGAAAGTGGAAATATAAACAATCGCGTGAAGAAATTGAGAAACTTCGTAAACGCTGAAATTATAAAACTGAAGCGCCTCGAAGGGATCCCAATATCACAGTTTATAGCCCAAGATCCTGAAGGGTGTACCTTCATTAATATGTTAATCGATACACGGGCTTACCTTTATAATTCGATATTGAGCCGGGGAAACGGAAAACCGGGATAATCTCTTAAGCGTCATCAAGTCCACTAATGAATTGAATTAAAAAATGATTTTCAAGCGAAACTTGGAAGGAGTAGGTACCGTCTCCCGGAATGTTTAGTGCTAAGTTTAAACTACAGACGCAGGCACAGATATCCATCAAGGGCACTACCTTTTTATTATATTTGTTTTATATGGTTCAAAGCAGGTGTAAATCAATTATGAAAAAATACTAACGTAATGTGTGTGAGCCTTCTTCGATAATTGCTCTAACCAACACAAAAATATTTTTTCAATCCGAACTAGTTGTTCCTGAGATTAGCGTATACCAACAAACTCTTTAGCTTTATAATATAATATAGATTTGAATTTGAATTTTGTCTGTAGTTTGCGCGAGTAATCCAAATTTAGATAAAACACCTTTAACGGTTTGAATCACTATATTAGAAGGCTAACATTACGGTTGCTGCAAGGCATCTAGAACGTCAAGATGTACTTAATATAAAAATTCATGAAATCGCGTTTTAAACCGTTCTATTTGCTTTATATAAAAATATACATATGCCTAGTCTAGTGTTGATATGTGAGGTGAAGCTGTATGAGGGTCATATGTGTGTTAATGTGGCGCCCTCTTCTACTGTAAAAATATATTTCGTTCTCGTATTCGTATACCCCAGGGTATACGAATACGAGAATCGGACATTATTTACGAATGTTATTTCCATTAACAGATGGGTTATACTCGAGTAACGTAAGATCTTGGTCTATTTCATGAGAAACTTCCCGAAAGTTCCGAACTCACAACTCCGTACCAGGATCGCTTTGAAAAATGAATTGTCTGCTCTTCAAATATATGGTTTAAGTTGAGAAGCCGGGTGAAGTATGAGGAATAGGTACTCCGTGTGAATCTTTGCGTCCTTTGTGATAATTCGGGCTCGCTGAAAAACAATTTTCCGAAAATTTCCCCGGTTACTTTTCCATGTTGACGCGCAATTAATTTCCTTTAGCGTGCATCTGGGAAATTCGCGGAAGTATCTACTAAAAATATTTAAGCGTTATTTTTAAGTTTCAATCAATTCGTTCAATTTATTCTCATAGAAGTGGTTCACTTAAAATTAGATACGGTTTAGGTTGTACAAAAATTTTTTTAATTAAAGGTTTGTTTTAATAATTTAAGACACTTAACTTTTTAAACGAGTAATATTATTTAAAAAAATTCTTTTTAAGGGAACTGCTGTACAGCATCCGATACCTCAGATCATAGTAACTCATAAATATACTGTTCAAATATCTTATTCATATGTTTCGGCATTTAAAATTAATCTTAATTCATTTAAAATAAAATCCCTTTTTTAACACGATCTTGATTTATATTATATTGTAGGTACTGTTATAGAATAATTTATCTTGGTTTTCAATTTTCTATAACTTTAGTCCTATTGTATTCTTCAGTAAGGTACTCAGTTACACGTTAACTGTTGTTTTACCTAATTTTATTTCTGATGAGAGCTTTAACTCTAGTATGTATTCACCTCACTCCATCTCACTTAGATCTGCTGGGTAACTTGCACTGTCTAAGATGGATACAATAATCATATGCAAAGTGATCATTATGTATGCGGGTTGCATCTTCAGCATGCGACGTCGGATCTTATGCACAGGGTTGCCACATGATGGCACTGTAAATTCTTTAATAACTTTAAAAAATAATCTTATAATAAGTTCTACGTAATCTACGGTTTTATAACCTATTTGTGCGAACACTTTAACGGTTTAAAACGCGATATATCAGTTAAACTTATTTGAAAATGATTTTTAACTTAATATATGTACGTATGATTTCGTCTCTATCACGTTAGGAAGTGAATTATATTTCCCGTTTCTTCATGATGGCAACCTGATGCTTTACATATGTACTTATTTAAATGAAACACTAGCGGTTTAAAACGTGATATATGTTAGTTAAATTTATCTGAAAATTATTTTAGCTACGCTAAACGGCTATGTCGTTTCAAATGCTTTGCAGCAGCCGTGTGCCGTAGTTAAAATATTTTTCAAATAAGTTTAACTAATATATATCGCGTTTTAAAGCGTTAAAGTGTTTTATGTAAATGCGTACTACTCGCGTAAACAACAGAACTCTATTATATATGTACGTATGATTTCGTCTTTATTACGTTAGGAAGTGGCAACCCTAACAATTCTACTCGCAGACTCTATATAGTAGATGATACTTCACGCGTTCTACTTTTTTGTTTTCATTGAAAGATACATTCAATTTGAATGTCATTTTAATTAAAAAGCTTTCCAGCATGAGAGATATGACACTTAATTATAGTATTCGTGTGTTTGTTTTTTCTTTTAAGAGCCAGAATACACATATCTCATGAAAAGATTGTTAATTTAGAAGATTATTTATTTAAAGCACTTTTAACGGTTTAAAACGCGAAATATATAAGAGAACTTATTAGTTATCTGTGTAGCAGCCGAATCAACAATAAATTAACCAATATATTTCGCGTTTTAAACCGTTACAAGTGTTTTATTTAAATGTGCAATACTCGCGTAAATTACAGACAATAGGTACTAGATTTATATCTCGTTTATAACCGTTATCATTTATCCGGACATTATCAAACATAAAATAGCTGTAATATTATTTTTTGCGACTCTACGAATTGATTCGATATGAATTACTCGGTTCACTCGAATTTCAAGTTTGGATGCTGTAATACGGTTTGATAATTCTTCACTCTTTATTGTTAAACGAAATGCGTGACCAAATTTTATGATAAAAAAACGGTTTAAAACGTGACATATATTAATAAATACCTAATTCTTACGGTCAATATATCAAATGCTAGGGGTTCTTAGTTAAAGTTTAAGTAAGTAATTTGTTACGTTTAAAACTGTTAAAAGGGTTTTATTTTACATGATACTACAGATAATACTCTCTATATATTTATTTAAACTTACTTAGAATAACTTCTAATATAATATAGGAACATTAAAATAATATATAATTATTGCCAGTAAATAAAAATCGATCAGTAAAACGGACACAGTAATGTGTTCGCCCCATGCCCCACGAGGGGAAACGGGATTTTACACACATAAATAATTTAGCCACAGAATGGTTAGGCATTATGTTGAAATACCAAATGACTATGAAATTAAGTTGACCCTCTGTGTGGAAGATGCATGTTCGGAACAGGCGAGTTTGATTGATGGAACAATAAATGTCTTTTTAGGGATCCGTCCACTGTCACTAAAGCTAGGCTTTACCCACCATTTTCCCCAATAGACTAGAGTTGTTTGTTAGACCGAACAATCTCAAAATAAATACTTTTTGTGTTTAGACCATCTAATCGAGGAATGCTATAGTCCAGAGATAAATGTCAAATACGGCACAGCATGACAGCATAATATAAATTATAAACTTTGCTTTAGACTTTACAAAAACACTATTCATTTATGTCTTTAATTACCTGGCGGGCCGTTATCAGTTCATGATGGGCCCGAAGCCCTTCGTCTTAATAAGTATAAAATTTATATAGATATCTATTTTAAACGTTTACTTCAAATACGCCAAGACACAATTTGTAACAGCTATGATTTATAAATATGAGGAAATACTAGTTTTTATCCCCAGAGAACTATTCCTCCCGGACGGATATAAATAAAAGATTCTCTCCAAATTACCAACCCTCTTTCGATACCAAACTTTCGATCTCCTAAATTTCTCCTTACGTGCCACAGTGTCATAACTGTTTAAAATTATAGCTTCGTATCCCCTATCTGTTTGTGTAGCAACGCCCCAATGAGACAACTCTGTCGCAAACCAGAGATCAATTTAGAATTCCGCGGTTTCGTTTTGTGTCTATCCTTTAACGGAAACGGTACAGGGCACGCATAAATGAATAATTCCATTTATTGTTTTGTTTTCACCGGTCTAAATTTCGCGGTATGGCTTTTTGCGGTTGTTCACCGATTTCGGCTTTAATGACGTTTTTATTTTACGTCCGCGCCATTTTTTTGTGCTCCCATTGTAATCGTATTTCGTCTAATAAAGCTTTTAGTAGGGGGATTTGTCTTTATACTTTTATTTAATATGTTATGTTTTGTTGTTTGCAAAAGTTATGTTATTTCGATACAATTATAGGAAATAATTAGTGATAATGCCTTAGTTTCCAAATTTGATACCATAAAACCGTCTCTTGCGAGATCATCGTATGTAGGTAGAGGCATGTAATGTCGAGGACATTTTTTTAGGGTATTCAAAGAAGAAGTATTCTTTCACACATATTTTGGGTATCTGAACTGTTTTCGCAGCGCTCGCAGCGGATTACGCTGGGGAAACATATTTCAGGTTTTCCCCAATTTTTCCACATATTCCTCATATTCTTCATATTCCACTGTTTCTTCTCTCCTATTGGTTGCAGCGTGATGTTTCATAGCCTAAAGCATCCATGACTCAATGGTTAGTTTCTAATACATACTTTTAATTTTTGTATCGTGCAAGTCAATGCCAAGTCTAAATATTGTACGGTTAAATACAGATTCACAAACAAGTGGGTCAGACAGAAATCGAACCCACAACCAGTAAAATATAAAAGAGCTATTTAAAATCAACTTACGTAGATGAAAATACTTTCGAAATTTTAATACTTTCAGCTGGGGAACAGTATGAAGACACAGAATTTCGTTGGTAACTGTCATGTATTATTTATTTCGGCAGTAATACCTGAAGCTGAGGTTTACGTCGGATCAACGTGGGATGTATTTTATATATGACTTCATTAAAAGGTCGAAATTTAATATATCTTGACGGGCCCATTGGTGTAATGGTAGCAATGTAGCTAATGGTAGCCCAAAAAGGGGCGTGGGGCCCCCCCCCCCCGGGGCCCAAATTTTTTTTTTTTTTTTTTATTGTTTAAAAGCGATATATTAGTTAAACTTATTTGAAAATCTGGATTTTTAACTTTGGTCCGACGGTTCGTTTTGGTTCAGTCTCCCCGAATGACCACGGCTGCTGCAAAACGGGAGGAAACATTTAAAAAAAACTTTTAGCGCGATATATTTTAGTTAAACTTGATTGAAAATTATTTTTTACGGCCCGACGTTTCGGATCCCTTGCAGCAGCCGTGGTCACGGGGAGATAACGTAGTTCAAAATAATTTTCAAACAAGTTTAACTAAAATATATCGTGTTTTAAACCGTTAAAGTGTTTTATATCAATGAAAGCATCTTATTTAGAAGTTATATGGCTGGGATATATTATCTTCCATGAAGTTAACTCAATGCTTCTCACTCCTCTCTTATCGTAAAAGAAGAAAGAGTTATGATTATTTTTAAAAACAGCTAGCGGTTTTTTTATTTCTGTTATTCGAATTTGTAGGTAAAACCCCGTTTCCCCTCGTGGGGCATAGGGCGAACACATTTCTGTGTCCGTTTCACTGATCGGCTTTATTTACAGGCAAGTAGTCGATCAGAGTTCTGTGCCCTGCCCGACCGAAACAATTTACTGTTTCCCCGGGATAGGAACCCAGAACCTCTCGCGCTTGCGCAATGCTAGGCAACACGTTTAATAATTTGAATTTAGAACTCCTAAATAACAATTGTAATTAGGTCTCTGCTAATGACATGTGCTTCAAAATTTTCTCATCTAAATAAGCTACAACCGATAGTTAAGTATTTCTTTTGTTAAAGCGTCTTAATGCTTAATTCGACAGTTAACCCAGACTTGTAAACAAAGCTCTACTTCTTACTTTCTCGTTAAGCAGTTTTCATCCTTGTGCTCCTATTAAGTCATATATTCCCTTGTAGGTATACATTTTCTTGTGTGTTATTCCAATTTTCGCTTGTAATGCAATAAGAATAATGTATATTATCGCTTGTACCGACGTGAAACATCCGTTTCGCCTTGTAATATATGGTTCTGCAGATAAATCGCCAGAGACAGTAGATATGATTGATCGGGCGCCCGTTTAAATTCAACGATATTGGTTTGGAGATCCTTAATGGGTTTTTGTGTAATTTGGAAAGTTTCACGCTTTATATACCTGCGAGAATTTGTGTGCAACACTAATACTGTACTGTGGCTTTTACTGTGTACAGAGCTATTTGGAAAACTTTATTATTTTTCGCAAGATTATATTTTATATTAAAGAAAGAGCGGTCTGTGCTACCGTGGTCTTACTAATTGAGCTACAATGTCTCGCTAGTCAATATTTGTTTTATAGTAGAGGAACGCGCGAGGTGAAATACTATTTAATATCCAGATGTCCAGGCGAAGTCCAACATGTTTCAAAATTACAAATTGATTATAAGCACGTTGGAGCCGTTCAACCCTTTATACACTGTGTATGTGTAATTTAAAAATCGAAAATAAATTTAAACAAATTTCGACTCGGGCAGGACTTGAACCGGCATCGTCAGCGTTCCGTGCTGGTGCTCGTAAGAGCTCGTTAAAATGTGCAATAACATGTAAAAAATATTAATGTTTTCAAACACTGTGTGTGTAGATACTGTCTATAGTTTACGCGAGTAGTACACATTTAAATAAAACACTTTAACCGTTAAAGTGTTTTATTTAAACTAAGTGTGTAGTTTACGTGAACTTTTAACGGTCTGAAATGTGAGATATATTAGTTACTTATTTACTATATATTTTAACTGCAACCCGACGCTTCGGATGCTTTGGAGATTGGTCCGGCGGGGACATGATACTTTTCACAGGCAACGTCGCGAGTATAAACTAGTTATACATAGAAATGTATTTGTAAAAAAGCCCCAACTTCCTCCATCTCCCTGCATTTGACATATATTTTATTCGAGGAAATTGAATGTCAAATATTCGGAATAGACAAGATATAAATGTCATGTCCTAAAAAAGGTTTGGCGGTTTCTTCCCCTTGACTTTAATCCGTATTGGGTTGTTTGGGAAATCAGCTGGTAGAGTAAAAATACATTCACAAAATAGGATCTTAACTAGGGGTGGGGGGAGGAACATTTCAGAAAAATACCAGTGCCTATCTGAGTAAAATTTTAACTTTTTAAACGCGAAATACATTACTTAAAATTACTTTTACATTACACAATGACAACGGCTGATGCAAAATATATAATAAAAAAAGTGTAATCCGGTTTCTTCCATGTTAAGCGCCGAACACATTTCCGTGTCCTTTTCACATTACTTCTTGTGCAATCACATACCAGACCTCTGTGCCTGCCTGACCGAAACATTTATTGTTTCCCCGAGATTCGAACCTAGAACCTCTCACGCTTAACACAAAGATATAAAAAGAATTACAAATAAAATAGTTGCCTCCGAAAAGGAGTCCACTAAGCTGCGTTGGGAGCAATGTCCAAACACTGATATTTCTTAATATGGTTCACATTTTAAACCGTTTAATGTTTCATTTGTTTCATATAAGAACGATATATGTGTGTAGTTAAGAATGCTTTAAAACCTCTTCCCAGTAACAGGCGTCAGTTAATTATAATCTTATATTAAACTTATAGCTTCGTGAGTATTGGGAATCGTGATAAAATGTATAACGCGGGGATCTTGAACGCGCTCGGAATCTATGTATTAATTAGTTCTCCCCTTAGGAATGGGATAATTTAAGCTTCGTTCCTGTTGGATTTTTGATCGCATCTCAAATGATTAAAATGGTAAATACTGTGTGTAAATGCGAGGAACCAAACGCGATTAAACTTCACTACATGTTCGTCTGTGGACAATATGGTGCGTGATCCGGATGGAATTCCGATATTATTACCCCCCCACATATCCAAACGAAGTGCAACATGTTTCAGAAAAATTATGAATTGATTAGAAAAAATTGTAAGACAGCCATTTAGGAGCCATAAATTGCTTCCGATACAGCTACGAGCCCGTCAATTACAATTTAATTAAAATACTTTAACGGTTTAAAACGCGATATCTATTAGTTAAAATTTAATGAAAAAATTGTCCACGACAGTCAACCGATCGTAGGATTAACTGCAAGCCAACGCTCTTAGTTTATAAAGTTAAACAGGAGGTTTGAAAAAACAAATGTTGACGCCCAAAATAACTATTCTACGCGGACGA
Organism: Leptosia nina; assembly: GCA_963661955.1. Taxonomy (NCBI): domain Eukaryota; kingdom Metazoa; phylum Arthropoda; class Insecta; order Lepidoptera; family Pieridae; genus Leptosia; species Leptosia nina. The sequence continues at coordinate 5,840,149 of CAVLEF010000008.1, forward strand.
AGTCGCTGATACAGCTAGTTATAAGCATGCCATAGATAACAAAGTTCCGCCCAACTTGGTACGCATTACGATCGCTTAATATCTAATTATGTGACAGATATTATTTCCATATTCAATTATGGTTACTATGCTGTCGTTATAAAGGCGATTGTTCTTTGAAGAAATCCTTAGTTAATGTGTAAATTCGATTCGCATATGGCGCAGGATTAGATCACATGTGTTTCATTTGTACGGAGTGTAGTGCTTTCGGGAATTTAATGTAGCGAGGTTAAACCGTGATATTGCGTCGTTATAATTTCGTTACAAGGATAATATGTATAAATATATAGCTGGCAGTATGGATTGTTGATTGGGAAATGCCCACGCCCAATTTGGGCCCAATATCGACAACAGCCATTGATTTCAAAATAAATATAAGCCATGAGGCGAACATCTTTCACTGCCAGATAGGAACATTCTATTGTTTCCCTAGGATTCAAACCCAGGACCAGTTTCACCATTTAGCATTTAGTTATTAATACAATTTTATATATATTAAGTTCTTTATGTAATTTACGCACGCCCACAATTATATAAAACACTTTTAACGGTTTAAACGCGAAATGTTATAAACTTATTTAGAGATTATTTTAAGTAAGGTCCGATGTTAAAATTATAGGTTAAACTAATACATGTCGCGTTTTGAACCGTTAAAAGCGTTTTTGTAATATCTTGTGTATTATTGTAATTTTTTTTTTGTAACTGAAACGTTCCCTTCATTTGATCTTTCCGTAATTTCAGTATCGCAATTGAAGTTTTTCCCGTAATTATTATCCTTCAAACGGGAATCATTCTGAAAGCAATCCGAGTACAAACAAACCGACAGATTAAACGGGAGTAATTGATAAGAGGGATGCATTTTTACATCTTCACTCTCCTACTTCATACATTTCATTTCGAGCTTTGTCGGTTTTCGAGATCATATTTTGAGTTTTAATTGAAAGGATGCGTGTTTCGAGGAGTTTTAGAAATGTTTCACGGTAGAATTTTTGAGGGTAGGTAAACATTTTGGTATAAAATGTGATATTTTTTAACAATTCAACTGTTAGGCGATCTTTAGTCCCCCTGTGACCACGGCTGTAAAGCATCTGAAACCTCGGGCCGTAGTGACTTATTTTGTAATTAATTTTAACTACGGTCCAACGGAAGCTGTGACTGCGTGCGTGGAATAAAATTATATTAGTTAACCTTTTACTAATATATTTCGCCTTACAAACCGTTGAAATTGTTTTATTTAAATGTGTACTACTCGATCAAGCCATAGACAAAACTTCAAAAATACCCGTAAGGAGTACAATAATTAATAAATACGTGTCTAGAGCGGACATATTTCTGTATGCGGATATATTTTATTACTACATTGTTAGTGTTGATTAGACTTTTGTGGTTCTCGAACGAATTATCGTGTCCCCAAACTTTGAGGCTACGGAGGCGTACGTAAATAAGGTCTAGAAATAAACATTGCAATATTAAAGAACGTGCTTGTCGAAAAATGCAAGTAAAACCTGAACTATATAATGACTCTTGGAGGTCATTAGCGGCATCTTTTCATGGAATCCACGACAGTTCCCTACTATAACGACCCTCGACTGCGTTCCGATGTTTCTACTTGTTCACTCCAATTTAAAATTTCGTTCGTTATAATTAGCAATTTTTTTTTCGGACGGTCTGAAGTTATTCTGCAACATTACTATTATGGGGTCTGTATATTTTATCTGTGGAGTGATCACAAATATTTGTTGTAAATTATGCGTAAATAAATCACTTTTAACGGTTTAAAACGCGACATATATTAGTTAACTTATTTTTAATTTATTTACGCCCCGATGCTCGGACGCTTTGCAGCAGCCGTGGTCCCGGGGCGATTTAAGTTTTAGGGAGTCCCAAATGTCAAAGTCAAATCCGCTATGTTAGCGTCATCTGTTTTCTCGTGTTAAAAACGTCTGTGTGTTCATCAAGATGTTGTAGCATAGTTTGTTTGGTATTGATGTATTTTAATCCTGTAAAAATATTTGTACAATTAGTGGCGGACGAAGATTCTTAAATAACAAATATTTCGAACGATGTAAAAAGTAAATTCCTCTATTATAACGTACAAATTCAGTTAACAATGATCTCCGAACTCGCACTTAACGCAAAAATAACTGAAAAATTCTAACTGAAAAGCGACGATGTAAAATGGCGACACTTCCGACCGGACACCGGATATTGGAGGGGCCTTGAATGTTCTATTTTTATCTACCTTCATTATCTTTTCATGCTTCGGCTTATTGCGTTCCTGTTACATGTTTTTTACTGTCTCAATTTTTTATTATACACATCTTTATAACAAGCCCTATAGTTACATGGTTAAACGCGTTGCATTTTGTTGAGCGTGAGAAGTCCTCGGTTTGAATCCCTGGGTAAACAGTAGATTGTTTACCCAGGGATGGGTATATTAGTCTGTTCAATTACTTGCCTGTATATAACCGATCAAAGAAACGGGCACAGATGTGTGTTCGTAAGTACCCGTTTGTCATCGCGCTTTTCCAATTACATTTAAACCTTTTAAATTGCTTCCTTACATTACTTTGTAAACTTTAACATTTTTCACATGTTATTGCATATGATGGGTCTACATAAATTAAAAATAAAAAATGATTTAAATAAAACACTTTAACGGTTAAAAACGCAATATATTAGTTAAACTAATGCCCGAAACGTCGGGCCGTGTTTTATTTAAATGTGTACTACTCGCGTAAACAATAGACAGTATTTAATAAAAAATGAATTTAAAAAATTTTCGCCTCTGGTAGGACCTGAACCGCCATCCACAGAGTTCCGTGCTTTTGCTTTAACCTTTACAATAAAATCGATTTTTAACTTTAGCTATAACAATTAGGTTATTGTAATTACATCATTTCCAGCATTGGACTAAGTTCACTTAAAGAGATTTATTACTTTTATTCTTAAAACTAATCCATTCATCTTTTGTTTCAGGTACGTACAACCCAGGTACTAGGCGATCAGAAGTTATGTTCACACTTGAGCAAAATTGCAGACACATAAATCAACAATTTTCGGGAATCTCCTCTGATTGCACTGCAGCCCAGCATTACCCGGTAACTTAATTACGTAGGGAGGGTAGATAGTGACAAGTGCTCCTCCGGGATAGAACCTTTATTTTTCCTCGTACGCTTAGTTTCGATATTGTGATTTGCCCCGGGGTATCTGTGAGTTTTATGAGGCCCAATAAACGTGGATCCGCGTAGCCACTGTTTCTTTAAATTATTTGCGTAGATAAACTAGTCTTTTAAATAAAACATAATTATTTTTATGATAGGTGAACAGTCATATAACATCGAAACAAGATGCTCTATAGACTTATTTTGGCTTTGGATATCCGGAAATCCAAACACCTTCTCATCTATGGGTATATACGGGTTTATTTAACTCAATATTATATAACAAAAAAATAATAGCAAATATAAAATGAGATGTTTGAGCGGCTTTTTCGCTTTTCATATCTCTTCTACCCCTCAAATAAAAAACTGATACAAAAACCCACGTTATTACATTTGGTATAATCTTAAAGAACACTGCAAGTGTGCACATTAATAAAGATAGTACAGAAGAAGTTTCTGGCTTCACAAAAGTCATGTTTACTAGATTGTATTTAAAATAAGACACTATTAACAGTTTAAAACAGCGATATATATTACTTGACTGGCTTTATTATTAGATGCCCCGTTTAACGCTGTTACAAAGCAACCGAATCTTCAAACCGTAGATAAAGAAATTGTAAATTAGTTAACTAATATATTTCGCGTTTTAAACCGTGTAGACGTGTTTTAATTGAATGCTATTGGCGTAAACTACAGATCGTACTTTTTAGAACAAAAAAATTATCAGTAAGACGTATTAACAAAGAAGGTGAAAAGAAATATGGGAATTCACTTTGTTTATTTACAGAATCTGATGAGAAAAATGACCCATTATATTAGACATCTAATTAAATTATTATGCGTGACATATAGGATGGTTCATTTAGAACACATGTCACCGGATAGATTCCTATTACACCCTGTATTTAAATCACACACATGTTGAGGCTTAATGGTTTTAGGTTTTTGCCTTGATTGCCGCTTCTCGTCGACCACGAGTTTTTAAAAAGTTTATACCATTTGAGCTTACCACAAATTCAAACCAATTTTTACAGTTTAAAACTGATAATAATTAATATACCAGCAGAATAAGTATGCTAGTAAGCTAGTTTTTTTATTATAGAGGAGGACAGACAAGCATATGGTTTACTTGAGGGTAGGTGATATACCACAGCCACAGATGCGCTGTTGATCTATTTAGGCTCTGGACATACGAAAATCCACAGACTGAAACCGAATTGTGATTAATGCTTTTGATCTTTGGGCTGTTGTTGTGACCACGGACGTTCCCACCACCTAACTTTCTGCTTTAGACGAAGTCCAACATGTTTAGAAATTATACATTCTTGACCCGGACGGAATTTCGATATTACCGACAACTTTAAAAAAAAAAAAAAATTTACTTTCTATGCTTGCAGCAGCCGTGGTCACGGGGAGACTGAAGTCCAACATGTTTAAGAAATTATACACTTTTTAAAAGTGGAAGTGTTTTATTTTAAATTTTTCCCCCCCCCAAAACCTTAGACTGTTTTTTTTTACCCGTCAAAACTGTTGTGGCCTTTTTTTTAATATTACGTTTCGGACAGGACTTACCGACATCTAAAGCTCTCTCTACTTAGCTACCGTGTCCCACATGATCATCAATTTTCTTTTCAACCTATTGATACATGCAACTCTTGCGCATAATATAAGGTGGGTACTATTGTTAATCATAATTACCAAACATAACCAAAGCAAAGGTTGCCTGGAAGAAATCGCCATAGGCGATAAGGCTGCCTTTGCACAAACGTGTTTTATTTTGTGTATATAATTCTAAGTATCCTATATATGTTCCTATGTCTTTGTTTGTGCAATAAAGAGTTTTTATTATTTATTAAATCGACTTTTTCACAGCACTATAGTAAGCGAGAGGAAAGACATGTTGGGGAGGTACATGTGTCCATTAGAGAAATGCATTTATACCACTAATTATCGGGGGAGCGACCTTTGTTCCCGGTCGGTGGGGCATTGCATTAATAGTAACTAATAGACGATTTCGATACGGTTAGCTGCGATGAATCATTTTTAATTGCTGTACTGTGCTAATAGCCTATTGGTATAAACGTATTTTTATGTTTACTTTTTGAATTTACAGAGCGACTTAGTTATTCAACATTTAATGAGAATAAAAAAGGCCGCACATTACTTATAGATTATTTTTTGGTACATTGTAATTGTGTGTGTGCTGTATAAAGAATAAATAAAAAATGAATGTTAGCTTTGTATGGCTTTATTTAAATATAACGATTTAAAACGCGAAATATAATACTAAACTTAAAAAGACCAACATAACTGAGATGAACACCCTTACGAGTATTCACAGCGTTCTTTACTAACCATGTTAGCCAAGCAGTTGATTCTAGTTGTCCTTTAAGATTTAATTTATTATATGTTTAAATTGTATAAAAGGAAAATTCATTGTTAAAAAAAATCACGAATCGACGTTACGACATGAAATATGAAAATTTTAAAATATCGCGCGTAAAAATGCAGATGTAATTTCCTTTTCATAGCCGTGGATCTGATGATGAATGTACTTTGATACGTTTTTATAAATATATTATATCTATCTGTCTGCCTCGTGTGACACCGATATTATAGCTTTTGATGTCGACAAATTACCTATTTTTGTATTATTTTAAACTGAAATACTGTCAATAGTTTACACGAGTAGTACATTTAACATTTAAATTAAACTTCAACGGTTTAAAACGCGATATATAATATTTAAACTACTTTGAAAATTAGTTTAGCCTAGTCCAGTCCAGTCTCCCCGTGACCACGGCTGCTGCAAAACATCCGAAACGTCGGACCACATATTAAATAATTCGAAATAATAACTTATATATATCGCTATAGTGTTTTATTTCAACTATGTTAAAAATGCTAATTTAAATTAAATACTCAATGGATATGTAGATTTTATCCAGTGTCCCATCGTGTTTCTACTACAGGCTAACAGTTGATTAGTCTTCTGATCAATGTTTTTTACCCGGGACTCAAACTCAGGGCGCTCCTTCACTTCACGTTACAGAAATTCACGCGTCGCAACCAGTGATACGACTTTCAATTTAAAATATCTGGCACACTTTTAATGTAAACTTCGGTTGTCAAATAAACTAGACATTTTCATATTTCTCGACCGCTTATAAATAACGTGAAAACATGAAGGCGCCTCTCGTCGTTTATTAATTTACAATTCATAAGTTATTCAACGCTTTATATTGTATAGTAATGATTCTATGGGAAGTTGGCGCATGGAATTTTCCGGGGCCTTTTCCAGGGACGGAAAATATTTTTACTTTAAAAATGACAGCCGTGATCCCATATCCAGCCGCTAATCATTTAATTAGTAATTAAACTGCAGAGTCGATAAAATTATAAAATTATGTATGTTGGTTAGATTAGATAGCATTTATCGAGAAAGGCTACATAAAACATCGTAGTGCGACTTATAGAAGCGAAACAGTGCGGAATTTAAAAATAGGCGGAAAAACTAATTCATCCATGTTGATTTCCGTTGCGTACGCTACGAAAACGGCTAGAGATACCCAAAAAATATGTGTCAAAGTATAAATAAATAAACGTATGATTCCTCTTTAAATTATCTTTAAAAAATATCCAATAAATATATGACTATCTTTTAAGAATAACTTGTAAGATTGACGGTGCCCAGAACTATTCTACGCGGACGAAGTCGCAGACACAGCCAGTAGTAGATATTTTTAGTTACACTTAAGTTAAGAAATGCCCTAGTTGAATTGACTGTTTAAGGATAAAAGTAGGTGTAAATATTGTATGAATCACGTCGGGCTCTCAGTATCCTAATTCGTCCCTGTAAGGCCAGCGATCGGCTGTGTCCCTCATACATATTAATTCAGCTGATGCTGTGATGACTAACGGTTCGCACCCTGCATGTTCACGCTCAATGGAGCCAGTTGATTGTTCTAGTGTAAATTGTTTTTCATTTAATACACTTCCAATATGTAGTCGCCTGGAACTTCACGACTACCTGCCATTTTAGATTCGATGTTAAATCTATTTAGATTGAGAAAATGGCACTGGCGGGACTCGAATCGGCTATGCAGCGTTCCTCTCATTGCTTTAACCAATTGAGCTACCCTACCGTATCCGTGAAAATAAAAATACAATCTAAACGCGAATTGTCCCAAAACAAAGAGTGTAACGTGTTTTAACCGCTTCCGTTGCTCAATTTCTTAACTTATTAGGTTTTGTTTTTAATTAACTTTGTCCACAGAACCCAATATACAGGTGTGAGTGGTCCTGGATTCGAATCCCGAGGATATACTAAGACTTGTAACTAACTTCTTACGTATAATATAGGAGGTTTTAATTTATAATATTGTTCTAGTTCCAAAATCAATAGATAACCGTTTTAAATATAGTATATAATTGAATTATCATATTATAATGTATATTTTTGCTCTGTATTTCCGTGTATCCACAAAAGGTGACAGCGTAAAAAATATTACCTCACCTAAACGTTAAGTAAAAAATGAAAATTAATTTCCGGGCGCTGGCAACATTGCTTGTCTAAATATAAATAAGAAGAGCTGAAGGCTTATGTCTGTCGTCGTTTCATAATATCTCTGTATTGTTGACACCGCGCGCTACATTCAGAATCCGCCATTTTCGGCCGCCATTTTGGATGCGAAAGCGCGGGAAGCTTCTGTCATGGCGGTGAAATAATTAGATTTGGTTCGCTCAGTTTTCGCTTTATTTCTGTATGTTGTCGTAATTATTTCTTTTGCGGCAGTTTGATGAAGTTTTATCATGTCTTAGGATGTACTGGTAATAATATTACAATGTATTTATGTTTCACTGTTGACCACAGCTCTTGTTAGAAAAGAGGGTTCAATAGCTTTGACCAACCATACTATTCCATATCTGATGGTGGATGATACTAAAAATAGATGAATGAATACTTAATTATTTAGTTACATAATGCAGTTAATAGTCCTGATGTAAGGAAAGTCAAAGTCAAAAATAAATGATTTTTTATTCACGTAGGTAACTTATGAACATCACAACATTTTGAAACAAAAGACTGTTAATTTACATTTCTAACCAGCTCTTATATCAAGAACTTCTTATAGAATGAACGAGAAGAACTGGCAAGAAACTCGCCGCCACTCCTTTTATCGCCCAGTTTCATTCAGTTCAGTTTCATGAATGTGCTTAAACTAAATTTTTTTATATAACTTGTCATGAGTACTCTCCGGGTTCACTAATTGGGGCCAAATGTTAGTTAGATATTTTTGTATAATATTATTGTAGGACTCAAATTTAGAAAGGCGGAGGGTTCATAATACTCGTGTCTGTCTAAAGTTTTTTTAGAGACATGACCAGATTTAAACGAAACCCACTTTTTGTACGCTAGTCTTCCGTTGAAACTAGCGTTCCCGGGAAATGTTCATATCGACTTAATTGTATTAAGCTGGCGAATGATAAATATTCCGGGGCCCTTTGAAATCGCAAATTGATATTAATTGTATTACAGCCCCGACCGCACCCCGTGTGTTTTTCTTACCAATCAACTGTTCTAAATACACTTGTACAGCCACCCTAATTTTTAGTCTGTGGCGGTAGGCTGATTAAAATTTTCATAAAAAGAATTAATCAAACGTCAGTTCCTATTTTAAATTAAATTTATATTTCGAATTGCGGTTCTCACTGTTTAGGACAGGTATTAATACTCGTTTTGGATTAAAATTTCTGGGTATAATTTTAAACTAAACTGTCTGCAATTTGCTAACCTTTTATGTACAAAGTTTGTGAATCAAACTGTTTAAAATTCGCCTTATTTAATTTTTCACGTCACTAATTATGAATTCGTACATCTCACGTGCTTATTATACATTTTCTTCAACTCCAGGATAACTTTGTGATTTTATTATCTAATATCGAGGCACGGATTTCAAAAATAACTCTTGGAATACACAAAAATGTAATGAGTAAAGTTTTCCAATTATTATAGTTGGATGAAGTTAGCGAAATACGAAGTCTTGTATCTGTTCACAGATCTTATAATGCCCGTCTCTCGTGCTTATGTGATATTCTTATTGGCATGGATGGATACTGTGTTAATATTTCGTTTAAATTATGTACTTAATACTGTCTGTAGATTACGCGAGTAGTAAACTGTAGTAGTACATTTAAATAAAACACAGAGGAAGACTCCCCGTCACCACAGATGCTGCAAAGCATCCGCAACATCGGGCTGTACTTAAAATAGTTTAACCATTATATATCGTGTTTTAAACCGTTAAAGTATTATTTAAATAGCTTATATACTTTCATACAAAAGACATTTAAAGCCCGATTTAATTGAGGCACTGAAGACCTAGTTTCGAACCCCAAAATTGAAAAAAACATTTGACAATTTCGTCTATGGTATTCACGTTTAAAATTACGCTAATTAACTGTACAAGTTCTCTCTTTTAACGTTTAGAAATTTTATGAACGAGACCAATAGAACTTGAAATTTCTGCTTCATCTAAATTTTATATGGAATGGCATACATTCAAAAATGAGCCGTGAATAGTAGCTTAAACGCTTTTATCATAGCCTTTGAGTCATTTAGTAGGTAGCTAAAGTTGGCTGTATTTATGATGTGAAAAGATATCCAATTTAATGTGGATTTCACTGAATGGAAAGCGTAAATGGTCATATGTAACTGTACTTAATATAAAGAACGTTGCTTACATTCACAATTAACGTTGGTTTTGTTTAAAAATATGTTAATATGTAATTTACAAATTAAGCGGTTGTTACTGACTTATTTTGCAAGCACAACGACGCAAAAACGTTAAAAACAAAAGAACGCTGCTTTCGTTAATTATGCGTTGCAGTTTTAATGTAAAAATAATAGAAACCATTCCCACAATAAGAAATACTTCATCAGACGGGCTAGTGTGTGTCATGGTGGGAATGTGTGGGCTAATAATCAACGGCTCGCGTCTTCGATCCCTACCCGGTCCAGCATATTTCTTATCGTTTATACTTTTGGAACATTATCCTTGGCCTGGAAATCTGGATGATAAATGGATTGTAGAAATATCAAAGAGCCGTGAGGTTTAATCGAATTTCGATTTCATTTAGATTTCAGAATATACACAACGTCAAAATAGGACGACAGCGCACGCTGGGATTTTCCGAGTAGTGAATCTCATACTTGTCTGTCCTTTATTAAATATTTCTGAACCTGAAATTAGTGTCATAACTCCCGTAATCAATAAAAACCGTCTTAATCCACTGTTAGTTAATTTAATTGACACCAGTAACAAGGTTCAAAACCTGTCGAATTCGATAATCAAAGATATACCGCGGCCAATTCCACTGGTCACTGGTCCCCCTCTCCCCCTTTCAATATCTGATATCGGAAGCGTGCGGGGAGTGATGAATGTAAATCCAGAGATCTTGTCTATTTGGACAGCTATATTTCCGTTTGGCTGACGGTTAGGGAGATAGAATGTTGTGCGGTATTGGTGATAGGGGGTAGCGTTTTTGGTTCACATTATTCGATTGGTCATAACTTCCAGAATGAATGTAGTTTGACGCTTATTTTTGTACCCACTGCGCATAATCTTAAATGAACTCCACTTGGATCACGTTTTAAACTACTACTCGACAATCTAATACTCCTGCAAATTAAGTAAAAGATAAAGTTGTAATAAAAAAAAACGACAAATCGTGTTTTTTAAAGGTTAAGCGTATTTTTTGTGTGTACAACTACGCGTGAGCTAAAAAGAACTTAAAAGTTTAATTGTGGCAAAAGTAAAATAAATAAAAAAATAAAATACAATGTAGGGAAGAATATACATTTCTAGATTAGTCTTTATTCAAATATCTTTTATTTTGGGTGTATATGTCTTATTATCCTTGGTGAAACCCCAATGAAATGCTCATTGGGGTTTGTTTATAGATGCTGATAACCAATCAGCTTAGGCTTTAAAGTTTAAAGCCCTTATTAAACCAATTTTCCAACATACGCATTTTTTATTATTTTCGTCGCTTCCGCTTATAACTTCCGCGGGCACAACTAGATGTAACAGTGATAGAATGTGAAAACGAAACCGATTGCGGTTGGAAGCAGTAGCTAATTAGTTGAGTCAAGATGGAAATCACGACACACTTGTCATTATACACTCGTAAGTCGGGCTAAGCTTTCAAACACCTTTATACGTACTAACATGCTGCATATATATAATATACTGGCTGTGCCAGCGACTCCGTCCGCGTAGAATGGTTATTTAGGGCATCAAAATTGCAAACCACCTCCAAAAATTCCGGAAAAAAATAGGTTGTGAACCCAGGACTTCTCGTACTCACGCAAAGCCTACTCGAATATATTACAATATATGTATTCTATTTTATCCCTTTAGGACATAAAAGTTTTTGACGGGGTCGTTGGTGTAATTGTAACGACGTAGCTAATAAGCAACGGGTCGTGGGTACGATCTCCATCGTGGCCAAAATTTTTCTAAGCAATTCATAACTTTTCTGAAACATGTTGAACTTAGGATATTTGATATTAAATAGGTGGTAGTATCGAAAATCCGTCCCAGTCACGAACTACCACAAATGAAAAAGCATGTTTATTCACGTTTGGGTTTCAGTCTGTAGATTCCCAAATATCAAAGCCGAAATAGATCGGCAGCGCATCTTCGATGTTATACGGCTCGTCATCTACCACCACGTGAATTTTATGCTTGTCTTTTCTCCTCTATAAAAAAAATCTTCCAACCTATGACCCTGTAACAGACCTATGGGGATAACAGCACAGTGTATTAAGCAATTACGACGAGTGACCATTGACCTGTATAGTATGGCTGGATTGCTGGCACAGTAATTAGATACTTTGAGTTAAAAATAGCTTCAAACACTACTAGGGACGCCACAAAACTGGGCCACGAGCTTCATTTTAAAATTGTGTCAACTTAAAGCGTTACCCCTGGTGGTAACTTTATACACGTAAAAAATATCTGCTATGCTCGTTCTTTTGTTGATTGTTTTTTTTAATGGCATAGTGTTCAATCGATGGTAGGAGAAATATTCCAGCCTTATAACATCTAAGCAAGATGCTATTTTGGTTTGGATATTCGCATTAATATTTTGATAAGTAAACTATTTTGTATTTTAAGACGCAATATATGAAAAAAATCTCTTATAAGAAATTATCCTGCCTATATGTACTGTCTATAGTTTACGCAAGTAGTACCATTTAAATAAAAACACGTTAAAACATATATTATTAAACTTATTTTAAAATGAGTTTTAACTTTGGCCCGACGTTTCGGATGCTTTGCAGCAGCCGTGGTCACGGAGAGACAGGTGCTATGTAGTTTTTAAGACACTCCGAAACGTCGCGCCGAAGTTAAAAATAATTTTCAAATAAGTTAAAGTAATATATCGCGTTTTAAACCGTTAAAGTGTTTTATTTAAATACATAGCACCATAGTGTTTTATTATTATTATAGCACCTGCCTTCTACGCAGCCTCTTATCGAAACGTCTATGAATTTTCCAGCATAAAAGTCCAAACTACATAAATCTAAAAGATCTTCCACCTAATCCTGTATCTTCATTAATCGTTAAAGTCCGGGCGAGTCGTAAATCTAACACCTGAACATTGTCCTGTCTAAGCTATAAATTATGGCCACTGATGCCAGATAGACCTGCAGAAAGTTTTAATTGAAATCCACGATTCTTTTAAGTACAGCGTTGAACTCTTTAATTAGCTACAAGTAGACGAAGAGTGCTTAAGTTCACAATGAATATAGATAAACTACCTTCAAAAATTTTGGTAACACAGTCGGGACCCGAACTCACCACCATAGAGTTCTGTGCAGTTCTATGTGTATGAAACAGATTTCTAATTCGTGTCAAGCGTGCGTAAGACGTAGAACTAATTATTGTTTATAATTAATTACACATTTTTGATTTTGCATATCCTTAATCTTTACTTAACTTTTTTACCCCGCAAATGACCAATGCCACGATCGCTCGTGGGATCCTTTATTTCCGTCATACGTACGAGCTCTCCGCCTAGCTCTTCAAGCTCCCACCGAGACTCTGGTAGTCCAAGTCGAGGCCTATGCCGTTCGGGGCATCCGTGGTTTCTGCGCTAACACGGCGATCGCTAGCTCGCTCCCCCAAACGTCGAGTTAGTTATAGAGGTCTGGAGAATTTTAAATGCGTTACTAAATAAAATAAATTAAGTCTCAAAAATGTATATTAAACTTTATAGTGTCAATTCTAAACACTTCTTTAACGTGAGTAACGTGTCATTACATATTATATAAAAAAACTAAGGCACTAGTTCTCCCATTTGCTACTGTCGTAGTGCATCCGTAACTTCTCTAGTTAAAAATAAATTACCTAATATGTTTCGTATTTAAAAACCTTCAATATGTGCATGTGATGCAGACAAACTAATAATTTACAACATTGTTATTTTTAAATATTAGCTTGATATCAATTATTTAGAAAAATATCGTCAAAATTTAACTCTATGGGATTCGATTCTTTCTCGTGTCTTTTGTTTTACTAATCTTAAATTGTTTAATTCCATCCCTTTAAAATAATCCCGTTTATAACCATCGTAGTCTATTACAACAAAATAAATGTCCCTTGAAGTACACATTAAAAGGAAATCTTTCACAAATATTTGGCATAAATCCCCTTGCAATCAATCAGATCGTGTCCTCCTCCCCTAATGATGCCCCCCTGGGAATCGCCAGATTTCTAATTGGTGAAGATGCAAGTCGTTTCTCGACTATTTCAAAAGATTAATTGCACCTCGTTAAATACCGCTTACTAATTTACTATTTATTTTCGCTGATAGACGTTGTAGAGGACAAATTAAATTTATTTGTACAAGTAATGTATAAGAAACTACCTGGCCTGGCAAACGTTCTTTTGCCATATGAAATATTTTGACCAAATTTGATTGCCGTAAAACCAATACAAAAAATATTTTTCAATTCGAAATAGTGGTTCCTGAGATTAGCGCGTGCAAACAAATAAACAAACACTCCAGGTTTGTTTAAATTTATTTTTAAATTCCTAAAATATTGTTCACATGCTGACAACTCCGTTTTGTTAGTTGCAACGGTAGCGATCAGTACATAATTACGTGCTGATCGTCGACTCGATGTCCTAAGTCCAACATGTCTCTAAAACTTAGTCTGAGTCATCTTCTTCTGTTCTTCTAGAATTTTTTAGTTGACGCCCAAGCTTTAGAATAATTATACTTCAATCAGAATCACTCTTATCAATCTAAAACGTTTAAATCCGTATAAGCTCACGCGAAGATTATAACCCGCTCTAGGATATCTCATTTCGATCATCGCATCCCCAATATCCTTTATCCAGGTCCACAATAAGACGCTCCCTTAATTACGAAAACAATCCTTCAGGCAAATCAAATCAAAGCTTTCATTGGCGTGGGCGCCCTTTGTCTGTTGTCGTAAATCTTGCCACACGCACACTACAGTCTTTGTGCAAGTTTTCTTTACCCTTTACCTTGAATGGCGAACCTCCTTTTGTTTCCTTTGTCGTCAGGTTTCTATGGTTTTGATATATAGCCCGCTTGCAGGTTATTGGAGCAGTTATTAACAGGTTGTTTCTTATGCTTATTCATTACGATGATAAATTTGGGAAGTGTTTCCGTAGCGTAGGTGTAAGGCATTCTTTGCCACTGTATTGTGGTATCAAGTGCTGACTTCACTATTCCGGGACCTTTCTGACCTTAGGACCTTCAAGACAAGGGCACACTTCTTTCTCTTTTGTAAAAGACCGGTAAACTTTATCCATGACACTTGGTGTTGTGGATGTCCATGGGTAGTGGAAATCACTTCCCATCAAGTAACGCTTGCTCGTTTGCCCCCTATTATATAATAAGCTTAAGACATCTGATATCAAAATTATACAATACATTTCTTCACTTTTTCCAGTTTCTTAATGGAATTCAAATTTTGAAAATTTACCACCAGGGAATTCTGTAATCAAACGATAACAGTTTTTCATATTCACGTTGATGTTACATGTAACTTAATAATTATGATATATTTTTCTTTTGATAACACAGGCAGGTTTCAAATCCATGACCAAAAGCAAAAATAAAAAAAATGTAAATAATCTGTCTATGCACATGAGTTAATGTTGGGAGTAAATAAGTTTATAATACTCACAGTAATAACTTGTACAACAAAATATATGTGATAATATATAATAATCCATACGATCGTAAACAATGCAAATCTGACAAGGAATCTTTATGCGAGTAGTAAAAATTTTATGTCCCATCATATACGTTATAGAGAATATCTTGTTATGCGGCATATTAATCAACCACCACCATTTAAATAAAACACTTTAACGGTTTAAAACGCGATATATTAGTTAAATTTATTTGAAAATGATTTTTAACTTCGGCCCGACGTTTCGGATGCTTTGCAGCAGCCGTGGTCACGGGGAGACTTCAAATAAGTTTAACTAATATATCGCGTTTTAAACCGTTAAAGTGTTTTATTTAAATGTGTACTACTCGCGTAAACTATAGACAGTATTCAACCACCACATTTTATTACTTTTAAAGATCGGTGGACAGGCACACTTGCTTTCTGTACAGGTAACAAATAACTATTTAATAATATATTTTTTTATGATAGAGGACAGATAAGTCGGGGTTCCCTTGATGGTAGGTAAATACCCCAGATAAATAACATCTAACCAAGTTGAGCTGTCGACCTATTGAGGCTTTGTTATCTGTCGGTACGGATATATACGAATCTATTTCACACCTGACAATACCTATCATACATATACATACTCAATACATATCTATGTAAACTCTGTATAAATACTTTGATTTATGTAAGTTGAAATATTAATAAGTGAGGGCAGGCTGTTTGTAATATTCTCACTTATCTTCCACTTAAAAGCCTTCTAAAATCCACAGATAAGATAAAACCGTTCATTCTTGTTCTAATCTTAATACGACAGTAGTCAATGATTTAAACTCGAAAGTAATGCATCATAGTTACTTTAAGATGAGTGATGATTTGAGTATAGGTAATTCGGTTGGGTGCATGTTACGTCATACTAGGGCTGCCAACATATTTTATGGTAAAATTTAAAAAAATAAACAAATGCTGTCTGTCCTCTTCTGTCATATATCAAAAAAAAAAGATATTAGTTTATTTAGTTTAAATTTCATTCGATGTTTTTTTTTGGTTGATTGGTTTATTTTAATAAGATTTTTCAATAAGTTCTTTTAGATTGTATTATTTTCTTTAGACAAAAAATATAAATTCTCTTTTGTATTTTTTTTTAATTTCGCTATCACTGATTCTCATGAGATAGGCCACTTTTTTTATCTGGTTAATGATAAATTTACAGTCGAGTAGTAGTTGATCAGACCATCGAGGACCCGGTTATAGGTAAATGGTAAAAGGTTTTAATAAAAAACCTCTACATAAAACAATTGAAATACCAGCTCCACTTAAACGAAATCAGATTTTGTTTTGTTGGACATACTATGGGATTGAAATTCAATTTTGTTGAAAGCTAAATCTGATCCCTGTAGATCATTGAATCGAATTCATTAGAGTTTGAGTGATGTGATACGTATTCTATACACCATTCTATTGTAAACACTAATATATAAAGCTAAAGAGTTTGTTTGTTTAAAGGCGCTAATCTCAGAAACTACTGGTTCGAATTGAAAAATTCTAAAATAACACATCGCGATGTGACTAATAGGAGCAAAGTAATAACGGGTAATGTGAAAGAACGGGGAAAATTATTTATCATTCTGCGTTTCTGAGACGTACGCTGCAAGAAAAGGTCAAGATACCCAAAAAATATGTACGATAGAATAAATCCTCTTTAAAGGGTTTAAAAAACGTCCACCTTTTAAGATAACCTTGCAAGAACGACGGGAAGGGTCGTGGGGTAACAGTTTAAGTTTATAAAGATGAAGGGGTTGCCCCCATGTGGGGTGTGGGCCTTACATACTTTTGTATCCACTTGACTGTCAGATATGTTTAACTTTTAAATACATGGATTTTGTATAAGACAATATAAGTGGTTTGGGAGTTTGAAAGTATGAAGTGTGATGGACGGGGGTTCCTTTTATTTACGGCGCTGTCATCTTCGCTAAAGGTATTAAAGCCCACCAATCGCAAAAAGCGACGTGGTGAATACATATATAACAAAATATTCCTCTTAAGACCATAGTAAGAGAATAATAAAATACTTTTAACGGTTTAAAATGCGAAATGTATTATTTAAACGTATTTACAAGTTATTTTAAATACGACCGGTTTCGGATGCCTTGCGGCAGCCGTGGTCACGGGGAGACTGAAGATAGTGTGTTTTATTAAAACAACAAAACAAAACAATAAATAATGATTGTTTTTAGTTATAATTACCGGATATAATCCAAGTAAACAGTATTTAATTTTGTGACGTCATAATCACCCCGCCACAAAATAAACATTGTATAATTAAAACTTACCTTTTTTCAAAAGTGTAATTAAATGCGTGTTCAAAGGAACCATAAATATGGATTAAGTATGATAATTAATTTTGTCGCGTTTTGACAAATTAAATTTCGTGGAAGGCGATTTCGATTACTGTGAAGAACATTCATGCCCTGTTTTCTTGTTATTTTAAATATGTATTAAAAAATTAAATATAATACATGAAATAAAAATAAAACTATTTTAAATTGTTTGTATCGTGTCTATATATAAATGGACTTATTTGTTCAGTGATAGCAATGTCTGGCAACAAACAGGCCATGGATTCAATTGCTACCATATCTTAAAATCTGAACATTTAAAAACTGTTTATAGTTTACGGGATTAGTACATATTTGTATAAAACACTTTAATCGGTTTAAAACGCGATATATTAGTTAAACGTATTTGAAAATGATTTTTAACTTCGGCCCGACAAGTTCAACTAATATATCGTAGCTCTATAATAATAATACAAAGAGCAATATACCCCACAAAACAGACTGCACTTAGCGTTTTATTTCTCGTATTTTATAATTACCCTCTAGACTGAGACATTCATCATATAAATGCAAAATTTTATAGCGTTCTGCTGTTTTTATGAATCTTAAATGTTCCATACGTCTCTTTGAATATTAAGTTTATCTACGAATATGAAAATTTTATTAGTTTTGAGGTTTTAGTATAGTTTTTATTAGACGAGTTAGGGGTTCGCTTGAAGCAAGTTGAGATGCAACTTAACAACCACAATCTAAGGTATGCTGCCGACCTATTTTGGCATTGAGCGCTCTGAAAACCGTTGACTTTGCGAAACGTGGATTTTGCGCTTCAAGCCCTATGTATGGTCGATATTTGGCGAACAAGACAGAATTTCAAAATTCCAGACAGGACGAACATGAAGCGATGTTATAAAATTAAATAAATAAAACACTTGAACGGTTTTAAACGCGATATATTTTAGTTAATCTTGTTTGAAAATTATTTTAACTACGGCCCGAAAACTGCCGTTCGTCGAAGTTTGGTATATACCGCATTTTAAACCGTTAAAGTGTTTTTTTAAATGTGTACTACTCGCGTAAACTAGTTTTTAAATATTCCATTTAACAAAGGTACGAAAATAGCTAGCTATATTCTCTTCAATCGACAATTGTCCTATGACATAAAACAGAAACGGCGCCAAGCCACAGATAATGCATCGGGTCCTTATCTGTGCACAGACTGCATAAACGAGTGTTTGAGCAAAAAGGCTTTAAGCTGTCAAACGCCACACCCAGCGATCATTACTGTTTTCCCCGAGATTGGACGGGAATCGGGATATTCCGGGATTGCGGTTGTGCTACGTCATTAACTCCAGTGCTTAATCTTTCTTTTAAGTCACAAAAGAGGATGGGTATTTGGTAGAGAACCAACTTTATTATATACTAGCGGCCCTGTCCCGGCTTCGCACGGGTTCCGTTGGTTTTAGTAAGAATCTATAGATGTCTATAGTAATTGAGTACGAAATATAGCCTATGTTACTTAGGGATAATGAAGCTCCGAATCGGTCCAGTAGGTACTTTTTGAGTTTACCCATTACATACAAAAATACAAATCTTTCCTCTTTATAATATTAGTATAGATGTACTAAGTGCCCATATAAGTGGCAATATTCAAATAAGTCACTATATTTTATTATTATTAATTTATTTTTATTTAACTATGTTGTACATTTAAATAAAACACTTTGAACGGTTTAAAACGCAGAATGTTTTTAGTTAGTGAAACTTACTCATACAGCCCTAGTCCGTCTTCTCATGACCACATGTTGCAAAGCATGCGAAACATCGGGCTGTAATTTAAAATAATTCGTAAATAATTTTTACTTATACACGTCGCGTTTTAAACCGTTAAAGTGAGTATTCAAATGTATAGAGCAATTTGACCGTCGTACTGATTACATAACTGACCATTAAATCCAAATTCAGGCAACCCATTAATATTTGCCGTCGAAACCTTCACAATCCCCAATCTAATGTATATCTCGAAATTAACGGCACCACATCGGAAATAAAGTGCAATTTCACGGAATAAAAAGGCTCCAGGCCACGCCCACCACGTAATATAGTGGTCACCATTAAAACGAGTCCGTTACACCATAAACAACCGAGCCTATTATAATTATG
Source organism: Leptosia nina (assembly GCA_963661955.1). Lineage (NCBI taxonomy): Eukaryota > Metazoa > Arthropoda > Insecta > Lepidoptera > Pieridae > Leptosia > Leptosia nina. The sequence goes on from CAVLEF010000008.1 coordinate 5,860,080, forward strand.
TCGGACGAAATTCCTCTTATCACGCTCATATTTCACTCGGGAATCTAGAATTACTCGTGAATAGAAAATTAAGGCTTCAATAAAATGGGATTTATTTCACTGCGGGCGCATAATGTATTGAGATGTATTTCCAACTACTGTTTTGACCTTCAAGGCTCAATTGTATAGATTGTGTTAAGTTCTAAACATAGAATTAAAAAAAAAATTAAAATCGCGAGTAGGACAGCTTTGCAGCAGCCGTGGTTACGGAGAAACATATAATACGATTGATATCGTTCGCGTCTTGAAGCGCACTATTTTCTAATCGGGTTTAAAACGCGTGAAATATCTATGATTCTGTAGACATTTTATTCAGGAGATGTTAACTCCTCGATTGTTCGAAGAATTATGTTATTATTAATTATATTATTATCACAATTCGGGCAATCGAGGAGTTAACATCTCCTGATGATGCAGTCCATAGGTGATGGCGAAACGTCGAGAACCTCTTCTCGCTCACATCGGCCGAACAGCCCGAAAGACAAGATTAATTAAAATACGATTTTTATCTCTAAAAGTAAGGTTTTCTTATGCAATATACACAGTCGAGTTATACGTATTTTGTATAAAAATGGAACCTTCGTTCTTCCCAGATAGATACAGAATAAATCCGTGTTGACAGTAGGGAAAGACACTCTTCCCTTACAGTCAATGACGTGTCGTACTAATGTGTGAAATAATATTGGTGCCTTCGGCAAGTAGCTAGGGGTAGCAATCCGCCGTTGTAATTCAATTCACTACGTACCAGGGTAGGAAAAAGGTAAGCGCTGATGTATAATTTATCACAACTCATACGGGACGGAAAAACTGATAGCTTATTAAGATCAAGTTACGCCACTTACGTACGAGCTGTAACGAGTTCTTTTTGAACAGGTTAATTTGTCTATTGGTATCTAGCTATGTATGTACTGTCTGTAGTTTACGCGAGTAGTACACATCTAAATAAAACACTTTAAAGGTTCAAAAAGCGATATATTTTAGTTAAACTTGTTTGAGAAATATTTTTAACTACGGCCCGACGTTTTCGGATTTGCAGCACGTTTAACAAAAATATATCGCGTTTTAAGCCGTTAAAATGTTTTATTTTAATATGAATAGCTAGTCTACTGATGATAACGATTCCCTCTGCGTTCACTATATTTACAATACTTCTGTAACATGTTGGACTTAAAAAAATGTGAACCAAATGCTTGTCTGTAAAAATGTCTTGATTTTCAGGATATAATGTAATATAACTTCTTAAGCATTTCTTCACCTATTTTATCGTTTAAATATCCGATGTTAAAGGAGAATTCATATTTTAACAGATCATTAGGCTAGGGTGGAAACGACCAAAGACAATAGAATTCGAACGGCAGTAAGACAACCATAAACAAAGGCGACATTGACGTCAATGTCCGCAGATAAGAAAACGATTCCAGATGAGAGTTTTCTGTACGTAAAGTGCAAAATTTATAGCACAATTCCTTAAAATGATAGCGAGATTAGCTGGTCTTTTCAAATAAGATCGGAATAGGAATTCTTGAAGGAATATCCGTACTGGCACAAAAGAATTGGCGCGATATCGCACGCTGTCATGTGTCGGCCATGTTGGTTTCCACCAAACGTTCTGAAATCGAACATCACTCGGGGGACGTCTTCGGATTCGAGCAATTCGAAATTCGAACTGCGAACGTTTGTATTGGCATCGCTCTAAAATATATTTTCAAAATTGGAATCTTCGAATCGGCAAAATACGATTTTAGTCTTTTTATGTAAACATTATTAACTTCAGTAACTTTATACTGTCTCTAGTCTACGTTAGTGGAACAGATAACACTTTAACGGTTTAAAACTCCAAATGTATTAGTTAAACTTTAACTACAACCCGACGTTTATTTACTTGTACTACGAATTGCGAAATGATAAAGATTCAAAGTCTCATCACGCCTTAGAATCAAAAAGTTTGATAAAAGAATAGTTCCACTTAGACCTCCGAGGGTCTTAGGTTAAGGGCAAAAGGTCCTTGGTTCGAAATCTGAGCATAATAGTTTTTTCAGTAATGTACTGTAAGTATGTAAAGAAACATTTTATTATTTTTTAAATATATATTTTTATTTATAAGCAAAAGCTCATCAACTGCTCGTCTTAGAATAACGATCGACAAAACAACAAAGTCCCAGTTCTCCACAAAAGGGCGAATATCATACGTCTTATTTAAACAACTTTTAAAATGAATTCGTGTGCTTCCAGGTTTAAAAAAGCGAAACCACTGTAATCAGTGGCAACATTCCTTTCTCGTGTTACATTCGCGTGACGGGAACTAATAAAAAAATGACCACTGAATTTGATACCCTGGTGTTTACCATCTACATTCCTCGAATTGTTTGAATATAGCCTTTTAAACATAATTTTAGAGATATACGTAAATTTATAATGATCGTTTTATTATTTATTTAGAAGTAGACATAATCATAATTATAAGTCTGTTTTTAATAATGAATAATTTTATAAATATTACTCTACTACAATAATATAATAAATTACATGAATAATGTCAAATAATGACAGTGGAACAATTTTTTTTTTTTTGGGAAAATAAAGCATTAAAAACAAAAAAGCAAATCTTTTTTAAAATAAATAAAGGATTAAAAATTGAAAAATTCTTGACGAAATCTCACACCAAATCATCGATTTTTTTCTAATTTAATACATGCAACTCTCGCGTAATGAAATTTCAACCTTAGCACTTGCTTATTAAAGTTCAAAAAATCGATGATGAAGTGGGGGACTCGGTAGCTCAATTGGTTACAGCAACAGCACGAAACGCTGACGATGCCGGTTCAAGTCCTATCCGAGTCGAACATTTTTTCAATTTATTTTCGATTTTTTATCTACATAGTGCCATTATGTGCAATGACATGTAATACGTTTTTAAATAATGTCTGTAGTTTACGCGAGTAGTACACATTTATATAAAACACTTTAACAGTTTAAAACGCGATATATTTTAGTTAAACGTTAACTTAGTTGTCTCCTGTGACAACGGCTGCTGTAAAGCATTAAAACGTCGGGCCGAACTTCAAAATAATTTTCAATAAGTTTAACTAATATATATCGCGTTTTAAACCGCTAAAGTGTTTTATTTAAATATTGCTTTTTCCCAAAACACAGTTATAATTTGAAATTTAATATTCTATAACACTAGACGGAAAATGGTTCTATTTATTTGAATTTAGAACATGTTCAAAATGTAATTTATCCGTTGCATTAGTGAATCCTAAACCAAATTCAATTAGTATCATTTACATGTTCAATTAAAATATTAATAATATTAATTGCTATACTAAACTCGCAATATAAATCCAATTATATCTAGACCGTTAAGCTTATAACCATCATTCAAAATAAGGGTCTGAATACATTAGCAGTGTTCAAAAGCTTAACTTCGGAATTGCGCGTTGACCCAAAGCGATGACTACTATTATTGGATTTTTACGTAAATTTCCCTTTTGTTAGGCTCATTTGCTGGCTTATAGATGATAATGTAACTCCGAGGGATTCAATTTTGCTGCAGAGTATACAAAGATGTACATATAAGCTTATGTTTTTCCTGGTTTTAGTCAGATTAGCTTAAGCGTCGCTTAATGAAAAATGTACATTTATATAAAACACTTTAACGGTTTAAATCGCGTTATGATTGAGTTAAACTTATTTAAAAACTATTTTGACTATGGCCCGACGTTTCGGGTGCTTTGCAGCAGCCGTGGTCACGGGGAGACTAATAACATATCGCCTTTTAAACCTTTAGTGTTTTATTTAAATGTGTACAATTAAGAAAAGTACGTTATAAAACTTTGTTTATAATTCAAAACAGTTTTGAAACTCATAAACACGTAATTAGACGTAATTGAGTAAAAAAATTATTGATCCGTAATGATTTAATCTGAACTAAGATCAAATTTTTATGTTTTAACAAAATTAATTTTAAAGGACACTTTGATTTTAATTTTGGACTGCTTTACTAACTTTTTTTTCATCCGACACGAGATACTCTGTACCTAATATTTTTATATATTTTGCACGCGTTGTCAATCACGATAAGTCTATCCAAAAGATATTTTGTTCGATTAATCTGTTTTAGACCTCAACGTAAATTTGAAGGCGAAGCAAACACAAACTATTCAAATTAAACTGATCTTCACAGCTGAAACTGCTTTTATGTGCCTCAATCACTTACTTGGCTCGCGTATAAAAAAATAATAAAAGAAGTTTTCACGTCTAAATTAATTTAACTTAAAATAAGATCAAACGTAACTAAAATACTCAATAATAGATTTGCGAGTTTGGTTTTAGCTGAAAATCTCTGCCATAACTTGGCTACATTAGGATTAAGTGTTGTATGAAAATAACTCGAGTAAGTCATATTAAAAAAGCACTTTTAACAGTTTAAATCGCGAAATATATTTTACGCCTTAAAAATGATTTGAACTACCACGGTCCTACAAAGCATCCTAAACGCAGAGGCTTTGTTAAAATACATTTAAAATGGGTTAGCCAATATATTCCGCCTTTAAAACTGTCAAAAGGGTTTTATTTAAGAATTGCGGTGTTAACTTGGGTAGCTTTGGTTAGCTTTTTAACGTACTTTGAGCGAGCCGAAGACGGAAGTGGTAAAGTGTGGTGATAGCCATCTTTTACGGGTCTCCACTCGAGACGCTTGGTGTGAAAATGGGATATAACTTCGGGGAAATAATCGGGAACCGGTTCGCGTGTCCATTGGGCATTAGCGGAGCCCTACCCAGCATGTTAATGCTGCCAGGTACGTTGTAATGAGCCGGGGAAAATTGTGTAGCTATAAAAATAATTGTGTTCTACCCTCCCGTTCTTATGGTCTTCGATTAGTCGGAGACTACATTATGGGGTTTGCAAACTGTTTTTTCCCTTTGTTATTTTTAATAATAGCACGAAATCGGCTGGCGTGCTGTGGACCATCAAGACCTTAGATTAAGATAAACCGAGTCGTAATACCCCATAGTATTTAGCTTTGGAAGGTGTTTTTTTTATCCATTGAAGTGGTTCACAATTGTCGAAGTTTAGTTTTTTTTATGATAAAGGAGGAGAGACAAGCAGGTAGTTCACTTGATGGTAGGTGATATACCCCAGCATATAGAATCGAAATAAAATGCGCGGTCGACCTATTTTATATTTGGAAGTCCACAGACGGAAACCGAAACGCGATTATGCTTCACGGCTTTTTTATGTGTGGACGGTGGTCCGTGACCCCGACGGAATGTCTATATTCCCACCACCCATTAATTATTAACATGTGGGACCTGGTGGGAATAGAACCCAACCTCTATTAGACCAAAGAGCCCTTTAAAATTCCAGTCAATCCCTTAATAATATATTTCACGTTCTAAACCGTTAAAAGCGTAATAAGCAAAGCCTACGTTTTTAATCGAAACTTGATGAATTTTTCGAGAGCTGTTTCTCCCGCACTTTCTCCTAATTAAGATCTGTTTCAATTTTCTTTCAATTTCATTCAGTCCGAAACATTTCGGTCCAGTAATTCCTCTAGTTCCGTCCAATTAATATCAAGTATTACTTTTGTGATTAATGAACGCAGTCTGTCTATGATTGGCGAAATATAATCTACCCTCAGTGTTATGTTAGACCGTGTTGTATAATACGAAAAATAAACAGTCATCGTTATCCGTCTTTCTGCGGCAATGTAAGGGTAACCTCTGTTATCGTATGTAACGTACGTAAGAATCGTTATCTGATAATCGCTTAATTATATTACGTTGATCAGTAATCGTAAAAGTAAAGTAAAGATTTAACATATTTTAATGTTCTCTCATGTTTGTGTAAAACGACAATTGTGATCACACACACAAATAAAATACATTTAAGCGGTTTAAAAAGGGGTTATAATTTTTTATAACGTGGAATTTAATTTTTTTTTTTTTTTTGGGCGGGGGGTTTTGGTTTTTTTTGGGGGGGGCCCCCCCCCCCCCCCCCCCCCCCCCCCCCCCCCCCCCCCATAGTACACATTTAAATAAGTTAACTATAGACGCTAACGTAATACTGCGTAAACTATAGACGTCTACTTGTTTACTTGTGTCACTAGTTTCGGATGCTTTGCAGCAGCCGTGGCCACTGGGGGACTGATGATGTCCCTAACGTCAAAGTCACATCTGCTACGCTAGGGCCACCTGTTTCGTCCTAGTTCATATTTAATTATTATGAGTAGTTAAAATGCATTACAATTGTTTAAATATAAATCGCATTTTAGAGCGTTAAAATTCTTTGATATAAAATTATGTATATGTTAAGTACTACCAAGAAATAATTTATCTTCTTCATGATGCTTAAAGCATGTATTATAAAATACTTTTTGTGTAACTGTGCAATGCTAGTTAACAAACTCCTCCATACCGGCTAACTATATTGTTAGTAATATCAAATGCTTTAACGGCTGAAAACGCGATATATATTTAATTAAACTTGTTTTAAAATTATTTTTAACGACGTTTCGGACGCTTTGCAGCTGCCGTGGTCGCGGTGAGATATTTTGTTTACTATATCTTTCAAACCCCTATATGATAAGAATTTTCCTTTGTAAAAGTTGGTTTTTTAGCAAACCTTCGCCAGGTCAGCAAGTAGATACAACAGTTACAGCTCATAATATGTACTCGATCGAGTATACAACACACTCGATCAGTCAACTTGGAGTAAAATTATATCTTGATCATGGTCATGTAAGGCCACGCCTGTCGTCCCGGACTTTCTTTACTTAATTACCCTCCCGTCAAAGTTACATCAAAGAAATTACAGCCATCATTTGTCATATTCGTTACGCGGGCTCCTACGTCCCGAATTAAATCTTAACACGACGTTATTAAGTTTAATTTCGCACGCGTTATTAGTTTTAATCAAATCTGAGCCTCGTAAGAAAATTATGCTGTGTTTTAATTTTCTAATTACAGCCTTCAATTAAGTTATCTCTATCAGATAAAATTAATATTAAGCGATGGGGGTTCAGGCGCTTCGTAAATGGGGACGCTATTCTATTTTTTGTTGTGCTCTAAGCCTAGCTCTAAGTCATTTTTATTAAATAAAATAAGTAAAGTTTTCAAAATAACCGTAACTAGCTGTGTCAGCGACTTCGTCCGCTAGAATCGCTATTTTGAGCTTCCAAATTCGTTTTTGCTAGCCCCTTCATCTTTATAAACTTAAGCTTTTACCCACGATATCGGTCGCGTTCTTTTCCATCGTTCTTGCAAGTTAATGTTAAAAAATTACATATAGCGTCGCTCTTCTTAGGTTATTTAAAGAGGAATCTTTCTTTCATACATATTTTTTGGGTACCTTGAACCGTTTTTGTAGTGTACGCCTCGGAATCCCACAATAATTAGAAATTTTCCCATTTTTCTCGCTGTATCTTCGCTCCTATTAGTCACAGGACGATTTAAAGTCTATAGCCTTCCTCGATAAATGCTAACCAAGATTTTTTTCAATACGAACAAACAAACTCGTCAGCTTTATAATATTAGTATAGATAGATAAGAAAACTATACTAGTGTAAACTCTTCACGCACAAAGCCTTTTAATTAAAATAAACAAGTAAAGTTTAAGTCATAGAAAATAAAAAACAAATAATATAATGATTTTCAATATATTTCGTGGATAGATTTATATTTTTTAATTCTGCCATTTTATTTAAATGATTGCACATAGCCTGCGTGTATTAGAATGTTAACTGACTGGACTATACGTAGACTAAATGTTGTCTGTGGACTGTCAAAATCACTTCTCTACCACGTGGCTTCGCTGTCATGTAAAAAAATACATAGTTTCACCCAATAACACACACTGATCGTTTGGTTTATATCCCATCCGACAAGCGATAACAAACAGGGCTGTTCGCCATCAAGCGAACGGTAAATTGAGAAAACAATCAACCAAATAAACAGCCCGAAATAACTAGAATAACGCTCGTGAAGAACTCGTGTAATGGTACGTAAAAGTCAACTCGGGAAGCAAACTCATAAATTGAGGTTCGGCTGTTATATTAGAGTTTGGGTAACACGAGACGAATTGAACGTTATTTAAGTGGGGCACCTAGATTCGGAATTTTATTAAATCACTTTTTATAGACATTTTATAGAAAATAATGATGACATGAGCAGGGCTCGAACCCACGGCTACATTGCGGCACTGTTGCTTTGTGAATTGGTGAGATTGTATTCTTGTGTTACCCCAGGATTCGAACGCGGGACTTCTTACGCAACTGCAATGTTACTTTTACCATTGAGATGCGGTCACAGATGCGGTCAATCCTTGAAATGTTAGGGTGCGTCGTTTCTGTGTTCGACCATATAAAATAGGGCTCTAAAAATTTCCGTCAAAATAGTTTCATTTAACGGGTACAAACGTAGACTACAGACGACATTTAATGGCTGTAGTGAAATGATAATAATCAAAATAACATTTGTAACCGAACCGTGTAACGCCGCCGCGGTCTTAACGACCCGTCTACCAGAATTTGCAATAACCGTAATAAATTACAATCCAATCCAACTTGGTCTAATAAGACGGGCCCAGGATTTTGTTAGCGCCTCGGGTCCAAATTCCTCGGTGCACAGGATAATCATTAATTTAATTGAGTTTGGATACAGTTTTGGTTAAATTAAACTGTCGCAACTGTTTTGAATATAATCTGTGTTCAACGATAACATTAATGTCTGATTAATCTAACAACTCTGTTCGTCCGGATTTTCATTTTATGTTGTAATTGTTGTTTTTATTTTAATGTTGGCAGTGCCACTGTGAAATCGGTTTTTATATACTGTGTAATGACAGAAATATAGTTTGGCCTAAGATATTGAACATCCTACAAACAATGGTAAAACGTTTATAAACTATTAATTCTAAAAATGTTGTAATTATATAATGGCTATAGTTTACGCGGGTAGTACACATTTAAATAAAACACTTTAACTTTGCATTTTATCAGGCCGAAGTTGAAAAACATTTTCAAATAAGTTTAACTAATACATCGCGTTTCAAACGGTTAAAATATTTTATTTAAATGTTGTAATGGCTAAACATTAGCATTAGACATTAATGCATTAGTTTCGGTCGGGCAGGGCTGTATGTTTCTGCCCTATCTCATATGAAAAAGGTTTCATTTGTTTTAACTAATATAAAAAGAATGGGGCATTACTGACAATCGGCGTGCTTACTTCCAGATACATTAAAGCAGAGTGGTGTCATACATCTATTTTATTATTGACTAGCGACCGGCCCCGGCTTCGCTCGGGTGCAATGCAAAAAAATTATGAACATTGTAAAAACCTCCTTTTGAATCACTCTACAATTACACCCACGTCAAAGTCCGTTGCGTACTTGTAAAGATACACGCACATAGGGACTGAAAAGGCTACTTTGTTTTATATTATGTAGGGATTTTATGTTATTTTGTGTATTTTTTGTGGATTAAGGATTTGATTTGATTTCGCCGTTATTTAATGACGTACGTAACGATTAAATAAAATTACCTTATTCATGAGTTAATGAATTTTACTAATTATAAACAGGGAGAAAACATTTTCTACGCTTAAAAACTCAATTTAAACACTTCACACTCATATTGTCAGTGGAACAACTCGTTTCGAACAATGGAACATCTCAAAAGTACAATTATTCACGAAAAAGTCCATCAGACGAAAAATTATAGCTCTAAAACCATTACAACACATACTGCGGTGCATTGGAGCGGAGTGAAGTGGAGGGGAGAGCGAAGTGGGAGGGGTGCTCAGACGGAGGGGAGTAATCCCATAATTATCGGCTTAACTCGAGACGACATTCGCAGGTGGGTACGGCGAACGATCAGGTGTACTCTACGTATTTCAGGGTTATGTTGACAAATGTTGCCAGATGATAATTGATTTATGTGGGATTTGTCCGATTCGGTCTGTGCTTGTTGGAGGGGGGGATTAAAATGCTGATAGCCGGCTCAGCTTGTACGGGAACTCGTGTAATGACTGCTTTTTTCCTGCCGTCATATGAAATAATTGCCTGGATTGCACAAGCCAACAGTACTATAATATGGATTTGTACGAAATTTCGCGTCTGTGTCTATATAGATCACACCGATATCTAACTAACAAACCTGTTTTATTTACAAATGTCTCGAACTTTTGGATGTTGTAAAAGAAATTGTTAGATTTTTTGTTCGCTAAAAAGATCGACATCCCTCATCAACAATCATTGCACGTTAAGATACAATTATACTTTTCTTTATATGCATATATATATGCTCTTTAGCAGAGCTATTTAGTACTGTCTATAGTTTACGCGAGTAGAGCATCATTTCCAAACAAAACCCCCAAACCAACAAACAAATATTTTTAAGATTAGAATATAAACGCATAATATGTATAAGTTAGTTTAAATGTTGACCACTTAATACATTTTTTCATCCAAAATACATATATAATTTTATAAATTTATTTTCAATAAATACATTGAACCTTTATAACAAGTAGGGTTAAAGTTACATTGCGCAAGAGTGCATGTAGATGATTAAAGTAATTCAATGTAGATGAGCGACACAGCTTTGCTATAGTACAGAACCCTAATCGCTGCTCTCTCCCCCCCCCTATCGTGGGTTCAAACGATCTCATCGTAATATTCTTAAATAAAATAATACACCTACCATATAAACAATTTGAATTTTATCAAACAATAACGTTTAGTGTTTCCAAATATAATAAACGGCATTTGTGATTTTAGCGCCAAGTGTACCGCGGTCCACGGACCTTTCCAACTTCGTTCTAAAAGCCTTTTGTTTTGCTTCTGCTAATGGAAACTAACGTAAATTCGGTGGTTTAAATGACCCAGGGATTTTATTCTACTTGTTACTAAGGTGCAAAGGAGGGTTATGTGTTACTGTTATATTTAATTAGGTAGAAAAGTGTCTTTATAAATATTTACTTCGTTTGTAGTTTACGCGAGTAGTCCATTTACATAAAACACTTCAAACGTGAAATATTTAAGTTAAACTAATTTAAAAACAATTTTAACTACGGTTCGATGTTTCGGTTACTTTGCAGCCGCCGTGGTCACGGGGAGACCGTCAGGCCGTAGTTAAAATAAGTGTATCTTATTTAAGTAAGAAATCAAAGTAAACTTGGCCGATCTAGACCAGTATTTAAAAATGAAAATTCGCAGTGGTTTCTCTATCCCCCCCAGCAACACTAATCATATTTATTACTAATTGTTAACTTTTAATATTTACAATATTATATATATTTTATTCAAAGGCAAAGAATTTTGTGTTCAGAATAATAAAAATTAAACAAATCCCCCCCGATGCCCTGACTTAGAGAATCGATATCAATCGAATCATTACTAGGACGCACAGCTTAAAACGATTCCCGTGTACGAGCTGGATAACGTATGGTCTATCGAATTTTAATACCAGATTTGCCTGGTCTATGCCAATATCAATCTGAGTTAGGCGAGCGATTCTGAGCCCTCAATTGCTCGTGAGAGATTCTATTGTGGTTCGAGTTCGATCCTTTTATTAGATTATCAATTGTGTGAATTAGTGAAATCTATTTAAATAAAACACTTTAACGGTTTAAAACGCGATTTATTAGTTAAACTTATTTGAAAATGATTTTTAACTTATAAAGGAATCAGGAAAATAGTACGTTGAAATTATTAATACAGAAGAATAAAACAGGATTCTATATAATTACCTAGTCATTCTATAACTCTAATAGAATATATACTATTAACACTTAATTCATGAATTAACCCATCCAAATCTTAGCATCTTCAAACTCAAAGCCTTTTAACGGTTTAAAACGCGAAATTTATTAGTTAACTCATTTACATTTTAACTGCATAATTTTTAACCCGACGTTTCGGATGCTTTTCAGCAGCCGCGGTCACGTGGACGTGTTCTAATACATTTCGCGTTTTAAACCGTTAAGTGTTTTATTTTTAACGTGCCCATCAAAAAAAGATAAGGCCAATTTCACACTGGACGCGTATCGTTTTACTCGAGTGGAATCCGTACAAGCGACCGCAGAATTCCGCTTCAACTGGGAGTACCTTACACCGCATGTCATACGATACTCTGTGGCGATTTTAAAAAGCAAAACTATGTCTGTGGTCCGGACTTTACCCTAAAAAAATTAAAGCAAATTAATGGAAAAGTTTCATAAATAAAACCATGACTTTTGCTTTATACACACAGACAAACATTTGTGTTTAACTCTGTGGATTTTTTATAAAGACAAAATATAACTGAAACATTACCGTTACGTTAAAATCCAGGTACTAAACAATATAATCACAAACTATCATATCCCAGGATTCGAATTAACGAAGCCACAGATTTCGTAACGGAGTAGCGAAGCTAGAACATCGAAACCTTATTTCACATGTTAGTTTATATAGACACATACACGCTGAAGTTGATATATTAATTTAAATAAAAATGTTCCTTTATTTCGTTTAGACTTTACTCCATTAGTTTCAGTTCAGTTAGAAATAAACATGAGGCTTACCAATAGTAGCGAAAGAGTGGGAAATGTGGGAAATGTGGAAAACAGAAGATAGTTATATCATTGTTTTAACGTTTGTCTTAAGATGTTTACTCCTCGATTGATCCCCTTACACAATTTAGGAGATAATTATCTTTGAGGATTCCCTTTGCGTGCGCTACGAAAACGGTTCAAGATACCCAAAAGATATGCATGATTATTATTTTTCCAACAACATAAAAATGTCCGCGACTGTCTGTCTGTCTGTGAATGTCTGTCTTTTAATATTAAGTCACAAGAACCTTACCCCTAGGAATATCATAACCTATAGTTATTCTTATAATTTCTTACACGAAGTTACCACTGAACAGCTTAACAGTCGAGCTTTACGTAAACTCCAAACGGCTTTCCGTGAATTCCATTGCATTTATTTTCTCAGGATCCTGGTACCGCCGTCGTTCTCAATGACCGCAACTAAGTTCTTCAGTTACAAGTACGTCACTTTGCACTATGGGCTTCGGATTTTGAACTCAGCAGCGTCGACCTCTCTTGTAACTACGGACATTCTTCTACGATACACACAGCTACAGAATGTAATATTAAAATTAATATACAACACCTGTGGTGCATACCCATACGGGTAGAATCGAATTTCTTTAAAAATAAAATTTTTTTAAATTGGTAGAGCAACAAACAAACAAGACCTAGTCCTACCCGAGTAGTATTATGCAATACATTTTCGATATTAAATGTATTTAAAATGCCATTTTAATTAAACTTTCGTTAAAATACTTGAAAAACTTACGCTTACAAATATGTTGTTCACATCTGTAATAGACAATAATAAGACATATTATATGTTATATTTAACACGGCGTGATAATATATTTTTTTGTTATTTTTCAACCACATGTTCGCGTGAGGTTTTTCAGTAAGGAAATATTTAAAAAAGTATTTTTATCATTTCCTGAAACAGTAAGTAAACTGGACACCGATCTAGGTGTCCAGTTTAAAACCGTTCAAAGTATTTTTGAGATGTTATTTCTCTCTTGTATCATCCTCCCCAATACGCAATAAAAATGGCACTTGTTGAAAAACGAAATATCAATAACGCCCTTGCTGATACGACAAAATGATATAGCCACGAAAACTTGTGAAATATCACATAAGCACGATATTTATGAACCCCGCTGGGGTCTGGGTGTCCCGAGATATTTAGCACTTAAAAAATAATTTCGCCATCTCACGAAATAAGTTTAGCGAGGGTTGAAACTTGATGCCACAATGTACTTGCCGAGTCCTCCCTAGGTGTTACTAGCGTGCACAAAGTAGAATTTTCCGCTTAACGGTCGGGTGTTCGAATTTCTTACCTAATACACGTAGCAATGCTTTTAAATTTTAATTATATGTATTATTATAGATATACATATATTTTTAAAACATCTTGGCAATTTTATAGCTAACAATAAATCACATAGCGTAACATTATTTATATTTTTATAGATAGAATTGCGTCATTTTAGATTGGTTTTTCAAAATAACGATTTTCTTAAATTGCTTTACTAAAAATCCTATAATTTAGTAATAATAATAGATATTTTTTCATTAATATTGTACAAGTTATATAAAAAGAAAAAGATCTTGTTTAGTCGAAACTGAATTAAAAATCGATTTTATATTGAAAATTTTACATCACGGGCGGGACTCAACCGCACCCAGAGCATCCCGTGCTGTTGCTCTAACCATTTAAGCTACCGTGTCCTACACGTCGCCGTCGATTATTTTTTAACCTATTGATATTAGCACCAACTAATAAATTGCCATGTGCAAAATAAAAAAGTTTTAAAAGTCAATTTTTTAAATCTTTTCATGACTTGACATTAAATTAAACATTATTAACGGTTCTAAAGGCGTATGCTCATGACCGCAGGTTATATGCTACTACGATGCTTACTAATCAACTATTATACAGTTGGAAAATGTTTTATTTATTTATTAACTTGAAATGAAATCACGTACTAACAGTATAAGATAATTAAACCTCATCTAACCGTGAAAACGGGCAATTGGTTGTCTGAAGTGCACTCACGGTAAGTTGTAGGCGAGACACGTCAACCCCGATTGAGGAAAAAATCTTATTTGACAGGCCCCACCAATTTCCACCCTACTTTACACTTCACGCTTTTCCTCTAAGACACGTTGCGTTATGTGGATACGCTTGCATTAGTGAAGGGAAGTATTTATTTATTATAGCTTCACTATTACACATACCACAAAAAAAAAACACATAATAGAGGAAAAATCTTACGTCCTAACTTATAAATAAAAGGCGGCCTTATCGCTAAGTAGCGGTCTCTTCCAGGGCCAGCGCACCCTTGGTCTAGCCGCAAACACTGTGCCGACGGCGTTGGGCAAATACATAATAATTAATAAAAGAGTATTTCAAAGAAAGTCTAACTAAATCGTTCGTTTTTCCAGTCTGTCAGTTTATATCCATATAATCAAAGGGACGAAAATTGCGCCTTCTTATTCAAGAAGCAACTTCATACAAAACGTGACCGTGGGGTGCATACGTTGAAACTGTTAAAAAAGCTCCCCTTAGACCCATAGGGTCCCCCAATCGAACCTTGTACTATAAATCAAATTTAAATCTTATCACGACGGGCTAAAGATTAACTTTGATTGTTAGTTGTTTTATCTCAATTAGATAGGTGCATTCTACTGTAATGATCGTGTTTAATACATGATTTTAATGGATAAACGAAAGGGAAATTTAATTTTGAAGTCTAATAATATAAATCTGTACTAATATGAAGCTGAAGAGTTTGTTTGATCGCGCTAATCTAAGGAACTACTAGTTCGATTTGAAAAAAATATTTTTGTCTGGCTTAGCGTATTTATTGAGAAAGACTATAAAACATCACGATGCGACTAATAGGAGCGAAGAAATAGTGGGAAAGTGGAAAGAACCGGAAAATTATTCATCATTGAGAGTTTCCATCGCCGGCGCTGCGAAAACGGTTCAAGATACCCCAAAAATATGTATGAAAGAATCATTCCTCTTTGATGATCTAAAAGTCCACGACACTATATGTCTATCCATTAAGATTAACTTGCAAGAACGCGACCGACATCGTGGGTAACAGCTATCATTTAGGTAAAGATAAGGAGGAAGTTTGCAAAAACAAATTTTGATGCCCCAAACATCGATCTAGTGATCGATGGCCCCAAATGACTATTCTACGCGGACGAATTCACTAGCACAGATTTGGGACATAGCCTGTTGACATAGTCAGCGAAATCTTAATAATAGGGTCCCGTTTTGAGATGTGTCTACGGAATCCTAAAAACCACAGACCCAGATAGGCACTACACGACTCCAAGTCCTCGTGAAAGCATTCCAGCAATTTGGCAAGCGATCGGAATTTAGTGGAAAATCAAAACAGAGGACTACTTCAATGTAGGCAGTCTTGTTGAATTTGAATCCATTTACTTCGGCGGTAGCTAACTGAATTCGTATGCAGTGACCCGACGAGATTCGGAATTTATGTCTTTACATACCTGACTTAGTTTCCTGTGTCCTTAACGCGTGTGGGATAAGGATGACTTTTTAAACGAGATTCTCTATACAAATGGGATTTAAAATAAATGGATAGGTAATATGAAGATGTGTGAAATGTATACTCATTTAATTAACACACTTTCAACGGTTTTAAAACGCGAAATATATATACTATAGTTAAACTTATTTGAAAATGATTTTTAACTTCTTATTTATTTAAATAATAATATTTTTGGTTTCCCCAAAAAGCTTCAGAGGTTTTAAAAACAACAAAAATGGGGCTGGGAAGAGAGAGGGGACCCTTTAAAGTGTATTTATTTAAATGTGTACTACTCGCCAGTAAACTTAAAATAGACTGCGCAGTAAAACAGATTAATTAGAAATCTAGATAGTAAAAGGGTGGTATTTTAAACCAAAAACCCCCCCAAAAACCCCAACCGGTCTTTTTTAAACGGATTGTTATCTATAAAAAAAAAAAAAAAAAAAAAATTTTTTTTTTTTTTTTTTTTTTTTTTTTTTTTTTTTTTTTTTTAAAAAAATTTTTTTTTTTTTATATATTTTTTTTTTTTTTATATTTATTTTTTTTTTTCCCCCCCCCCCCCCCCCTCCCCCCCCTTTTCCAATCTATGTTGTGATGTTCATAGTTTTTATAGATTAACAAGAACCCCGGTTTGTATTTAGGCCCACAGATATAAGAAAACATTAAATTTCTATAGCAAAAGCGTCAGAGGCCGAACGTTTTATTGGCAGAGAAGACACGTCAAAATGCTTTCGACGATTCCGAACGACGTTTAAATCAAAATTCGGCGCGTCCCCAAGTGGAAATCGATTGGTTGCGGCGTCAGGGCGGTTCAGCGCTCCGAACAGCCTGGATTTACAGGCTCGGGAGATATTTTACATTCCCGATGTACTACATACACTGTTTGTAGTTTACGCGAGTAGTAAACATTTGAATAACACACTTTTAACAGTTTCAAACCCGATAAATAAAAAAACACCATACTGGTAAATGCGAAGACATCATTAGTCAGTTCTGCGAGGACCCGGCCAGTTTCGCCAAATACCAAATACAAAGGAACAGGTGTCGCTAGCGTAGCAGTTGTCACTTAGACAATAGAGACGTCGGCAAGGCATTCGAAATCATTTGTAAATAAGTTAAACATTTCGCGTTTTAAACCGTTTAAAGTTAAAAAAAACTACAACACTACTAACATTCCATATAGATTGAGAATCGGATGATCAATAATTTTAGTCTGAACTATGTTTGCTGTAAAGCTTTTTTTTTATTAGCTGAGAAACGCGAAAAACCAACTTTTGCAAACTTTTATCATCAATCAAAAAAAAACTGCACTAATTCATACCTAATGTCATTAATACCAATTATCAGCTCTATAAGAATTATTGTAACTCTATACCTTTATTGAAGGAACTAATTTGTCTAGTTTTATAATGTAAGCATCGTTTTAATATACCCATACTACGAAATTCACTCAGTAAATTTAATAAAGCACAGAAGTTACAACTTGTTCGTAACAGCCTTTGTGAAATTCAAAATAATACTGGCCGCTCTACTAATTCATAAATAGAATCAAAGTTTCAAGACTGGAACCGACAGGTATTTCGCAAAGTATCTCTCGGAGTTGTAACTTTATGCGCTGACACTTGTAGAACATCTAACCCTCTAGCACCGGGAAGGGTCTAAAAGGCCATAAACGATTCGTATTTTATCAGCTATCACCTGCTGCCAGAAATTGCTGAGAGAAATCTTTTTGTGACATCGAGTGTCATGGTTCCTGTGGGTCGATAGGGGTGTCGCAGGAGGCAAACATTTAATATGTGGAACGAAATTTTGAAAGTGATCTACTTTAACAGGTAAAAACGAGATTTATTGTTCGTTGACATTATTTAAACTTCAACCCAACAATTTTTTTTAATTTATTTAAATTACTTACTAAATTTTATGGCGAAATATATTTCTTATTTAATAAAATTCACTAAGTCCAAGCACTTTATGAATAAGTTTAAATCGTATGTAACAAAAAGAGGGTCATTACGACTTAATCAACAATTTCAATGACTAATGCCTGATTGGAGGAACTGCCTCTTGCAAGTCAAAATTTACACATAATTACACGACGACTTAAAATGAAAGTTGGGATAAAAGGAGTGGGGAGTATTGCCAGTTCTTCTTTGTTGTTTTGAGAACTGTTGGTAAATGTTAATTTAGAGTTTTTAGTTTTTTATGTGACGTTTATAAGTGTTACCTACGTGAATAAATGATTTTCGCCTTTTATAAACCGTCATATCTTTTTTGAACAATTTGACAGGACAGATTTTGTTATGTAAGAATATTTACAATATACACAGGTAGTGTAAGTAATGACGTTGGTAACCCTACATGTAAAGGCCGTAAATATACTATAAAACTCTTTTCAATTTGTCACTACTCAGGACAGGGTTTTAGTGATGGTGGGTAATTTATGACGGTAGATGAAGATTCTTGAGCCGCTGATCCACCAATAATAGTCTTATGTCATTAAATTGTTGTTTAAACAAAACATTTTAACGGTTTTAAACTCGAAATATATAAGTAGCAGCAGCCATAGTCGTCGGAGCCCCTTATCACATCTGCTGCAAAGCATCTTACACGTCGGATCACAGTTTAATTGATTAACAAAATATAACTATATATTTTACGTTTTAAACTATGTTAGGGGTTTTATTTAAATTGTGTCCTCTGACACAGACAACTCCAGAGGATTTATATTCTTAGCAGTGTTAAAAAACCCTTATTACTTGTCACGTACTAATTTCTCTTAACAGTCATTCTGTGCCTAACCAGAACAAATTTTGAAATTTCTATGGTATTTCAAATGTAGCTTATAACGAAACAAGACGTTTACAATTGACAATTTAGTTCTGATTCGATTACAATGTACAATTAATACGCACACTAAACTTTATCTGTCGGCTTTATTACCTCGTCACTAACGATTCCATTCATGCACAATACGATTCAAACTAGCCCCATAAACCCACGGAATATACCACATGACACCATAACGATGACAATAAAATTTACCCTAATCCCAGAGGTCGTGGTGACGCCGATTAATGGCTCGCAAAATTAAATTCACACAGTTAGGCCACTGTTGAATAATTGAAAATCGTACTTATTACGATTGTGTAGCATTTGTTTTACAATGGCCGACGTATTTAGACGGTCGTACCCAGTTTACGAATACCAAATGACATCTATACTAATATATAAAGCTGAACAGTTTGTTTGTTTGAATGCGCTAATATTAGAATCATTTTTCGAGGAAAGCTTTAGCCTATAAAATGGCTTGATACGATTTATTGGAGCAAAAAAACAGCGGGAAATGTAAAAAAAAGGAAAAATTATTCATCCTTGTGGGTTTCCGTTGCGTACGCTACGAAAACGGTTCAAGATACTAAAAAAATTGTATAAAAGAATGATTTCTCTTAAAATGATCTAAAAAAATATACTCGACAGTAAATAGTATAGATCTTTTGAAATTAACTTGCAAGAACGACGGGGCGCGGACGACGTCGTGGGTACCAGCTAGTCACATGTATTCGCTAACGACATTCCATATCAGCTTATTATCTGCTCTTGTGCCAGACGATTATAGACTTTAAATTAACGGATTACGGAATCAACAGTTTTCAAAAGAGGGAGCTGTAAAGTTCGGGAAGGAATTGTTTTGTAAAACACGAGCGTAATTACAATTTTACGTGTGCGAAAGTGGTCACGGGGGATTAATAAAGGGCTTAGACGCAGAAGTGACTAACTTTGTAATATATGTAGAGACAGAACTTAGCGAATTAAAAAATAATAATTGATGAACTTTCTCAGAGCCCAACATGTAAATGTAATTTATGGTTTATATTAATTATGAAATTATATCATGATTGTTAAATTATTATAACTTTGTTTAAATTGCGACGAAGACCCGATTTCAGTCTGGCCAGAACCATGAGACCACTGTTGTTTTATAAGGTTTGTTATTAATTTTAGTTTGTAACTTACATTTAAATAAAACACTAAACGGTTTAAAACGCGTTTTAAATAAATTAACTGTTAAACGCGTGTGATATTTAAATTTGCATGCATATACAATTATAAATGAAACGATTTAAAGTCTTTTACTGCCCCTAAAATTACGACGACCTGAACATATTAGGGCCAAACTTTCCTAATAGCATCACAAATGATTCTCGGTTCTCTAAGTTTTATTTATTTATTTAATTTAAATCACACAACATTATATAAAGTTTATATATAACACAAATTCATTCGTTATTTAATTTCTAACTTGAGTAACAATGACGCCAAACTGACATCTTAAATAATAATTGATCTTCCATTCATCATCGTCGATAAAGTTACATACATATTTCCTTATGATCCTAAACAGGTATCTGTTAATGTTTATGAAAGACCAACTACCCTAAAATGTAATGGAATTATTTTCAAGTATAACACGATAAATTCTCGCTTACCACAGAACATCTATTAAGGGAAGCCCACAAAATATACAAAATAGGAAAATTCTCATCGTATCGTTTGAAATAATTACCCTATCCCTTTATACCTCGTAAATTGTTTTCGACCCTTCCTAACAAGAAGCAATGGACACTTCTAATAAATCATTTTTATAGCCTACCCTCGGAGCGAGGGGGTTAAGCTAGGTGTTATTTTCGAGAGGTTTAAAATAGTTTCGCCCATCGATCTTATCGTGTATCGATACAAACTGCAGTTTCGCGTGCATTAGTGCTGGCTAGATTATCGATGAATTTGATTTATGATCGCGGCGTTGCGTGTTCGATAAGTGATTTTAATGAGATGGCGGGAAAATATTTAATTAAACATTGCCCGTAGTTTACGCGAGTAGTACACATTTAAATAAAACGCGTTTCAGGCTTTAATTATTCATTTCCCACATCTGTTCTTAATACCAAGTACGAGGAAACAGATATTGTTAGCGTAGCAGATTTGACTTTGACATTTGGGATACCCTCCATCTTCAGTCCCCGAGTGACTACGGCTGTTGCAAAGCATCCGAAACGTTAGGCTGAAGCAATTTTTTTGGAATAAAGTTAACTAAGACATTTCGCGTTTTAAACAGTTGGAAGTATTTTAATAAAAATATTTATGTCACAACTGACATTGTATATTTAAAATTTTGAAGATATTAAATGAAGAAAAGAAAAATAAGGAAATTTTTAGTATATTTTTTTGCGTGCCATAAAAATTACCACATTGTTTTAAATTAAACTCTCCATTGAAGTAGCAGAACAAACAAACAAAGAACTGTCAACGTCTTCTGATATAAACATCCACTCGTGATGGTAAAATACTGACGACTACGACATCTGAACACTTCCTTCTCACCTCATCTCTCACTTCATCATCACTTCATCATCACCTCATCTGCACCTTTCCAAAATGGCCGCCAAAGCGAACTATAAAAAACAAAGACAGACCACCTAGTCACTTGTAATTTAAAATAAAAATGATATTTCACAAGAATTATTAAACATAAACGTGTCTCTAAAATCGAATATTCAATACAACTGTCAATATCAAAACTATATAATTGTCCATATACACGAAATGTATTTAATAATACAACGATGACATGTGTCGACGCAGACAATATTATTTATTTGTGGACAGAGAACAGACGCGATCCACCGTAATTATAGCAATTAATATCGTGTATTGGATTTGTATCGAAGTGAACATCTGTCGCTTATAATTGTCGATATATTATTCATTGCTTTCTCATCACTAACGATACGTTTCTGTGTTTGATTTCGTGTTTTTATGTGTGTGTAACTAAATATAATCGTACTGTTTTTATTTATAATTGAAAAAATATTATTATCAAGAAACATTTTCGGAATTTAATATTACAATGAGGTATTAAATACTGTCTGTAGTTTACGAGAATAGTACACTTTGAAATAAGACGATATAACGGTTTACAACGCGAAAAATATTAGTTACATTTATTTCTGCTTTTGACCACGACTGCTGCAAAGCATCCGAAACGTCGGGCCTTATTTAAAATAATGTCCAAATAAGTTGAACTAATACATTGGTATGTCGAATTTAAACTGCTCTATTTGGTTTTTTTTTTTTTTCCAGGGGGGGGCCCCCCCCCTTCCCCCCCCCCCCCCCGCGGGGGTTATTTCTTGTTTTCAACCGTTAAAAGTTGGTTTTGTTTATATGTGTACAACATAAAAAAATAATTACAATTACAGAAAAAAAAAAAGTTTATACCTAGCTACTTGAATTACATAAATAGGTAAGCACCTTATCTATTGAAATATAGTTCTATAAAAAAACAATGCCACGAGGCATTATTACCAATATCACACCTCCACTTCTTGGAACAGAAACACACAGTTTCGTCTGCTCTTAATATAATATAACGATAATAAAAAACTATCGATAACAGTAACCCAACCCTAAGATAGAGTACATTAGACATTGTTCGCCCTCATTCCGTAGTGTGACGAGGCGAAAATTTGCTAAGCCGTACGTCTATACCACTGCGTCATTAATTTAGCCAGATTTATTATTCAGTAATATCGGGCTTGCATTTTCTTCGCCATATTTTATAGCTGACCGTGCATTGGTCATACTTTGCAATATCGAACGATCAGAATCAATTTTCCTAAATTGTATCCACGGCTATGTAAATGGTGCTTTGAATTTTCTAAGCTTGAAGTAATGCAGTTGATATTACATCTAATAAAACACTTTTAAGGGATTAAATAAAATACTTAACGGTTTAGAACGCGAAATATATTTGCACGTATTTACATTATTTTAAATACGCATTGACGTTTCGGACGCTTTGCAGCAGTCGTGGTCACAGAGGGACAGTCTCCACGTTAAAATAAATTTTAAATAAGTTAACTGAAATATTTCGCGTTTTACCCAGTTAAAGTGTTTTATTTACACGTGCACTACTCGCGTAAACTACAGACAGTATTTACTTTTTAAGATGTAAAACGCTATACGTACAAATTGCATATACATTTCTTGCTTTAAACCATATTACATAAATCATACGAAACAAATACATAGTTGGCTAATTATAAATTTCGCGTTTTAAACCGTTAAGTAAGTTTTACATGTGTTCACGTAAAAACTGGTCTCTTACTTGTATTAAATGAAATATCTTTATGTAACTCACAACGTATATTTACTCATATTATATTTAATAGCGTATCGTAATGATCTACTAGAGGTTGATTGGTACGATGTCTCATCTACTGATTCTTATGGTAGTCTAAAGCCCTACAACACCTACAGTGTGTAGCAAGGTGGGTCTATTATTACAACCTACATTCTAATGGTAGAGAATACTAGATACATACCTAGTGTTATCTATACTAATATTATAAAGCTAAACATTTTCTTTGAACGGTTTACGAAGCCTTAAGAGTTTATGAAAGAATTATTCTTCATATCATTGTCTTTCGGGCTGTTCGGCCGACATCAGGAGATGTTAACTCCTTGATTGCTCGAAGAGTTAATTAATTCATCGAGCAATCGAGGAGTTAACATCTGATGATGCCGTCCACACGTAACGGCGAAACGTCGAGAACCTCTTCTCGCTCACGTCGGCCGAACAGCCCGAAAGACAATGATATGCTGAACGATGGCCGTGAAAGCCTTACACAATTTACTAGAATTATTCTTGTTTAAATAATTTAGAAAAACATTATAGTCGTATAAATAAAACACTTTAACGGTTTAAAACGCGATATATATTAGTGAAACTTATTTGTAAATTATTTTAACTACGGCTTCGTTTCACTAATATATATCGCGTTTTAAACCGTTACAGCGTTTTATTTAAATATGTACTACTCGCGTTAACTACAGACAGTATTTTTAGATGTGTCTATCTTTACGATTAACTTACAAGGACCGTTTCTATAGTAATTAAATTTGGTCGAAACCATAACAATATGGCAAAACGAACTTTGCCAGGTCAGCTAATAACTTTATTTACATGTGTGCGTCATAATCATTTTATTGAATCACCGTCGAAAAATATCGAAAATTCGAAAACCTGCACACCATTTATTACTGTGCCATAACTCCTAGGTCTAACGATGCGGCAACAATATCGGATTGGTTTAATTGGATTTATTTGCGGTCGCTAGTTGTTTTTCGGTCTGCGGCCGCCAATTGAAAGGCCCGCCGATACGATATATCTTTGACAACTAATTACCTGCCTATGAAAATAGTTCGCTTCGTTCTTGAGATATTGGCCCAATTGTTTTCTGTTCGGCTGGCTATTATTGCTTTTAGATTAATTGATTATATTTAGCGGTTAGATTGCAACTAGTAATAACAAAGCTATTCTTATATTACTATTCATACTTAGTTTCTGGTACTTAAGATCTACATTCCTAAACATTGGACATATATTTATACCAATTATTATAAATTTGTTAAACCATTTATCGAAGGAGGCTTTTGGCGTTAGGTTGATACGTAAAAGAGGGAATTGTGGAATAACGGGGAAAATTATGCATATGAGGAGACTTGTGCTTCGCGCGCTGTAAAAACGGTTCGAGATACCTAAAACATATGTGTAAAGGAATATTCTGCATTATTTATTCTTAAAAAACTCGCAACACTTCATATAGCAAACGAAAGTTTGCCAAATCAACTAATATGGTATATATGACTGAATGAATTATAGCTAATTACCAAACTAACAAAGCCCTCCATTTTCTACTTATTTTTAAGTAAATACATGTCTGGTATGCACTGCAATGCTACAATCTGAAAACCTTGAATATTTAACGGTTAAAAAAGGGGAATCTATTATTTAATTTTTATGACCAAAACATGTGTGACAAGCAAAATGTTTTCACAACTAAGCGCGGTTAGATTAAGAAAGATTCTATAATTTTTAATGTACGGATATTTAGTTGTATTTTGTCACGTGCCCATTTCACATAACTAAAATTAAAATATGATTAGCTATACCTATACTTTTTTTTTTTTTTACAGAACCAAGATACGAAACTGCGTACGCGTGCGAAGGGAAGACGTTAAAGATAGGCTGCGGGGAAGGTTCTGTAATACATCTAATAAGAGCTAACTACGGTCGGTTCTCTATAACGATCTGCAACGACCATGGCAACACTGACTGGAGCGTCAACTGCATGTCCACGAGGAGTTTACGAGTTCTACATAGCAGGTAATTTATGATAGAGAACGCAGACCCATGGGGTCCACTTGAAGATCTGAACAAGAGGCGATGTCGACATATTTTGGATTTAGACGTTGGAAATCCACAGACTGAAACTGTGACGCGATTAAACTTCACGGCTTTTTCATCTGTGGACGCTGCTTTGTTACCGGGATAAAAATTAATATTCCTATCACTCATTTAATATCCAGATTGCCACACGACGTTTTAAATGTTTCAGAAAAATTATAAATTGTTTGTTGGCCCAGATGAGGTTCGAACCCACGAACCGTTGCTTGTCAGGCTTACATTACACCGACGAGTTCGTTAAAATAATATTTATTATTATTTGCCAGTAAATATGTAATTAATAAGAAATAATTAAGTGATAAAGTTCTTCGTGAAATAGTAGCGATTATCGACGAGTTCAATTCCTTCCAGGTCCAAACGTTTCTAAAATGTTGTAGTGGAATATTGGTTTATTTTAAATGTTAAGGATATGGAATCACAAAACCAAAGATACAACCTGAGATGAAAAAACAGTGAAACCCCGTTTTGCCTTCATTCACTGGATTAAAGGTTGTCTAGAGCCGAAATGGATCGAGAGAATATCCAGTTTAGATTTTTTATGACTAAAGTATTTTGAATTTTATTGAGTACTGTTATAAGTCATAAAACTGTCAGAATTCTGACGGGTCAAGAACCACCGACCGTAGAAAAATCCGTGAAATATTAAACCGTTTTAACTCCATCGGTAGATTTATAAAGCCAGATACCAACTTCGCTTTCGCTTAAGTATTTTGTCGCCGCGCGAGTCTTTAAGATTTTCAAAAGTACCCTCGAACAAGCTTATATTTTGTTTTTAATCCGATATTGTCTGCAAAGTATTACAATATTTTGCGGTATTCATTATGTATTACACACATATTGATACCGCTAATTGTATGGTTCAATTGTTTCCTAACATTTGGAATTTCGATACAGATAAAATCGGATAACAAATACGCGGAACAAAATTGAAATGTTAGATAAAATAGGTAAAGCTGTTGGGATTACGGCATTGTGGTTGCGCTGTGTAAATAATTATATTTTACGTTAATTCACGTTATGATATCGCTTATCGGGATCAGTTTGTACGTGGCTTTGTTGTGACTACAATCAAGACTTAGTACGCGACACTTAGTGTTAAAAGCGTCGCCGCGTCTCACTTATGCCCGTTTTTACCGTTCGTTGACAACATATTTTGACTTTTCATTAAACACTTTGTCAAAAACGCGATATAACTATATACCCGTTTTAAACCGTTTAATTTTTATTTAAATCCGCGCCCCTTTGCTTTTGTTAACTTAAAACAAGAAAAAAAAAGAATTTAAATGAGTTATACTTAGATAATCTAGCTGCAAACTGCTGCAAAGCATCGAAAATATCGAGCCGTAGTTAAATTACAAATAATTTAACTGATATATTCCGTACGTCGTTTACACAAGATTATTTTGCTTACGCGATTATTTTGTAATTCTATTTTGGGTTTTCGTTCGCCAGCGAGATCGTCTTGACATTGATTAATAATAAAATTACTTATATTTTTCTTACTATTTCCAGGTGCAGCATGCAGCAGAATTGCAGCATTCTGGCAAGCACGAATATGTTTGGTGATCCATGTCCGAACACTTTGAAATATCTAGAAGCTCACTATCAATGTGTACCAGGTAAATATGTGGCCATATGCCGATGTGTGTGTTTTGTAATCTCAACCTTAAAAACTAATCCATAAAGATGATATTTCCCGGTTTTTTTTTACATTTATCGCTGCTTTTTTTTTTAACTATCTTAACTCCTATTGTATGATGTTTTATAGCTTTACGAATCTATCGAGGACTGCTCCATCCTAGACAAAAAATCAATTCGAACCAGTAGTTTCTGAGAATTAGTTTGTTCACAGAAACAAACTCTTTGACTTTATAATATCAGTATAAATTAAATTTCGTCTTAGTTATCATCTGAAAAGAATCCTCATAAAAACGTTAACCTAACTTCTCTAACGTTAACAAAACCTCTATTCTTCAGCGTCGACAACAAGCACCACAAGTCGACCGTCACCACCATGGTTAATCACATCACAGCCAACGGTCTGGAGGTCCACATCTGCTCCCATAATGAAGAACCCGGTACAGCCTCAGCAGGAGAAAAAGAAGCCCACTGTTATCACACCGCCAACCTTTAGACCTCATATAACATTGCCACCAGAAGTCCAATTAGGGAATATTGGCACAAAGGTAAAGATAAATAACGCAAGTACTTTGTTGCATATGTTGCTAAAGTAACTAACTAACAACGTATTTAGAATGATTTAAATCTTTTCATTTTAACATAGCATATCGTAGACACATTTCAGAGTCTGTTTCAAAGATCAATAGTAGTTACATACTAAAGGTTCCTTGTACCTCTACTACTCTCTCTACCTACTACTGTAGGAAGTAAAATGTTTCAAAAGTATAATTGTTAAATAAAACACTTTTAACGCTTTAAAACGTGTAATATATCAACAGTCTCTCCGAGACCACGGCATAGTTAAAATAAATTAAATTTAGATTAACTAATATGTTACGGGTTACATTGAAGGTTGTATTTTCTGCAGAAAACAACTACTAGGCAACCAGATTCGACTGTGGAGAAAGAACAGCCTCAGGTCCCACTAGATAAGGTGCCTGTAATAAAGGAGGAAGTAACAAAAGTTAACGACGATACAAGCATTGATAAACCGAAGGAGAAAGATGATGAACCAGGTAAAGAATCTGATGTTGTAAATGCATTCCGTGTATCGGTGTATAGTACCAATTCTAGAGTATGAGTTAAATGTTTGAGTAAGTGAGATATAAACGGTTTATATCTATAATATATAATAAAAATTAATGAACAATAAAGAAATATTGTATAACCTAAAATAAAAGAACATAATGTTGTCTTAACACATAGGACCTTATTAATCTAATATAAAATTGGTCAGTGGCCGTCACAGATGAAACATTACAATGGGTACCGAAAGATGAAGATTCTGACGCAACACCATCACTTCATAACCCACCAAAGGAAAACCACCCGGACATCGAAGACGATTATGATAAAGTTTTCTGTAAGTACGACACTAATAAATAAACACAGCGGAGATACAAAGCATTATAGAGTTAACTTCTTACAATTCAAACTTTTCGCAACAACGACAAAATAAGACAATTCTATGATTTGTGACATGTCGCTATCTGTTTGTATTGTGTTTTATGACATAAGAAGGAAGGTGAAAAACACTGGCCACATAATTTTGAAATAGGATGTGCTGTCAAGCTATTGTGATTTTGGCTCTGTTGGAATAGTATTATAGTTCCTCGTGGAAGCTTGGACTCCGGCGAGGATGAGGAGGTGCAGGGATATATATTTATTTATTACAAACACCCACTTCAACCTTTCTTTTCTTTTTGTTTAAACATAGAATAGAACATTTTAAAAACCTAATTCAAGTGTTGCCAGCCAATATCGATATATATAAACTCCAACAGGCTCTGTGCAGATTGTGCCAAATAAGATTTTACTTTTTCTTTGTTATTTTTAAGTCCTTTCGTGACTAAAAGTCTAATTAAATATGTTTTAATTATAATATTGCTTGCTATTTTTTACAGCAACAAGTGCAACCCCAGCGCTGGGACGGCGCGCGTACTGCCCTCAAGTGAATGCTCGTGGTCTTCATTGGAATTGGACATTGGCTGGCACATATGCAGTCCAGCCGTGTCCTGGAGGCGCTACCGGATTGGCTAGATGGAAGTGAGTAACTAGACAAACCCAATATATAATGATTAAGATATTAGCTTTGCAACAGTCAATAAAACACATAATATGGAAGGTATTTATTTAACTGATTATTGCAATACACACAAATATAAAAAAATAGTCTTCATAATACAACAGTTAGAGAAAAATAATTAAGACAAGTTTTGGGGTGCAATGGGCGGCCTTGTCGCTAGTGATCGATCTCTTTCAGACAACCCTTGTTTAAAAATAAAATAAAATAATTTGATAAACATGTTGGAAATGATATTCTTATTTCATTTAAAGCATTGTTTTACAAGCTTTACTTTACCTGTATTTTATATTTTATAAAAACATAATATGACTCTCTATTTTCTAGATGTACCTTAACTTCTCACCAACATATCGAAGAAGAGCGACCGCGGCGTCGAAGTTCAGGGTTGCAATCTGGTGAAAATTATCATGATCTTGGACTAGAACAACCCAGTGAGAGACAATTGCAGCTGATCAGGAGATTGGGTTCAGAAGCATTGCTCAAAGGTAATATTGAATTAAATAATCTAGTATACGTAAAATGTGATGACAAATTTATTTTTATAACTACTTTTATCAGAACTATATTTAAAAACGTAAAATATTAAAAAAAAACTTCTATTTCCACTGTCTATCTAAAGTAAAAAAAATAAAATAAGCAATACAATTTTTTAAATGAGGTGCGAAAAAAATTTGACAGTTGAGTTTGACAATTTACTAGCATACGTTTAACACCTATTGATGTCCCAGTAGGTCTTTCTACCTATGTAAAGAGAGGTAAAACCAAGCTAGAGATTTAAACCCAGTATTTTGCTGTAGTTGAGTTTACAGACCTCATAATTCCTGGTGACCCGACAGCCTTACCGACACAGTACACATTTAATGACAGTATCGATAAAATATTTCTTATATGATAGGTCGCGATGGCGATTCTCCTGAACATCTAATCGACTACCGAGGAAGTGGAAACACAGCGGACATATCCCGGGATATTTCAGTTACCAACGTTGAATATGTTTACTGTAAGTTACCTAAGTCTGTAGTTTATGCCACTAGTACAAATAAAACACTTAACGGTTTAAAACGGGAAATATATTCGTTAACTTATTAACAAATTATTTCAACTAAGGTCCGACGTTTCGAATGATTTGTAGCAGCCTAGTCACAAGATACCACATGTGTTTGAAACCGTTAAAAGCGATTTATTTAAGTGTTACCACTATCCTTGAGAAACTAATAATCTTATGGACATTAGCTGCAAAATAAATCAATGAAGAATTTCAAATTTACATTCAAAACTTTTTATTGCAGTTTTAAAATGCGTACAGTAAGCTTATAAGCTCTTAATTGCGTAAACCATAAATCCATTAATAATAAATACATAAGAAACGGCAATGGGTACTCAGTCACAGCTGTGCTGCTGAATGCTTGTCACACTCAGCACCGCTGGTTTTAGACTGGCCCGGATATTGTAGAAGAGTGATCATTTGACTCTCTTGTACATCCGTTAAATTTTTAACAAGAACTTGTTTTTTCAGCGGAAACAATACCCGAATGGCATGGAAGTACTCCGGATTTAAGTGAATGCAGATCAGTCTGGTTGAACAGCTTAGAAGCAAGAGTACGCGAAGGGGAATCCCTTCTCAGCATCAGCAATGATTTGGCCCAGGTAAGAAATTCAATTTAAAAAAAAAAATATTTTTAACAATTTTTTCCTTCAAGATATTTGAATAGTTTTAAAAACCTTAATAATTTAGTTAATTCAATACTTAAGTACTGTCTGTAGTTTACGCGATTAGTACATAATTAAATAAAACATTTTTAACGGTTTAAAACGCAACATGTATTTTTATGTATAATACATTGCGTTTATAAGACTTCTTTAATGACAGGGCTCTCTGGCAGTGACATGAATTGCTCCTTAGATCATTAAATTAACAAAAATGTATTAGTTTGTAAGACATGTTGAAAAAAGCCAGACTGAGTTTCTTGGGTGTTCTTCTCGGGTATGTTGATCTTTTGAACACTCTGTAGAATCACGACTAACGGACAGACAAACATATTATTTAACATTTTCTGACAAATCTAAATAATTTTTATAATTTTACAGAGAATAAAGTATATTTTATTTTATTTAATTATTTAGTTAAACTTATTCACAGATATATTTAAAATATAAGTTTTAAGCTAATAGATTAGAAATTGCATGTGAATTTAAATATTTTACTAATAAACTTCGCGTTTTGAACGGTTACAATTTTAATTTAACACTTTTTAGGTGACGTCATCAAAAACCCTATACGGAGGGGATATGATGACCACAACGAGTATAATGAAGAAACTCGCCCAACGAATGTCCCAAAATGTCCAAACATTTCCCGATGCGAGACAAAAGGAAGCTCTGGTCACGGATATGCTGTTGGGTGTTATTAAGACTGGTATGTAAAGTCAAATTTTTATGAGCTTTTTCGTCTAATGGTAGAAATGTATGGCTAATCATCCTCGCCTTAAAATAATAAAATTTCTTTGAAATGTTAGGAAATTAAATCCTTTTATTATTTGAGGAAGCATTAAAATATTAATAAATTTGAAATGTTAAATTCTACCCAATGGTGTTATTTTAGTCTTCAACAATCGTAACTGACTAAACTTAACCATTAACATGATTTCAGGTTCGAATCTTCTAGAAGAAAGCCAACGTGCGTCATGGTCTGATCTAAGTATGGACGCGCAGAACAGAGTCGCAAGCGCATTGCTTACGCAACTTGAAGAGAACGCCTTTCTATTGGCTGACGCGGTTACGAAGGAGAAAACGATATTACAGATTGTTAAGAATATCTGTAAGTCCTTTTTTTATATATTTATTCAGGTTTACTACAGCTTAATTTAATAACAATATCCAAAGCTATATTATTAAACCACAGATTACAAACGAAGAAAGAACAGACGCACGTGTCGTGTGCTGCTACAGACACAAGTCTAATGTAGCAGTGTAAATTAAACGTAATGCTACGACAAACTCAATATTTTAATTAAATTACAATAGTTTTTATAATGACGTAACGTATGTTAAAAGAAATGTACTTTTGTTAAGCTTGAGATACAGCATTAAAAGAGATAGCGAGAAGAAAAGAGAGGCGTATAATTTATTCTTATATAGTAAAAGAGAAGATTAAAGTAATTATATGCTTACGAAATAGTCTAACTAAAATAAACCGTCTAGAATAAAAAACCGAAAAGAAGTATTCCACCAGCGTCACTTCGAGCCAACAGAGACGATCTCAAGCCGCGTCACGTCACTCTCACATGCGACTTAGCTCCACCTCTTGTTCGGATGTTAGGACAATAGATATCCTAAAAACATCTCTTTAATAAATCCACTTACAGGTTTATCAGTCCGCGTGCTGGAAGTAAAGAACGTGGAGGACGAGACGTTTCCATCTATTATTGCGCAAGAGCAATGGAAGGCTTCAGAAGACACTATCACAATTCCGAAGGGTGCTTTATTAGGTAATTTACTCATACAAATTGATATAAATTGGATGAGGCTGCTAGAGGCAGAGTGGCCTAAAAACAAAAACACATGCGTTACTTCGGCGAAAATGAAGTTGTACTATTTTTTGTATAAAAATTATGTTAAAAATTTTCGGTCACTGTTCTCTTGTAGATTAGCAATTTAAAACTATAAAAATATGAATAACTCAAGTTATTAAATTGCAGTTAAGCACTCTGCCTCTAACAGCCCTATATACTCGTATCTTTGACATATTGTTATTTACAAACGTAATAAAAATGCTTCTATCCCTGTCCAAATATCAATTGGTTATTTAAAACTTAATACATTTTTTATAAATGAGATATTTATTTAGTGTACTAAATAAAGTTCTTCTTCTTCCTTTTATTATTCAATTCTTTCATTATATTTAAAGAAAGAAAG
The DNA here is from genome assembly GCA_963661955.1 of Leptosia nina. NCBI lineage: Eukaryota > Metazoa > Arthropoda > Insecta > Lepidoptera > Pieridae > Leptosia > Leptosia nina. The sequence goes on from CAVLEF010000008.1 coordinate 5,893,251, forward strand.
AATTTGTATAAATTGTTTTCCTCAATAAGACATTTTCACAGAAAACCACCAAGTCGACCTCGTGAGGATAGTGTTCTTTGCGTTTGACCGTTTGGAAGAAATTCTTCCACCGACCTTCGGGAAAACACCACAATTCGCAGCCTACACTTCCGACCCCTCTTCATCTGTCAGTATCAACTCGGAAAAGGAGAAGAAAAACATAACTAGAGTTCTTAATTCCAAAGTAAGTTCCGTGAGAAGCTTTAAGATTTTTTTAGATATAAAGACAAGCATGGCATTTACGTGATGTTAGAGATTCCCCATATAACATTTAACCATAACACCTATTTTGGCTTTTAATTTTCGTAAATCTACAGATTGAATCCGAACCCACGATCCCTTCCTTACTAGCCATGCATTGCTACCACTTGTCAATCATCAATTCCTTATACGTACGACCTGAAGTGGTAAAAAAAGTACCAGAAAACTTTTGCCAACCTGTGGTCTTGAACCTACGACAAACATAACTTGATCTACCAATCTAAAACAAATAAAAAATATACTAGACTTCAGTAATTCCCTTCATTCTATTAAATATGTATATATAATCTGAAATGCAATTTAAAGTGCAGTTTTATTTTAATTTCCAGGTGATATCTGCCAGTTTAGGCAACGGACGTCACATACAGCTCTCGCAAATGGTCCGGTTGACAATGAAACACTTGAAGACGGAGAACGTGACTAACCCGGCTTGTGTCTTCTGGGATTATACATTACAGTAAGTACATTCACTCACTCGTTCTGCAAGGACCCGGCCAGTTTTGCCAAGTTGCTACACTAGCGCCAACTGAACGCGTAGCAATTTTTACTTTGTCGTCAGAGATATTTTCCATCTTTCGTCTCCCCGTGATCAGAGCTGCTGCAAAGTATCCGAAACGTCGGGCTGATGTTGAAAATAATTTTGTAATAAGTTTAACTACTTAATATATATCGCGCTTTATACTGTTAAAGTGTTTAATTTAAATACAGATTATATTAAAGAGCGGTAACTAAAACAAAACGCCTTTTGGTTGGTTGTTTTATCTACTGTATGTGGCCGCCTCTGTAGCTACATGGTTAAAAGTGTTGCTTGCGCGAGATAACCTAAGTTCTAATCCTAGGTTAACGATTGATTGTTTCGGTCGAACAGTTAAGTCTGATCAACTTTAACAATAAACGAACCGGTCAGTGAAACGGACGTAGAATGTGTTCGCGAAACATTGGGTTCATGTGTTTTTTTTTTATAGCGGCTGGTCTCCCGAAGGTTGTGAAGTGGAATGGTCAAATCTAACACACACGGGGTGCGCTTGCTCACATCTTACCAATTTCGCGATTCTCATGGACGTACACGGAGTTTCTCTTGGTGCTAAACACGTGATGGCGTTGCGGCTCTTGACGCTGATTGGCTGCGCGATATCATCTGTGGCGTTGCTGGCGGCCATTTTGGTTTTCCAGTGTTTTAGGAATATGAAGGTATTTTTGACGAAACTTTTCGTTGTCTCTTTGCTAAAGTACCTCAAAGAGAACTTTTGACTGACAAGTTTGTTGTTCTAATGGTAGCAATGTTTATCTAATAAACAATAGATCGTGGGTTCGATCCCCATGAGGACCAACATGTTTCTAATCAATTTATATTTATTCTTAAATTAAATGGGTGGTAGGAATATCGGAATTCTGTACAAGTCTAGTACCACCATTTACAGATGAAGAAATTGTGAAGAGAAATCGCGTTCCAGTTATTTTATGGATTTCCAAATACAGGCAGTCCTCGTACTTACGGCATGTTAGGTTCTCGAAATACGCGACGTAAATCGAAACGACGTAAGTCGAGACATATTTTTTCATATGTTTACATGTAAAACTCAAAGGTTAGGTTCCACACGGACTCGAAATAATAAAAAAAAACTGCATTTATAACAAAGGACGTATTTTATTATTAAAAGTAAGTTCTTAAAATAATTATATATTATGCACTTATGAAACTTACACATATGTAATGATAAATAATAAATTAAACTTTTGGCTTAAAGAAACTATCAATTCTAGATTGCTTGGCTTCTTTCTTCTTGCTATCATACAGATCTTGGTAACAGTGATAGGCTGCACAAATTTTGTTATTAACGTTAAAACTTCTCTCAAAATTAGGATCATTTTCTTCAAAAATTTTCATGGCATTCTTCAAATTCGCAAAGGCTATGGAAAGTTTTTTTAGTGTAAGTTCTTTTTCAGAGTCACTAATAGAAGAAGCTGTTTCTTGTGACTCGAGTGCTTCCTTTTGTACTTGTGCCTCCAATTCAATAAGATCTTCATCAGTCAGTTCTTGCGAATGTGAGCTTAACAGATCATCAATATCATCAGTAGTAACTGCAATGTCAAGCAAACGGTTAGCCAAATGAACAATGTACGTTGTGATCTCATCGACATTTGGTTGATCTGTAGATGTAGAACTTTCAGATGGCTCAAAAAAAAAATGGGCACAACTTTTTCCAAACTCCTTTTAAATTGTTGGGTGTCACCTCATCCCATGAAGTAGCAATATTTTTTACGCATTGCAAGATATTATAACTTTTCCAAAAGAATGACCTTGCGACAAGTGAATTCTCCGATATGCCGGAAATCGAAACAAATGACGTATGCTTGAGGAATAGTGTCAAAACATTGTTCGACGTAACTTGAAACGACTTAAATCGAAACGACGTAAGTCGAGGACCGCCTGTATACAAAACCAAAATAGGGCGACAGCGTATCTTGTTATCTGGTTTGGATATTTCACTTACCATCAAGTCTGCCCTTGTCTATCATAAAGAAAATCTTAATTAACTTATTTTAAAGTAACTAAATATAACCTGTAAAGAACTGAAATATAAAAAGAATTTTAAACAAGAAAAATACAGTCTATGAGAAGAATATTGTAGGGAAAGGGGAAATATATTTATGTATTATAATTCTATTTCTTTTTAACAGTCGGATCGCGTATTAATCCACAAGAACCTGTGCATCTGTCTACTTATCGCTGAAGTGGTGTTCATGTGTGGAATAGACCAGACTCAGGACAGGATTCTTTGCGGTGTTATTGCCGGTCTCTTGCACTACTTCTTCCTTGCTGCTTTTGCTTGGATGTTCCTAGAAGGTAAAAGAAGCAGAGAAAAAATTGCTACCAATGTTTTTAATATTGTTTCAACCTAATGATGACCCTCAAAATATACATTTTTTTAATAGTTTTTACTTAATAACCGCTGCAATTTTTTTTATATATATTCAAGTAAGATACACAAGATTAGGTTTGCAAAAACACGTCTAGCTGTAAATTGGTCTAGTCTTTAACTAAAATACTAATTTAACGGGGTGCCCCCCCCTCCCCGCCCCCAAGTAAAATATGAACAGAAACGTCCGTTTGCAGTTAAAATAATCGAAAATTTTATATACGCTTCTAGGTTTCCATCTGTACGCAATGTTAGTAGAAGTTTTTGAACCGGAACGTGCACGCGCCCGCTGGTACTGCGTAGGCGCATATCTTGCGCCCGCGCTGGTTGTATTGGTCTCGGCAGCCGCTTATCCACCAGGCTATGGCACTCCGACGCATTGCTGGCTGTCAACAGACCGATATTTTATTGTGAGCTTTGTTGGACCTGTGGCTTTAGTGCTGCTTGTAAGTACTCTTTATATGTATAATATAGACATATGTGTATAGTATACATGTACAAAAAAAAGAAAATTCCGTCTAGGTCACGAACCGTCCCCACAAATAAAGAAACCGCCAAGTTTATGTGCGTTTTGGTTTCAGTCTGTGGATTTCCAAATATACAAAGTCAAAATAATCGACAGTGCATCTTGATAAGACTGCGGTGTATAACTTATAGTTTTCTTTCCACTGCCTTATATCAGAATTTCTATTTTCCAGGCGAATTGGATTTGTCTAAGCATGGTCATCTACATGATGTGCCACCATTCGACGGTGTCAATAAAAGCTAAAGAGAATTCCAAATTATATAAAATACGGTATGTATAGTATTAAGCGAACAACTATAGTTTTATAAGACAATAGAATTAAATATAATATTATTAATACCGTCAAATAAAATTAAGTCATTAAATTTAAGTCGGAAATAAATAGGTTGTGCATTTCTACGTGGGATTCATGAAGTAAATTTTATTGTGAACGAACCACCGTCCACAGATAAAGCTTCACAGCTTAATCGCGTTACAGTTTCTGTGGATTTCCAAATATTCAAAGCCAAATTACTGTCGACCTAATTTCACATCTTGTTTATATGGATTAGGTGTCACCTTCATCAAATGAACCACACGCTTGTCTGTCCTCCTGTATCATTAAACAAAGCATGTGTTCTACAACCAACCAAATCTTCAACTACTTCTGACAATCTATATCTATGTACATTTTTATTTTCAGGGTATGGCTGAATAGTTCAGTGGTGTTGGCATTCCTTCTTGGCCTAACATGGACGTTTGGTCTTCTATATATTAATGAACAAAGTGTAGGCGTGGCTTACGCGTTTACAATACTCAATTCATTACAGGGACTCTTCATATTTGTATTCCACTGTTTGCAGAATGAAATCGTAAGTATATCATAATTTTTACGTTAGATACGATTAATAATTCAAATGCATGACCGTTTTGGTGGTACACCCACCAAAATACTGAACAAAAGTATTTAATTTTTATGTAAAACACTGTTATCGGTTTTAAACTTGTACATATATTATTGGTAAACTATGTAGCCCAACATTTTGGATGCTTTGCAGCAGCTGTTGTCTCGGGGAGACGGACTCTTCTACTATTATATTTTGTTACATTTAAAACCCTTTAAAAAAATGTCTTCAAAACGCCTGTGGCCTCATTAAGGTCTACATAATTATCTACTTGTATAATTACAACACTTCTACAAACCTATTACTCTACACTACCTTTCCTACCAGTTCCAGAAAGAATGCGCCCGTCTTGTCCGACGTCACCCATGGCTCTCATGTTGTCTCCACTTCGCGCAACAGCCGTTAGCCCACAACGCACCCACTGCTTCCTCCTCCAACCACGTAGATACACGGCAGGGTTCAGTCAAAAGCCGAAGATATCACCAGAGCACAGCTCCTGATAGTGAAGATGTTGTGGACCCTAGAGATGTTACGGTACGTATCTTCAATGTGTTTAACTTGTATCTGTTATACAGTACATTTTTAAGAAGCAAACAACAAAATGCTTCATTATTATTTCATTTCATTATTTAAATTATACTTAACATAAAAATTAAATAAATAATTATACTTATTATATACCTTTAATACCTAGATTTTATAGGGTTTATTATTACAGCCTTTGAACAATAATGGTTGCTGAAAATTAGGTTTTCATTATTTTGTGGTACAACGTAGGTTCTGTTCATTGTATAGTAATACATTAATTGAATGTATAATCTTAGAGTTGTTGGAAATTTATATATAATGTAGGATAATATCACACTTTGCACTTAATACTGTAAAAAATCTAACGATCCGCCACACTCGACCAAAGCAACAAGACAATTGTACTCCAGAACCACAATACGGAGAGACCTCACGATAACCACCACTGCTCTAATACTTAATAACTACTGTGGCCATGGTATGACTACGGTTGATTTAAAGCCTCGTACGACAGCTTACGAATGGTTTAACTGTTAAAATTGTTTCCTTTCATTTTGTCTTGTTTACCATTAAAGGACAATCGTCAAGATACAACTAGATTTAAGTACTTAATAATGAAAAGCGTAAATTGTAATGAAGAATACTCAAACACAATCCTTTCTGCAACAGAGTTCCGCAAGCACATCAGTATCAGCGTCAACGACAAATAACCTTGTCATCAACAATCTTAACGTAGTCGTCAACAACAATAATCACAACAACAACAATGTAATAAACAACGCCTCTGTCGCGTCCCTCGCCGCCGCTGCGGCCGCTCACAGTTATCACTCCCATAGAAATCGTAGAAACTCCCAAGACAACCAAAATTTTGGTGCTTCAAACAACTTCGGTCCCACACTTAACGCGACAGCGTCTAATTTTTCACATAACATTCCTGACCGTGAACCTCCAGCGCCCATGTCTCACCTACGGAACCCGATAAACACCGGTAGCGGCAGATACCCGCAAGGATACAGACAGAACGTCCAGCAAGGTTCGTACGCACTGTTCAAAGAGATAGGATTATTAAAGAACCACCTTTACACCACTCCAGCTTAACGGCTGTAACTAATGGTCTAAGACAGCTCAATTATGTGTTTTTAACAATGTGTTCCGCTGAGTAACTAACACTTTTAGACGGAGAATGCGGTAAGTCAGAATTTTCTTATTTATATGTTACTAACATACTAACGCTTTCCCATTACTAACGTTAACCGGGGTCTAACTTCTAGTGGTGTGGTGGTTTAGATGTTGCCTGAAACAATTTCGCATTGAACGAATCCTATCTCTAAAACATTGCGTATGACCTTTCTTTACACTAAACATAAATATATTCTTATACCTCAGACACAACGTAGATATAGTATAAAGTAGTATGTACTAAGTGTATCTATTTATATAATTCTAACTACGAAACAGAGTTACAACTTGCAACCGGATTCAAGATGGAATATACGTCCCACCGCGCCAATATACGTCCCGAGCGACGATATAAGAAACGCTAGGACACCGACGCCTCAAAACATCCCTCATAGTTCTTCACACTCTCAAAGTATAGCGTCGATGCATAGCTACCGAAATAATATCGAAGTTCCCAACGATTACCAGAACCTTCGATCACGGTCGCCATCTTGTTATTCGAACAAGATGGCGGCGTCTATTGGCGCGAACGACTGGGCTTTAATGGCGAACGCGGGAGGCAATGTTTGGAAGGTGAGGGGAGGGCGTAGCGCTGTTAGAGTGGATTAATTCGCGCTTCGGTAAGATCTCGAGTTGAGGAATCTCTAGAGCCAATCGCAAAATGACGACTTGTTAAATTATATTATTAGTAGAGTTCGATTATATTCTTTGTATAATGTTTGTATTGGTAGAAAATAATATAGACACTGATGCATAATGGATCTTCGTTTCTTAAAACTCTTCTTGCAGGATAACCTTTCGGTGGAGGGATTCCGAGATCTTACTCGAGTGTATTGCATGAGCTAATTTAGCGTGACCGCATGAATTCACTTAGCACATGTAAATAGCCCATCCCACCCCCTACCATCTCAAGAGCCCATTGATAATTCATTAATCATTATTGGTTGTCGTGACAACTTCACATTTAGGTGTTCTTTCTGTTTATACACAACTTGAACTAGAATAATTCATTTTTCTTTATATAGAATATATAAAAATTGTACCAACTTTAAGGAACTCCCGTCAACAGACATAGGTTCGCTAAAACTATAACATAACTATAGTTATAAGTCATTTAACAGCTCGACATTGTAAGGATTGCTTGACTTATATTTATCGTAAGCTATCACCAGTGGAAAGCATGATTTAAACCTATTCTGTGGAACACGTTACACTTAGCATTCAATAAGTTTAGATTAAGATTGTTAATTAATGTTGAGCTGTCTCTTTAACTCAATCGAATTGTCAATTTTTTATCTTTTTGATGTAACTTCTTTGTAGTTTTATAAATAAGTAACTTTTGGTTTTCAGAACACTTCTTCTAAACACCACCCGGGCAACTCGGCAACGCTACCTCATCACGAGACATTAACACGACAACTGCAACAGAACCATATCCACAGCCCCTACGTCGAGTGTGACGCTCCGCTTCCACCTGGCTCACCGCGTCACGCCATTAAGGATGAAGAGTCCCCCCTCCACTACCCCCAAGGATACCAAACGACCCGAAGTTACAACCATGACTTCAGGAATCCACACGTCTTCATGTCTCAGCACTCACCTGGCAGCCAAGAAATGATCTTCAGGAAACACTACAAGGACGAAAATAGACGCAAGCACCACCATCACCACGGAAGCCAGAACGTGAACCACACATATTCGGAGATCGCTTCGCAGCAAGGCAGGATATACCGTCGCGGATCCGAGGAGTTCCGCGTCATCCAAGACGATCCGGTTTACGAGGAAATCGAACGAAACGAAACAATGATGTCAGATATGTCTGATGATAATTCTGTCCCAGACTGCAGACAGAACCCGGGTCATCACGGATCGTCCGGATCCAAGTTTTTTGGTGACCACCGCCCTCTCATCTCTTATAGTCCAGGCGAGAGGCACCACCACGAGCAAGAGCATTACGCGAAGTACGGCAAATGGGATACATTGGAGCGTTCCTACGACCCGAGACACGCGTACGAGAGCGGCAAACTGATGCACCAGTACCACCAGCCCCCGGAGAACATGAGGGCGCTGGCGGCGGTCCTCAACGGCGAGAACAACGTGGTGTGCCACCTGGAGCCCCACAACTCGTACGACGTCTACCCCCAGGGTGGCAACCCAAGAACTGTATCGCAGCCCAGTTTTTAAATTTTTCCTATGAATCCTCAAATCTCGTTTATATTTTTGAGTGTTAGTGACTCGGAGTGAAGTGTACAGATATAGCGAATCATTTTTCTATGAAACGTAGGCATAGATTAGAGACACTGACCTAAGTGCTAGTACTCGTAGATACTTGCCATACCGCGGACTTTATAGCGATAGATGTAAACTTAATCACTTTTTCCACTGTGATCCTATTTAAATGTGAAGGCTCAACGTCGATTGTTGCGAACCACTTTTAATTTTATATCTCGAGGTGTTTTGGGACTTGTACATACCTAGACTAGACGTGACTCCAGTGTGACCTTACTATTTCTACTGTCGTCATTCGGTTCGATTCGTGGCATTTTTTATCTGTATCTGCATTCTCTTGTAGTAGGAATAAAGATCTGTGATGTTCATTTATATGCTTTAGATTAGGTCTTTATCGTCATTCGGTGTATCACTGCCATATGTTATTTTGTATGTCTGTTCGTTTCGGCAGCTTCTTATCGTTTCTCAAAAGAATCCATCCAACCTATTTATAGACTGACACCACTAAATGTTATGCACTTTCGGTAATTTAGTGAATAGAATTTTAATATAAAAACATCTACATAAAGTAGACTTCTTTTAACGCCATGCAACTGTTACTTGTAATGTAAATTAAGGAATTGTTTTATTTAGGAACGGATACAATAAACTGTGTATGAATTAATTTCTTGTATATGTTGGATCGTGTAAGCAATATTTTTAGACTGAAGTATTAGATAAATGTTCGGCTGATTAAAATTAATAACGATAATTTATACAGTGTAGCGTAGCCAACATTTATGAAATACTTTCTGAACGCGGGGAAATATATGAAAAATATCATGGGAGGTTTATATTTTGTATTTGGGTAAACTAGTCTCTCCCGAGCGTATCTTAATTGTACATTGTCATGTGTATTTCTGTTATATATATTTTTTTTTTGTTTTGATTGTATTTAAATACTGTTAATGTAAAGTAGGACGAACAGAATGTGTAAATAAATTAAAGTTTATATAATAAAGTGTGGCTGTTCTGTGAGGACAACCGCGAAATTGAAATATGTTTTTATTTATAATAAGACAAACATAACGTACTAAGCAAAATAGGACGACGGCGCATCTGAATTAATTGTTGCATGGCTGGGGAATAAATAAAAGTGTATCACTGAACTGAACCACATGCTTGTAAAAATAAGATAACATATAATATGAATTGAAATTTTATTAAAAAAAAACTTATAACACAGTTTGGTTAGTGAAAATTGTATTACTGCGGAATTGAACAAGTCTATTGTAAAAGATCCCTAAACCCTATTTCCAATATTGTTTTCATTTTGCACAAAATGAGATCCAATTTTGAAAGTTTTCGCGCCCGACAAATATTTTCTAAAACTTAATACAAAAACTCATCACCACAATATAATACGTTTCAACACAGGGTAGGTACAGAACGACGATTTTTATTATAAAAAAAATTACATTTAAGCACCACCCGCTAGCCTAAAGGAAAATAATTTTGAACGAGATCCGAACGATTCTAAAAAGTACAAGTCAAGAATTACATCGAAATAACGTACGCTACCTAGGCTACTTAAAGATAAATTTTGATGTTAATGTTAGGTACACGGCAATAAAATTGCGCTAAAGGAAGGCACTCAGATGCGCAGGCACAGAAATTCACAAAGGCTGCATTGAAGGTATAAAAATTTTATAATATGTTTAAAATCACAGCAGGGCCCGAAATTAAGTTAAGTAAATTAAATTCAGATTCTACATTCGGTTAGTAATTATTGAACAATTTATTTTTACCTTACTTTTATTGTTTCTCTACGAAATACATTCTTTGTAACGTGTGTGAAAGAGATAGTAAAGCTTCCCTTTCACTCCGTCACAGAAACAAATATGTTTAACAAATTACAAAACATTACCGCTTTATTTGAAAATAACAAAAGATTTTAAATATAAATTTATGTTTCAATTTTGGTCCTTCCTTAACAATTATAAAATATAGTTTTAATTCTGAACTAGATATCGTAAATTCGTAAAATAAACAATATCGTTATCGGCATTCGAGCCCTGGCATGCAAACATTTTTAATTGTCACATTCTTGGCATCATGCCAAATTTTAGTGAAGTGAGAATGCGAAGAAACTATTGAACTGGAAATGATTCGTGCCTGCAAATTAATTTTCTACTTATATTTGAACTTAACCACCTAAAGTTAAAGGGTTTATAAATGCAGTTTGAGATAAGCGGTTAGAAATTGTAATGATCTAATCGCTATAGAAAAACGATCCAAATAATGAAATAGATTTCCACTTCCTAGAAGATGCACAATGCTATTTACAATTTGAAACACTAAGCCTATTTCGTGTGAACCAAGAGTAAGTATTGAAAAATTTAAATCTAGCCGAGGCCAATTTTTTAATGCTAATCGATTGAGCGCTGCGAGCGATCATCGCGGTGCGAGCATTAAAAAACCGACTTACAAGTAAAACACACAACACACATCACAAAGAGTTCGCAGTCTCATCGGATTTCATCACATCGGCGACACACCAAATCTACGACAATAAATTAAGCCCTACCGTACCGCTGTCGCTATGAACAGCCGCAACTCTCCACCACCATTCCGGGGAGCGTCCCGTATATTATATTTAAATCGTGGTCGAAGTACAGCATGGAGATGCTGCTCATCTTCCTCGGCGCGCAGCACGGTCCGCCGCTGCCCTGAGGAGCAGCAAGGTGCACTAGGTGCGTGTGAGGGTACTTCTGCAAAAAGCTGTAAGGGCATTCCCCGCTGCAATAGTTCGCGTCGTACTGCTTGGGCGCGATGATCCAATCCCAGCCGAACTCTTCGAAGTTCACGGACAGCGGGTACCTGCAGCAGCGGACCTCCTTAGAGTTCTCGGTGCAGTCCATGCCGATCATCCGTCTCGTTCTCTTGTGCGAATTGTCTCTTAAACTTAGCTCTATGTAAGGCATCTGAAAGGTTAAAGTTTTGAGTTATTGTTATAAAAATATAACATAGGTACAATATATAATAGACACAATTACTACAAAAAATTTACTTTGGAATTGAATTACTTCAACGGATATTTCTGCTTGAAAAAAAGCTTGATCCGCTTTCGCAAAGCACGCAACTGAAACCCTCAAAGATGAAATAATTTTAAATACGGCGAAAATACAAAACGTGAAAAATTTTAAAAGTTTTCCCCGGTTTTTCCACATTTCTCTCTATTTCTTCGCTTCTATTGGTCGCAACCTGATGTTTAATAACCTAAAGCTCTCTCGATAACTGGTTCCACCAACACAAAAATATTTTTTCAATCAAAGCGTTGTCAAACAAAACATCTAACTCTTCAACTTTATAATATAAGAAACTGTAATAACAATTTATCGAACTAGTTTTATTTAAAAAATCGAAAATAAATTGAAAAAATTCTCGACTCGGGCAGGACTTGGTATAGTTAGTTAAATAAAACAATATTTTTATCGTAAATCATGAACCGTAGTTGGATCCAGACGACAAACTAACAATACCAAATTCCGAGCATTATTAAATGTCCATATTGTCTCCACATGTTAATAAAGATTAAAAACTTTCGGATAAACTCGATGCATGACCTAGTTTGGACAATTCGATAATGTTAGGTTATCAGTGAACTTTTGTTAAAAAGTTTTATCATTTTCAGTTACGCACATACTGTGCATTATTTCCTTGTATTTGTAAGATTAGAGTAATGCGCAGTGACACCCAATATTCAAACGCGTTTGTTGGCTATTTTAGAGTTGCGTGTGCGCTGAAAAGTGATTTTCATTTTATTGAAACATGTATTTACACAAATAAAACGAACTCCTTTAAGCTAAGTTTAATTTATGGGTTATTTCTGAAGTTATTTTTATGCCCCACACTGGACTCTGTACTTCTTCGAATTATTCACATAAAATGTCTTTAGCTTTATTTATAATATATATTAAACACGTGAATAACGGATACCAAAGTAAATACTAATAATATAAAAGAAAGCTGTTTTGGGTTTACAACATGTCTATGTTAGAGCAAAATCAATTAAAGTGTCACAGTTGGTTTTCGAAATTTATAAAGATTTTTTAAAAGACGCCCGTACATGATAAAGTTACTTCTTAACATCGCTTAAGATGGGTCAACAATTTACATAATGATCTGGGAAATATAACTGACCATGAGGTCAAACAATCGACGATCATTGATACTTGACACAAATTGACCCCAAATCGGTACGATAACGTCATCAGAGCTGCGTTAGCACCACAAAAACCATCAGAAATTGTTGCGATAGCTATAAATAGAAGTTTATTTATAGACGATAAAAACTGTACACTGATATCGTTTATCTAAACCAATGGTGACTCACCACTGCGATATTCGATTCCGAACTCGGATGCGGCACGACCAAGTTTATCCTATTCTTCGAGTCTTGTACTCTCACGACTATCGCTAGGGTCTCACGGGGCAGCCTGAAGAATTCCGCCACCATGTTCGTCACGTTCGCCCTCACCCACTTGCCGGTCTGCAGTTCTGTTCCCGGTAACTTCACGGCGCCCTCCGAATACGGCACCGACGCCTTATTCCCTTGGCTGTTCCTCGTGATCCTGTTGATCTGGTAAGTTATGTGGAAGTGATCATCTGTCATTGTGATGTTCTGCCGTTCTAGCTCCTGTATGTGAATGTATAGGAAGGCTTCGTCGACCTCGTTCTGGATGACTTTGTCGGTGAAGCGGAAATTTATCACTTTCAGACCTTTGAAGTGATTGTGGCGCCGCGTATCTGTCGAAAAGGGAACTATTTTTTACGAGAGAATACAAAACATGACTATTAATGATAGAGCCGAGTACGCTGCACTTATAACGATACTAAATAACTCATTAATAATCGAGTAAATACACGATAAGTATTGCTATGGGATTAGTTGAAGCGTAAGTCACGAGCGATAGCGATTTTAACACTTATTATCTTGCACGATATAACGTCGGTTGAATTTTATTCAACTTTCAGACCACAATAAGTTGCCTTAAGTCTTAATATTGCAAATCCTTACATCCATGCTATGGTATATAGAGTAAAAAGCCGCCACTCTTTACACTATAACCATCCAAACATACACACATACGCGTTGATTCAAAATATTTGCAAATATTATTAATTAAGGAAACATACTGAGCAATATTCATAAGAGTAACCTACATATAGCGATATAAAGATAAAAAAATAAGTTCTTATCGAAAATGTTAATATTTAATGTAAATAAAATGTATTATTTTTCAAGGATGTGGTCCATCGTCACGCAGATCTGAAACAAAGAATTAAACTATTTTAGTTGTGTTTGCTTAGATATTCACTCAATTAATTTTTCGTAACTTAACAGCAGTAGTGGTTACGGAGAGAGGGGGGTAACAACTAACTAGAGATATATATACCGGTTCATAGAACAATTTTAGTGTAACTTTTAAGTTACTCTAAATAATTAATCAACCAAGCTCTGAGATCACAATTCTAAGCAAGAATGTGCCCAGCCGTTAAAATTTGTACAACAGCTTTGTACGTACTAAATTTCATAGATAAATTAATCTTCGTTTGATAGTCTTATAAAAAAATAAATAGTTATAAATTAAGCTTCGAAAAATCATCGTCTCTATATCTGTTTTATGGTCAAGTAGATATATCTTCATACCCTATCCAACTGATTTCTGAGATTCAAACAAATCATTTTTAGAATGAAATCTCGCTAGTGGTGAGTTAATTACTTTATAATAGTAAAATACTGTCTGTAGTTTACGCGAGTAGTACACATTTAAATAAAGCACTTTAACCGTTTAAAACGCGATATATATAAGCTAAACTTATTTGAAAATCATTAATCATCGTTCCCCGTGTCCATGTCTCCCCGTGACCATGGCTGCGAAAGTGCAAAGCATCCGAAACGTCGGGCCGTCATTAAGATGATATATGTAGCGTTTTAAACCGTTGAAGTGTTTAATTTAAATACTTTTATAGTTATTATTAGTTTTAAACAGTCCAGGTTCGCTAGGTGATCACAATTAGTCAGTTTCTCATTCTTAAATTCGCAAACCAGGTGTTACAGTTAAAAATAACGAGTTCGTTCCACCAGAGAAGGCCGCACACCCACCAGTGCGGTGTTATTCAGAATATACGAGTTTGATTGGCAGTCCGTATACAAATCCATCGTCGATTATTTAGAATTAAGCTCCGCTTCGTTTGTTGCTACAGCAGCGCTTTGGTTAAGCCTGGTTTGTGTTAATGTAGATTGATAGCCTCGTGCAATTTTCCGATTTGCAATTTTGCATCGAGCATCTCCTTTTATGGGGCCCGGGCCAGACTGAAAACCAGCGCTGCTGAGTGGGACATTCAGCAACGCGGCCGAGACTGGCACCGATTGCTGTTTCTTATTTATATTTTTATGTATACACTTCGTTATGCACGCAATTTAGTTATAAGTTGTAAATATCGTATAATGGCAATAAAAGTTTTTAATTTGAAATTTTATTATTTATTTATACTTTTTTCACTAACACACGCACACAATTACAATGAACTAAAAGTAATAATAATATCTATAAAGTATGGAGTGTCACGGGCGGCCTTATCGCTATTAAGCGATCTCTTCCAGGCGACCCTTATGAATAAATTATGTCTGCTCCCTCGGCAGGGAGTAGACTGAAAAACAGCGCTGTACGATTTTCTTCGTGCAGCATTGAGCCGAGTCTAAATCCCGAGGTGCTACAAAATTTGAGTTCACGAATTTGGCTTTAAGTCTTCTCTTTGTTCTTTTTTACTTTGTTTTTTCTTTTTATCTTTTTTTCTTAATCTAATTAAGGTGTCCCCGATGCCCCCATGGCCTCCGTGGCCTATCAAAAGGGTAGCAACTGTATTGTGTTATGATTGTACTGAATACAAATTTTGCGAATATATTGTACCTAACATATTTGGGTAATAAATAACCCCAGTGGTTCCAAACTAAGGTAGGGTTATCTCGTCATCGACAAGACACTAATGGCTTGTCAAAAAAGCTCCCGGAAATAGAAAAATGCATGACTTAATGTTTAATGCTTTGAAAGTAGTATTTATCTAAACGTTCTTCCATTTTCACGATTTCAAGTTAAAAAAAAATCTTGGTATTTTTTATTGCTATCAAAATTAGATATATATAAATATTTTTTAGTATTATTTTTTTATATTAGAAAGTTATCTTATTTTTTAAGAAAACAAACTTAACCTTCGTCCTAAATTTTTCAATAAGAAATTATTTTACGTTTATTAAATATTTTATATATACTAAAGATGCAAAAAACGAGACCAATACAATACACTCTTTTACATAAGGACGCGACATATAATTAGAATTTTTGAGAATGCGCTGAATATACATTGACTCAAAAATAGTTGTAACGCAATTCATAAAATATTTTCGGGATTACTGTATATTATTATTGCATAGTCCAATATTATGCGTGTTTTCTCTTTAATTATAGATAAAATATATTCAATTCGCTCTCTGTTTGTCCTGTAGAGTGTTACAGTTAATGCACTATTGATTATTGCATTGTCTTACTTATAAATATTAATTAATAAAATTATAACTGTGCACTTGCATATTACATACCTATTCGGCGAATGACAAATTATAACCTGTCAAAAAAAACCCACCCTTGCCAAATCAAACCATAG
Organism: Leptosia nina; assembly: GCA_963661955.1. Classification (NCBI taxonomy): domain Eukaryota; kingdom Metazoa; phylum Arthropoda; class Insecta; order Lepidoptera; family Pieridae; genus Leptosia; species Leptosia nina. The sequence goes on from CAVLEF010000008.1 coordinate 5,909,525, forward strand.
ATAAAAAACATGTTCAAACACAACACACAAAAAAAATCTCGTCAAAGCATCCGATCGCCAATTTTCGTTTTCGACGTTTGAATTTAAAAATCGAACGCGCGCGCTCCTAAGCCGTCTGCGACAAACTGATGCGCTCCACAGATGTGCCGAGTTCATAGTGAACTAAATCGCGTGGGCTAACAAGGAGATTCAATCAATGTATTCACTAATCGAACTTCAATCGAATATCGACTCTATAAACATCGGTTAAGCTCCAAATTCCAATGATATTGTCCCAGTGCATGTACCTACTCATTTTGTTTGATAAGAGCGTTTAATTATTTTTTTTATTAACTTCTCGGTAAGGGTCGCATTTTTATCTCCTGTTCGAGATAGGCACCTTATCGCCGAGTTAATTAAATCTTTTGTGACCTCATCGAATCGTTTATCACAGACTCCAAAAATTTGCCTTTATTACTGCTTCGTAGTTACATTACAATTACTTTTCTTAACTAATAACTAGAGGCTTTACTTAAACTATACACATTACTAGCGTACGCGCAAACGTTCGTTTTCCATATGAAATATTTCAAAAAAAATTTTACCTACCAAATGGTAGGTAAATGATATGCATTTAAATAAATGCATATCATTGTTTTTTTTATGATGTTGATATGCTAAATGATGAGCCTTACACAATTTAAATACTGTCTATAGTTTACGCGAGTAGTACACATTTAAATAAAACACTTTAACGGTTTAAAACGCGATATATTAGTTTTTGTGTTGTCTCCCCGTGACCACGGCTGCTGCAAAGCATCCGAAACGTCGGGCCGATGTTAAAAATCATTTTTCAAATAAGTTTAACTAATATATCGCGTTTTAAACCGTTAAATTGTTTAAACCTTACACAATTTACCATTATATGGTTTTTGTGAGTTAATCTTAAACGACAGGTATATACTGTTGTATTTTTGAAGATCATTTAAAGAAGAATAACTATTTCATACATATTTTTTAAATTTCCTTAACAGTTTTCGTAACGCACGCAACAGATTACCTCCAGGATTAATAATGCTCTAATTATTTTCGATATTGCTCTCTTTTCTTTCGCTCCTACTGGTATTAAAAAGAAACCTTTCTATAAATAGAAATATAAGTAGATAAAAGATAAGTAGTATATTCAACGCAAAATAATTTCTCAAACAAACAGACAACTCTTCAGCTTTATAGCATTATTATAGATTACTTAGTATTCATGCTATTCTATTCTATTTGCAATAGCTTGTCCTAAAGGATTCCATGCTTATGCCTTGCCATCTTAGCCCTGCCACTGTTTTGAGATCCAAACGCTGGACTCCTTTTTCTTCTTCCAGGATACCATTCACTGTTCACCAAAATTTTAAAATTTTGCAGTTTCTCCTTGCATCTTTGTGTGAATTTTCAAGTTTTTTAATATTTTACAATAATAATCCTTTTAAATCCGAGTCATTTTTCAATAAAATATTTAGACGTAAAAATAATGATTTTATGGTCTAACATATCCAAGTCCATGCAAGACAAATAAAGTAGGATATAAGTGGCGAAGGTCTTAGTCATATTTATCACGTTAACATTGTAGACATTGTGTCGCGTTTTTCTTTCGTTTCAAGTGTTAGTCATACAACTACTTGATCATAAATTCGTAGAATGCAATATGTGCTACTAGTGCTACTAGCATCCACATAAGATGATACAATTATTTATGAAGTTACGTTATATCTTAGCCGTAGATAATATTAAAACCATCAAGCTTTCAAAAAGTGTTTTATATAAAGAGAAGAGTTTAAAACGCAAAGCGTATTGGTTGAACTCATTTTTGATTGTTGACCAGATATTACCTATTGATGTTTTGCAGAAGCCGTGGTAAACGGGGAGTAAGTTTAACAATATATTTCGCGTTATAAACCGTTAACTGTCTTTTATTTCTGTAATACTCGCTTCAACTACTCAAACAAGAAACTTGGAAGTTCTTGTTCGTTCTATAACAATAATTGCTCTTGTCACAAATATTTATGTAACGCTTATCGCAGTTTTATCGCCAAAATTTTGCGCAACATTATTTAATTGCGATTTCAATGTGCATTCGGGGTCATTGTTTACTTACGTAATTGTAAAAATAATTATTATCTGTTATCCCTTAATGTCATATAAGTGTTTACAAAACACAATTATTAAAATTAATTGTCTCTTTGTTATTTGCTGCCAAGGAGACTTTTATCACTCTCTTTAGTTAAGAAAATATAATATATATTTATCATACGAATTTGAAAGTAACCTTTGGCACTAACTACTTCATCCTAAAAAAAAGAATTAAGTTTTTCTGTGAAAACATTTAAACAACGCTAATGTCAGTCAGGTCTTATTTCAGTTTTATTATTTTGGAAAGGATTGTCGGCCTTTTTTAGTTATTTTAGTCGTTTATTGCTTATGTTTCCAGTTATAGTATTGTATTTTGTCTGATTTACCTTAATTCAATTAAGTAATTTGTAATCTTTTCAACAATTTTCAGCTTCATATACAACATTTTAAGGATGTAGTTAAGTAATTATTTCTATATTATAAAATGTATCCATATTATGTGTAACTTGATGAATAGACAAAAATAATTTATTTTCGACTAACTTGAAGTGGCCATTTCTTTTATTTCTATGTTTAAAACGTATTGAGCCTGGGGCCTCGAATGCTAACCGGACGTTAGAAGTGGCCATCGAAGATTCGTCCTAGTCCATTAGAAGTCCAAGTAGAAGGCCATTGCAAAACAGCCTATACTATCGAAGTTGAGTTTTATTCATTTTTAAAGATATATTAGATATTAATGAAATATTAAAAACTATTTTGAAATCGTTATCTTTGCCACGCTTTCTACACAACTCTCACATTTAAATACCATCATTAAACGTACAGACAAACATACAGACTATTTCTATTGCCGTATTGATAAACTACACCTCCTCTATATTTGTGTTTTGTCTGGTCGGCGTAGGAATTAATCTTATTTTAAAATACACCAGACTCGTGTGTTTAAAACCTAAATTTAATACTATCAAATTTAAATACCAATCTCTTTAGATTCTAATGGTGCATAGTACTATTGCCACTATCACCGTAGCTCAATGTTTGAACGTATCCTCTAGGGAATTCTTGATAGGATGTAGATTTGAGTCCTGGGAAAGATAATAGTTTCGTAATAAGCACATTGAACCTCATAAGTTCCCGGATATACTATATTTCGGCCCAGCACCAATTCGGTACATAATAAAATGATTTAAATAAAACGCGGTATATTTGTTAAACTTATTTGAATTTGAACCGTTAAAGTGTTTTATTTATATGTGTACTACTCGCGTAAACTATATAAGATTAGAACAAGAATGAACGGTTTTATCTTATCTGTGGATTTTAGAAGGCTTTTAAGTGGAAGATAAGTGAGAATATTACAAACAGCCTGCCCTCACTTATTAATATTTCAACTTACATAAATCAAAGTATTTATACAGAGTTTACATAGATATGTATTGAGTATTATATGTATGATACGGTATTGTCAGGTTGAAATAGATTCGTATATATCCGTACCACAGATAACAAAGCCTCAATAGGTCGACAGCTCAACTTGGTTAGATGTTATTTATCTGGGGTATTTACCTACCATCAAGGGAACCTCGACTTATCTGTCCTCTATCATAAAAAAATATATTATTAAATAGGTATTTGTTACCTGTACAGAAAGCAAGTGTGCCTGTCCACCGATCTTTAAAAGTATGTAAAATGTTCGGTGGTGGAATACTGTCTATAGTTTACGCGAGTAGCATCATCATTGTTAAACATTACACTTTAACAGTTTAAAAAGCGATATATTAATTAAACTTATTTCCCGCCCCCCCGCCCCCCCCCCCAATGACCGAACCAAGTTAAAAATTTCAAAAGTTTAACACACGTTTAACCGTTAAAGTGTTTTATTTAAATCTAGTAAATAGTGGAAATAATATGAAATAGGCTCTTTCTTTCTCGTTTATTACAAGGAAAAGTTTACATAAATTCCTCAACTAATCTGGTCATGCGTTCGACTCTCGAACTTGTATTTTTTTTCAATCGAGACACATTTCATATTTAGAATCCTAACCTTAAAACTTAGAAAATAATAGGTTTTAAAACTTTAAATTGGGTACCTCTCCTAGGAGCTAAATAGGGGCCTACTTTTAATATAATATATATCAACAGCAAACAGAAAAGTTTCGAACAAGTATATCTCGAAAGATATGAATAAAGAGCCCAGGATGTTCACAAATAGTAGCTGTCGATGCTTATAAAGGTACATAGATTTGGTAAGGTCACGGACCTCATATGACACAATAGGGACAATGTCCCCTAACTCGTACCGGGACAATTGAACTGAAATGATTTGTTTACAAGGCACAAGGTATATTTCTCATGCAGGATAAGACATACTTCAAAACTTCTGAAATTGGAAATAGACATGTAGTCGAGTGTTAAACATTTAGGTACAACTCTTTTAACTCCCCCACGGCTAATTCAGAACACGAAATGTCAGATCGTAGTTAAAAGTTAGTTGACAAATATATTTCGCGTTTTTGCAAGCTATATAATAAGTTGTCACTTAAGTATATTTTTTTATGAGAAACGAAACTTTTAGTTTAAAACTCTACACTAACTCCTTAATTAGCTTATGCTTTATTGTACTTTTTCTTCGTTTTTCAACCATAACCTATGCATATTTTAATATTATTTTGTAATTTAGGAGCCTCAGCCAAGTTTGAAAAGAAAGTACATGATATTTTAAAATACATAAATAAAACACGAAATTTATTAGTTAAAGTTAAAAAAAAAAAAAAAAATTTTTTTTTTTTTTTTTTTTTTTTTTTATATATATATATGTTTCACCTTGAAATCCATTACCTAAATAGTTTTGAATCTCATAACTGTCTTTTTATACTCTCCTTCCATGTAAACTACAGACTATACTATGTACATGTTATTTTAATTTACTTGACTTCGGCTCATTGCTTGAAAATGAATCTACTCGATTCATACATGTATCTTTACAACCGCACCTCATAGTACGCTTATTTGACCTGCCACTGTCACCAAAATCGGATGCATTAAACAATTACGGTCAATTCCTTCAGCACATGAGTATCATTCCATTAGGCACGCAAATTTAGATTTTAATAGCACGTAATAAGGCTTATGTTAAAACTGAGAGGGTCACAATCTGGATTGGTACAGTTCATGTGCCTAAGTTCAAAGTCACCGCTAAATAATTTTAGAGAGAAAAGGTTTTGTACCTTATTCGATGTTATGCGAGATCTATATATATGAGAGTATCTATGGCTCAGTGGTTAAAGGTATTGTCTACCATACTTCACTAAGTTACACAAATATCGTTAATATCTTGGGTAGTACAAAATTTTCTTCTGTTTTATAAAATTATTACTTTTAAACCGATTAGATAGAAAAAGGAAGGGTTTAAACTACATTATTTACAACTCAACTATGTTTCTCTATCATTAGTTGTATTTTATTTACCACACATATACCTAAATCTGTGCCTACCTTAAAAATATATATTTACCTCATATTTTTCGTACTTAAAGCCGTTAAATGTGTATTCCTTGCGATAAATACAGCCAACACTTATCATTTTATGACTGATATAAAAATGCTTTTAAAAGTTGCACGTGTCCACTTACCAAGTAGCAAACGATCTTGACCATGACACCCGTAGCTCCAAGAACTAGTTCCCTAGATGTTATAATTCGTTTAAGGGAAGCGATTCCATTCCCACGAGTGCCCGGATGAGCGCACTCATCGAAGGGATGTTGCGGAGCGTCATCAAGTATCGATGCTAAAGGCCATTTGGCACGAAGAGTGCTTTCCGTTTTTTTATTACGTGCGATGCTCATTGAACCAATGGTAATCCAAATAATGGGATATTCTGGTCCAAAATGTAAAAAAAAAAGATTTTAAATATTCAGAAACACGTTAGACTTTGTTAGAAAAACTTGAATATTAATTGGATAGGAATATTTATATTAAACATATTTAACGGTTTAAAACACCAAATACATTAGCTAGCTTTTGGTTACTGCAAAACATTCAAAAGGTTGGATCGTAGTTAAAATAAATAGAAATAACTTTGACTACTACCTATATCTCGTAAATGCGTAAATTTCAGACAACTAGATATAGATATAGTGTTTTTACGTTTTGGTATCAGTCCGTGGATTTCTGAATGTCCAAAGCCAAAATAGATTAAGGGGGGATATGAGATGGATAAATTAACTTGATTGAAAAACTCTATGCTTTTCTGTCGTCCTATCACAAAAATACTTTTATACTGGCTTTGCTTTAACCATGAGAGGTACTCGGTTCAAATTCAGTTTAAGCTTCAAAATGCCAAATTTTTACAACCGCGGGAATATTTCTTAACAACTATGCTTAGTAACTAGGAGTCTGTTTAAAAAACTAATCTGTTGACGATTTATATAAAATGAGTATTTGCTTTTTACGTCATTTGTCTATCTTATTTCATTCATAAATAAATAGACTCTCTGGCGACATTCTCTAACAGACACTAAAGTTGCTATCAGTTAGAAAAAACTGTTATTCTTAAAAAAGTCTGTAGAAAATCTAATGTACAGTAGATGCGACAGATTATGTCACTGATCTACAGTCAAATGGTACTATGTCAATTGTTATGACATTTTTCTTAACACGCTTGAAAATTTGAACACTATTTTGACAACTCTCTTTAAGATTAGTAAAATCACATCTGTCATGTATTTTAAAAATGGAGCGACCCTCCGCAACATGGCGACCAAAGAGGTAAGTTATCAAAGGCGTCATTTAAATTTCGGACTGACATAGCAAACTGTAAAGCTTTTTTTTGCTCATTGGTTTTAGAGTTCTGAATTGTGCTATGCAATAATTCCTCTCTAGTCGGCCGCTGCAGTAACGTATTATTGTTAGGGACGGAGCTTAATAATGTTTAGTATTAATAATATTATTTAAATAGAAGATTTTTTCCGTCCGGTGTTCAATTTTTATTTGCTATCTGCATTGGTGTAGATCGTGCTTTCCTCGAGAGCGCCTGAATAGAGTCTGTCTATCAGTTATCCAGGCTTCCTAGGATAGAGGTTATTCTATCAGGTCACCTCTATGGTATTTTATCCTCGCTCTTTTCACAACAATTTGTCACACCATTTTAGTAAAAGCTAGATTTTCTTTCGTGATAAAAGTTTTATCGGAATCGGTTGGTGGCAAATTGTACATGTTAATGCGCCTTGCAGTAATTGGCATGTACATAACATTATCTGATTCCCTTATTAAACTGCAACATGAAGATAACCTTTCCGATTCCGATGAAAAATACTCATTCATATCTTGATATGTTTTTGCTTAAAAGTCGAATCCGGTTACATAATATCAATGAAGATAAATATTGAAGATATTTTTAGCGCAGTATATTTCAAGAATAGGTACAAAATATAATTGTATGTAGGTTTTAAAAATAATTGAATTCGCTGCTGAAAAGTTGTGGTACAATATATGGGGCTGCTAAAGCCAAAGTGGCCTAATAACAAAAAACATGATTTTCAATAAGGACGAAAATAAAAATGCGCAATTAACTCAGACGAAAATGAATTTGTAGTATTATTTGTGTACGAATAATATTCACAATTTTCGGTCACATGTAGATAACCATTTAGACTATAAAAATATAAATAACTCAAGTCATAAAGCTGCAGTTAGGCTACCCTGCCTCTAGCAGCTTCACGCATGCTTGAAACATTTAGTGTTTTATTTACATTCTTAGCTATCGTCGCTCTTCGTGCGATTGTTAATATCAACTAAGCTAATTGGGGACCCCCCATTAAAACAATAGTCAAATCCGTTGTTCAATTTAAAGTGGGTGGTAGGAATATTGAAATTTCAGCCGGGTCTCGAACTAAAGTCCACAAATGAAAAAGCCGTGAAGTTTAATTGCGTTTCGGTTACAATCTATGGAATTCCGAATATCCAAAACCGAAATAGGTCGATCATCTTATTTATAGGCTGGGGTATTCCAAAATCAAGAGAACCCATGCCTGTCTATATTGTTCCTATGCTATGATATGCTATATATGAAAAATAAATACTTATAAATAAAACTTTATAAAACCGATATATTAGTTAAACTTATTTGGAAATGATTTTTAATTGGCCGATTTGGATGCTTTCATGCTGCTTCAGTCGTATTTAAATTTTTAATATATTGCGTTTAAATGAAAAACTTTAAGGTTTAAAACGGATATATTAGTTAAACTTATTTAAATATGTTTTTTACACAGTCAGAGACAGTCTCCCCTGACATGGCTGCTGCAAAGATCCGAAACGTCGGGCCGAAGTTAAAAATCATTTTCAAATAAGTTTAACTAATATATTCGTTTTAAACCTTAAAGTGTTTTATTTAAATGTGTACTACTCGCGTAAACTATAGACAGTATTTAAAAATACTTAAACAAACAAGAACCGTCCCTATACATGTATCAGGTAAACAAACAAAGTATAAAATGCACTCTTTATAGTAAACATTATTGACTACCCGCGAATGCTTTATGGTGAATCACACTCTCTGTTTAAATAAAACACGTTAACGGTTTAAAACGTGATATATTAGTTCCGAAACGTCGGGCCGAAGTTATAAATCATTTTCAAATAAGTTTAACTGATATATCGCGTTTTAAACCGTTAAAAAGTATTATTTAAATGTGTACTACTCGTGTAAACTATAGACACACTCTCTGTCTTGAGTTCGAATCCAGGAGAGACAAAATATAAGTCCCTGCACAGTGGCTACTACTTACGTAAAAGTAAAAAATGATTATAAATGGGAAAAAAATACGACTCGGGCGGGACTCGAACCGTCATCCACAGCGTTCCGTTTTGTTGTTTTAACCAATTGAGCTACCGAGTCACCGTTCTTCAACCTACTGATACATGGACCTCTCGTATGTTAAAGCATGTAAATGAATGTGTCTACGCCTTTTTCTGGGATGGGATTATTATACCACAATCGTAAAACTCTTTTTTCCTAGCATCCTACTAATATTATAAGCGTGAGAGTTTGTATGTGTGGATCGATGTTTGTTACACATAATTATGTAATGTATGATATGATAGACATCATTTAGTTTAAATGCGCGATACTACGTAATCCTAATCCTAATCCTGCGTAGACGAAGTCGCGGGTACCAGCTAGTATAAAATAAAAGCGACTTATCGATAAGACCCGCCATCTCTATAAGAAATAGGGTCATTCGCCCTCGTCGCACAAATCATTTTTAATTGTGTGTGTTCTTCAATCTCTCCATTATTCAGACCTCTTAAACAATCGCAAACGGTTGCACACGATGATCAAAGGTCGACGACCTCAATTTTTCCTTTTCATCACTTGCAGGATGTGATCTTTTGAAATGGGTCGAAAGAAATTTTTGATTGTCAAACATTTGGGTCAAGTGAATTTTGGGGTTGATTTTTATTAATGGTGTCACTTTTGGTTAGGTTGCATACGATTTTGAATAATAGGGTTTTTTGTAAATAAAAATATGAACAAAGTTGTCTGCAGTTTACGGGAGCAGTACACATTTAAATAAAACACTTTAACGGTTTGAAACGCGATATATATTAGTTAAACTTATTTGTAAATTATTTTAACTAACCGGACGTTGACTCCCAAACAAAACCCCTTGCAATAGCTTATTAGCAGGTTCTCCAAACGATTAGGGACCTCCAAATTGTGGATCCCCAGCGCTAGTATATGGTCTTCGTCGTGGTTCTGCCATCCTAACTTCAAAAAGTCAAGTTTTCAATCAATATTTTTGAGAAAATTGATAAACGTCAAAAATTTGTCTGATTAGTACTTCGTTTGTGTATTAATTCAACAGTAGATCTATTTTACGATCACGCAGAATTCTGTCAAGTGATTAACTCTTGTATCTAATGAGTGATGATTATGTGTAGTCGTTTTATATAATATTTTTACTTGCCTGCTTCATTAAGTTACATAGTATTCCTTGGCCCAATAATGTATAAGAATAACGAATAAATAAACAGCAAATATTTTAATGTCTGTAGTTTACGCGAGTTGAATAGTACACAGCAGCCGTGGTCACGGGGAGACTCCGAAACAAAGCATCCGAAACGTCGGGCCGTAGTTAAAATAATTGTCAAATATTTATATATATGTTCAAGTATATATCGCGTTTTAAATCGTAAGAGTATTTCATTTCAATAAGCGAATATTCTTCTATACTCAACATACAAAACATCTACAGACATATGCGTATGTTCTGAAACTTTACAGTAATTTCAAATGTTTGAAACTGGCAATGAATTTGGTGTTAAATCGAAGAATGCGCCCGCCCGCATGACAGCCCTGATCGATCGCAACGTCGCGATAAAAGGAGCCAAGGCTAGCGAAGGACAATGTTCTCATCCGGTGCGCATGCGCAGCGACCACCCGTTTACTTTCTTTGGGACACAACTTTCAAAAACTTCAATATTTTTCACATAATATTATTTCACAAGATGTCTCTATATAGTATAGGTTGAAATTATATTGCGCGAGAGGTGCATGTATCAATAGCTTTAGGGACTCGGTGACTCAAGTAGTTAGAGCAACAGCACGAAACGCTGAGGATGCCGGTTCAAGTCCTGTCCTATTTAAATGTGACCCTCGGTAACTTTTAACTCAATGTTGCATCAGCAAAGTAGATTCCTTTGTTCTTCTCTTTACGTTAAGTGTACGTTATTTTAGGTGTTTGTAAACGTACACTGTTTTAATCCCTACATATTTAACGATGCTTAGATAGATACGTTATATTAGAACATTATGATATAAGTGCGGTAAGTTGAAAATTGCAGCCGAGGCGATATTATCAACTAGGCTGTAATTTTCAAAGCGCACGCACGTTTTATAACATATTTACGAGGAATTGACGACATTTTAAAATAAAAACAATACAGCGAAAAGAAAAAGCGCGCGGAATTATTTTTACTTGTCCACAAATAAGCGATGCGCGCGCATCCACGTTTTTTTTTTAGGCAAAGGTACAAAAACAGCCAGTATTACTAATAAAGTAAATTAATATTTTTGGGGTTTTTCTTATAGATAAATGGTTGTAATTTATTGTCAAAATTAATTAAATTAAAGAATTAAATGTTTATTTGATATATTTTATTTCCCAAAATTAATTTTATTGACCACTTTCTTGACATAAAACTTCTTTGCTAAGAAAAAGAACACGTGCTTTTTACATTACATTATCGCACAAGTACGTAATGAGATACATTACAATATTGAAATTGGTGTAATTACAAGCACTTTACGAGCAAATATGTTATAAATATATATTATATCGTGGTATCCAAATTGTCACGACGGGCATTTTATCAGTTGGATTAAACCAGTTACATTTAAGTTTCTTTGTCACATCGAATCTAACTCTGACCAAGGCATTTACTTTTTTTATTGTCTATTAACTTACCTACTTAATGTTTACTTTTATAATAATTATTATTTTAATTACGTAATTTTCAAACAAGGCGCCATTTTGGCTATCCAATTTTACCCAATAAGGAAAACTTACAAAAAGAAATAGAATAGTAACGCAAGAACATTTTAATACAAAATTTAAACGGCCTAAATCGAGAAATATATTATTTATTAACTAATAAATAAATAATCCGTTTATATATTATATTATTATCACAATGTACAAAAATTACAACTTAAATGACAACTACCGCCTGTCGGATGCTTTGCAGCCCCCCCCTAGACCGCAACCGATAGTGTTCTATCGAATACTGTTGACATGGTAACCATAGCAACAGTTGAGTTAATTCCTTTGCAATGCCAATGCCACGGTGGCGGGAGAAAGGGGAAAAGGGGGGGATTAGTGGGATTGGATGAATGAAAATGTTCAAGGAAGGAAATCGTTATTGGAAACTTCATTGGTCGTTCATTGTTGAATGAATCCTAATGGATTATTACCTATTATGTATTTGATAACATTTGTATGTAACTATTGGATTTAAAAAAAAAAGAAACTTTTATCACTTTTTTATTTATCCAAGCTAATATTGTAAAGCTGAAAAGGTTGTTTGTTTGAACGCACTAATTACCTATACCTATATACTATGCTAGGAAGTATTAATTCGAATAGAAAAATGATTTTTGTGTTGGTTTTTATTGAACAAGGCTTAAAGCATCAATAAATTGGAGCGAAAAAACAGAGGGCAATGTCAAAAAAACAGTGAATATTATTTGTGTGAAAGAATGATTATTTTCTAAATAAATGTACAAGCGTCCGTGACAGTATGTTTTAATTTTAAAAGCTGAGGAGGTAGTTTTCAGAAATATATATGATGCGCAAAGTAACTACCTATTCCACACAAACGAAGTCGTGGGTGACATATATCTCGTGGATTTTTTTTTATCATTTAAAGAAGAATCATTCCTACACATAAATTTTGAAATTTCTTGAACCGTTTTCGTAGCGCACACAAGAAATATTAAAGATATTAAATAATTTTCTTTTTTTTCTTATTCTCAAAGTTTCTTCTCTACTTATGATCGTTACCTGATAAATAGATCCAATCAACACAAAAATAAATTTTCAAATCAAACCAGTAATTTCTTAGATCAGCGCGTTCAAACAAACGAACACCTAAAATTAGTAAACATTTCGTGTTAACTGTCGATAAGCAATGTAGTTACATTGCTGTCTATAGTTTACGCGAGTAGTACACATTTAAATAAAACACTTCAACGGTTTAAAACGCGATATATTAGTTAAACTTATTTGAAAATTATTTTTAACTTCGGCCCGACGTTTCGGATGCATTGCAGCAGCCGTGGTCACGGGGAGACCACGTGACCACGGCTATCGCGTTTTAAACCGTTAAAGTGTTTTATTTAAAGTTACATTGCTTATAAACTTTTGCACCGTTAATTAAATCCATTGATTTATCTTCATGGTTTAACCCCGTATAATTTGCGTGGGGTCGTCCTAAACCCCTCTGTAATAATTCACTGACTATGCGGGTGACCACCCAGTGTACGTCATTTTAAAAGAAACGTGTATATAATAATTTATTAATATAACTTTTGTAATATTGAGTAGTTTCCAAATTTTTTAATATAAGTTGTAATGGTCTAGAAGAGAAGATTATGAGGCAGACATATTTTATGTGTCCGTTGACGTTGCCACTAAGTGTCTATCAAAGCCTTAGAACCCAGTGCTTTGTGTTAAATATATAATTTAGCACTTTCGACTATTATATTCTATTATCCGTGCCCGCCATTTCACTCGCGTGGTATCAACACTTTTGACATCGATTTTTTTACGCAAACCTCACCTTTATGAAGCCTACCACGAACGTACTGCCCGTCGTTAAGAGATCCGTTACTACATATACTTTCGTTAATCTTTAGAACCGTTTTCAATGCACACGTAAGGGAAACCCTGAAAGATGATGATCATTTCCCTGCTTTTTTCCATAAATGCTCTAGCCAACAAAAAAAAATTCAATTCGAACCTGTAGTTCCTGAGATTAACGCGTTCCACCAAACATATAAATTCTTTAGCTTATAAAAGTCGACATTGATCTTAATTCTGTTTTGAACTGGCAAGACGACGACGAACGACGACTTTGATGGAAGGAACGCGAATATCAATAATAACACGAGAAAACAGTTTCGTAAATAATAGAGAAAGTATATATTGTCTGTAAATTTGCAGGAATAGTACACATTTAAAGGAAAAAATATTAACGTTTAAAACGCTCTGCAGTTGCAGCGGAGTCCTCCCGTGACCACGATTGCTGCAAAGCATCATAAACGTCAGGCCGTAGTTAAAATGAATTTTGAAAAAGTTAGTTAACTATATTTCCATTAAAAGTGTTTTATTTAAAATGAGAGATTGCATTTCTTTCGAACAAATTCTGTTAACATCAATTAAATTGTCCGAATTTACATTTTTTCTGTCGAATTTGACCATTTAATGTCCAGACTTTTCACACGTTGACATTGTAATAAAAAAAAAATGTTTAAAAAACTTCTTGATGTTGACCTATGACCTAGTTGTTATCGAATCTAAGAACGCTTATTACCCATATATTACAACTGTATACCTGAAAGGACAGAAGAAACAGATTAAGAAATAACTAGTTCTATCAATTCGAGAATTACACTAAAATGAAATAAAACACTGTGCCTATAAATAAAGGTTTATCAGTCTGTTATTAATAATTGCAACAAAGATTCTATTATTACGACCCAATAAGTAATAATCGTTACGAGATAAATTGATACGTTGACAGGCAGACAGACGGGCGTTGATAACAAATTATTAACATAACTTCGCTGTAAATGCGTTTATTTATAATTTTTGTTGGTATTAATTACATTTAATGCAATTAACTAACGCTGTTTAAACCTTATTAAGTTTAAAACCCACATCTACTTAGGTTCTTAAGGGAACAGTGTGTCATTATTATTAAAAGAAAACCGAAAAAAGAAATGCAAGACATTTTAATAATCTACACAGATTGAATACAAGTTTACGTCACGGGCGGGACTCGAACCGGCATCCATGTTACCACTGGTCTAATTAATTGAGCTACCTTGTTCATGTTTTTTAGAGCACGAAACGAACGAAGTCATAATTTGGTTGTCATATTATAACGCCATTATGTGACATATATTAATGAAGTCAAAAGAAGTTTTTGTTTTATTTTGTCATATCGGATAAGACCGCAGACATAAATGGTATGTGATGATATAATTGTAAGTCTGTTTATACAATAAAATTAGTATTTTGTGGTATAATAGTGCATCTTTCTATACGGCGAATATGGTAAGCAAAGTTTAAAAAAAACACCAATCTTAGGCTCAATGGAAATATGTTTATGCTGTTTGCACAATTTAACGACGAAAATATTCAAGTATAAACATCAGACCGCGTTCAATAGGAGCGAAGACACAGAGGGCAATGGGAAAAAACGGGGAGGATCAGCTAAAAATAATGTCATCACTCACTATAGTTGTATGTCGATAATTTTACAAAATTAATTAATCGCGTTTTATTCCGTTAACATATTTTTTGCTCAGCTTTTTTTGAATTGCTCATTATTTTCACCATCCATTCAAGGAAAAAGAAGGTACTTGTACAAAATAAAAATATTTATTTTTAAGTACACACTTGTTCTTTAAGACTAACAAAATCCGTTAAACATTAATTATACGTTTGTTAACCTCGTGGCAAAAATAATGCAAAGATGTGCAAAGCTATTAATGTCATTTTAATACATTTCATAGAAGTAAGACTTTGTGTGTGGTCCAAGGGAAACGCACTGGCGACTTTAATGGTAGGTATTTTTTGTAACTTGAAAAACATGAATGTGAGATATTTATAATTATTGATGAGTTACTATTTTTTTGTAAGTAATTACCATTATTATTTTGTAAGACAGAGTTTTTAATAGATACTGGTTTGTTAGAACTATTATTTACAATACAAATACTTTGTATCGACCTAATAATAAAGTTATAAGAAATGCAATAATAAATAAATAGATAAATGATCTTCAGTTCATGTTTTTTTTTTGAAAATTTAAATTGCATAGTACTTTTTGGTAGAATTAGAATTTAGAAAAGCTAACTGTACCTCTTTGGATATTACTTATAACTTGCGCTTTATGTTAAACTTTCTTGTTAGTTATTACCCACAAAAAGATATTAAATTTTCAATTTTCAATACACTTTGTAACGTTTCAAATCATAAACTATTGGAGTTGAAACATTTTAAACCTCCATGTCACGTGGAAACCACAACTTTTGTGGGCTTCGCGACACAATTAACATTAATTTCACAAATTACTTATATTATAATTTGCAATCTCAAGTAGAAAAAAGGTAGTTTTATATCTTTGTTTTAAAATGGGCACCTTCTTATTTTGACATAAAAAGTCAGCGGTTTCTTATGAATTGCACCACACCGACCACAGTGTGGCAGCAACCATAAAGTACTCAAATATTTTACGATTTTGAGGCGTTTATAACCATAAACAGAATTAGACTACGCATTGAGTACTGGGGAAACATCCGGTTATATTTTTGGTATGTACTTATTTCAGGTCTCATTCATTTTGTTAACAAAGCTACGTTTTAGGCAACTTTAGAAAAATTACAGAATTATGGCTTCAAGTTTTTCGCACTGACAATACATTTTTAGATACATTAGCTAAGGAAGTAAGTTTGGATGGAAGACCAGGACCCGAATTTATAATATTATAAGCAACATAGATTCGATTCATCGATTATATATTGTTTGCAGTTTTAGTATTTCTGGATCTAAAAGCGGAAATTTTTAATTGGCTTTATTATTAAATTTGTCGACTATAGTACTATTGTGCTGTCTGTAAGTTTTTCACGTTTGAACAAACAAAAAATTGTTAAATTTAAGTAAAAAAACATCCAGCATACATTTAAAATTGAAAATATTCTAGTAGCGTTATACAAGTTCCTAAAAGTTCCTTTGTTTAGTTTAAATAAAACACTTAGCGGTGTAAAACGCGATAAATATATATATATATATTTTTTTTTTTTTTTTTTTTTTTTTTTTTTTATATATATATATATATTTTACTACAACCCAAAGATTCGAAAGCTTTTATTGATAGCGAGCATTGTCACGGGGGACGTAACTAAATTCAATTAAGAATAAGTTGATTAATACATTTCACGTTTTTAAGCATTTAAAGTTTGTTACTAATATGGCTTATCGCGAAGACACCCTCTAACTAACCTCGACATCATCATCACAGACCACGACCACCGTAGCTTCAGTTCACGACTGAGAATACTCGAACTGATCGAGATCTTTGAGATACTTAAACTGCAGACAAAACTTAGGTGGGAGTTCGATTACTTGACAGTAGATAAAATCAATCGATGAAACGGACACAGTAAAATGTCCCATGTCCCATACGGCACTTCGTGGTAAAGCATTTATTTACAGTAATTAGGTACTGCATTCGTTTTAGTCATGACCGTTTAACAATGAAACATAAAAATAACAAAGACCAACAGGGACAATAAAATCCAAAAACGAAAAACGAAATTGCATCCGTCATTGCACGACCGGGCACCGAACCTTAGTCCAGTCACGTACAGTCTAGACGATGATGTTGTATGCAAATGTAAACAATTGTGTCGCGATTTTCGGCAATCCATTTCGTATTCGGCAAGAAGTTAGAGTTAAGGGGAGGTCGTGTTAGATTTAGATCGACACTTAATAAGGAGGGATTATTTTTATTTTTTATGTAAATTTGTAATGAACTCAAAAACTACTGTGCCGATATCAATCATTCTCCACTGTGAGTAGATAGATAAGCTATATCTATTGTTTATAAAAAGGCTAGAGACGCTTCCTAAAAATGATGTATGTCTTTCATTGCATCCGAAATTAAAACTATTATTTTTAAACTAAAAACTATTACTGCTAAAATTATGGTAAATAATATTAAAATACCTTTTAATAGCTGCATGGTATCTCCTGATGCTATATGTCCAACTAACACCATTGTCACAAAATATTATCTATATTTAAAAAGAAAAATATTTATTGTTCTCCAGGCTGTTTTAACGAAACATCATGGATTGTTCATCTGAACTCGGTGATTTGAGTTCGAAATTTTGTATATATAATACCAGCCACACATTTGACACCCAGTTTAGTTCTGTTTCAGAAAAAATATAAATTAATGAGAAACATGATAGACCCGGCGGTGATCGCATGAAAACACATTAGTCTTGATTGTGATCACTGTTGGGGTTTGGACCAACGTAGATTTAAGTTTTTGAACTACCCTCCCCTAAGTTGCGTAGACTAGACCTATCGCTAGTCCGCCATTTTAGTCTCGCTACATTCCTACTCTTTTCTCTTCTTTTCTTTCTAACGTGTCATTTAACCCTTTCACGCTCAAGGGAAATATTTTTCCCTTCTACAATTCTACATCATTATAGATTATGTAAAACACTTTAATGACTTACCCGACGTGTCTGATGCTTTTCACCAGCTACGGTCACAGGGAAACAAGGCTACTGTCGAGCATCTGAAACGTCGGGTTAATTAAAATTGTTATCCAATAGTTTAACTAATATATATCGCGTTTTAAACCGTTAAAGTTTTTTATTTAAACATGTAGTACTCACGTAAACCACAGATAGTATTTAATTATCGATCATACAATTATTATTGAATCGATATTTTTTTTATCAATGTCAAAATTACGTTTTATTTCTATACACCCTGCTATGTTTCTTGCTCATTCTCTTTACACCCAAAATAGCTAAAAATGTTGTGTTCGCATATTTAGAGAATGAAGAAACCGCCCCTTAATGCATCCCAGCAACAGCAAGCCAGACTAACACAACATTTAACATGCCTAAGTTTAGTGTTCATTTATTCAAATTCGTCTAGGCTACCTATTTAATAGTCTGCTTTTATAGCTTCATTTGTATGGGCACTGTATATCAATGCACATCGCGGCGTGGCTCGGGCGATATTACTTTTTGTAATATTTTTATGTTCGTATTAAATTCGGATCGCCTCTGTAGCTAAATGGTTAAACGTGTTGCCTAGCATTGCGTTGAGCGTGTTAGATTATTCTGATAATTTAAGTTCTTTTGTTACACTAAGTTATGTTTTAATCTCAATTTGTCTCTAAAGTCATACAGATATTCTATAAATATTACAAAATTGTATTAAGACAAATGTAAATGTAACCGTTTAATTATTATAACTATATAACAACTTATTAACATGTGAAACCGAATTAGTACATTATAAATACAGTGTCCTGTTTAAGACATACAATTATAACTTATTTTGAATCATGTATTTTATGTAAAGCTTTTCTTTATAAATAAGACGATTTAGTTACTGATAAAACGATTGTTCAACCAAATTTATAATTATACTATTTAATTTTTGTATAAATGTATAATGTTAGTTTTACGTTGAAATGATGCAACATCAATATGGAATTGCATCATCCGATATGACGTCACTGGGCCCATAGAATGGCGCCCCAGCATTCCCGCCCCGCACACTCACTCCCGCGAAGCCACAGCGGACGGACCTAAATCGAGGAAAACCCTACACAGAAGTGAAATGACGCAACATCAATATGGAATTGCATCATCCGATATGACGTGACTGGCCCCATATAATGGCGCCTAAATTGAGAAAAACCCTACACAGAAGCGAGATGCCATACCAAACGGACTTAAGTTAAGTGAGCCCTAGCTTGTCTTTAGTTTATGTGTCTATTGTTATTTTCGCAATAGTAAAAGTACATTTTATATTTGTTTAACGCTCACTGTATATAAATTAAAGCAATATTGTGTCAACCATATTCATGTCTTTTTATTTATGTATCAGTTTACAATTTTTAATTAAAAGAGTTTTATATACAAATTATATTTTGATATACATATATATCCGACTAACTACATTTTTAATATGCAAATTTTTACTTAAATCTTTTTATCAGAAGCGGGATACGAATCAATACAGTGAATAAAATACCTCACGCCATGTTTGCTCGTCTAGTTATATATATATATTTTTTCTTCTTATTATGTCACATTGTTTTTTTTTTCTCGTTTTGTTTTTTTTTTTGAAATAAAGATATTAACGTGTACTTTAAGTACTTATAAAGGGGTGTGACACGTAATTTGTTAAATTTATTGAAAGGTTTTGATGATGCAAATGGATTATAAATTTCTAAAAAGAAATCAGCGACGTATTAAGATACTAGTAATAGATTTTGTGCTTAATTTTGTTACGAATCGTAATACGTAAAAATAAAAAGCCCTCACTTTGGATGAATAATTGAGATAAGTATCCAAACTAATACATCAAGTATGAGTTTCAGAGAATTATGGACGATCAGCGAGAACATCTGCAACATAGCCGGGACTGCTTAAGGCGTGATGAAGTGGCACATGGCCATCAAACACTACTCCTTCGCCAGACAAGGAGCCCTGAGAATTATGGACGATCAGCAAAAACATCTTTAACGACGCCGGGACTGATCGAGACGTGATGAACTGACACACGGCCTTCGAACACTACTCCATTATCAGACAAGAAGCCCTGGTGAGAACGTGAAAGAATGATCTTTAACGGAGACATACAAAAGGACTTTAAGAAATAGTTTCCTTGCTACTAAACGATCTTTTTTTTTTCTGTTATTATGACCGTCTATTTTTTTTTAACGTACTGCCCTGATATTAGTTCTATCTATGATCTTAGTTGATTATTATGATCGTTTAATGTACTGTTGGTCGGTCACTGCCCTGATATCAGTCTGAAATTCATTCGCAACAGGTGATAGGACTGATATGTCAAGGCCAGAGGCTATTGTATGAATTGCTGTTCGAATTATACATTGAACAGTATTTTGTGAATTGATCAAATGAATATAAGTTTATCTTCTTTACTGCTGGTCGGTCACTGCCCTGATATCAGTCTGAAATTCATTCGCAGCAGGTGATAGGGCTGATATGTCAAGGCCAGAGGCTATTGTATGAATTGCTGTTCGAATTACACATTGAACAGTATTTTGTGAATTGATCAAATGAATATAAGTTTATCTTCTTTACTGCTGGTCGGTCACTGCCCTGATATCAGCCTGAAATTCATTCGCAGCAGGTGATAGGGCTGATATGTCAAGGCCAGAGGCTATTTATTGTTTAACTGCTGGTCAGTCACTGCCCTGATGTCAGTCTGAAATTCATGCGCAGCAGGTGATAGGACTGATATGTCAAGGCCAGAGGCTATTGTATAAATTACTGAGCGATCACAACCCCGATATTAGTTTGATGATTCAGGAGCAGCTAATGATAGAACTGATATGTCAAGGCCAGAGGCTATTTATTGTTTAACTGCTGGTCAGTCACTGCCCTGATGTCAGTCTGAAATTCATGCGCAGCAGGTGATAGAACTGATATGTCAAGGCCAGAGGCTATTGTATAAATTACTGTGCGATCACAGCCCCGATATTACTTTGATGATTCAGGAGCAGCTAATGATAGAACTGATATGTCAAGGCCAGAGGCTATTGTATGAATTACTGTGCGATCACAGCCCCGATATTAGTTTGATGATTCAGGAGCAGCTAATGAATAATGATAGAACTAATATGACAAGGTCAGAGACTTGATTTTTTTTTATGAATATAAAAATGCGATTTAAAGGTACTTCGAGAGCGAAGTACTAATCAGTCTGGCCGTGTTAGATTATTCTGATAATTTAAGTTCTTTTGTTACACTAAGTTATGTTTTAATCTCAATTTGTCTCTAAAGTCATACAGATATTCTATAAATATTACAAAATTGTATTAAGACAAATGTAAATGTAACCGTTTAATTATTATAACTATATAACAACTTATTAACATGTGAAACCGAATTAGTACATTATAAATACAGTGTCCTGTTTAAGACATACAATTATAACTTATTTTGAATCATGTATTTTATGTAAAGCTTTTCTTTATAAATAAGACGATTTAGTTACTGATAAAACGATTGTTCAACCAAATTTATAATTATACTATTTAATTTTTGTATAAATGTATAATGTTAGTTTTACGTTGAAATGATGCAACATCAATATGGAATTGCATCATCCGATATGACGTCACTGGGCCCATAGAATGGCGCCCCAGCATTCCCGCCCCGCACACTCACTCCCGCGAAGCCACAGCGGACGGACCTAAATCGAGGAAAACCCTACACAGAAGTGAAATGACGCAACATCAATATGGAATTGCATCATCCGATATGACGTGACTGGCCCCATATAATGGCGCCTAAATTGAGAAAAACCCTACACAGAAGCGAGATGCCATACCAAACGGACTTAAGTTAAGTGAGCCCTAGCTTGTCTTTAGTTTATGTGTCTATTGTTATTTTCTCAATAGTAAAAGTACACTTTATATTTGTTTAACGCTCACTGTATATAAATTAAAGCAATATTGTGTCAACCATATTCATGTCTTCTTATTTATGTATCAGTTTACAATTTTTAATTAAAAGAGTTTTATATACAAATTATATTTTGATATACATATATATCCGACTAACTACATTTTTAATATGTAAATTTTTACTTAAATCTTTTAAGCGCGAGAGGTCTTGGGTTCGAATTCCGGGGAAACCGTAAATTGTTTCGGTCTGGCAGGGCACAGAAGTCTGATCAACTACTTCTCTGTCCGTTTCACTGATCTGTAAATAAAACCGATCAATGAAACTGACCCAGAAATGTGTTCGCCATATGCCCCACGAGGGAAAACGGGATTTCAGTACTAAATACGGTATAAATAATAATCTTTTCATAGCTATTCAATGCTATACTGCAAGTATAGCGGATGCCTTTGTGTGATGATAAGGAATTTAAATACAAACACTTTAACGGTTTAAAACGCGATATATATTAAACTTAATTAGAGATCATTTTAACTATAGTCCGACGTTTTGGCCGCTTGGCAGCAGCTATGGTCACTATGGGGACTTAAGATGGCAAGTGTCAAATCTGCTTCGCTAGTGATACCTGCTTTCTTGTCGCTAAAAATAAATTGTAAATAAGTTAACTAATATATTTCGCATTTTAAACCGTTTAAAATGTTTTATTTCACTGAATAATACTCGTCTAAACTACAGACAATACTAAACACGAGCTGTGTTACCCATTTCCATCTATGAGGCATGAGGCGAACACATTTTTGAGTCCGTTTTACTAATAAAACAATAGATTAAATACTGTCTATAGTTAACGCGAGTAGTACACATTTAAACAAAACACTTTAACTAACCCGACCTTTCAGATGCTTTGCAGAAGCCGTGCACATGTGTTTCTCCGTGACCATTGTTGTTACAAAACATCCGAAACGTCGGGCCGAAGTTAAAAATCAGTTTTAAATAAGTTAATATATCGCGTATTAAACCGTTAAAGTGTTTTATTTAAAAACAATAGATTGTTTCGATTGGGCTTCGATATTAATTGTTAATGAGTTAACCAATACACTGCGTGTTTATAAGTCTTAACTCGTGATTAAATCGAAGTTGCAATATAAAATCTATTCTACCTGAACGAGGTGCATAATCTATACTAATATATAAAGCTGGAGAGTTTGTTTGTTTGAACGCGCTAAAATCAGAAACTACTGGTTCGAATAGAAAAAATCTTTTTCTTTTGTTGGTTAGAGCATTTATCGAGGAAGAGGGTATAAAACATGGCACTGTGATTAATAGGAGCGAAGAAACAGCGGGAAATGTAAGAAAAGCGGGGAAAATTATTCATTTCTGTGGGTTTCCGATGCATTTGCAAAAACGGTTACGCTGCAAGATACCTAAAAAATATGTAAGAAAGAATTATTCCTCTTTAAATTATCAAAAAAAGCCCACGACGCTTGTCTATCTGTAAAGATTAACTTGCAAGATTGTCCCTTGTCCTTCGTCATGGGAAGGGACGCGACCGACGTCATGGGTAACAGCTTGAATTTATAAAGATGATGGGGTATGCAAAAACGAATTTGGATGCCCAAAATAACGATTCTCGCGGACGAAGTCGCTGGAACAGCTAGTTCTTAATAAAAGAACAACATTTTTTACATAATTTATTAACAACTTACTAAATCTATATGCACAGATGACAAATTGTAAGCCTACAGACTAATCAATAAAATAATGACTAGATAAAAATAAAACACTTTTAGAACCGATTACGTAACCATGACAACGTTAAAATAATAAATACTTAATTAGCTATTTTACGATTAAAATGACAAGTAGAAAACCTGAATATTGGTAAATTACAGTAAATTGGCAGTTTAAATACAAGACAAACCTGAATTAAATGAAAGAACTACTAAAGTTTTCAACATTAAAATGTTTTATAAATCACTATATTCTTGGTTTATATAGAGGAGGGTAGACAAGCATTAAGTTATCTTGGTGTAAGGTAAAAGGCCCATCTCCTTTATGTTATATATAATTGTGATGCGCTGTCGACCCATTTTGGCATTGGACATTGCGATATCCACAGACTTATACCTTAAATATTTTAAAATTATACCTTAAAATAAGTAAAACCAAAACGAATCAACTAGTGATTTGACTGAAATACAAAAACCGTTTACTTGCGCTTCCGCATCAAGAACAAAATCTCTATTTAATTCGAAAGTTTAGAGAAGTTCTTAAAATGCCACTATTTTATAAACAAATCCTCAAGATTATAGAAATGTCGACCAATAAACGACATTGAGTATAAAGAAAGAGAAAGGGAAGAAAAATCTAGAAAAGCGATCTATGTATACAGCTGTTTCTCGTCCGTTGCAGAAGGTGTCGTATTGCGGGAGAGAGGCGGATGTACTGGCGCGAGGGTCCACCGAGTTGGGAAATATGTGCTGCCAAAAAGAGAAGCGACATTACTGTTTGGTGTTTTAAAGAAAGGGTCCGAAGAAATCGTAAGAGAGAAGCAATTTTGCTTTGGGGCTTATTTTTATAAAACTGTTTATAGTGCATCAATAATTTGCAAAGCAACAGGTAATCATTGTGGATTCGATATTTATATAGGACTATATATAAAGATAATAAACTTCTTAAAAACGTATGTTTATTAACAAAATATTATTAAATCAGTGTTCAAAGTAGTCTAGAAAAGAAAAAACAATAAAAATATTACGGCTCATACCGTAACAGTGCCGACAGATCTTAAAATTAAAACATTTTGCTATTTTGATATTTCGAAAAGGTTATAGAATTATTTTAAACAAATTACTGCATACTGTCTATAGTTACCATAGACATTTAAATAAAACACTTTAACGGTTTAAAACGCGATATATTAGTTAAACTTATTTGGAAATGATTTTTAACGTCGGCCCGACATTTCGGATGCTTTGCAGCAGCCGTGGTCACGGGGAGACGAAGTTAAAAATCATTTCCAAATAAGTTTAACTAATATATCGCGTTTTAAACCGTTAAAGTGTTTTATTTAAATGTGTACTACTCGCGTAAACTATAGACAGTATTTAAATTACTGCATTATTCAATATAAAAGTACTATACCATTACTTACAAGTTTCATACAAATTACCATAAAAGTACTCAACACCGCTATAGAATGTTTCACTTCAAAAGAAAGCTTCCGGGCTAAGTTGATGAAAAGCCTTTAAACTATCATGAATCATTAAGTATAGCTCGTTTACGATAAAAAGAGATAATGAAGGATGAAGTACCGCAAACACATACCATAATAGATTGGATGTCTTCTTATTTGGGCTTTGGATAATCAAGAATCCATCCATAGTATTTTATCTACGGACGGTGGTTCGTGAGCCGGACGGAATTTCGATAGCCTTACCATCCACTTAACATCCAGATATCTATACGAAGTCCTGTTGATTATTTGTCACACATAGCTACCGTTAGACCAACGATCCCTACTAACTATTTTAAATGATAACTACTAAATATTTTACTAATTTGATCTTCAATGATTTTCTTAAGCTGCAAAGCAAAAGACATTGAACCTGAATACACAAGCGTCAGGTTAAATTACATTGCGTGAGAGTTGCATGTATCAATAATATGAAATAATTCGACGATGACGTGTAGGACGCGGAAATTCAATCGGTTAGAGCAACAGCACGCAGCACTGTGAAAGCAGGTTCAAGTCCTCCCCCGTGTCGCATTTTTTTCACTTCATCATTTTTTTATTTAAACTTAAGAATTAGACATACCTTAAAAGCGTCCAGATCTCTGGATAGATCTTCATCCGAATACCCCTTCATAGCTTTAGTAGCGACTGGGCCCATGTAATTGTTAACAACTGCGAACTCGAACAGAGACAAAAAGACGAACACAGAACAAGAGGACATCCACACATCGATGGCCTTAACGTAGGACACTGGCGGCAGACTCTGTTGGGACTGCGTGTTTTGTGTTGCTGAAAAGATAACATCTTTTACAAGGCTCCTACTTGCTGCTCCTGAGTTCGAGTGTCGATAAACCTACTTCGCATGGCTGATATATATGTCTATTGTGATATATAAAGATTTATATTGTATTTGTTATCTAGTTACTTAAAACACGACTTTTTCAACTAGAAGGTGACGTGTACAGTACGGTAGCTCAATTGGTATAACAACATATTTTATTTAAAGTTGACATGCATTTTGTTTCAGTTTAATTAAATTGTCACAGTATTATTATTTCCAAAAATACCTATTACTTTTATTATATATTGACACTTGAAACATTGTATCGTGAGTGCGAGCCCCGTCCGCGTCGAATTTTATTTTATTATTGTCTGTAGTAATTGTCGTCTGTTTAACAGACCTACACATTTAAATAAAATAATTTACGGTTTAAAACTGAATTATATAATAATAATTTAATTATAGCAAAGTTCCGAACGTCGTGCTTATAGGTATATCAAACAGTTACTAATTGTCGCATTTCTAACCGTTAACAGTGCGTTATATAAATATCTTCTTAGTTAAAATTAATGCCAGCATCTTAGTTTTTTTTAGATTATCTTTATTCCTATATATAATATAATCCTTATTATTCGTTGTAATAAATTGGTAGTACGTAAGTAGAAATAGAATTTGTAACTATATTGTGTAAGATAAATTAAACC
The DNA here is from genome assembly GCA_963661955.1 of Leptosia nina. Classification (NCBI taxonomy): domain Eukaryota; kingdom Metazoa; phylum Arthropoda; class Insecta; order Lepidoptera; family Pieridae; genus Leptosia; species Leptosia nina. The sequence goes on from CAVLEF010000008.1 coordinate 5,936,329, forward strand.
ATCGCAGTTGCATATTTTCAACTACTCTTTTTTTAATTCTATAATATATTAAATACTTTCTGTAGTTTAAGCGAGTAGAACACATTAATAATACTTAAACGGTTTTATAATTATAATTCGGATGATTTGCATTAGCCGTTCACAAAGCCGTCATTTAACCGATATATTTCGCGTTTTAAACCGTTAGAAGTTTTTTATTTAAATGTAGTACACTCGCGTTAGTTACAGACATGCTATGTTACGTTATGCATAACAATAACGAATATATTTCGCGTTTTAAACCGTTAAAGTATGTTCACCTACCCAAAGTTAAAAGTGATGTGACACCAAGAGTGACCCGCGCGGGTATAGCTTCTGGTTTGATCCAGAAAGATATCCAGGACATGACGACGATCAGCGCCGACGGTATGTATGTATGGAAGAGGTGGTAGCCGAGGCGACGTCGAAGGTTAAATACTACAGCCAAGCAGGTGAAATTTCCTGAAAAAAAAAACAAGAAGTTATAATATAAAAATACGTTATGCAATCTACACCACGACCCATGATTAAAAGAAAACACTATTAAGTGTTTAAAAAGCGGGATATATTAATTAACTTATTTTAAGTTACTACGACCCGACATTTCGGATGCCTTGGTTTAATTAAACTATAACTATTATATTTTGCGATTAGAACATTTAAATGTATACTACTCGCGTTAATCGCCTCTGTAGCCAAATGGTTTAACACATTGTTTAGTATTGCTTTACGTTTCGGGGTTCGAATCCCAGGGAAACAAACAAATGTCTCGGTCGGGCAGGGCACATAAGTCTGATCATCTACTTGCCTGTTAATTAACGGATCAATGAAACAGACATAGAAATGTTTTCGCCCCATGCCCCATGAGGGGGTAACGGGATTTCACATACACAAAAACTTGCGTAAACTACTTTAAGTAGGACTTAACATTTTCGGTGCCGACGGGGCTCAAACCCACGACCACGCCGATCCGGGCCTGGTCTACAAATTGAATGTATATCTATACATATATAGCTAAAGAGTTTGTTTATTTGTTGAAACGCGATAAAACCCGGAACTACTGCTTCGAATTGAAAATTTCTTTATTTGTTAGTTACATATATCTAGGAAGGCTTTAAGGTTTAGACATATATTAAAAATCGGTCACACATTGACTTTTTCTTTATTTACCAGTTATATCAACATAATAAGATTAATCTTGCAAACAAACAAAACGTTTGCCGGATCCGCTAGTAGTAAAATTAATAAGAATTAATTTGTGACATAAGTCAGTAGTCTAACCTGTAGAATATTCTATAGTACAATCCGAAGTGTAGTTATTGGAAATATCCAATTGTGGTAATTCTATATCCGGATTGACGACGAGCGGGTCCGTCAAATTCCAAATAAACACCAGATCATGGACAGTGTGTGATACTGAAATGGGGAACAATTATAAAACCTTTTATACATGAAAAATCTAAAAAAGTAAATGAGGTATGCATAGACATACATATCTCTTATATTTTTCGTATATGGGAGTCAAATTAAATTTTGCGTAAAAAAAATACATTTCTATTAATAAAAAAAAAAAATGGTATTGTTAGATATATTTGTTGTTATATCTTTTGGCGGCCTCGTTAAAAAGTCAAAGGATTTCGAACCCCACCGGTTCAACATTTTTGTTGGAAATCCGGGTATTAAGTGGGTAGGATTACCAAAATTTCGTCCGGGTCACGAACTATAAAGTTCGTAATGTTTAACCGCGTTTTGTTTTCAATTGGGGGGTTTCCAAATATCCAAAGACAAATAGGTCAAAATATATAACCATATTAGCTGTATCTACAAAATAAGCAACAACTTACAACTTTCAATCATCATTGAACAGCTTTGAGTGTCATGAGGATACGATTCAAACTTCATCGCACACGAGAGAACTAGAGTTAACCTAGTAAAACAAAAAATAAGCTTTAAATTAAACACTTTTAAAGGATTCGCTACTGCCGATGATGGGGAAAAACCAGGGCAGAAGACACTTAGGAAGGAGGAAGAAGTAATGGCTGCGGAACATCTGCGAGTGGACGGGAATAGAGACGGTCAAGGCATTGCTGGATCGCGCAAATGGCACCAGCCGTTTTCAAAAGCTAACGGCGAACCTTCAGTATTGGAGAGGCAGGAGACGAAGAACGCTTTAGCATGCGAACTAGTATAGTTAAGTTATTTAAACGAAAACTCAACGTTTCGCATGTTCAAAATAACACCAGTACCCTAGACCCGTTGATCCTGGTGGAACAAATTGAAAGACTATAACCATATCTTAAGGAATCCAAAACATACTTGGCCATATACAGCAACGTCTTATCATGATACAACCAAAGATAATGATTTGGTATGCTCATCTCATGGAAGGTGACTTTCTTCGCGTTTTTGAAGAAGCAATCTGGACGCCATATCTTATTCAGCCACTCAACGTCCAGGATTCTGTACTCCTCGTGCATGTTCTCCGGCAGACGAAGCCGGGGGTCGCGCCATGATTGTGCCAGGAAGATGTCCGCTACGTAAGTCTGGAAAACAAGGTATGGGTTGGCAGAAAGTTACTCCCACTTTGTTTTGAAAACCAACATGTCAACACCATAATTCCATTATCTGTAGTCTAGTAATACATATTGGAATAAAACACTTTTAACTGTTCAAAATGCTAAACGTATTAGTTAAACTTATGTACAATATATTTCAACTACGGCCCGATCACTCTGCGAGGAGTCGGTCAGTTTCGCCAAATACCAACTATGAAGGGACAAATGGCGCTAACGTTTTTACTTTGACATCAGAGACACTCTCTATCTTTAGTCTCCCCGTGACCGCGGCTGCTGCATCCGAAACATCGGTTCGTAGTTAAAATAATTTGTAAATATGTTCATCTGATATGAATGGATCATAATTCCATGGTAAATAGGAACAGTCTATAAATAGAAACGTGTTTTTTATATATTTTTTTGGAATCACGAAGGCATGAGCACAAATTCTTTTATATGCATGTCGTTGGGAACTTCTCTGTGCAATTTAGGTGTTCTCTTATGTTATGCTACTCTCATTTCATTTTACAGAGAAATGTCTAATCGTGTCTTTAACAAAAAGGTCAAACGTCTGTAGCGCGATAAAAGTATTGGGATTTAATCATCCACGTTTAAAAGTATTGCGATTCAGTCATCCAAATTAAAAGCATTCAGCCATTAACAGCTTCGAGCTTAAGAAGCCAAAATATGTCTGCGAAATTGGTTTTATAAACTTACATAATACACAGACGTATATCTTTACTGAAAAGTTCTTTACTGAAAGTGAAATACCAAAACAAAATCTAAACAGGTCGCGCTACCTATATCGGTGTTGCATATTTGAAATTCATTTGTAGACTTTAAAATACAAAACAATTTAATATTCGGATTGATCAGACTATAGTTTACGCGAGTAGTACACATTTAATAAAACACTTTAACGGTTTAAAACGCGATATATTAGAGACCCCGTGACCACGGTGCTGAAGCATCCAAAACGTCGGGCCGAAGTTAAAAATCATTGTCAAATAAGTTTAACTAATATATCGCGTTTTAAACCGTTAAAGTGTTTTATTTAAACAAACACATTAAAAAAATGTTAGACCCATTGGAAAACGGACTTTAGCGACAAGAAAATCAAAACACTTTAAAAACACAGCTTTATTGGTCCTTCTAAATTATACGATGTCATAATTTTTATTTAACACGATTGGATAATAATTGTCGCTAAGAGGCTCTGTAAGATTTTTTTTAAATTTACTATCTCAAAGAGCTGTTGCACTAATATCATTTTAATCCATAACTTTGAATTAAATTGCACTATTCATTATAAGTCAAACCGCATTGTTACTACTTTTATAGTATACTACTAAAACTTTTCGGCAAAATTGGCTATTTGACTGGTATGCAAAGTGTACGTTATCATTTGGTAGATGCCAAGGAAACCACTAGACAAGTAGTATTTTTCAATTCTAATAGATATTTACTGAAATATTAAAAATTTAAATTCCACGCCTTAACGATAAATTTGCGAAATAACGCTGCAATACGGCTAGATTACAACTTATTTATTTATTATTGCAGAGAATATAACAGTTTTAACACTAAGTAGCACGGTGGTTTATAGCACTCTATATAAGTGACGTCATAAACGCAACCAATTAGGATCGTTAATTTTTATGTGACTGTTTTACTGTTTAAAAGTATATAATATTTAAATAAAACACTTTAACGGTTTAAAACGCGATGTATTAGTGAAACTTATTTGAAAATGATTTTTAACTTCGGCCCGACGTTTCGGATGCTTTGCAGCAGCCGTGGTCTCCCCGTGACCGTATCGCGTTTTAAACCGTTAAAGTGTTTTACTTAAATGTATACTACTCGCGTAAACTATAGACAGTATTTAGTATATAATATGTTAATACTGATAATTTTCGCATTGTCAGATAGCCTATTAATATACTTATATACCTACTTTTTTCTACTTACAGAAGAATTATAATACAAGGTGTTTACCATACTCTCCTCATTAATAGAATCTAGTGACAGCACAGTGACGTGGAAGTATACTATCGTGGGTTCCCCTAGTAGCTTAGGAGCGCGATTCTTGTCGTAATACTTCGCCTTAACAGGCAAGATGTCGCGGAGGGAGAGACTGGTCTCGCCCTTAAACTCCATTTCTTGGTATGAAGAATTAGATCTGGAAGCAAGAGGGTAGTTCATTAATACCTTTGAGTATCTTAAATCTTTATAATCTTCTCATGTAATAAGGCTTCAATGAATGCACTACGGATTGAATAGATGACATACTTAAAATAAATCTATATTAATATTGTAAAGCTAAAGACTTTGTTAGTATGATCTCAGGAACTACTGGGCCGAATTGAAAAACTCTTAGGTGTTGATAAGACCATTTATCGAGAAAGACTTTAGTTTATTTTGTATAATACTGCGACCAATAAAATTGAAGAAACGATGGAAAATGTGTAGAATCGGGAAAAATTATTCACTTTTGTAGGTTTTTGGGGCGAAAATGGTAAAAAAAAAACACTTTAACGGTTTAAAACGCGATATATTAGTTAAACTTATTTGGAAAGTCTCCCCGTGACCACGGCTGCTGCAAAGCATCCGAAACGTCGGGCCGAAGTTAAAAATCATTTACAAATGAGTTTAACTAATATATCGCGTTTTAAACCGTTAAAGTGTTTTATTTAAATGTGTACTACTCGCGTAAACTATAGACAGTATTTAAAAAAAACCCCCAAAAAATATGTATGGAAGAATTATTTCTCTTTTAATGATCTAAAAATATGTCTATTTTTTAAGAGTAACTAACAAGAATGACAGGACGCGGACGACGTCGTAAGTAACGGCTTTTTATAGCGTTGGACAGGGTTGCAAAAACAAATTTTGATGCCCAAAATAACTGAACGCAGACGATTTCGCTGACACAGCTAGTCTTATATATTAATACAGTAGTTATTAGTTGTATCAATATTTTTGTCTACTTTTACCAAACCAGTTACATTTTTACGCCTGATTGTAATCAGTGGCGTAGCTATCGTAGAGCCAGGTGGTGCACCAGTGCCCCGGAGCTTAGGGACCCTCTAACCTTATCTTTGAGAAGATATTAGCGTAGAAGAAAATAAATTTTTAACGTTCTTGTTGCTATTTTTAATTTTGGCTAAAATTTACTTCAAGCTATGCTAAAAGAGGGGATGAGAACGATTAGTTAGACCGGGACCCTTGTCCACCTAGCTACGCTATTGATTGTAATAGCTAAACAACTGGTATAAAATTGAAAAATATTCATACGGAGTGTACATAGCTTTGGATATTCGAAAATCCACAGATTTAAATCGAAACGCGATAAAATTTCACGGATTTTTCATCTGTAGAAGGTGGTACCCGTATAAATCGATCGGAAATATGTTGAACCTGGTGGGGGCGAACCCACGACCCGTTGATTATTATTAACCTATTACAATGCTACCATTACCAACGAATCCGTCAATAAAACTAATAAGATTTTGCTAAACACCGGACGGTTTAAAGACACCTTTGCCGGTATGTTTTCTCCCACAGCGAGACTTAACCCAAAATCCTTCGCAAAGAGAGAATGGGGAAATGGGTGAAATGTTATCGGCTACTGTAGAAAGATCACTTGAACTTCTATCGGCGGCCTTAATAGAAAATAATAAGAATATAAGGTATATATTAGCAATACCGTCTCGTTGACGATGCCGGTTCAAGTCCTGCCCGAGTCAAAAAAAAATTTAAATTTATTTTTGATTTTTAAATTATTAATGCCTTCATGTGCAATAACATGTAAAAATTAATAAAGTTTTCACAAATAAGAAAAGTCATAAAAGCCACCGATGGATTGTACTTCGTAGTTCGTACCAGTTGGAAGTGGAGATGGACGGGATATGTGATAAAATTAGAGGACGAAAGGTGGCCGTCGAACCCAAAAGGAACAGGGCAGAGGGTGACCATAAATACCAACTATCGCCTAGATGACGACATACAGGCGATTGCTGGCGCACAATGGACTAAAACTAGACGGGAAGCATGGACAAAGGAGGCCAAACGAGAGAGTTCTTTACCATGTGTTAATTTGAACCCATTTTTTTCTTATATTAGGTTTCTATGCATGTGTATGTGTCTGTACGTGTAATCTGGTTTGGATTATTTTACAGTAGAACTCGTTTAAGACCGATCACGGGTTATACGATACATCCGTCGAACCGAGCGAGAAAAAATTGAGATATTGAAAGTTTTCAATATAAAATCACAAACAACATATGAAGCATGTTGTTTGATAATGTCAGCTCTGAGATTTACGGTTTCCACGTTAGGTGCCATGTTGAAAATTCGATAAATTTGAAAAAACTATTATTGGAATGTTTCATCAAGCACGAGGTTTAAAATTGTCCATACTATGCAAGATAGCGCGTATAAAAAAACCTAGTATCATTCTGTCTAATCGAAGTAAGGGATTATTTCAAATAAAGTAACTATAATCATATTACCTTATTAATGTAATTTATACATGTATACCAATAATAGAGCATTATGTTCTATACTATATCGTACGTTTTATTTCCCTATCCTGCTTAATGCACTTTCACGCCTAAGATGAGTTTTGTAGGGCCCCTGAGGAATCGTTTTAAGCGGAATTAACTGTATTTAAATTCAATACTTACAGAAAACTGACGGCTGCATGCACGCGGCCACTCGATATTCGTAAAAGCAACAAGAGCATCGTTGAAAACGCGTACATGTCCACTTTTAGTCTCATAATTTCACAACAAACACTCACACCATACAGTGTGCATGTGTCAACTCCGCATGTCCAATTAATTTAATTAGAAATCCAATTTTTGTAATTTACGCGTGCATTTGTTGCGATTTTGCCCCATTAAAAAGTCGTTACACATGAATCCTTTTAAGGTATGCAGTAAACTGCTAAACGGTTGCAGACCTATTTAATTGCTCTACTTAGCTATACTTTTTACTACACTAAACTTAGCAAGATTTAAAACTATTCACGCAATTGATTACAAATTTATTTGAAAGTAATCTTTGTCGAAATTGAAAATATTTTAACTAATGCGTTACGTAACACACTAAACTATTTTAATGCCTTTGTAACTTATTCTTCACAAAACACAGTATAAAAAGAACAGTTGATATTTTTTTTATTAAATAAAAACGTTAAAATTTAATGAAATATCACACTGTACTGGCCACAAACTGTACATGTTGGCAGTGGATGGTAGACAACGCAGGCTTTACAGATATCAATTGTAAGGCTTCTGTACATAATACAATTTAATATACGCTGAAAATGTATTCAATGCCTTACATCGAGAATAGAAACTAATGCATTCCTTCTAGACTTTACGCGTTCTTGAATGAGTACAGATAATTCTAGAATAAATGTCAAATCTACAGAATCTAACAGATTTCGTAGATTGTTTTTTGTTCGCGAAATATATTACTTAAGTTGCAAAAGTGGGTTTACGCTGCGTACGATGCGAAAACGATTCAAGGTACCTACCCATAAAATATATATAACCTATATATATAATATGATATATATAACTATAAGAATGATTCCGCTTTAAACGATCTAAAAAGCCCGCGACAGTACTTATGTCTACCTTTTAAAATTAACTTGCAAGAATGTTGGGACGCGGTCGTCATCGTGGGTAATAGCTTAAATTTATAGTTAGAAGGGTTGCAAAAACAAAATTTGATACCCAAAATAATTTAAATAAAACACTTTCACGGTTTAAAACGCGATATATTAGTTAGACAATCCGTGGCACGGGAGACCCCCGTGACCACGGCTGCTCAAAGCATCCGAAACGTCGGGCCGAAGTTAAAAATCATTTTCAAATAAGTTTAACTAATATATCGCGTTTTAAACCGTTCAAGTGTTTTATTTACTATTTATTTGTGTACTACTCGCGTAAACTATAGACAGTATTTACCCAAAATAATTATTCTACGCGGACAAAGTCGCTGACACAGCTAGTATATTATAAAGAAAGACGTACGTCATAGGACCAGTCCTTGTAATTCTGCTGTTTTTTACATAAGATGTTATATTGCGTACCAATGAAATTTTAATTATGTAAAGGAAAATTTCTAGACCAACCCCTAGTACTTTGTTGCAAGCCTGGGAGGCAATTCTAAATAAACACATTATGATTTATGTCGACATAAGTCGCAAGGTACGCCACTGTTTATGAAGCCTAGCGCAAAAGTCGACGAGAATAATATATCACTGTATTAAGAATTGCTCCCCAGATTAGATAAGTAGTTTCGATACGGTGGAGTAGAACGCGTAACAATTTTTTTTAATCATCTGTACAACAGCCATCGTCGTGGTTACGGGCTGCACTGCGTGAAGCGTTATAAGTCCTATTTTCAAATCTTAGGGAAAAATAATTAATAGTTTCGGTCGGGCAGGGCAAAGACAAAATGTAAGTTCTTCGCCATAAGTAGAAGTTAGGTTCACACAAACTTACGTAATATAAGTATTTTGATAACGTTTTTTTAACGGAAGTCGTGAACTGCTAAATTTAAATTTTATATAATTAAGTCATTCGTATTAGTAATGTGTATACAGATCAGAATTTTGTGTTTCAGGTATTGACGTTTTAGATATCCAGACGAAGTCCAACATGTTTCAGAAAAATTATAAATAAATGAATTAATGTTTGGATGTTTTTTTATTTGTTGTTAGGTCCTAGCGTTTACAACACTTCATGCCTCTTTCACTTATATAACAGAATTTTCCTTAAAAATATTTTTAGGACAAAACGAAGTAACATATTGAAAGGCTTGATACTAGCCTGAACTAACTATATAATACTATATAAAAAAAGAAGCCGAAAATAGTACTGTCGATCTCAGGACAAAAACTACTCATGAAAGTTTCTAAGTTACTACATATACGAGGGTACACCGTTTCGCTAGTACGTTACGGCACCAGTCTCTCAACGTATCACACCCATTGCGTGCCTAGACACGCATATTATTTTTATATCTTATGGCTACATATATGGGATTACATACAGATAAACGAAAACCTTCGAAAAACATGTTCTGACCTTCCGCATGGAGATAATAGGATTAAATAAGCGGGTGACCTTGCGCCATATAATTGTCACCCTCACCTACTAGCACACATGACGCACTGAAGCAAATTGTACAGAATAATCAAATAGTATCCACTCAATAGTTCTATTAGAGCTCAACCAGAGTTTTAAAAATTCTATATTACTAGCCTATAGGCTAGTCAAGGTTTGGTTTTTTGAGAAGCTTGGCCGTCGTAATTGAGAAATGCTTGCTGTAGTTATTGCCGATAGAAATGTTAGTCTCAATTACAATGGACGAACACGTCGAAAAATTTAGTAATTTTACGAAATGGTTATAAAATTCTTGTGCTTGTATGTACTAGATGCATGCTTGTCTACCATAAGAAATACGATTTATAAAGAATTGTTTCAGAAATATTTAATAAGAAAAGTAGAAAAATACAGTAACAAGTGGGAATCCCCGACTGACAGCGTACCAGGCCGCCGTTGATCTATCAAAAAGTATTAACACGAAAAAACATGTTTAGGCAATTCGATTGATCCAAATTGATTACCCATGAGAAAAAACTTTGTACAGTCGTCATATAATATATTTACTTTATAGATATGTCTTATTTACTAAAAATATGTACATTTTATAATTCATTTTCTCTGCTGTATAAACATTTTTATTTATTTCCTACGCCATATATCCTTTGACACAAACTATAAAACCTCCATTGTTTCAATTCATCAGGGTTTTCTTTCAGCATAGTTCTATATTGCGCTCTGATTTCCAACATTTTCTTTGAGCACTCCAAAGGGCTTTTCTTTAATATATCAGATGCCTCCATCCATAGAAAGCTCTGGACAAATTTTGAATTCTTAAATTTGTCCAAATGCGCCAAGTACCAAGTTAAAAGCCTCTCGACTTCTATGTCCGACCAAATACAATTATCAGAAGTGGGATCGAAGTTATCTCCTATAGAATTTTCCCTTAATATTATTTCTTTTATTATATCTTGGAAATCGGTTTCTTTGTTTGATGCGTATTCCTGTTTTAAGAAATTAAATTTTCTATAAACTTTGTCCACCGGCTCTGAAATGGAGGTAGCTAGCTCAGTCCATATATATTGCTTTTCAATGTTCGGATTGGTGAAATCTTCAATGTTTTGTAAATAGTAATTTAGAGCTTTTTCTACTTTTTCTCGGCTCATTTCGACATCTTGAACTCTCTCTTCTCCATCTTTAGGGCTATGCCCTAGAGTCCGTCTGAGAGTTAAGATTTTCTTCATGAGATTTTCATATTTCTTATCATTAGCACTTAGGTATCTTTTCTTCAATATCAAGTACATGCGCCTGCAAGACTTGGCTGGTTTGTTCATTTCGACAGAGATATATATCCACATTTCATTGAAGTCAATATCTTTATTACTATGCTCTTTAAAGTATTTCAAGCATAGTTTTAAAAGGTGACTCTTCGATTTTCTATCCCATATTATCTTTGTTTTGGTGTCTGTGTTTAAATTTGATTCTAATTCAGTTTTGTATATGATTTGAGCATTATTTATATCTTGCCCTTCAGGTATCACAATTATACATTCATAGTCTTCATCTGAAAAAATGAAATAGTCTATAAATATATTATTTTTAAAGAATATAATTAATAGGTACTTCTGCGTCATCCTTATAATTAAAATACGTTACCAAGCTATATGTACATTAGACTTTGTGCACCTTTTAACGGTTTAAATTTTAAGATAATAATTTTAACGTACTTTTCATTCATTTAAATTATGTAGACCATTAATGCATGATTTATAAGTTTAACAAATATATTTCGCATCTTAAACCGTTAAAATTGTTTTTTTTTTAAAGGCGAAATAACTTATAATCCTTACCAGCCTCTAGAACCTCCGTTTTAATGCTATCAACATCCATACTCTCTTCTTTTGCGACAGTACTTGAATAAATGTCGTCCAACATATTAAAATACTTCCACGAGACTTTCGTATCTGGATTATTAGTTTTCATCGTTTTCAATTTCCTATATGATTTCCTTAACTCCAAAAACTTATCACAACAGCTAACCTCAGATCGACCTAACTCTTCGGCAATTTCCTTCCATTTCTCTTTAATTTCCACCTCTAGGATTATTTTAGAAGCAACTGCGTAGTTAATCAGTTTCTTTATCTCACGAGGAGACCAGTCCTCAGCATCGCTTGAATCGGCTTTGCTGTTTCTAAGTTTTGATTTTATAGCTCTGTAGCCGAATACCTTTTTGCAAAGTGCATAATAAGGCCATATTATTGGCATTTCTGGTTTATTCATTTCCTTTTGGACATATGACACATACACTTGTTTGAGATTTCTGAAGCGATGTGCACATTCCGTTGGTGTTATTCTTATTTGATTAGCAAGTGAGGCCCAGAGCGTCAGTTTTTTATAATTAGGCGAATTGAATTTATCTTTATTTTTAAGGTAATACTCCAATATCTTTACGGCCTTTTCTTCGCCTATTTTACGCTTTTCACGGGTGGTATAACCTTTTTCGTTATATGTGGCAACATCGCTGTTGTACTCGTTATCTTCTAAATCTTTTATGTTTATCTTCTTTACTGAAAGTGATAAAAATAAAATGTATATTACTGGTGATCACAAAAAATTTAAAAAAGCTTACTTTCATAAAAATAGCTAGCTAAGCATTGTTTGTAGTTTATGCGAGTAATACATAGTTAAATAAAACACTTTTAACGGTTCAAGACAAGAAATATATTAGTTTACTAATGCACTACGAGGAAGTAGATGCGTAGAGTAACAATTATGACTTTAACATTAGGGACACCATATATCTTAATTCCCCACTGTGACCCCGGCAGGTGCAAAGCATCCATACCAGGCCATAGTTAAAATTGTAAATAAGTTAAGTTGTATATTTCGCTTTGTTAAGTGTTTTATTATTTTAGCTAGCTTATGCTAGCAAATTTTATGTAACATACAAACCAAAATGCATGCAATGCATTTAGTTATATTAGCCTCTATGCAATTCAAAGATTACCCAATGTTATTTACTTTATTTCCTTACCTCCAACTTTTTCAGATATCTGTTCCACCTGTTCCCTCTCTTTTTCATAGCCTTCCAACAACTTAGTGTCCATACCATAATCAAATATTGTATCGAACATATCTATATACCGCCAATCAACTTCGATTTCTGGATTTTCCTTTTTATCATACATAATAGATTTATATACCGCTACCAAATTATTCCATTGTTTCAAACAAAGAGAAACTCTTATGTTTAGTTTTTTAGCAACAATTGCTAAACAAATGTAAAAACAAACAGAATCCTTAACCATATTTATATTGTCATAGATGAATTGCACAAAGACATCTAACAGTTCAGTGTTCCAGTCTTCCAAATGTTCATATTTACTAGATTTTTCCAACTCCAATATAACCTCTTTGGATATTATATAATCTAGAATGATTTGCAACGGTATGCGTTCATTCAAATCATAGTTACCTTGTGACAGTGTATCGAAGTGTTTATTTTTCATTTCCATAAACTTTTCTTCACAATTGTCAGGTTTTTTATCGAGTAATCGGCCAACTTCTCTCCACAAATATATATTTGGTATAGTCGGATCTTGAAACTCATGGAGACAGTCATAATAATATTTGGCTAAAAACGTTCTGTCTGTATCATTCCATGATTGAATCTCTGTATTATTAACAGCTGGTGCATACTTCCGTTGGAATTCTTGATTTTCTTTGAATATCTTATCAAAGTGTTTCATGTACGGCCAGTTAATGCTATCTTCTCCACTGAATACTCTCTTATGCAACATTCTTATATAATGTTGTTTAAAGTTCAAAAAGCGTTTGTACCAATAGTCGACATCATTCTCTTTCATATCCCGAGCTATTCTATCCCAAATAGCTTTAGAATTGACATTGCCCATATAAATATTTTTATATTGTATATACAAATTTAGCATTTTCTCAACATTTGCGTCTCCTACATTCTTTTTTACAACGGGCACATTCTCTTTCTTAATATTCTCAGGCGCGATTTCTGTGGTACAATTGATATTTAAGTATGAGTCAACTGGATTGTCATTTTGAAATGTTTGATGGCACAAATTGTAGAAGGGCCATTGTGTGTTGTTCCCTTTGAGCCTTTCAGCGTGTATTTCAAAGTATTTGTCTCTAAACACTCGCAGCTTATACTCACAAGATAGGGGTTGTTTGCCTAGAAGCATGGTTTTGCAGGCGACTGCCCATAAATGTTTTTTCTTGGTAGTGCCACTTTGAAATGTCTCCTTATTATCTAAATAAAATACAATAAGACGTCTGATTTCATCATCTGTCCAGGGTTCAGTTGCTAATTGTTCGCTAGCTTGTGCTAAGTCTAATTCATCTGCAGATTCACTTTCACCAGTGTCTTCGATCACATACTTAGTTTCAGATAACATTTGGATATCTTCTTGCTGTTCATTTTCTAGGATACCTGATGTCTCACCTAATTCTTGATTTTCTGTAAAATACAAAATAAAAGTAAACATATGTATATAGTAGTAACACATGGTTATTACAATAGTCAGTCATGCAAATCACCTCTTTACCAGTAGCAAAAAAAAATGCAAATATTTATGGACCCAATCACGATAACTAATATCTACTTGAACAGTGATAATATTTAGAGTACTTTGGTGAACACTGACTGAGTAATGTTTAATTCAGATCGTACAATTGTCTTTATATCTTACCATCCACATAATATAGAAGAATATCTCCATTTGGATGAATTTCAGTCTTCATTACTAGCTGATCCATTTTTAATATCCTTAACTCACTTATTGTAATTTACCTAAAATATTTGCACCATCTATAAAGATCGATCAAAAGTCGATAAAGGATATCAGGAGATCCTATAATTTCAATATTTAATTATTATATGGATAAGTTTCAAAATATTGTTTAATTATAATTATAAAGACAATATATTTTTAATGGCTTTGTGCCTGTTTATTATTATTTAGTATTTACACTATTGGCGGTAAAAACCAAAATCGAAATTACAATCGGAAAGCTTGTAGAAACATTTTAGTAAAACAAGTACGGGATAAAGCAGCAATGCTTTTGTTATCGTTTGTTTCGGTCAATTGTCAAAGTTGAATTAAAGATAATATAAATTGTAGTTTCTGGTCACAGATTATATGCATATGAGATAAGGTTGCCAACCTGATAACAAATTTGCTCAAAGTTTGTATTATTTGGGTATTTCTTTTAACGTAACGGTAAGATGGTTTAAAAATATTCAAAGCGTTTATGTTTATTCGAAAAGAAACTATGTTTGCTGATTAGTAAATATATTTCTTTACAAAAAATGCAGTTAGAAATTGCAGTTAAATGAAACAATAAAAATCAACCTATAGCATTGTATTAGCACTTAAAAATATATAGGAGGCAAATATCGATTGCAAATAAAATATAATTAAAAACATAACAAACAAATCCTTGGATTTAACGGTAACTAACATGTATGACTAGGTCTTACATACTTAATAAAATATATTCGGGCGCCATTACATTTCTTGCTAATTTTTTTTTCCTAGAAGAGGTGTTACAAAAAACAATTCAAATATTACAATACTGTATCATTGATATTAACAAGAGGTAGGAATTACCAAGTAGATAAAAAAAAGCGCCAATTAATTAGAATGGAAATGTTTTAATTAAAAACCGACAATATTACTCAAAATTCTTCAAATTATTTCTTTTAACATTTTGATCTTAACTTAATTCTAAGAAGATGTTATTATAAAATGCCAAATTTCATATTATTATTTTTCTAAAGCCATAATATAATCTATTAAATCTTTAGTGATTTCTAATGTCAAATGACACATACAAAACTTTTTATTACATTCTAGTGTATAATATTGTCGAGTATGGTACGTTACGGCGATGGATACTACTTGGCGCTACAGTGAAATGAATGAAAACCGATCAAAAATTAGTATATTATATTACTAATAAGACATTTTACAAAACGACTTTGTAACCTAACACAATAATAATAATGATTGTTTCTTATGGTGATTCATCACGATTTTAAAAAATATTAGGTCATTATACTAACCGATATAATAATGCAACTTAATCTCTATTATAAATACAATTTTCAAACGTTTTACAACACTAAAAGCGTTTCGACATTTAAGTACCTTTGACAACGTTTAAATTTTAATGACTAAATTAATTTAACATTGTTACACATATAATTGTTTTGTTTTCGACAAATAATAAAAAAAAAAATTTTTGGCACATTTATACATAAACATTGGTCTTCAATTAACACAATTAGTTTGTTTCAAAATATTTGATCTATTTATAAGAATTAATTACAAATACCTACACATAACATTAAAATGCTGCGCGCATATAAAATCAGTCATAATGAAAAATAACCGGGCGCTTTCGAATTAAGAAGCTACTGAAATAAGGTATTTTAAGAAAAAAAACTCAACAGAGAAAGTAGTGCTTCATTATTTACTTTTGATCATATTATAGCCTACTATAAATGTCACTTTAATTTTTAATAGATTATGTTCACTCAAATTGCTTGACTAAACCTGTAACAATGAAAGACTTAATTGAAAGCACCCTTTACACATTAGCTTGACAACAGTTAAGGCTAATAATATATTTTGTACAAACATCATTCAAATCAAGATCTAAATTCTTATCAACTAATTATCACTATTACTTTTCCTCTTACAAACTACTAACTAAGAAATAAACATGTATAAAAAGCCCTTTTACTTCTGTAATTTCTTATTAGTTAAGAATTTCAAAATGCTTTTAGGTATTATTTAAGGAAGCTGCACCCGTATAGTATCATTTAAATTACCCATACTATAAACATAAATATAAATTTATGCAGTATGCTTACAATTTAGTCTATGTATCAGAACTTACACTGAAACTATCTTACTCTCTTTTAAAAAAGCTCATTAAGCGAAATGGTTAAGCAATATAAAATTTACCACACTTCGCACTTATGTTTAGGATTCATCATCGAACCGAGAGGACAGTTAAATTCTTCAGAAAACTCTGGAAGATTCGAGATCGGTCCAATTACTCTGTATTTAGCTATAGTGTGATCGTCCTTTTCAATTTGCATCTTTGTAGACTCTTTTGTCATTGCTGAACACCACACCTGAAAATATTTTTTATTATACATTGCTATTTTAGCACTGTAAATAGGCAATTATAGTCTTGAATATTACCTGTGCAAACGAAATAAAGAACAGTTGTCTATGAGTGTATTTGAGGCCGGGAAGGGTAAGATTACTAGGTGCTGTCTTGCTGTATTCCAAATAGGCGTGGTACGACGCCTTCAAACCTCCATTGTCAGCTATATTCTCGCCTTTAATTAAACATAATCAATATTTAATTAAAAGTATTATATAAAATAAATGGTAGGCAAATTTTGTAACATGACGCTAGCAATACCATTAACGGATATTTGTTTATTGATTGACTAATAAATAAAAAAAAATACTACGAATATTTCCAATAGTTTTTGTACAAAAAAAAAATAACGGATCTTTATAAATGTAAAAAAAATATAGTATCGTATTATATATGACATACCTAAAGTCTGCTTCCCGTTAAGATGCTGGCCGTCAACGCTGTATTTCGAATATTGCCTCTGTATACACGACGCTCGATTTTTAAACTGTGCTATTGTTTTGTTGTTCCACCATTGGTTTAAATTTCCAAACCTACAAGCATTTAAATTATATAATTTAAAACCTGACTGTCTGAACTGAGTGTCTCCAACGTATTTTAATTAATTTACGCATTGTAGTAAAAGAGGTAAGAGATTACAAAGTAAATTATAAACTGACAGTACTTTATGAGTTTAGGTTTGTAGTTAAATTGTCATTCTAGTATCTGTTGCTATGATCAAGTCGCACGCATTGTATTAAAGTGACCGAATTAAAAACAAAAACACTTTTTTAGCAAATCGTATAAAACTATGATGATGGCGTTATTATAGTAATGTCAGTGCATTTATCTAATTTTACTTAAATTTTAAGTTAGGTCACTCTAATACTAAACGTGCGAAGTGTTGTTTGCTAGTCTTAAAAAGTATTCATGCGCCTAAAATACTCGTTATATTGTAATTAAATATCACAAATATACTCATAACACGCCATATTAATTTTTGAAAAAGTTTTTGTTTGCCTTTGTACTAATATGCCACTTCTATTATTGTCTATGAATACATAGTATAGTATATCTATTTAATCAGAATGATTAATTATATACCTGTCATATTCACGTCCTTGGTCGTCAAAAGCATGAGTCAGTTCGTGCCCCATAACTACCCCCATCGCCCCGTAATTCACGCTCTTAGGATTGTTTTCGTCATAAAATGGTGCTTGGAGAATACCAGCGGGGAACACGATTTGATTCTTTGTAGGTGTGTAGTATGCGTTTACTGTGGATGGCGTCATACCTGGGGAAAACAGTGAATTTTAAGTAATGGTACTTACTTACACGCTTTTAAATGAAAAACACATTTACTGTTTTAAACACGTCATTTTGATCTTTTTACAGTAGCCATGCTCACGGAGTAAAAATAAGCTACGTAATTTCTCTTTATACTTTTTCTTATGTAAAATACTGCTAGTTTTCACGATTAGTACACATTAAAAAAAAACACTTTAACGGTTTAAAACGCGAAATATATGATTAAACTTATTTTAATTACGGCCCATCGTTTTGCATGCTTTAATGGGGGAGTGGTAATGGGGGGGGGGGTGCATTGAAATAAGTTTAAGAAATATATTTCGCGTTTTAAAGTGTGAAAGTGTTTTAATTAAAAAGTATGTTGTTAATGTTTTTTACGTTTTTTTATGGGTTTATTACGTTATATAAGATATTATTATATACCTCAAGAATGCTGCAGCAATACATATTGAAATCTGCTGTAGTTAAGCGAGTATCCATAAATAACGGTTTAAAACCGATATATCTTGTTAAACTTGTAAATTTTTACTACGACCCGACGTGTCAGCGGACGGTCACGGGAATAGAATATTTGTTTTAGGATCTTACCCCATTTAGTTTTATTAACGACCTGGTCCAATTTTTTCAGATCGTGTTTCAGGCTGAAAGTATTGAACGCGATGTTATTTTCGAAATATTCGTTAGGCTTCACTACGAGCTCGTCGTATTGCTTATCTAACTCGTTCTTATCCAGGATATAGTCTGGAAAACCTGGAAAGTAAAGGCATACGTATAATGAGTTGATAAAAAAAATATATTTTTCTCTAGTGGGGCACATGCCATTGACATAAGTCTGAACGCGTCTCAGTCAGTAGTATTTGAATTTAAAAGCCATTTTTGGTTGGTTCAGAACATTTATCGAGCCCAGCCAAAAGCTATAACACTATTGCGATATGTATAAAGCAGAAGAGATAGTCTGTTAGAAATGCGCACTAATCGGGGGAAAATTTTCATCTCTGTAGGTTTCAGATGCGTACGCTGCGAAAACGGCTCAAGATATCGAAAGAATATGTATGAAATAATGATTCCTCTTTAAGTTATCTTGCGAGAAAAATAAGTCCGCGACGCTATATGTCTATCTTTTAAGGTTAACTTGCGAGAACGCCAGGGGGGCGCGCGCCCGCCTTGGGCAAAACCCCCTCTACTGGTTTCAAAAAACAATGATGCCCAAAATAACGATTCTTGCGGACTAAGGCGCTGATACAGCAAGTAATTAATATAACGAAATAATAATATACCTAACTAAATTTTTTCACGAAGTACAGTCCTTAGATGATAATTATTATTTGTAAACCTTATTTAGATTGAACCAAAATTGTTGGCACAGGCAGGAGTCGAACCGGTCCATCCACAGTGTTACTTGCTGCTCTAAACAATAGACAGCACGAAGCGCTGTGAATACAGATTCACGTCCCACCTGTGTCAACTTGTTTGCTTCAATTTAGCATTAGCTTCATATCAAATGTATATTCAAACAGATTTTTAATTTAACAATTAAATTAACGTAGCTTCACTTTTTTTATTGTCATAGACAATTAAATTTTATTAAATTACAATATAAGTTAAATTTCATTGCATGATTATACTGAAGTGAAAATATATAAAAAAAAGTGAAAGCCCATTTCCCCCTCGTGGGGGGAATGGGCTTTCACTGATCCGTTCTATTAACGGGCATATAGTTGATCAGACTTCTGTGCCCTGCCCGACTAAAATATATTTTTGTTTCCCTGGGATTCGAACCCAGGACTTTTCCCGCTTAACGCAATGCTAGGCAATACGTTTAACGATTTGGACAGAGCTAGAGAGTTGTACCATTAGAACAAAGGCGGTCTTGAAAATATATACAGTAGGTGTATTTGAAAGAGTTCTGAAAACTTAGAGTCCACAAATTAGGGGCTAAAAGGTGCTATTTATTTTCACTTGTTTTCAAGTTTTACCAATCATGTCGGTGATAGCATCAGCCTTGCTCTCAGCCGCATCCCTGGTCTCCGGATCCATCCAGCCCAGCTGCTTCAGGTGTTTCTTGAAAGCCGCTCGAATATTGTCTATCATAATTTCTCCTTCAGTCTTCGCAGCTACGTGGAATACTTCTCGAACGAACATGGCGCCGACTGCGAAACCTGAAATTTACAGACATTAACTTATATTGAATTTAATGTTAACAAGTGTTTATTGTTCCTTTAATTTGCCTTCATTGAACTCATGTGGGTATGATGTTAACATCATACCCAAGGATGGGCCAGTTAGTTAGACCCTTTTTTAGTTCACGACAAGAAAGTTATTGTTTTCGGATTTGCAACGGAGGCAGCGCCCTCTTTCCCCCGCCGCAAGTACATCCTTGAATTTTGTATATTCTGTTTCGTAAATCTTACCTATAGCGTTATTAGTATCTGTGACACAGTATCTCCAAGACTCCTCAGTACCCTCGGATCCTAGTAACGCCTTCCTCAATATTTTAGAAGCATCTCGAAAAGGCTTAGAGAGGTAGGTCGATAGGGAACGCGACACTTGCCACATCATATAACTCGTCAGTGTTCTGAAAAAAAAAATAGATTGTTCACTGTCTGTTAGTTTACGCGAGTAGAGTAGGTACACATTTTAATAAAACACTTTAACGCTCTCCCCGTGACCACGGCTGCTGCAAATCATCGGAAATATCGGTCCGTAGTTAAAATAGTGTTTAAACAAGTTTAACTAATTTATAGTTAAGGTGTTTTTTTTTAAATTAGATTATGATTACAAAACAAATTGATACCAAGACGTACATTCTTACGATAATTTGGTCACTAAGAAGAGAAAATTTATTTAGATTCAAAGAAGGATTACGAAATGGGTAGGACTTGAACCGGCATCTGCAGGGTCCCACGGCGGCAACAAAATATTGGTTCCGCCAATATGGTAATTTTTAAAAATCGAAATATATGTTTAATTTAGATAATGCCATCATGTGCAATAACATGTGAATGACATTATAGTTTAAAAAAAAATACAAACTGATTGTTTTTTGAATATTCGAAGATTGTTTTAATTAAAAATAGGTAAGAGTTTCTTCTCTTGTCTGAAAAATATACGAAAATGGATTTATCGTGATTACGTTATGTACCTTGAATTATAATTTCTACTTGTGAGCGAAGATAAGTATATTTAACGTTAAGTAAGGTCTTAAAAACATATAAATATTCTTGGAGGTAAAACATATCGCGCACTAACCTCTGGTCTTCTTCCGTTTTACTATATTTCCGGAGAACCTTACTCAAATTTCTGAAATATTCAGGTGCGTAGACAACGATCCTCTCATCGTCTGTTATCTGAAAAATATACAACACATTATGATAGATCTAAAGTAAACGAATAGAGACGCCGTTTAGTATAGTTACTGTTAAGAAAAACTTTATTTAACAAAAACGGCCAAGTGCGTATCGCGCACGATTTATTCTGCAACTTGGAAAAATGGCTAAATACGAAATACGTGTTTCGTATTTAGCCTTTCTCCGTTTTTTTGAGAAAATTTAAATCGAACAAAAATCTATGGAGACTTAACAAATAATTATTTTAATTTCATTATTAACTATCCACGTAAAATAGTTTTTTGTGAATACTTCCATTGACAGGTAAACAAACAAACAGCTATATCTCAGTAATAGGTTCCTTTACTAAGATTTTGCATTAATTCAAAGGGTGAATACGTAAACCTGAAAGAGTGAATTTTCAGTTTTTCTAATTTTTTATACGTCTCTTATACGTCTAACTTCATAAAATTTATTTTAACTTTACTGTACTGTACTTCGCTCCTATTAGTCATAGCGCGTTTATTAGCCTATAGCCATCCTCGATGAATGCTTTAACTAACACTAAAATACATTTTAAAAATGGAACTAGTAGTTCCTGAGATTAACGCGTTCAAACAAACACACCCTTTAGCTTTATATATTAGTATAGATTTTGTTCGTTACGAGACACCTACCGTCCTGTTAACAAACTTGAAGGCATCGTTGAAGAACATGCTCCAGTTTAAAAACGGCGCTTCCCTCTGCCACTGTTTCACTGTATACGGATTATAAAGCCCTTCCTCATCTCGTCGATCCTCAGACGGAGTAGTTATGTTCGCCAATTCCGTCTCGAATTGTATCACTTTATTCATCTGTGTCCTCGCTTCTGTTTTATTTGCCCCGAGGAGGACGCAAATACGCGTCATATAATCCAGATAAGCATCGAGAACCTTCTTATGGGCTGTTTTGTTGAGGTAATTATCGCGGGTAGGTAGGTTCAGACCGCCTTGGTCAAGCTAAAAAAAAACTAAATGTTATTACTCTAATACAGCTGACAAAAATTTATTTTCCATTGTCGGTCTACGCGCCATCCACCGGAAACTAGAAAAACACTAGCTGACAACCGCTTTACTTATAGCGCAGTCGCAGGTACACATCTGATCGTTAAAATATTTTCTTTCGAGGTTGTGAATATGTAATTGATGAATAAATAGATAAAAACACGGGTGGCACATCATATATCATGTTTCAGCTAAATCAGTGCATCTTTATGACTTTTGAAACCAACACAACATTCATACATGTAGATGATATTATTAAAATTCCTTACCACTATAACGTGCTTGGTAGAATTTCTATCGTCTTCAGTCACCGCCCAGTTGAAAAGACCGCCCAAGTTATATCTGAATTTAACATTCGAAACATGAATATTATTGTTTGCCATATAGGTTTTTTCTAAGGATTTTTTTGAGTGTGGGGATCTGGTAATACCCCCTTCGGCGAGAAGTGGGTATGGGCAGACGCTTAGGGTGGGGGACTAAAACAACTATTTAAAAGTAAAGCTTGATGTTGGGAGAGTATTAATTTAAGAAAAAGGGCGGAATACCTATTTACAGTAAACCCGTAAAGATCCGGAAAGAAGCAAGGCAATAGCAAATCCGTTTCATGCTAGGTATGCTAAGGTAGAATATTTATTAGTTTATACTTTTGAATCGTTTACTTTTGTTTATATAGTTTATCTTTCAGTCAGTTAAAATTAGTTAGACAACCGTCACGACCGGTTAAAAATATGTCTTTAGATTTTATATTTGTTTTATATCTTCAAAATAAATAAAATAACCTTATGACTTAGGGGTACGAAAAATAGATAGCAACCGATTCTCAGACCAACTTAACGTGCTTATAAAAATTGCTCGAGCCGTTTCGGAGAAGCATGGTAACTAACACTCACGAGAACACAAGATTTATTTTTTAATTTTATTTACAAAAGATTTCATCAGCAATATCTACCTACATTGAACGAGTTTTAAACAACCATTTCACGAGTTACAGTACTCACTTATTCTGAACATCTTGCAGCATTTTTTGTAGATCCCACTTCTGGGTCCTGACTAGTGTGTTAGGTAGAATGTGCCAACCCCCAAGTTTCTTGATAATCCCGATCAGGGGCTTTTCTCCCAGTCTCTCTATCGTTTCGTTTGTGTCCACACACGCATCGAAATAGATACGAGCTTTTGCCTCTGCGCCATTGGAATCGCTTGCATTTACTTTTTCTGGAAAGAGAAAAGATTTTATAGGTATTTTGCTAATTTGGCATTCGTAGTTGTTTTTCATGATCAATACTATTATGTTAATACTCTATAATTGGTAACAATGCATTAATTTCTACCAAATTTGATCCTATCGCACCCTGATGTTATACACTAAACATAGACTGTATAATGTATAACATCACTCTTCGATAACTAATGGTCTATCAAATACAAAAAGGTTTTATTTCGAACCAGTGGTTTATGAGAAAGGCTCGTTTAAACAAATAAACAAACAAACTCTTCACCTTTATAATCTTATTAAAATCAATTAATATATTTCGCGTTCCAAGCCGTTAACAGTGTTTTATTTAAACGTATACTACTCGCCTAAACGAAAGATAAAAAGTATTTCATATAAAAACGATGACTGCAGGACTTCATTTCATGATTATTTAAATGAATAAAAAAATTAATGAATATCTTTCGCATTTTAAACTGTTGACCTTGTTTTATTTATTTACGTTTTTGTTTATTACATTTTATGCTGTAATATTTGCCTGATTTTAATTTCAATTTTATTACATCTGTTGAAAAGTTCTTTTTTATTTGAATATATACGTAACACAAATAGCTATAGATGTAATATCTGATTATTTAAGTTGACGTGAAATCGTTGAGAATAAATTATGTCCACTGCTAGAGTAAGTCGTTCAATAACTTCTCCAAACGACGCTAATAACTTGTGGAAATAGCAAACAAAAATTCGTGTGATGTTCAAATTTGCACGGCCGCCCTAATCAGATTATGAAAATCTGAAAACACGCTTCACGAATTTCCGCTTCCCAGAATTGAAGGTTAAATACAAGCCTCCATTTTTTTCTCATTAAAAATACACTCAAATGAGCGGTAGGAATATCGTAATTTACGACCTGTTGAATTTTCGGAATACATACCTAAGACCAACGAATCCGTAAAACTAACCTAACTCTGAAGCTTTATTTGAAAATAAGAAAATAAAACCGATATATTTATTTATATGTATGTGAATAAAATTAATTTTACAATTTCTGATTCAATTAGCGTTATGGTGGCCATTTTTTTTCTATAAAAAGAATTGAAACAGACATACAAAAATGTCATCGGTAAGCATTGTTACCATACTAATATAGAAACTGTCTGTAGTGTCTATTATCCTAAGGGCCCGACGTTTCTTGTTGACGTTATCTCCCCGTGACCACGGCTACTGTAAAGCAACCGAAACGTCGGGCCGTAGTTAAAATAATCTCGAAATAACTAAAATGTAACGCATTTTAAACCACTTTAACGATTTAAAACGACATCCTACATCTTTAGTCTCCCCGTGACCACGGCTGCTGAAAGTCCGAAACGCCCGGGCCAAAGTTAAAAATCATTTCCAAATAAGTTTAACTAATATATCGCGTTTTATACCGTTAAAGTGTTTTATTTAAATGTGTACTACTCGCGTAAACTATAGACAGCATCTTAAACCGTTAAAGTTTTATTTAAATACTAATGCAGGATTGATATTTATAAATTAAGTTTAACAGACCAATTACAGGGAAATGGTAGATCAGATGTCTGTGCCCCCCAGGGCAGGCCTTCCACTGGCCTCGAACCTAGTATCCACTTACCCATAGCAGTTTTAATTATCAGCTGGTTCTGCAGTTCAATCTGGCTGAATATCCCCCAGTTGGACTTCCCCTCTGGTATTGGGTTATTCTTGATCCATCCACCACACGCGAACTGGTAGAAGTCATCACAAGGGTTCTGGGTTTCGTCCAGAGCTTTTATCACTTCGCTGGCTGTGTAGATGCAGGTACCAGAAAGACACAGATCTGCTTCTGAAAGATAGTTATGTATATTTAAGCGAAATTTCGTTTGAGCCAGGTATTTATATAGTTTTGTGAAACTTATTAACAATTTATTTTACGGCCCGACGTCAATAGATGGCGCTAGCGTAGCTGTTTTTCTATGACATTAAAGACACCAGTTTCAGTACCTTGACCACGGCTGTAGCAAAGCGTCGGCCCGTACTTGAAATCAATTGTAAATAAGTTTGACTAAAACATTTCCTTTTTTGAACCGTTAAAAGTGTTTTATTTTGTATTACTACTCAGAAAAAAATACAGAAACAATTAAATACTGTCTATAGTTTACGCGAGTAGTACACATTTAAATAAAACACTTCAACGGTTTAAAACGCGAATATTAGTTAAACTTATTGAAAATGATTTTAGTCAAACTTATTAAGACCGAAGTTAAAAATAATTTTCAAATATGTTTAACTAATATGTCGCGTTTTAAACCGTTAAAGTGTTTTATTTAAATACAGAAACAATTGCTTAATAAAAAAATACGTGTTTTAATACTCTAGATTTTGTAATTAATTACCCGAAGCTCAATGGTTAATCGTCATGCCGAAAATTGCGAGCGGTCCTATATTCGAATTCCGGAGAAACTATAAATTACTTCGACCGATGGGCACAGTGGGTATTCTATTAAACTACCTGAAAATAAAATCGTTCAGTGAAACGGAATTTTACCATACAAACTAAAACCACTTTAACGGTATAAAACTCGATATATATTAAACTTGTTTGGAAATTATTTTCGCGTAAAGACAGTATTTTACTAACTATGAATGTTAATTAATTGTGTTTAGTTACATAAGTATGAACGCAATTATCTAAAGTCTAAAGAGACGTAATATTCTTTCAGCGGAATTTTTCGTGTTTCAGCGGATCAATATCCTATGAATACGTAAACCTTGTCGCTGAGTTCAATGTCGGCGTCGCTCTATATCGATAAAGTGTGTGCTTGTTATTTTTTCCTTTTTTATTTATTAACTAGCTGTGTCAGCGACTTCGCGTAGAATAGTTATTTGGGCATCCAAATTTGTTTTTGCAAACCTCTAAATCTTTATAAATCTAAGCTGACCGTCGTTCGAGTCCCGTCGTTTTTGCAAGTTAATCTTAAATGATAGACATAATATAGTGCCGCGGACATATTTTAGATAATTTAAAGAGGAATCATTCTTTCGTATTTATTTTTTTGGGTGTCTTGAACCGTTTTCGCAACGTACGTATCTGAAGCCCACAGATATGAAATATTTCCCCCGTTTTATTAACAATTCTCGCTGTATCTTCGCTTGTATTAGTCATATCGCGCTTCGCTTCCAACAAAAAGATTTTTTCAATTCGAACCCGTAGTTCCTGAGATTAGCGCGTTCAAACAAACAAACTCTTCAGTTTTATATATTAGTATAGATATATAGCAATAAGTCTTGTATAGATTTTGTGTGGCTCATGGTTGTACTCGTAAATTTATTTATCCGTGACCACGGCTCCTGCAAAGCATCCAAAACGTCGGGCCGAAGTTAAAAATTATTTTCAAATAAGTTTAACTAATATATCGCGTTTAAAACCGTTAAAGTGTTTTATTTAAATATGTACTACTTGCGTAATCTATAGACAATATTTAATTTATTTATGTCTATGTTTCAATGTTTAAGTCGAAAAGTGACTTTCAGGCATATTTAGTAAGCACAAGCAAAGATATTTGACTTCATCTAATGTTACAGGAAATATCGACACGACATTTTGCAAGTCATTTTTATCTACTTAGACACGCTTGTTTAGCGAGCAACAAATATTGCTATATATTATTATGTACTTCAGTCTGTCCCTCTCAAATAGGTAAGTAATATAATATTTTGCGTTTAAAACACTTTTAACGGTTTAAAAATGAAGAATGATTAGTTGACAGTCCCTCCGTGCTGTAACACATCCGACACGAGGGCCGCAGTTAAAATAAACAAAAAGAAAAATATGTTAACTAATCGCGTTTTAAACCGTAAAAAGTGTTTTATTAAAAAGAAGGAAAATATATTGTTTATATGCAAACAATCATTTTTATACATTAAAATTAAAAATAATTATAGAAATAAGAAACGGACAGAGCTATAAGATTATTCCACTCACCAACATTTCTGCTCGGTTCCCTCGGTGCTGTGGTGGTTTCCAAGCAGACTAGCATAGTCATTGTCAACATGACCATCAGAAACAAAGCGCAACAGGTCACCAGTAGAACCTTCTCTAACTTTGTCCTTTGATGCCATGCTGTGAAGGTTAAACCCTGGAATGAAATTTGGTGTTAAAGACAGATTTTAAAGGTACTTGGATAGATGTATGGCTCTTTGGTCAAATAGAAATTAATGGTTTATAATCGACGGATCCTGGGTTCGTTTTCTACCGGTACCAACAGGTCGCTAATCAAATTATAATTTTTACAACAACAAATACAAATTCTTTATTCACCAAATCTGTGTACATTTCATTATAGGTTGTGCTAGCCCCCACACTAGGATTCCCTTTATCGTGGGCGGCTAGACTCTTCCGACGCATTTAGAGAAAAACAATGAAAATCTTATTATCTACTAACAAAGTTGCTAAGTATGTTAAGTATTTAAATAATAAAGGAATGTAAATAAAAGATAATTGCTGTGTCGTCAGCGAAGGAGAATAACTTGGCGTTGGAAAGCTTTAGTGTAAAAAATATAGATTAAAAATAGAGAACTGCTGATTGCACTGCCCTGTGGCAAGCCGTAGGAGGCTATCAAAGCCTTTTAAACTATCTACTTGTTTTCTGGTGGATAGGTAAGAGGCAACCAATTAAGAGCCATTCGTCTTTCAATTTCCAACAAATTGGTCTTGAGTAGTGTCAAAAGCTTCGCTACACAAGGACCACACACCTGACCCTCGTCCAATTTTGAGCTAACAGTGTCAACAAGAGCAGAAGTTGCGTCTTCTGTCGATTTGTTATGCCTAAAGCCAAATTGGTTATTAGCTAGCATGTCTTCAGATAATTGAGTAGTCTTGTATTGACAACTTTCTCCATAATTTTAGCTGAACTTGGGAGAAGTGAGATAGGGTAATTCGATACTTGCAAGTTTGTATGTTTCCACGATTCGGGACAAATTCCTTGTTCAATAATGAGATTGCAAATGTATGCCTATATATGCGCTGAAAATATTTTTAGGAAATAATTATACGGTGTTATGATGTCATTCCTGGAGGATGGGTTTAAGGGAGTGAATAATCTTAAGGATTTCACGCAAGAGTTAGGTTAGAAGGGAATGAATATTCTGATAGATTTTTTCAGTTCGCTTTAATTTGAAAAGATTTATTAGAAAGCTTTTCACAATTAAAGAATAATTTACAGTATGAGGGAGTTTCTTAAATTTGGAATTTTGGATATTAAATAATAGAAATTAAAAATTTATCTAATCCATTATTTACACTGTCCTTTTTTTAATTGAGGAATAGATATAGGTAAAATCCCATAAATATAAAACATCGACATGGCCTTGGATATTCGGATGTCCGTCGCAGAAGTCTGTAATTTCCAATACCAAAGGCAAAAATGTGTCGACAGAGCATCATGTTTCTTTAGTTTTAGAAAGAGATATTAAAATTGATCTAACGTACCTATCAAACAATATAATCTCCGCCTTTGTGAAAGACGACTTGTGTTCAACAGTGGAACAATAAGTTCTATTATAACTAGTTTATAAAATTGGTAGTTATTGAATTCCAAAAGTCAGTTAACAATATACAATACAAAAAAAAGACAACAAAAATAAAAAAATTAGTATTATTAACCTTTTAAAATCACAAATATTGTCTATTAATGAGTTGCAAGTAAAATAGTACCTCATTTTTCTGGTCTGTTGTTTAAAACATGAAAGTATTAGTTAACTTATTGTTAATTCAATCTGACCACGGCTGCTGCAAAGCCTAGGCCGCGATCATTACATTTCCATCATTTTAATCGTAATGCATTTTACAGTTTTTGATACTCAAAGTTTATTGAGTTAGTTAAGTTCTAACAGGAATCTTTCAATGTTTTGTGTTAACAATGTGTGTAAAGTGTATCTTTGGATTAGACCGAAAATCAAATTCTTGGCCTCATAACTGAAAATAGAGGGTAGGTGATAAAATACTTCGAAGTCCTGACATTTTATGATTCTCAAGTTACAAGTACCGCACCCTAATAAAGTAATGTTCCAGCTGGAAACTTCGTTGAGAGTTTCGTAAAACTTTCTTAATACAAAATACATTTTAGAGAGCAGAGTGGAGGGAGATTTATATTGTCTCCGTATCTTGCTTTTAATATCGGTGCTACAGACACATGTTTTCAACGCTCGTGGATAAAATAAAGACAGCGACACAAAAGTAAAACACTATACATAAACATTGCCTGTCCTTTACATAAAACGTGCACGTTAAATAAAACACTTAACGGTTATATAATGCGAAAATTATTTGTCAATTAACAACGACACAATCTATCTCATGTTTTTCTGCGATCGTGATAACTCATGAGTCGAGTCGTAATTTAAAAAAATAAATGTTTCGCGTTTAAAACCGTTTAAAGTGTTTTATTATAGATCTTGCTATAATTATTATAAAAATTGGCATTATTATTTTGTCAATTAATAAGTAAATGGACTATTAGCTGCAAGGAATTGCATATAAATAAATAAATGAACATTGTTAGGAGTTACATAAGTCAAGATAGAACTTTGTTGAAAAATTTTAAAATTATTTTACTTATTCAAACCAAATTATGTAGGAGTATGTCAAAGGCTAAATAATAAATAAGTTGAAAACGCCTGTACCTCATAAATAAACATTTATTTTTTAATCTGAAAAAATTGTATAATGTTTATTCATGAGAAATTTCCTCATTACAACCGAATTGGAGAAAACCCAAAATCACAAAAAATATGTTGAAGTATAAATAATAATGGGTTTTCCAAAACGTTCAAAATTACGTATATAACCTTTAACTCTGTCGTTCGCTGAATATTTGCGAATAAATTGTTAAAATAGATTACATTGTATGTAGAGATAAGTATAAAATATTATATTTATTCTCTAAATACGTAAACGTAAATCGTACGTAAATCTTGATTATTATTTATAAAATATTTTTTATTCAAATATAAATAATCTAAAGAACATACTTTAAATTTTAAATCTGTACTAATATATAAAACTGAAGAGTTTGTTTGTTTGTTTGAATACGACGTGTTCTAATTGTTGTTATTGAACAGATTCAACAAGTTGGGTAAACTACGGGTTCGAATTGAATAATTATTTTTGTATTGGTTAGAGCATTATCGAGGAAGGCTATAGGCTATAAAAGATCGTCCTGTGATTAATAGGGGCGAAGATACAGCGAGAAATGTGTCAAAAATATGGAAAATCATTTATCACTATGGGTTTCCGAGGCGTACACTGCAAAAATGGTTTTTAAATACTCAAAAAATATGAAAGAATGATTCCTTTAAAAATGATCTAAAAAAAATGTCCGCGACACTATGCGTCTATCTTTTAAGATTATTTGTAAGAACGACGGGAAGGGACGCGACAAACGTCTTAACAGAGTTAAATAATATTTACAAACTAAAGCTGTATATTAATATTTTTAAAGTTTATAAGGGGTTTGCAACAAAAGAAAAGGAAAGGAAAAATTTGGATGCCCATGCCCAATAGCGACTCTCGCGGACGAAGTCGCTGACACAGCTTGTTGTACTGTAAAAGACTTTGGGTGGTAAAAATAATAATAAAATAAATTATACTCAATCAGACGTAGACGGTTTACCATAACCGAAACCAAAGAATGCGCATAATCAAAGCTTTAAATAAGTTAACTATATATCGCGTTTTAAACCGTTTAATCTCTTTTTACAAAACGAACAATATTTTTAATAACCGCTACACTATGGTGTTTTGTTAATGACAGTAAATAGTTAAATTCGCAAAAAGATTTTCAGTACATAATATTCACATTGTGTGCGTGTTTTGTTGAGGTTAGATGATTATCTATTAAACTGGGCCATTGTGGTTCAATTTACGTTATTTTATTACGTACAGTACCATCATGGCACAGTATAGAACACACAAACAGTAACGCCGGTTAATTTTCCATATAAATAGGCAAGACAGCGAAATCGCAGCACGTTGCTTTACTTGTAAGCAAAGAGATTCATATTCGATAATTTATTATATATTTAAATGCTCGGCTACAAAACAACTCGCAAAGGGGCTACAGACAAGGGATAAAATCCAAAAACAAAGGGCCAGGCACAACCAAGTGTCTAGACTGCCGAAGGCCAATTACCAGCCCAGTCGAAATACACCAGATTATGAAACCAAAAGTCAATACGGCAGTAGTTTATATTATAACTTATGTGCCAAGTTTTCAACAGAAATAAAACCGGCAAAGTGCGAGTTGGAATTGCGGACGGTGGTCTCCGTATTATTTACTATATTGTATAGCATAACAATATAGTCAATAATACAAATTTTATGTTTTTTTTTTAATTTATTGCTATAGCAGCAACAGGAGAAAAATAAATACTTAATTTAACTGTGTTGCTATCGGAATTCTGATGATAGACAGACAATTAATTCTCAGCAATTCTGTTCTGTATTTACCCTCTCTCTACGGTATCACTAATCTACGCTTATTATACGTTGAAGCATTAAATAAATAACAAGTAGACATTACTGTCTAGTCT
This sequence comes from Leptosia nina, assembly GCA_963661955.1. Classification (NCBI taxonomy): domain Eukaryota; kingdom Metazoa; phylum Arthropoda; class Insecta; order Lepidoptera; family Pieridae; genus Leptosia; species Leptosia nina. Next base: position 5,968,690 of record CAVLEF010000008.1, read on the forward strand.
GTGGTCTATATTTGAATGCGCGTCACTTACACAAGCCATTACGTTTAACTTATTTTGAATTAATGTTACATTGTTATATCTTAGGTTACTGACATTAAGTAGTATCCAAGTACGAATCAGTAGGAAAATTAAAATCAAAAACTTTTAACGGTTTAAAACGCGAAATACGTCACGAGAGACACGGCTCCTTAAAACATCCTAGTAGTAGTTAACCTAAGTTATAAATAAGCTACCTTTTACATACCTATATTTCTCGTTTTTGACGGTTAAAAGCGTACTATTCGCGTAAGCTATTGACAGAGATTTCCATACGATGTACAATATGTTTAGAAAGTTATAAATCGATTAGAATCATATTATACACGCGACCATCGAAAGAACGAGCCAATTCATTATATGCCATTATATATTGTGGAAGCAACCGTTTTGTTTCGTCACAGATTCTAAAGTTTTAGTTAGTAACTCTACCTCTTGTCTGTGAGAAAATCGATGAAGGAAATAAACACAAAAATCTGTGTCCGCATCATTCCTTACGCAGGGGATTTCATTAGAAGTTTAATAGAATTAAAATTAAATACTGTCTGTAGTTTACGCGAGTACGACACATTTAAATAAAACAATTTAACGATAAACGCATTATAAATGTCGGGCCATAGTTAAAATAATTTTCAAAGATGTTTAATATATATGCTGAAAATTACTACAAAGCATTTTTATTTAACTAAACACTTTCCATGCGCAAAATTTTTAACCCTCCTATTTACGCCTATATTCTATTTTTATAAATGTATTACTTACAAATGTCTCCCGCTAAAGTCTTATATAATATCAAATGGTTGTATGAGCGCTGTCCAACAGACGAACAGTAGGGTTTTGCTGAAAATCAGTGTTTTAGCATAACCGTGCTGGAACTTATGATGACGTACGACATCATTTTTATTAAAATTTTATTTTTATTATTAATCTTGTCGTAGTAGGTATTATTGTTTTTAATTTTTATTGTAATCACATTTATTTCTACTACTTCTAATGAATTTACAAAATTAATGCCAAAAACGATATTTCTTATTATTATTATATATCGCGTTTTAAACCGTTAAAGTGTTTTATTTAAAAGAAATAAAATTCAAAAATCGAAAAAGACTCGGGCAGGACTTGAACCGGCAGCATCAGTGTTCCGTGCTGTTGCTCTTTTTTTAAATTATATAGTGCCTTTATGTGCACTAGCATGTGAAAAATATTAAAGTTTTCAAAAGAATTAAAATTGTTTAATCTTTATAGGTATCCCCTTTGAATAGATTACAAATAGTTTACACACTAAACGCTAACATGTTTCGATACAAACAAAAACTGTCTGAACTTGATAAAGAGCCCATTTGTATAGAAAGAGCAACGATAAACATTGGTTTAATAGTCGCCGTGACGTCATCCGTGCTTCTGATAGGAGGCCGTGAAAACGTACAGATATTTCCATAAAAATATAACCGTTACTAAAACGAACTATGAGAGAGTCTACAGAGATTTATCTCGATATAATCATGAAACAACCGATTGGATGAATTAACTAACACTTGATGTGTTTTCGCTTGACGTCTTTTAGCTGAATGGTTTAACTTGTTGCCTAGCATTGCGTTAAGCACGAAAAGTCCTGGATTCGAATCCAGGAAAATAGTTTAGCCATTTCGTTTGGGCGGGGCACAGAAGTCTGATCAACTACTTGTTTTTTAAATTAAACTTATTTGGAAATGATTTTTAACTTCGGCCCGACGTTTCGGATGCTTTGCAGCAGCCGTGGTCACGGGGAGACTCCGGGTCTCCCCAATATATCGCGTTTTAAACCGTTAAAGTGTTTTATTTAAATGTGTACTACCCGCGTAAACTATAGACAGTATTTAACTACTTGTCTGTAAATAAAACCGATTAGTCCAACGTACTACACAAAAAGGTGTTTGCCCGATGCCTCGCGACGGGAAAAGAGATGTACCTATGCACTATAAGAGTTTCTCTAAAGATTTTTTTCGTTATAATATGAAAACACCAATCAAACTAGATGGATTTTACAGAGTTGAGTGTGAAAATAAACTAAGGCTTGATGTGTTCCAATATACATTTTCGTATCTATACTAATATATAAAGCTGAAGAGTTTATTTGTTTGCACGCGCTAATCTCAGGAACTACTTGTTCGAATTGAACAGTTATTTGTAGTGTTGCCCAAACGCAAGAACAAGACGAGACTTAGCCAGTCTTGGTCTTGGTCTTGCGCCAATACACCTGGTCTTGGTCTTGGTCTTGGTCTTGCGCTCCCAGTCTTGGTCTTGGTCTTGGTCTTGCAGCAAGAGTCTTGCAAGTCTTGCAAGTCTTGCAATTACCTATTAGTCTATTACTATTTATTAAAGTTTACTTTCAATCCTAGAAAAACGTATTAGAATTGGAACATTGTGAGCTTGAATGAATATAGCCATAGTAAAGATCAAGCAGATTAATAAATAACTGAAGATTTGATAAGAAATTCGAAAAATCAACTGACCTATATGTCGTTTTCCATGGAAGTAACTGTTTCTTAATAAACATTTATGATTTATAAGCTTACATTTGCTAAAACATGTAAAAAAACAAATTAATTACAATAACTTGACTGTATTTTAAAGAACAATACTTATCTGTCTAAAAAAAGATTGAACCCTCAACTTATAAGAAATTTAATAAAAGTGTTTTACGATTTAAATAAAACACTTTAACGGTTTAAAACGCGATATATTAGTTAAACTTATTTGAAAATGATTTTTAACTTCGGCCCGACGTTTCGGATGCTTTGCAGCAGCCGTGGACACGAAACGTCGGGCCGAAGTTAAAAATCATTTTCAACTAATATATCGCGTTTTAAACCGTTAAAGTGTTTTATTTAAATGTGTATTACTCTCGTAAACTATAGACAGTATTTAGTTTTACGATTTATCATTTATTTGAATAAAAAATAAAATACAACACAAATCAACAGCTTTATCATTAGGTTATGATACTTTATATCAATTTTTTTGACCAAGAATTAATACAAAGTAACCATCTGGCTGACTGACTCATCACTTAACCTATTTCTATGTTAACAATAATATAAAGCGTGTAAAAAAATTCGAAATTATTTTGCATGAGTATACCTACGCCCTATGGCGGCAATCAAATAGTGTCAAATGTTATGATTTCGGCGTGGCGGCAACGATTGTTTTAGATTTCAAAAGAAGCCGCCGGCGCGTGTATCATAACCATGTACTTCCGAAAAGCGGCAAATTTCTTTGAGAAGTAAGTACAAAACTTTTGATGCCGCATTATCAAAGTCCCGATGGTTAAAACATAACTATGCATGCACTCAGTTTGATTTTAATAATTTTTTTATTCGCTATGTTTATGGTATTAGTCGTAATGCGCATAGGTCCAGTTTTTCATATTCTTTGATACAGTTTTTTGCGTCTCATAGAATTCCTAAGCGTACCTACCTACACACCGAACTGTTACTTCTAACTACTCAGTGAAATAGCGCTAAGTCCTAGCTGCAAGACGCAAGAGTCTTGCAGGCTATGTCTTGTTCTTGCTCAAGTCTTGCACGGTCAGTCTTGGTCTTGGTCTTGCTAAAAATACGCGGTCTTGTTCTTGGTCTTGGTCTTGCAAAAACGCAAGAACAAGACCAAGACTGCAAGACCAAGACTGAATTTGGGCAACACTAGTTATTTGTGTGTTGTGAGCAATAGGTGCGAAGAAACAGCGGGAAATGTGGAAAAGAACGGGTAAAATTAGTCATCGCAGGGTGGGTGAGCGTACGCTGCGAAAAAAACAAAAATCTATATAAAATAATGATTCCTCATATCTAAATGTCCCCGACATTATATGTTGTCGGTAGTAATAGCTTAGATTTAAAAGATGAAGTTTGCAAAAATAATTTTGAATGCACAAAATAACTTTTCTACGCGTACGACTTGGCTCACAGTGTCACCAATCGTCCTAGTCAAATCGTCGAATAACATACATCTTTATAAAAGGAATTGCTTGTTAGTGACTAATTCATTGAATTACAGGTGTATTTTTGGTAACATTTACGTAAAACGTGACCTTACAAGGAGGTTTGTTGCTTTAATTACTTAGATTGGTAAAGATTAGATGAAAAACAATGTTTGCATTTTCATGTCTTCATTTTAATTGTAATAAATACTGTCTGTAGTTTACGCGAGTAGTACCGACACATTTAAATAAAATACTTTAACGGTTTAAAACGCGATATATTATTATTATTAAACTTAATTGTCTCCCCGTGATCACGGCTGGTAAAATCCCCCAGCCATAATACATTTAAAGAAGATGTGCTGTCGGCTTATTTTGGCTTTGGAAATTCCAAAACCCACAGACTGCAGCCGAAACAAGGTAAACTATCCCTTTTTTCTGTAATAAACACTTTGGTATTTAGAAATTTTTTTTTTCGTAAACATAAAGAAACATCCCGTTCTATAATACCATTTAAAATGTGAAGTCGATGTATCTATTATATTCACCTCTAATATATTCAGCTTTGGACTTCATTCACAATACAATTATGTAGACGAGAGTCATAATATGTACCAAATCTAGAATTAAGGGATCGCTGACTCACAGTATTACATTTATCGATCTACATATTGAGATTCGTGCCAAATCTAGTAAGAAATACGTTACGAAAATAGTGTTATTTTAAATGATTCAAGACTTGCACTGTAGTTTGTTTATACATCAATCATATTCGCTTGGCTGTTTGAAAATTTATTAATATATTATAAAATAAAATAAAATTTAGTATAACGTAATTTACAATATACTAGCTGCTTCAGCGACTTCGTCCGCATGGAATAGTTAATTTGGGAATCCAAATTTGTTTTTTGTAAACCTGAAGGATAGGTATGCAAAAAACGAATTTCTTTATAAGAATCTTATAAATTTAAGCTCTTACCAACGACATCGGTCGCGTCCCGTCATTCGGGTCCCGTCGTTCTTGTAAGTTAAACTTAAAAAAGAGTATATATATACTGTCGGGGACTTCTTTTATATCATTTAAAAAGGAATCATTCTTTCATACATATTATTTGAGTATCTTGAACCATTTTCGCAGCGTACTCATCGGAAGGTCACAGATATGAATGAAAATTTTCCTCCCTTTTATATTCAATAAATGTTCTAACTAACACAAAAATATTTTTTCAATTTAAAGCAGTAGTTTCTGAGATTAGCGCTTTCAAACAAACTCTTCCGGTTTATACATAGATAGCATAGATTTTGATAACAATATTACTAGAAAATTGAGAGCTCGTTTTTAGATGTCGCTTTCTTAGATTAAAAATCGAAAATAAATTGAAAAATGTTCGACTCGGGCAGGACTTGAACCGTGCATCGTTAACGTTCCGGCTGCTCTAAGCCAGAGTTCCCCAAACTTTTATTTGAAATATATCTAATTGTATACTGTCTGTAGTTTACGCGAGTAGTACACATTTAAATAAAACACTTTAACCTTTTAAAACGCGAGATATATTAGTTAAACTTATTACTTGTCTCCCCATGAACACGGCACTGTAAAGCATCCGAAAAATCGGGCCGTAGTTAAAATAAATTTCAAATGAGTTAAACTAATATATATCGCGTTTTAAACAGTTTAAGTGCTTTATATGTCTAATCGGTTCCATGAATACTATAAAAGGTGTAAAACATAGACATAAAAGTTTCCCCTTTATCATAAAAACGAGCCCATCCCTGTTTAACCAATTCTATTTACTTAATAATATTATTATCATGGTTATTATTATTAGATACAATAATAAAACACTAACTCCGTTTACGAGCGTGTAGTCGTATTATTTAATCTATACTCTGTACTAATATATAAAGCTGAAGAGTTTGTTCGTTTGAACGCGCTAAACTCAGAAGCCTGTATGTTCGAATTGAAAAATTATGTTTGTGTTGATTAGAGTATTTAATGAGGAAGGTAAGGTTATAAAACGCGCTGCGACTAATAGGAGCGAAAAAACCGCCGGAAATGTGAAAAAAACGGGAAAAGTTATTCATCTTTGTGAGGTTCCGACTCGTACGCTGGGAAAACGTTTCAATATATCCAAAAAATATGCATGGAAGCGTGTCATGTTTAAATGATATTAAAAATGCCCGCGACCGCTATTTATCTATCTTTTAAGGTTAACTTGCAAGAACGACGGGATGCGACTGACGTCGTGGGTAACAGCTTGAATTTAAAAAAAATGAAGAGGTTTGCAAAAAAAATTTGGCCGCCAAAAATGGCTATTCTCACGAACAAAGTCGCGCGCACTATACAGCTAGTTAATCATATTGTTATCGGGTGTGTACTACTATCAAGCCCTTTGTTATCAAACATTTACCAAGGACTAAGAAATCGGGTCGCGCTATAAATAAACGAGCTGCGCTTTTGAAATGTATTCGTTCATACAGTTGTAAACACACAAAGTCTAAAATCGGATTTACGTTTGTCTGATGTGACGCATCTGAATCGTATCGGTTCAATATATTTAGGAAGCGGTCACGATTAAAATGGCTTCTGTTGTGTTGCACGATAATTCGATTGTGTCAGAGTCGGTACATATATCAATGCGTGTAGTTATGTGTGACGTGTTGTAACGCGTCAGAATTTCTTTAATAAGACAATGAAAAACGTCATTAATTCTACGATTGAGTTTTAAATGACTTAGCTGTTATCCAAAATCCAGGATTCGAATACGGTACCTCGTGATCTCCAGTCAAGTGCACTAATCACTAGATCAATGAGTTAACGAGAAATAATTATAGCGAGTTACAGTTCATTCCGGAAATCGTTACCACAGACAAAAAACAAGGTTTTCGTGAAATTGACAGAAGTAGACTGAGGTCCGTGAAGGTTTTAATCGTATTGTTTATGGCTGAATAAGATATAAAGATAAAAAGGGTAGTAATTCTGTTTGAATAGAATGTCTTTATCCTAGCTTTTTTAGTCTCTGGTTTATAAATTCCTAAACAAATGAATTATTATGTTTTTATAATATTCTAGAAACACTTCCATTACTAACACTTCACAATATTAAATGTTTATTAAACTGCGTAAGTAGTGTAAGTAGCTTTAGTTTGTAATACATTTATAGGAATACTGGATGGAGATAAGAGTAAATAATATTTAAAACAAATAGATGGAAAAATTAATTTGTATGTACATATAGAAATAAATCATACTGTTCTGTATGTCTCTAAACTAATGAGAATATACACATTGTTAAACGATTTTAACGGTTTAAAACGCTAAATACTTAATTTATTTAAACTACGACCCGTCGTATATCCATCTACAATTCCTACTGCAAAACATCCGAAACGTCGAGCCGTAGTTATAAGTCAAACTATTATATTCCGCGTTTTAAACCGTTGAAATTGATTTATTTAAATGTATATTTAGCATAATATTAATATTATTCTGTTCACACGGGCGGGGCTCGAAGCTACGACATTGGCTGTTATCGTCTATGTCATATAAACCTTTATCTAACATGAATAAACGGAACGCTGTGGTTCAAGTCCTGCCTGGGGTCGTTAATTTTTTTCAATGTTCAAACGATTTTCGTTTTTAAATTTAAATAAATAGTAAAATTCAGTGGAAGTAAAGAACTGTAGGGTGTTCGAAGACCTTTTCACGGCTATTGATCGCATCCGGAAATAACACGTTGACATAATCACACCAGCATCATGGCGTCTTCAATATCCATTCGGCGCTTCGTACTAACGTTGAAATGACACAATGACATGAAAGGAAGTGAAGATATAAATGTGAAATCGTTACCCCGTGGGGCATGGGGCGAATTTCTGTGTCCCTTTCTTTTACAGACCAGTAGTTAACTTCTGTGCACTTCTTGACCAAGTCAATTTATTGTTTCCCGAGGATTCGAACCCGTCCATTCGCGACCCGTCTTGCAAGTTAATTTTAAAAGTTAGACATATAATGTTGCGGACATTTTTTTTTATAATTCAAAGAGGAATCATTCTTTCATACATTGTTATTGAGTATACGGAACCGTTTACGTAGCGCACGCAACGGAAAATCTTAAAGACGAATTTTCCCCATTTGTGCCGCTGTTTCTTCGCTCTTATTGATAGCAACGTGACGTTTTATAGCCTTAAGCGTTCCTCGATAAATTGTTCAACTAACACAAAAATAGTATTACAGAAATAAATATTTTTTTCAAATAGAATCAGTAGTTCCTAAGATTAGCGCGTTCAAACAAACAAACCCTTCAGCTTTATATATTTGTGTAGATATACACGTGCCTAGAACTGTAGCACAAATATTCAAGTGACAAAGTTCTATCACATTTCTCCGATAATCGGGTTCACGATGGCCCCAATTAAACTAGTAATTCGTTTGAAGTTGCTGATATACGTTGCGCAATATAGGATGCTAAGTATTCATAGACAATTTAACTTTTTATGATAGAGGAGGTGCTTGATGGTAGGTGAGATACCCCAGCCATACAATATCTGAACAAGATGCGTTATCGACCCATTTCGGCTTTGGTTATTTGGAAATACTCAAACTGAAACCAACACGCGATTAAACTTTATGACTTGTCCATTTGTGGTAGTGCGTGACGCGGAATGGAATTTCTATTTTCCTACCAACCAGTAATATCCAGATTTCCAAACGAAATCCAACATTTTAGCAAAATAATAAATTGAATGGAAATTATTTAGATCCGGTTGTGATCGAATAGGAGAAAGAGCTATTATATTAACATATATACATTGCTATGGTTACACTAACGAGACTACATGTACATATTATAAAAATATATATTTATTGTTGCCCCGAATCATGTCTGAGTTTAAGTAGTTAGAAAAAATCACTCATATCTAAGAGTATGTATAGTCTGTAGTGCATTCGATATTATTAGTACACATTTATATATATAATAAATCTGTTTTAACGATTTCAAAGGCGAAACATATTTTTTGTAAATTAACGGCGTCGGGCCGTGGTTACATTAAATTAAAAATGAGTTAACAAATTTATTTCGCGTTTTAAGTCGTTAAAATTCGTTTTTTAATTGTACTATTTATGTTAACTACGGTATTGTAAGCGAAACAAAATGTCGTACTGCGTAATATCTAATTCAACTTATCATCAAATACGGGACATACTATAATCGATGTTTCCATGCCGCACTATATCTCTGTAACATTACATAAATAATGGTGAATATATTAACATAATGTACTGGCGCAATCTGTTCAAATTCATTTCGCTATTTCGATCGTATTTACGGCGTTTTCCATCTGGAAAATGGCGTGGAAAGCGAGTCGAATGCTTGATTTTCACGGTTTAAAGGTACAATTAGCTACATATATACATAGTACTAATTAGTTTACAAATATATAATTATAAGTTCCTTTAAGATATATCTATTTTTAAAGAGAAATACTTCAAATAGACAGTTGGAAGAAAATTTTAAGTAAGACAAAAAAACTCAAAACTGTATTTATGATAAGAACAAAATATTGCCGTAACGAGAAATAAACCTTTTAAATCAAAAGGTAGGTAGTTTTATATTAAATACTGTCTGTAGTTAACGCGATTTGCAGAAAAACGCATTTAGTTTAACTTATTTGAAAATTCTTTTATAATGGAGCTTTACAGCAGCCGTGGTCACGGGGAGACAGTAGTTTAATTTTATCAAAATTAAAACGTCCTAAAATGAAAATATAGCTCTAACATTACGTTACGTTACATTTAAATATAACAACACTACCACTTTTAACGGTTTAAAACGCGAACAGTGGCAACCGATTCATTTCAAAGTAAGCACTTAATTTTTATAGGCACATCAATAGTTTGGATAGTTAACGAGTCGTAAACATACGGTTTAAAACTCTTCTTTAACTATTTAAGTATCTATTAATATGCGCTATAGAGATACTGAGTTGACAAGGTCAAGAACGTCTTTAGATTGTTATCATATTAAAAATTGTAATTAAGTATTTTTGCATTTGAAGGCACTTAGATTTGTCTTAAACTCACAAAGCCTGGTCATTTAAACTTCACTTGTTATATAATGTTTATGCTTTGTTACATGTACGCTTTAAGTTTAAATAAAAGTAACTTATGTACACTTACAAATGTTATTACATGCCCACCCATGATCAGGGCTGCTGCAAAGCATCCAACACGACGGGCCGTAGTTAAAATAAATTGTAAATAAGTTAACCGTCAATAATAAAAATTTCACTTATTAAAGGGTATTAAATCAAGGGTAACCCTAGCCTTACGTTAAATAGGAGGTGGGTTTGAAACCTGGGGAAACAAGGAATCAGTTTCGGTCAGGCTGGACACAGATACCGGATTTGATTACTAAAACGAATACAGAAAAGCGTTCGCCCCATAATAAGATGTCCTCATAGAGGATTTTTCTTTATTATTTCGTTACTAACATATTTTCATACGCGTTTCCACAGCTAATTGTTTACAGACAGTGACGCAAATGACCTTTTTATATCTCACAGGTACTAAAATACCTTGCTATAACTCGTGACTTCCGGTTTCGGCGTGCTTTCGAAGAGGTTCAGACGCGAATTTTGAAAGAGATCAGCACTAGAATTCTCCCTGGAAAACAGTTCAGATGTGGAACTGTCCCTCGTAAGCGTCGGTCGCGCCTGAACAAATGGATTCCGCCTCGCGTTCTTCGCATTTCTCAACCAATTGAACTTGTTAACCGGTTCGATGCCCGGGGACGGCGTTTCCGGGACCACTTCCGGTGTCGGTAAATCTGTATTCGACATTGTCCAATTTTCCAAAGCACTTATAACACTAATACATTTTAAATTCGCAAACAATTGACACTCGAAAATGACGTACGATTTTTCGTGTTACATTTAATGTGAGTTATGTAAATAAATAGGTCGACCGCGCGTATGTAGGTGCGACGCGGGACTGTAGCGAATAATAGCGGCGTCTGCGCATAATATCATGAACTCATGACGAGGGAATGATACAGATATAAGTAGACAGCCATAGGAATTGTATGATGTGTTATTCTCGAAAATTGGGGTCAAAAGTAAATTTTCATTGTTGCAAAGTGTTTAAAGGTGAGAAGATATATATCTACACATAAAATAAATCATCGTCGTAATATTTTAATAACAATGATATTTCGCTGCTTTTATTAAAAAAAGATAGATAAAATACTGTCTATAGTTTACGCGAGTAGTACACATTTAAATAAAACACTTTAACGGTTTAAAACGCGATATATTAGTTAAACTTATTTGAAAATTATTTTTAACTTCGGCCCGACGTTTCGGATGCTTTGCAGCAGCCGTGGTCACGGGGAGACCACGGCTGCTGCAAAGCATCCGAAACGTCGGATAGATAGATAAACCAGAAGCTCATGTGATAGAAGGTGAAATTCCGTAGCGCCCATTCATTAAGATGCGTTATCGACCTATTTTAAATTTTCACGTTCAGTCTAACTGAAACTGAAAGGGGTACATTCGTACACCTCAGTTTTAATGACAGGGACTGAATTTATTTAATCCTATCACCCATTCAAACAAACAAAAATATTTTATTATATATTACACTTATAACGTCACAAAATAATTAAAATCTAACTTTAATTTACTACACTTTCAATAAGTAAAACAGAAAATCAATAAATCCCTCACTCCTTATCGCCAAGTTTCATTTTACATTTTGATTTACTTTTATACATAATATTTTTCCTTGTAAGAGCGGGTTCCTCAACCCCAACATTTTTATCATTTAAATATTGATTAAATATAATAACCCTTTTCAAGAGTTGTTAATACGTTTAAACCTATTTATTGAGAGTCTTCACTTGCTGGGGTTTTTATTAAAGTTATACAGTTACCTTGAAATAAAATATACCAATTTCCAAAGAACGATACGTTAAGAAGAATCGAGAAATAATTTTGTGATATTTCTTGGAAGAGACCCGAACGGCGAAGACAAATTTTAATAAGAACGCAAACGATACATCAAACAAAAGAAATTATTTAAAGAGGCCTCTTTTCTATCCAGATTCCCCTTGTGGGGTATGGGACGAAAATACTGTTCATAATGTTTTACGATTTTATTTACAGGAATTTAGTCCGTCATGTTAGGCAAACAGATTAAGAGTGGAGCTGTGATATATAAAAAACAAAGTAAGTGAAGTATTATCAAATTTAACTAATTGTGCTGAAAATGTCAATAAAGGGACAACATAATTATGACGTCAGAGCAGTTGAAGTAAAGATGGTAATGTTCATGGTTTTGGATATTGTGCGTCATAAGCGCTTACCTTACACGTTGACTTTGTAAAAACCAGATTACTTTGACACTCAAAAATATAAAGGCTAACATGTTTTATTCATTTTCGTTCAAATAGTGTACAATTAAACACATTTAACTGTTCAAAACGTCCCCCACAGCTACTGCTGCTGCAAAGCATTCGAAATGTCGGGCTGTAAAATAATTTGTAAATAAATTAACTTATAAATTTCGCGTTTTAAACCGTTAATAACTCACATTATTTATTGTTTATAGTTTACGCGAGTTATAAAAATACAATAAAAAGCACGTTTCACGTCCCATATATAGCTGTAAAATAATTTGTAAATAAGTTAACTAATACAATGACGTTTAAAACCGTTATAGCTGTTTTATTTAAATTCATTTTCCATTTAATCAGTGCCGAACTCGTAAATAACAGAATTTCGAAAATATTTTTGTATGATCTCTTTAGGAGTCAAACATGAACATAATGTGACGTCTTTACGCTGTAGATTAATTATTTAAGAAACTTGTTTTATGACGTCATCGTATATAGTTTAATTGTATGTTATACGAAATTAGTTGTTCATTTAAGGCTGTATTAGAAGATTACAAGGACTTTGTGTAGCTAGCTACAATTGTATTTTGGCAGATGTATTTTTAATTGTTGCAAAAAACAATGATACATCCATTTAGAGACTTACGTATTAATTATTGAATTAATTGGCATAGCAACAAAGTTTCAACACAATTGAAGCATTTTTAGGGTTCTGTACTCAAAAGGCAAAAACGCAACGGCAGAATTTGACTGGGTGTGTGTCTGTCACCAGGATATATCCAAAACCGTCAGAAGGTTCAAAATAACTTTAACTTTCTGAAACACAACTCAACTTCTTTACTATATAGGAATATGTATATAAATAAGTACAATACATCTATACTAATATATATAGCTGAATAGTTTGATTGTTTCAACGCGCTAATCTCAGAAACGGGTCCGAATTGAAAAATTTCTTTTGTTAGTTAGAGCATTATCCGAGGAAGGTTAAAACATCGCGCTGTGACTAATAGCAGCGAAGGTACAGCGGGAAATGTGAACAAAACGGGGGAAATTTTTCATCCCTGTGGTTTTCACATACGTACGCTGCAAAACTTCAAGACATACAAAAAATATGTTGAAAGAATGATTCCCCTTTAAATGACCTAAAAAAATGTCCGCGACACTATATCTATCTACTGTATATAGGTTAGGCGAGTAGTACACATTTAAATAAAACACTTTAACGGTTCAAAACGCGATATATTAGTTAAACTCATTTGTAAATGATTTTTAACTTGTCTCCCGCGACCACGGCCGCCGCAAAGCACCCAAAACGCCGGCCGAAGGTAAAAATATTTTTTCAAAAAAATTTTAATAAAATTTTTCCCCTTTTAACCCGTTTTTTTTTTTTTTTTTTTCTCCCTTTTTTTTTTTTTTTTTTTTTCCTTCCGAAATTCGGCACCCACGACGGGTCGCGAGCGACGGGATGGACCTTCGCGGCAGCCAATGTATAGGTTTGTACAATCGGGAAACAGCTATTCTACGCGGACGAAGTCGCTAGTAACTATTATTAAAAAGCACACGCAAAGCGGGCCGGCCTTTGTATGTTTTTTTTGTATTTTGGATTTAGCAGCTTGTATTTTTTATTATACTTTATGGTAAATTTCTAAAGTATAAACCTATTCTCTCGTGACGTCATCAAAAAAAGGGGGAACTATGGAGTATTATTAGTTGTCTAACAAAACAATTATATGATATAATCGTTAGTCTATTGTTTTACTACGTCGGGTGGTTACGTCATATGAACGTCAGTAAAGGTATGTTTCACGAATTGACTACAACAATATCGGCATTTAGGAAAAATTACAGATAATCCATAATAATATTGTAAAGCAGAGTTAGTTTGTTGTAACGCGCTAATCTCAGGAACTACTTGTTCGAATCACAAAATTCCTTTAGTATTAATTGGATCATTTATCGAGGAAGGCATTTGGCTATAACACAGTGGGGAAACGGGGAAATCTTTCAGCTTTGAGGGCTTCCGTTGAGTAGTCTGTGTAAACGGTTAAAAAAAATATCTATCAAAGAATGATTTCTCTATAAATGATCTAAAAAATGTCTGCGGCAGAATAGACATACTTTTAAATAAACACTTCAGCTTTATAATATTAGTGTAGATTAGCATTCTTCCTCACTTATTATTGTTTTGTTTTATACATTAAATTAAACCATTATAAGTTTTTTTATTACATAAAAGATGAAAAATAAGATAAAATCCTACGAACACAAAACCACACCCAGAATATTACGAAATTCAAGGTTAAAAAAAAAACGATTTTCTCCTTATTTTCCGGATTGGTGCTGTTTATATATCGTGCAGATGAAATAAATTTTGTAAACTTTTCCGCTAAATAAAACTCCCTGTTATTTTCTTTCTATAGCCACTGTGTTTTAACAGCAAGTATATAATAAGAATGTCGGAAGTCTTCCGCCCTAGACGAACTCTCTAGTATATATATATATGAGTTTGACTACATTTATTGTGTTAGTCCGTAGATTGTTAAATTGGATTTTTTCGTATTTAAATATATTTTCCTATATACGGCACGGAAAAGCATTTGACCCTTCCAGTGATAGATTTTATAAAAGTTCAAGTATAAAAATCGGTTTTAGACTTAAAAAACATGGCACGGTCAGGATTTGAACCGTCATACATAGCGTACCGTGCTGTTGTTCTAACGTAGCTCAATTGATTACGTGTATTATTAAAAAAAAATCTAGAACCGATTTTTAATGTACATGTATAATGCCATCGTGAAAAACATTAAATTTTTCAAACCTTCAGTTTACTCCAATACTCGCGAGACAATTTATTTTCAAATAATAATAATAATATATAAACTTTATTCACAAACATAGACATAAGAACATGGATACATAGAATTACATATACAAAATAAAAAATTTTGTGCAAAGGCGTATCATAATTCAGGATTCTTCAGGATTCAGGTTAAGAAATCGAACCTCACTAGGTAATTAATTAATTATTTTTTTATAACACGTTTTACTCGTTCTGGGAATCTAAATATTAAATAGATGGTAGGAAGATTTCAGTCTGTGGATTTACGAATTTCCAAAGTCCATAATAGTTTGACTGTGCATCTTGTTTAGATGTTACATGGGTTATTAACCTACCATTAAGTCAACGCCATGCGTGACTATCCTATAACATAAAAATAAAAGATGATAGTTTTAAGACCGGCCTAACAGCTTAATTTGTGAACAAATAGGTCAGACTGTCTCTTTAGCACCGGCTTGTGCTTGATCGACTGTGAAAATTATCTAAACACCATGATATTTTTTAACAACCCTGTTTTTCCTTTGAATACATTTAAATAAATTTGTTTTTAGATAAGCAAGAGTGAACTGACAATAGAAAAAATATAGTCGTAATAATAATAATCTATACCAATATATACAGCTGAAGAAATTGTTTGTTTGTTCGAACGCGCTAATCTCAGGAACTACGGGTTAGAATTGACAAATTCTTATTGTGTTGGTTAGAGCATTTATCGAGGAAGACTATAGACACGATGATGGTGCGCTGTGACTTATAGAAACGGAAATACAGCGGGAAATGTAAACATAACGGCTCAAGACACCCAAAAATATGTATTTAAGAATGATTTCTCTTTAAATGATCTGATGTCTATCTAAATAAAACACTTTCTCCCCGTGACCACGGCTGCTGCAAAGCATCCGAAACGTCGGGCCGAAGTTAAAAATCATTTTCAAAAAGTTTAACTAATATATCGCGTTTTAAACCGTTAAAGTGTTTTATTTAAATGTGTACTACTCGCGTAAACTATAGACAGTATTTGATGTCTATCTTTTAAGATTAACTTTCAAGAACGACGGCACCCAAACGACTGGTCTCGTTATAAAGATGTAGAGGTTTGCAAAAGTAAATTTGGATGCCCAAAACATCTATTTTACGTGGACGAACTCGCTAACACAGCAAGTAAAATAGAAATTGTGTAAGACATTCACGGCCATCGTTCGGCGTATTTCGGCCATGTTCGGTTGCTCATGTCGGCCGAATACCCCGAAAGACAATGATATGCTGAATAATAAAATACTATATAGCACAAACAAATAAAGTGCAAATTTAATAATATATAGTAATATTAAGTCGTAATTATAATATAATATAGACTCAAAGTTTCGGATTCCTTTCACGGTTTTTCCATCTGTAGTTCGTGACCTTGACGAAAATTCGATATCCTTACCACCCATTTAGTATCCAGATTTTTTTAGTATCCAGTATGCTTCAACAAAATTATAATATGAGATAATGATTTAATTTTAAATTAAAACACTACACCGGTTTAAAACGCAGTGTATTAATTAACTTAAAATATATTTTAACTACGACCCGACGCGACGTTTCACGCGGGCATAATTGTAAATAAGTTAACTAAAATATTACGTGTTTTAAACTGTTAAAATTTTGTATTTTAATGTGTCATATGTGTAATGTCATATATGCCCCAGTTCAAATTTCATTTGTGCTATATATGTTTATGTGAGTTAGAGAATTTGAATGTCAGTAATCGTCGTTTGCCCACTGAAAGGTACTCTGATAGCAAGTTTTTGTGATAACAACGATGACGTCACAAGAATATACTGGAAATGTACCCAAGAACAAAGAGATGTCACTTAGGACTAAGCACTTTTACAAACAGTTGTCGCTAATAAGGCGTCGACACGATCGGTTTTATAAATATGAATTGTACATTTTTATGCAAATACCTTTGTGTGCTTTCAGGCGACAATTAGATTTTTGGTTGCAGTGACAAACTTATTGCACAAGTATTATTAGACTACAAACACATTGAAATTTCATGATAACTTAAAATAAATACCTAAACGCATTTGTTACAATTAATTTATTATTATACATAATTTTACATCGGAGAAATTAAATTACACAGGTGGGACTCGAGCCGGAACAGCGATCCGTACTGCTCTAACCAAGTGAGCTACAGTGTCCTATATATCGTCGTGGAATTTCTTCAACTCTTTGAAACATGCACCTTCTGCGTAATGTCATCTATACTAATATTATAATTCTGAAATATTTGTTTGTTTGTTTGGACGCGCTATTTTTAGAAATATTTAATAATAATTGTTTAAGTATTTTTGATAACTTTTAACATCAGCTCAAAAATGGGAAGAATTGTGGAAAGGGAAAAATTAGCCGTGGGTAACAGGGACAGTTTATCAGGATGAGATTTGCAAAAATAAATTTAGACGCTCCAAATAAATAAGTGCGGACGAAGTCGCTGTTACAGCTAGTATTTATAAAGTACTAGGTCTAAATTTAGGAAATACTACTTCCAGGTCACCTAGTTAGAATATAAAGCGATAATTGATAATATATAGTTCTATAACTCCCGCTGAAAAAGTAATTCAATTGAGAGGACGAAGAATTTCTCATTGATTTTCCTCAGGCGTTATGTTCTTCCAATAAACATTCAATGCGCGGTTTATTGCTTACACACCCTTGATCTACAAATAAGCGCTTTGGCCTTATTTTATCCTTTTATACCTATTAAATAAGGTAAAAAGGATTCCAACTGTAAGTAGGATATAACATTGAAAAGTAATTTTTTGAGTAGATTTTTATCTACTGGCTTTGTTCATCAGTTTCACAGCGCCTTTATTTTACAACTAGCTTACCTGGCAAATGTTTTTTGCCATATAAAATATTTGGACCTTTGATTACGATAAAATGGTTTTTGTGATGGTAATCTTAAAAGATAGACATATTTAAATAAAACACTTTAACGGTTTAAAACGCGATATATTAGTTCAACTTATTTGGAAATGATTTTTAACTTCGGCCCGACGTTTCGGATGCTTTGCAGCAGCCGTGGTCACGGGGAGTTTAACTAATAAATCGCGTTTTAAACCGTTAAAGTGTTTTATTTAAATGTGTACTACTCGTGTAAACTATAGACAGTATTTAGATAGACATAGGTCTATCTATTTTTTCAGGGGACATTTTTTTTTGATAATCTGAAGAAGCATTATATATTTTTGAGCTTCTTGGGCCATTTTGCGCAACGTACGCATCGAAAATTCACAAGCATGAAAAATTTTTCCCCGTTTCCCCCAATACAAAAAGAACTTTTGAATTCGAACCAGTAGTTCCTGAGATTAGCGTGTTCAAACAAACAAATGCTTCAGTCTTGTATATTAGTATAGATTATTTTTAATTGAACAAAACAATGAAAAATTATGTAATAGATCTACGTACAGTAGGTACGAAAACTAGTTCAAAAATTTAACGGCCTCAATAAAGGTATACAAAACATTACCTCTAATAACATACATTTCTGAATACATAAGAAAAAAAATTAAATAGATATATGACATACAATAAACGTATACAAAGGATATGATTAATCTAGCATACAATAGACACATACATAAATGTATGTAGTTGTATGTAGTACTCACGGTGTGGTATCGAATGTGTGTCCCGCCGGAACGAACGCCTTCATTTAACTGAATTGAACTGACGCTGCCCGAGTCTTCGTCCATGAATCCAGTTTTCTTGTACCGTGCCATCTGGATAAGAAATAAAATGTGTTAGGAGACTTTGACAGACAGTTCGTGTAATGGCAACAATCGACGGGTCGAGGGTTTAATCCCCACCGGGTTCAAAATGTTTCTAATCGACTAAAAATGTTGGACTTCCTCTGGAGATCTGGATATTCAATAAGTTGTAGGAATATCGAAATTCCATCCGGGTTACGAACCACAATCCACACATAGTAAAAGCGGTCAGGTACTGTCTATAGTTAACGCGAGTAGTACACATTTAAATAAAACACTGTAACGGTTTAAAACGCGATATAGCCTTGGTCTCTCCGTGACCACGGCTGCTGCTAAGCATCCGAAACGTCGGGCCGAAGTTAAAAATCATTTTCAAATAAGTTTAACTAATATATCGCGTTTTAAACCGTTAAAGTGTTTTATTTAAATGTGTACTTTACTCGTGTAAACTATAGACAGTATTTACGCGATATATTAGTTAAAAATCATTTACAAATAAGTTTAACTGACATATCGCGTTTTAAACCGTTAAAGTGTTTTATTTAAATGTGTACTACTCGCGTAAACTATAGACAGTAGCAAGTATTATGTTTTACGTTTTAAACAGTTTATTTATTTATTTATTTCATTATAAACATATTCTACCATTACAGAAAAATTCCATTGCGATAGACTTATTATATATATATACTTATTTCATAGAGTGATGTTTTTGTCAATACATTTTGTCAAATACATACTGAAAAATTCGAAATAACTTACAACACTAGAAGGACTAGAGAACATAATATTAAAATCGCCGATAACAATATTTTTTTTATACCTACTACATGTACACGGAATAAAAGCATATATTCATTCTCACCGCTATTCGGTGGAATGTAAATTACAGTACAAAAAAAAACAAATAATTGTTATTTAAATATATAGTGGCACAAGCCACTTCAAAATTACATTTGTCTATAGGGATACCTAAGGATTCAGAGTTCCGCACTGGGCGCAGTGCCGCCACAAGCATTACGCCGCCTTGCTTACGTCCATCTGCCCTGTCGCATCTCAGAATATGATATCCGGGTGGTACGATTTCCGAATCATGGATGGACTCATTGCAACCCGTTTCAGTGATGGCATATATGTCGGACTGCAATACATGTATATTTGTACGGAACTCGGCTAATTTAGTTCACATTTCTTATCAGTTTGGGCTTTCCGGGACTTGCGAAACCAAACCCATTCGCTAAACTCCGCATTGATGGGCCATGTTTCCGGCTGATTCAACTTGGAATACAGAGCTTCAGGAACGCCGACAATAAATGATGAGTAGTCTCTCTGCGATTTGTGCTTGATTTTCTCAACTTTTATCGATGCACTCGATCCGCAAATGTTCTCAACATAATTGGTCATTGCTTCTAGTGTCGTTTCGGGATGTAGACGCCAGACGTGCAAGTATTTTTTCCTCTCTATGCCCTTTATTGATGCACACTCGACGTTTTTTCCTACGAGCACGGTTTGAGATTGCTTTAACCTCGACGACTGCTTAGTCGTTACACTGCGTTTATTTCCTGTCTTCGGTACAAGCCTCCCAACACTCTCTTTGTCGGAGGAGGACATCGATGGATGGGATACACATTCATTGCTGTGTACAGGTGCAGGTAATGCTGGTAACACTACTGATTCCGGCTGAGCCTGCCTGACTTTTGAGTGTTTCGAAAGAATCGGCTGAAGGATGCTTTGAGCGCTTTTTTCCGTTTCCGGGCTCTTTTTATTTAATAGTGTTTCCTCCAAATTACCCAATATTTTTAAAACACTATCAAGACTGGACTTAGTCTCCTGAAACTGCTTTTGAAGACATTTTATAGCTGTTGCCTGGCCATCCAGGCGAGAAACCAATTCGCTTCGCAGTTCCTTTAGCTGTCCCATAAGTAAACTTTCAGTCTGGATGGGTGACGACCCACGTAGTCGCGGCCCTCGCTGTGTATTGACATAATCAGGCGACGCAAAAGATATAGAATTATAGGGGCTATCGACACATTCTGAGCACATCCACTGCATCTTATATTCGCCGGTAAATGCATTAAACAGTTCATGCTCAATTCGCAGGCATTTTAAGTCAAATTTCTTTCTGCAACTTTGTTTTGAACACTGCATATAGTACGACTCGTCGGTGAGCGGTAACGCACAAACGGCACATTTATTCATCGCGTCGATTGGATTTAACTCTCGACGTTACTAAGTTCCAATGTGTTTGTAAAACAACAAATTTAATAAAAAGTTTCAATAATTTCTTCGTTGACTACGGTTCGAACTCGATCCTCAAGCGCAATTACCGTCGACTAGACCGTTTCGCCACACAGGCTATGTAAGAAGAGACGAATATATCGTATAGATGTTGCAAATTAGTCTCTAAGCAATGCAACAATAATTTCTTATTATTGCTAATCGCGCTATTCACTTTCTTCACAACACTTTTAGATCACTCTTGGGCCTGGGATGACAATTCTGTGGCACCAATTATAGTTGCAATAGTCACACTCTCGGTTTTGTCTTGATTAGATATTTTACGGCCGACCCGGGACACGACACAAACTTGGATTCTTCCTGTTGCTTTATTCCGCCTTCGATGAGAAATATATCAATGTATGGTGTAGATCTTTGTATAATAATGCTTATTACACACTACTACTAGTACTTTTGTAAGTGTTTATATTTAAAAGTTAATTTATTGTTATGACACAATGTTGACGTTGCGACTACCCGCGTAAAAAAAATAGCTGAGAGGAGTATCTTAACTGCGTCCAGGCTACACTGATGACAAAGCTGTAATGTTAACAGTGCTTGATTACTACATCCTTATCATTTGGATCTATCCCGTTTTTCATGAGTGTTCATTGTAGCGTATAAAATAATAAATACACTGAAATATATATTTTTAGGTGAGCATCATCAATTTGTTGAAGAACTGTTCTGATGTTTCAAGAATCTCTACGAATTCTGAAGTGCTACAGACCTTAACTATCACATTCGTTCTTTCGAATTGAGTTTAGACTTTATTTTTCACTGACTTGAGTTCAGAGGCCACTGTTTAAATGTGTTTGTTAATATGTTAAGACCCATCTACAAATTTCAGGACCATTGTCTTTCATTTTGTAACAATCCGGCTAATTTATGCTAATCAAACAAAAATCGTTATATTTATTGTGTACAATTTGTGGCATATGGCACTGATAACTTCCGTATCCGTATCACTGTCCAGTATATCTAAGTTTCCCCGCGATTCGAACCCAAGACTTTTCAAAATCAAAATAATATAAAAATTTTTTATTTATTCTCTATAAAATTATAAAAATTATTCAGATTCGTCAAAAAAAAATAAATAATATGTTTGTCTGTCCGTTTGTCGTTATTCTACAGAGTGTTCAAAAACAACATAGCAACACGAACAACACCCAAAAAACTCAGTCTGGCTTTTTTCAACATGTCTTACAAACTAATAATAAATACATTTTTGTGAATTTAATGACCTGAGGAGCAATTCCTATCACTGGCAGCCCTGTCATTAAAGAAGTATTTTAAAGAACAATACGCCTTTTGAGACAATCTTAATTCTATGACTTTTTTGAAGTTATTTCTTGATACATTTGAAACCTTAACTGGCAATGACTGCGAATTTATACAAAACTCACAACATTTACTATTTATACAATCGATAGATAACAATATAACGTAATTAATTAAACGATATCGACGACGTTTCGACGGTTTTAGCGTGTTTGAAACAGTCAAAATGGTAAAGTTTCTAGTGCAAAGAAAATAATTTTTTAGTAGTCGTGTTGTGGAGTAGTATAGTAACCTATAATCAGTTTTATTATCATTATTACTAGTTCAATCTACTGCTAAAGCAGATAATACTTTGCAGTTTTAATTCGTTAAACTGTTTTATCGAGTAGTAAAAACGAAATAACATAAAATCTCATCTGGAAACAGCGCGAACGGCGAGCTTTTTATTTGCGCGTGCGTCGCTTTATCGTTTGTAGTAATAACATACCTAAGTAGTTGGATTCCTGCTATTATTGGCTTTTTAAACATCGGTTAATTTCTTATTATTTAAAATAAAAGAATCGATATCTAACCTCCTCTGTCACAAAAAATGTGTGTAATTTTTTTTTATTTTACACCCTAAGGTAAGACCCTAAAGATTAACAATAAAAATAAAACACTTTATTGCACAAACAAATAAAATAAAATATAGTAATACTAAATTAATTATTTATATTAAAAAGTTAGTACTGAGACGGCCTTATCGCCTACAGCGATTTCTTCTAGGCAATCTTTGTTTGCAGAAAAGATTCTGAAAGTCTCAAAGTAGCATTATATAACGAACAATGTTATATTAAAGAGTAAGTACAAAGGCGACCTTGTTGCCTATAGCGATTTCTTCCAGACAACCTTTGTACATACACAAAAGGTTCTAAAAGTCTCGCAATAGATCAAATGCTTATCTCGCCCGAAATACCGTACAGAGGCAAATTGCATAAAATTTGAACAATTCAGTCCACGGCTGTCGACCTTGAGCTTTCCAAGGTCAGATAAGGCTAAGTGGATTATGTCTGATTACGTGGCCCGCTTATTGCTGTAAATATTAACTTTTGCAGCGGAGCAGTTTTATTAAACCATTCTTTGTAGCAGTAAACAGACCGGGGGAGGGAGGGTTTATACTTAAATATTAGATATTATTTTATGATAGAAGAGGACACACAAGTACGTTGTCAACCTATTTTGGCATTGGATATTCGCAAATCTACAGACTGAAAATCTGCTGTATTGACGTTAACAGGTAACACGTTATAGAATCAACAGGTTTGACTTGACGTTATTTATTTTAATTATAAAACACATATAAATGGAAAAAATATACCTAGCCCCCCCCCCCCTCGTAACAATGGCTGCTACAAACGTCGTGAACGTTCCATCCGTTGTAAAAATAAATTCGAGTTTTAAACGGTTAAAATTGTTTTATTTATTGAGTACGACTTTATAGACACTACTTATAGAGAAAGTTATACGAGACCTTTGTCCTCTACAAAGGTGTCGTGGTAAATTGATTGATTATATGTGTCTCTCATATCAGTAAAAGCTTTCAGTTTGTTTTCACGAGTGCCTGATAATATCGGATACAATAAAAGCATAAAAAATCATTATTAAATACCGTCTGTAGTTTACGCGAGTAGACACATTAAATTTTTATTATTTTTATTCTCCCCGTACGGACTGCTCAAAGCGAAACGTCGGCGTAGTTAAAAGTAATTTTCAAACAAGTTTATGTAAAATATATCGCGTTTTAAACCGTTACAGTGTTTCATTTAAACCAATTTTTGCATTTATAGTAGTGCTTACAATTCACGAGCTATAAAAAATAAGAACGTAACCACCACGGGCATATTAATAATTCATTTAAAAAGCGCATATCTATAATAATAATAAATAAAGTTTGTAAAGAAAGAGATTAGAATCATAATTACAACATAATAAAAACAAAGTATACGGTTTTCTAACCCCTATATACTTTTACATCTATAAAAATAACTTTCCCTTACAAAGAAGCTAAGAACAAAGAACATAGACAAACATGACATATCGGTGGAAATATATATTAACAAATTCATTTCCAAAAAATGACTGTAATACCTATATTAACGACAGTAATAAAAAATTAAAAAAATATATATTTTTTAGTTTTACGAAATAGGTGGATTATCGATATTAATTCACAAAAGCTATCGTTCTTCTCCCTTCGCAGTTAGTTCAAAGCAGAGATCTTCGTCTATTTTTATGACAAAGTCGAAAATATGCTCCGAATCTTATGTCTATACTTAAATATTTATCACCGTTAATCCTGGCTTCAGGTGGAACGTAGGCATGGATAATTAAATGGTATATTCACTAACACTCCACACCAAAGGTTCGTCTGTATAAAAATAGTTAATATTTTAATAAGAAATAGGGAAACGAGCGCGAAACATCGCCATTGCGACTCCCAGACACGTTTCGATTGAATGTTTTGGTCGGTACTTCGCGCCGGGAACGGGGACGAACGGGCTAGTTCCCCTGTCGCAATAATCGACTTTTTGCTTTTTGTTAAATGTGCCATCTGTTGTTGTAATGTTGCAACTCATACTAATAACACTTTTTAACTGTTTCACGTTCGCCTCATTTTAGCATAACTAAATATGGTTCAGCTTTATTAGACCACTTCAAAATTAAGTATTAAATAATAGATTATTAAAAATTACTATTCCGTAATACATATAGTAAGAAACTGTTGTACTTTTTCGCGGTACAATCCGTTTATGTAACAAGTCTTTTAGTAAATACTTATTAGGTTTTTTTAAGAGATATAAAAAATAACAATATTTATATAATTTAATCATTTATTGCTACATAAACTATCTTAAACTCAATTTTTATTAAGACAAAATTTTATTATAGCGACATCTCGCGTGTGACGTTTAAACTACTACAAAAGTTACATACTAAATTCCCGCTTTAACCATCCATTCTCATCAACCAATCACAGGAAAGTATTTTCACGCACGCGCAATAGAACGTAGAAACTTCATTCAATAAACTGATAGCGGAGTCGAGCCAACCGCTGCTACGATAACGAACTTCAGTTCATTGCGACATTTGTGGGAAAGCGGGTGTTTGAATGTTCTAACAGATCTCGTCTATGCGAAAATTTTATTACTCCACCGCCCACGCTCAATTTATAAATAAACAATCGTGCTTAGTGTTGTGAATCGACGAAAATGAACAACGCGCCAGTGAAAAAAGTGCCCATTCATTTGCAGGTGAGCTCTAAACCATTAAACATAACGACCTCTTCATTAAATAATACATAGTAGGTGTTATGTAAAGATCGTAGATCCCAAACCATTTTGTAATGTTTGCTGTTGAAATTGACCCAAATGTTTAATAGAACTGGGGCGACCTGGGTATTGGCACTGAGCTTTGAAACTTGTTCATCTAATATTAAGATTATTTTCGCGGTAAACACACATTAAAGCTGAATAATATTTAAACAGTAACTAATTAAGTTTTTACATTAACAATTCAATGGACAATTGATCTATTTAATAAAATCTTGTAAAGCATGTTATGCTTAAATTAACGGACAGAATATTAATTATGCATATAATTAAACGGTGAGAGGTGACATTAATAAACGGATTTAATGAGTAGGTATTGAACGTAAAATACACGATCTAAATCGCAAAATATAGATTTTACTTTTAATACGTGTCCGAAACATCGGATCGGAGATAATAATACGTTCAATATGTTGCGTTTTGAACCGTTAAAAGTGTACTCTTTGCATAAGCTACAAAAATATGCTGTAGGTAAGAGAATCAATATTGCCTTACTGGTAAAGCTAATTATTCTTATCAAACCAATAAATTTAACTGTAGGTACATACACATGTATGCTATCGAAAAGATTATTTTTCATTTCGCTACTTCCGTTGAATGTATAGGTAATTTCCATATCTATTTATTGTGCTGGCTTGTGTATCCACAGTGTCTAGCAATGTTTAGCAAGAAAGGTTGGCTCAAATCCCGGGAAAGCAATAATTTGTGGTCGACAGGGCGTTATAATTGAGCGGTGAAACGGACCCAGGCATCCCGGTTTATTAGGTCACCCAGGGCACATGGGGATTATTAAATCTTTAGTCCATTTTTAATAATCGAGTGCATAGATACAGCCAACCTGGCGCTATGGAAGATGACTACTCCGAATCTATAGACATCTTAAAGGATTCCGCACCGTCGACTCAATTTTGCTTTGGATTTTTGACTTCTATAGACTGAAACCGACGCGATTAAGCTTTACTTTTGTTAAGCCGAACGTAATGTCGATATTTCAAACATTTATTATCAAGATTTCCGTGAAGTCTTGTTCATGTTGGGCCCAATGGGGATCGAATCCACGGCCCGTTGATTGTTAGCCTTACATATCCATTAGACCAAGGAGCCGGTAAAATATTACATCAAGTAACTGGTTAGCGAATTGTCAAATAGTTATCAATCGATTTATTACAAATATACATTTGAAGTATGACATGAAATATATGTAGATTAATGAATAATTGAAATTTCTTTATTTTTAATTGTGAATGTTATTTGATTTTAAAAACCGTAAGAAAAATTACTAAATAATATGTAACCGTGCTTATAAAAGTCACCCCCTTCAATTTACATCTTTCACATAGGTAATTAAATACATTTAAATAAAAAAAATAACCGTTTAAAACGCGAAAAATATTGCTTATCTTCTTTATTTTAACTACGACCCGACCTGTTAATGTCAATGTGCTACGGTAGCAATACCACTTCGACATTACACCCTCCATCTTCTGACCTCACGCTGCATAGCATACGACATAAAATATAATGTCAATATATTTCACGTTTTAAACCATTAAACGTGTTTTATTTAGGTCTACTCGCGTAAACTACAGACAACACTTAAACACCGTTAACTTTTTTTTTCGCTAGCGCTGTATTTTTAATTGCATTCTTTAAGACAACCACTGAACCATCAAGACATCCATCGTATGTCATAAACAAAAGGGGAACCGTGTCCTTTGCCTTGGTTCCGGTGAATGACCTCATGGAAACGCTAGTGTGTACGGTCAGCAAAAATACTAGAACAGTGTTTAATTTTCACAGACCTAAGCATAATATCAGGTCATTGTATCATGACTTGTTTATTGTAAGCTTTGCTTTAGTATTTCCAGTCTCAGTTTAGTGTCAAAGCCAAAATAGGCCGTCAGCGCATCTTGTTTAGATGCTATAGGCTGGGGTATTTGACCTACCATCAAGTGAATGAAGTGTCCTTTATTATTAAAAAAAATTTAGAACCCCGTTTCCCCAATGGGGCGTAGGGCAAACACATTTCTGGTACCGATTGAATTGTTCCCTTCCCAGGCTCTTCCCAGGAGTCGAACCCAGATCCTCTCGTTACGCGAGCTAAGCAACACGTTTAACCACTGTACTTTGGGAGCGGGCAGTCTAGGAGGGACTTGTAAAATGTTTTAATACATTACCAAGAATATTTGATATTAATATTGTAATCGTTCGTATTCCAAATTTCTGGCAATATTGTCACATAACATACAATGTAATAATTACAAAGAAGGTAGGTAACATAGTTATTACATAAAAAACTGTCTGTAGTTTATGCGAGTAGTAGATATTTAAATAAAACACTTTAACGGTTTAAAACCTGATATGTATTAGGTAAACATATTTAAAAAATATTCTAAGGCTCGACGTTTCAGCTGCTACAAAGCATAAATAATCTGTAAACAAGTTTTACGTATATATATATATATCGCGTTTCAAACCGTAAAGGTGTTTTGTTCAAATACACATTACAATCTAAAAATTTACTTCTTAGGAAGTGGAAAAACAACAATTATATTTAAAAGGAAATTTTAACGCAAGAGAAATATGTTCCTCTAAATTATTTTGTTATCGCTACCACCATAGAGATATGGTTTCTGTACAATGGCCGTGGTACTTGGCAACAGTTTGACACATGCGCAGAACATCGCTAGAAGCAGCATCAGCGTTTTCCTGATCCATCCGCATAATAGCTCCTTAGTTGCTCGATCGGTATTTATCCCCTTCGGAATTCAATTTCCCCCGGGAAATAATAAGTAACTCATACTAATCTATCGTAAGTTCTATAATTTATTTGACTATGTGTAAATTGTCTAGAATTACTGACTTATAATAACTGTTTTAAATGCTCGTCACTACGTAGTATAAAACAATGTCACTTTTTCTGTCCCTATGTGCGCTTAAATCTTTAAAACTACGCAACGGTTTTTAATAGATAGAGTGATTCAAGAGTAAGGTTGTTATATACAATATGCGGGCCCCTAGTTTTAACATAAAAACAACCAGACATTCTATTTTAGCATATCTCGTTTAAGCTCAATAAAAAAGACCTGACTCCCAAACCCGTGTTAAATAAAAAACACATAACACTTTAAAAATAGATTAAAATACTATTAAGATTGAACAAATTTTACGATACAGCCGAGACTTGAACCGGCATCCACAGGGTTTCGTGTTCTAACCAATTGAGCTACCGACATCGTCTAATTCATCCTATTACAAGCAACTCCCGCGCAATGTGTATATTGTATAATTGTTGTGTCATAAAATTTTGTGTCGCAATTTATTTTTAAATAGATTTTTAATTTATATCATGCCATCACATACAATAACATGTGAATATATAGTATTCACACTAAAAAATGTTAATTAAAACCTGTATCGTTAACCATTCTTAAATCGTATTTAACTTATGCAAAGTCACGAAGCAGACTATTTCATTTAAAAGCGTTTCTCGCTACATTCTATTTCTGAGGGCTATTCGCCCCTAACAAAGGGCGATAAATAATGATTTATGGAAAGCCGCGCGCGCAGCATAGCTTCTCTGAATCTGTTGATGGTTTTACGAAATGAGGCAATATTAAAATGGATGCTGCAGTAATCTTACGGATAGTTGAAGTTTCATGTCTTTGTTAATTAACACTTAGTGTAAAACTGTAAGAACGGAGCCTTTGTTTGGTTAGAAATCAGTTAATGTGTAATAATAAAAATAAATCTTATCATTGTTTTTCGGGCTGTTCTGTCGACGTAAGCGAGAAGAGGTTCTCTATGATTCGCCATCACGAGGGGATGGCATCATCAGGAGATGATATAATTGATGATGCCGTCTGCTCGTGATGGCGGGCCGTGAAAGCCTTACACAATTTAAGAATAAATTTCTTTATTTGGCATTCATTTAGTAAAATGCTAGATGCTAAAGAATAAATGTAATTACATTGAATTAATTAATAAAAAAGAATAAATTTCATTAAATAAAAGGTGATGACAAAAGAAAGGGTCTTGCGTCAGCATAAGTTGCAGCACAGTTATGCTGTACACTGATTTTCAGCAAAACCCTATTGTTTGTCTGTTAGACAGCGCTCATACCATACGTACATATTGTGTATTTAGAATATAATAATTAAACATTAATAACTTGCTAAATTTAAAACTCCAAATAGTGAGGCGTTTGTGTTAAAGAAAATGTTAGGACATGGGTTCCTATTATCTAAAGATTTTTTGTAAATAGGACACTTTTGACGGATTGAAACGCAATTTATATTAGTTAACTTGCGCGGTAGCCGTTAAAGACGCGTCCAGCTGTGGGACTTTAACAGTTTTAAAAAATTATCACATCCATTTTCTTTAGGTCATTTATTACGCAAATTTTTGACGGTACTTATATTTATTTATAGTTCATACTGCATTGACAAGTGGTTCCACGAATTATTTGTTTAGTCAGCGCTGCTTATAAACTACTTCTAATATCGCTGTTAAAAGCTACTGAAAGACATGACATCGACAAGTATTTCACAAGATAAGTATTTCAATAGCTATATGTAGAGAGGTGTTGAAAAAAATGGGAATTAAAAATTGGTTTACATTCGTTTACCCAAATTTGGACATCTTGAATTAACCTACATATGACCTAAAACTACTTCATACTTAAATACTGTCTATAGTTTACGCGAGTAGTACACATTTAAATAAAACACTTTAACGTACATGTAACGAGTCTCCCCGTGACCACGGCTGCTGCAAGGCATCCGAAACGTCGGGCCGAAGTTAAAAATCATTTTCAAATAGTTTAACTAATATATTGCGTTTTAAACCGTTAAAAGTGTTTTATTTAAATACTTCATACTTATTTATTATTCAGTTTATAGCTACGTATGTTTAATAATCACTTCTTACCTCCTGGGGTCTCGAATAACCGGGGCTTCACTTCTTTTAGGTGGCGATGCATAAGCTGAGTTCTTTCTCCATTTTTATATGTTTGATTTTGTGCTTTAGTACTATTAAGCTAAATATATTAATTTCCTTTTGTCTGTCCTTTCGTTTCGGCCCGTTGTTGTAATGGTAGTATGCCTAAGCAACGGATCGTTGGTGCGATCCCCACTGGGTCTAACATTTTTTTAATCAGTTGTTAATTTTTGAAACCGTGTTGGGCTTCGTCTTGATAACATATCAAATGGGTGCTTAGCTACAGACGTTAGCCAATTAGCTACAGAGGTGGAAATGGGTGGTAGGTATAGCTTTATTCCATCCGAGTGTACAAATGAAAAAGCTGTAAACTTTCAGTCTATGGATTTCCGGATATCCAAAGCCAAAAACTATCATCAGCACAATATCTTGTTTAGAAGTTATATAGCTAGAATAGAATAGAATACGTTTATTCTATTCTACTATTCTAAAAAAGCGTAGCTATGGTATACCTTCCATCAAGTGGACCCCAAGGTTGTCTGTCCTTCTCTATTGTTAAAATATAATTATATCTTATATTATTATTTCATAATATAATGAGTTGGTCCTGTACTCATATTTAGCAAATAAAAATGATAAGCAATATGGTAATGTTTTTCGCCCGATTGCACTTGTGTGGTTTTCCCTAACTTTCACCAGCACGCGAAGGGTTCGATGTCGTCACGAGATATTTGTGGTTGAAATGGAAAATATGGGTTTTCTGTTTTGATACAAATCAATAACTTTGCGGTTTCTTTTTAGTGGCGTAAAGACACGTTGTAAAGGCTAAAGTAGCTAATGTATTATTTAAACACTGTCTAATTTAAGCGAGTAGTACACATTTAAATAAAACACTTTTCACGGTTTGAAACTCGAAATGTATTTGTTAAACTTATTAACAAATTATTCTAGCTACGGCCTGACGTTTCGGAAACGCAGTAGTCGTGGTCACGAATCGTTTCGCGATGGTTAAACCGTTAAATATTGTTTTATTTAGAGTGTTTAAAATGCGAAAGCACTCGAGATCGTAAGTAAGTTAACTGATATCCTCCGCGTTTTAACCGTTAATAATATTTTATTTAAATGTGTACTAGTCGCGTTAGCTACAGACACTACGGTTGATCAACTTTGTACCAAGTCTGCTTTTTTTTTACTCTGTTTTTGAACTCAGAAACATCTCATCGTTAACTTATACTCACAATTCAGCTACAACAGAGGGCGCTTAAATTATGTTTATAGATTTAAAAAAAGAACAACAAATTTCTCACCATTTTTTAACAGTTGCGAATTATCTGCAATAGGTATTAGTAAAAATGACTTATTTGTCATTGAACTTCACTCGATAAGCAGCCAAGTTTATTGATAACACGAAATACTTAATATAACAATATCGGAGCTCGTTTTATCGGGACAGATCAAATGGTTCAGTTACTGCAGCAACGACAAGATAAGATTTTATAATCTTAATTTAATACTACGAAACTTTAGAAATTGTGTTTGGTTTGAAGAGGCGTTTAAAAATTTACACTTTTCACTTTTCGCCTACACTAAAGTACAAATATTACATCTACATGCTAACACAAGACAAAACAGCTCGTAGGTAAGTATTATTTGAAGTTTAAGCGAGTAGTATTAATTTAAATAAAACCTTTAACGGTTTAAAACGCGAAAAATTTTAGTTAACTTATTTAAAATTCGCTTTTCGTTAAATGCCAAAACTTTTACCGTTTTAAAACGTAATATATAATTGCCCAACTCGACAGATGGCGCTAGCGTGGTATTTTTACTTTGAAATTATGGATACCCATCCATCTTCAGTCAACCCGTGACTACGGCTGCCATAAGACATGCGAAACTACTGGCCGTATTTATGTTACATTGAAATTAAGTTAATGAAATAATGAAGAAAATTATTTCTTTTTCTCTAATATTATTCATATATTAACTAATAAAAACGTACATAATTCAATTCCTATCTCATTGTATAATGAATTACCCGTGAAAAAGTTAAAACAAATGAAAAAAAAATCTCGAAAGAAACGCTTAGTGAAAAATTGTTCTCGGTCATTTCTATGAAAACATTACAAGTACATATGACATACTTCTGTATGTGTTTGATAAGATAAGTTTGGGATTCACGTCACGGTACGTTGTTCCTGTTATGGTTACATGGGCGTGAAATTGGGTTACACTGCGTGTGTCTTGGTGCGTTTAGGTCTTAGAGGAGACTGGGGTTAGGCGAGCAAAACTTACATAAATACATTACATATACACACTAATATTATAAAGCTGAGGAGTGCGTTTGTTTGGTTGAACGCCCTCACCTCAAAAACTACAGGGTCGAATTGAAAATTTTGATATTGTGTTGGATAGACGATTTATCGAGGAAGGTCAAAGAAATAGTGGAAAATGTGGAATAATCCGGGAAAATTAATAATTCGTATGTCCACGACAGTATGTCTATCTTTTAGGATTAAGACGCAAGAATGACGGAACACGGACGACGTCCTGGGTAACAATAAATCTGTTATAGGTTCTTATTTAAATAAAACACTTTAACAGTTTAAAACGCGATATATTATTTAAACTTATTTGGAAATGATTTTTAACTTCGGCCCGACGTTTCACATGCTTTGCAGCAGCCGTGGTCACGGGGAAATATAGGTTCTTTGTAATTAATAATATAGTAATTAATAAATTGTGATACCAAAAATATGCCCAACACGCGGACGAAGTCGCGGACACAGCAAGTATAATATCTAGTACAATGACACCTAGTCAACATAAATTACTTGAAGACTCGTATAATACGGCCGACGTAATTTGGCAGCTCTGAACAGAGGTTAAACTAACTTTGGCGCATGTACACTCGTAAAGAAAACTACTTTTGCCATTCATTTTCGGTAAATGAAAAATTTTAACTATAGCAAGCAAAAGCAACATACCAATAATTGATTCAAAGAGAATAAGGGGTACGAACACTTATTTTTCACTAAAATACAGAGACAAAACAAAAATATAACAAAAGAGAAATAATAATATTAAATTTAACTATAAACAATCACTTTTCTAACGGACTGCGTTCAAGACAGAGATAATGAAATCAACACCAAGGAGTGACCGAGACGCACTACTGTTTACCGAACATTACCGAATATGTACGAAGCCTTACGAAAGAACCAAATAGAGATGTTCATACGCGATCCTTGAGAGTGTCGTTTAATCGATTCCTATTGAAATAGGTAAAATTGGATCGTAAAAATATAATTGTATAAAAAGCCCTAACCTAGGTATAAATAGAAATTATATAAATAATAACTCATATTTAACTAAATCAGGTAGTTCAATAATGAAAAAAGTTTTCAATGATTTTATATTCCTTTAAAGGTATTGTTTATTAACAACACCATTCACTGTGTTCATTAATCCATTTAGTACAATATCCCATACGATTTAAAATCCACAATCTAAATCGATAAAAATCGATTACAAAATTTGATGGAATAAGCGGTCGATTGTGTTGACATTGAGTCAATCACTAGTCTAGATCTTCGTCCCGCACCCCTCACTCTGCGCAGCGTTCCGCGCTTAGATCAGGCCTGCCAAGTTACATCGGCCGTATTGTATGACTTGTAACATTTACAGCAAGCGTTTTATGTTTTGGTTTGACGGGTCTAAGGTTTGATTTCCTCGGAAAGGGTAACGAATAAGTAAAAAAAATAGGTATTTACAAATGGACCCAAAAATGTTAATCATTATATTGAATAAGTATCGTATATTACAAAAGTAACATGTCCGCTTGTTGCCCGAAAAGAGCTAACAACCCTTTTCTGTTTAGTGCCCAACTTAACGTACAAAATGTCAGAAGCGTTACATGTACCTAAGAAAGCGGAGACAGGAAAACCAGCATTATATGTTAGCCATAAGTACAAAAAATGTTTGCGCCAGGTTGTACAGTCAGCAAAAACGATAAGTTTCAAGTGCTAATGTGGGGGACCGCAAGATCTAATCGTTGGGGTGACCGTGTTTGAGTCACAGGGGTGAATATTAACAGAATTCTTTATGAGAATATGAAATGGTCGGAGACTTGGAACAAATCCAAAGAGTTATTGACTGTGTGACGACAGTGCTTTGGGTATCTTGTCTATTCTGTTTAAAACTATAGTTTAAAGTGTTTACTACTTTCAAAACTAGAAAAGTAAAGTCTTAACTTACCTTGTTAAGAATACATTTTACGGACACCATAAATAATGGTCGAAATGCCCGACTGAATTGGACAATGTGAATAAAACAGCTGTTATTAAGAAAATAGATAAACTGTTATGTTTTTGTGTATGAAATTTAAAAAAAACTTAAAACACATTCATTAAAAGTTAATAAATATTGGTACAGTCTCCCCTACCAGCTCTACAAAATCGAAACGTCGGGCAAGTTAAAAATATTTTCAAATAAGTTTAACTAATATATCGCGTTTTAAACCGTTAAAGTGTTTTATTTAAATGTGTACTACTCGCGTAATATAGCAGTAGTTAATAAATAATTAACTATTCAACATAATAGTAAAAAATGTAGGGAATTCATATTTCTATAACGACAATGATTTAAATTTTATGGGATATATTAAATTAAGGTATCAGAAAAATTAGAATAAAATATC
The DNA here is from genome assembly GCA_963661955.1 of Leptosia nina. Taxonomy (NCBI): domain Eukaryota; kingdom Metazoa; phylum Arthropoda; class Insecta; order Lepidoptera; family Pieridae; genus Leptosia; species Leptosia nina. The sequence goes on from CAVLEF010000008.1 coordinate 6,004,243, forward strand.
TCAAACACTCTCGTGTTACATACTTGTTATATAGACCACAGCTGCATTTTGAATAAGAGTCGTTATTAATGATTTCTAATTAATCACCATACCCATAACATATAATATAAGCTCTTTCAATATAGAGAGAACGTTTTAAAGTTTAAATAATACATTTTAACGGTTTAAAACGCGATATATTTTAGTTAAATTGTTTGAAAATATTAAGCTGTATATAAAATATCATGCGCACGATTTCCGGATAGAATAATGGTCTTCACACATTTGGAGAACATAACGAAGGTCAAGTTACTCCATATGGTTACTGATCATCATTGTGATGACGCACAGAGCACAACAGCTTTGTCCTATTGAAGTTCAAACGTATTTGGAGTTACAATGACTTTACGTTTCTAGATCCATAGAAAATAAATTGGTAATTGTTTTTAAAATATAACCTAATTTTCAACGGGCCCTACGGACCTACTTCCGGGATTTTAAAAGCCCCCCAAAAGAAGACAACACAAAAAATAAAAAAAATTTTCCCCCCCCCTTTTTTTTTTCCCCCCACAAAAAACCCGGCCCCCTTTTAAAACCCTTCCTATTAAAAAAAAATTTTCCCCCCCCCTTTTTTTTTTTGGGGGGGGGGCCCCCCCCCCCCCCCCCCTTTTTGGGGGAAAAAAAATTTTTTTTTTTTTTTTGGGTGGGGGGGGGGGGGGCCGGGGGGGGGGGGCCCGAAAAAATTGAAAAAATTTCGACTCGGGCAGGACTTGAAACGGCATCGTCAGCGTTCCGAGCTATTGTTCTAGTCATGGTACAATTTAGCAAAAAGCGACATCCTTGTTGGTCTAATGGTAGCGATGTATGGCTCATGATCAAGTGGGTCGTGGTTCGATCCCCACCAGGTCCAACGTGTTTCTAATTGTTCAATTTATATTTTTTTCGGAACATGTTGGACATCGTCTGGAAACCTGGATATTAAATGGGTGGCAGGAATATAGAAATTCCGGTCAGAAATTAGGGTCACGAACCACCGCCCATAGGTGAGAAAACCGTGAAGCTTAATCACGTTTCGATTTCAGTCTGTGGATTTCCGAATATCCAAAGGCAAAATAGTTCGACAGCGCGTCTTGTTTAGATGCTATAGGCTGGGGTATATCACCTACCATCAAGGAAACCCCATGCCATGTATGTCCTGATAGAAGATCATTAAAAAAAGTCCTCCTATGAGAAACATCCACAGATATGCGTATAAATATGTCGACTTCCTCGTCAAGATATCAAACAAGAGTGCGAACAGAAGCAATTAAAGCATCTGCCAGATTGCTCTGTGCCTAGGTCGAGTAATTGGTATCCAGATGAGACTGCACTTAGTACAGAATTTTTAGATTGAATAATCGCTTGTTAATTTGCCAATCTCGATACTGTCTGTAGTTTACGCGAGTAGTACACATTTACATAAAACACTTTAACGGTTTAAAACGCGATGTATTAGTTAAACTTATTTGGACATGATTTTTAACTACGGCCTGACGTTTCAGATTCTTTGCAGCAGCCGTGGTCACGTGGTGACGTTTAACTAATATATATTGCGTTTTAAACTGTTAAACTATTTTATTTAAAGTCAATTTTGTCGCTGAAACAGCTAGTAATATATAAATAGATAATGTTCTGTACGTTAATAATAATAAATGCCATGATGAAAAAACCCTAATCTTAAATACTCTGTACAATAAGATATTGACATATATCAGTCTCTTTCATAGACCGAATTTTTTAAACAGAGCAGTGCTCTGCATAGAATCTAATCCAGGACTGTTTATAACCATTGAGTCACAATAAACACAAGTGCATTAAAATTTGTTCAGCCGTTTTCCAGCCAGTTTCTCTTCCCGACTCTAACTTATCTTAGTGTCTTTCTGTAAAGTATAAAATTTTAACCAATAAATTACTAACTGAAAAAAATCATGATGCATTAAATCTCAGTCATTAAAACTTTTCAAACAGCAAAGCCCCGAGTGTCAACTGAAACATAATTAAAAGAAAAAACCCCCCCGCCGGTTTTTTTTGGAAAACCCCGGGGACCCGGGGGGCCCCCGGAAAAAATTTTTTTCCCCGGGGGAAAAAGGGGTTTTTTGGGGGAAAAAAAAAGGGGGGTATTAAAATTTTCCCCCTTTTTTTCATTTATATTTGGATCAATCTTAGACTGAAACTAATTAAAACAAACGGTAAGAGAAAAAACCTTAACTCGGCTGCACGTTTGACATGAATTAAACTGGCACGTCGAACCAGTGCGACTAGATGATTAAGACATACGTTTCTATCATTAGACCAAAGAGCCTGTCTAGCCGTACTAGCGGTTGATTTTTTTTTTTTTTTTTCTTTTTTTCATAATTTTTTTTTTATTAAAGATTTAAGATTTTTAAAAATTACGACACGAGCTGGACTCGAACCAGTATTCACAGCTAACGTCTGTAGATTTGTTAAACTACCTCTTTCAATTATTTTTTTTTACAGAATAGTGTTACATACTACGTCATTCATACACATTTAAAAATAGAACTTTTTAAATTTTTGAACAATTCGTTATTCGTTGTTTATTTTTAAATTTCGACCAAGTAGTCGTATAATAAATACAGTCTATAGTTTATGCGAGTAGTACACATTTAAATAAAACACTTTAACGGTTTAAAACGCGAAACATTAATTAAACTTATTGGGTCACGGGGACCACGGCTGCTGCAAAGCATCCGAAACGTCGGGTCGAAGTTAAAAATAATTTTCAAATAAGTTAAACTAATATATCGCGTTTTAAACCGTTAAAGTGTTTTAAATTTTAGTGGTATTTTAATGAATTTTAAAAATGTGTTTTAATTTAAAAAAAGGCACAAAGCATTGCTTGATAGATAGATAATACTTCTTGTTTAGAACTTACTATAGATTATATTTTTAATTAAATATCTTTTTTACTTATAGTCTGTAAATGTGCAAGACCAGAAACTCGCTAAGAACCTGATTCCAAACATAGAGCGAATCGAATGGGAAAGTGATAGATTTTCACTCATTCCAGTTCCTGTACAGTTTTTGTTATCACTTTAAATTCTTATCGTGTTTAAACGGTTTCTAACTTGTTAATTGGTTTTATCTATTAAAAAACTGTTGACACTTTAAATCCAGGAAAGGCGTTAGGTCCTAGGTTAGAATTCCAGGAAATCAAAATTATATATAAATAAATAGTAAGTAAGAATCTTTCAGTGAAATAGACACAAAAATGTGTCCGGCCCATGTAGGGCAAACGAAATTTTCCTCTATTCGCCAAAATCAACTTCGACAGAACAGATTGCGCAGCAACAGATTGACTTTGACGTCAAATGTACCCTCCATCTTTAGTCACCCCGGGACCATGGCTGCTGCAAAGCATCCGAAGCGTCGGGTGATATTGAAAATAATTTAATAGAGGTTTAACTTATATATAGCGAGTTTTAAACCGTTGAAATGTTTTATTTAAATGTCTACTACTCTCGTAAACTACAGACAGTATATGGGGTTTTAATTTTCAATTTCTGACCGCCTCTGTAGCCAAATGGTTAAACGTATCGCTTAGCATTGCGTTAAGCGTGAGAGGCCCAGGACGGGTTCGAATGCCAGGGAAACATGAAATTGTTTCGGTCAGGCGGGGCACAGAGGTCTGATCAACTACTTGCCCGTTAAAAGAACGGATCAGTGAAACAGATACAGAAATGTGTTCGCCCCATGCCCCACGAGGGGGAAACGGGCTTTTTCACACACACTTTTTAATTACATTGTATTACTACAGCAATTGCTCACTTTCTTTCACGTTTATGGAAAAACGTTTTTCTTAACAAGATCAATTAACAATGTTGCCTGTTTCAGTAATTTTCCGTTTAAGGCAATTGTATAATCGTACCTTGAAATTGAACATAGAACATTTATTTATTTATCTTGTTTATTTATTCTAACAAAATAATTGCGTTTTACGCATGTCGGAAACGTTTCCTGAAAATATAAATAATTTTCCATAAACGGACATTGGACATGCGTAAAAACAAATAGCAAATGCGTTCCCCAAGGGGAGAGAAATAATGTCTATTTTGGGCGGAACATTTTCAGTTACAGTCTGCGTCCCGCGGGCGGCGCGCATGTCGCCATCTTGTCGGCCATTTGTAAAAAAGCAGTTCCTATTTTAAATCACGTTTAGCAACATGCCTGAAAATCCTGCAAACACTGTATCGGGAGTTAACATTAAAGTAAGAAATGTTAAAACCATTCTTGATCTTTTAATAAGGTGTCAACGCTGCAAAGCAATTGTTTTATTGTGAAATCTAAATATAATACTAACAACGAATACTTAAGTCTGTACTTCACGCGAGTGGTGCAAATTTGTATAAAACAGTTTTAACGGTTTAAAACTCGAAGGTTATTTAACTTGTTAACTTATTGTGGTGCAAATCATCCGCAACGTCGAAAAGTTACAATACTTTGTAAATAAGTTAACTTATACATTTTTCGTTTTAAACCGTCAAAAGCGTTTTATTTAAATGTGTAGGTACTTACACGTGAACTACCGTAATCTCTTAAATATTTACTTAATACGAGTACTGTTAAACTTAACTAGCAATTTGAAAATAAAATGCAAAACTGTAAATAGTTTAACTATTTATATGAATAACGTCTATATAAGAGCTTAATCAAAGTATACAGTATGATCTACTATATGTAGGTACACAGCTATATGTAGACATTGCGAGGCTTCTATTCGCATGCTAATCCCGTAACGTTTGTAAACTGAATTAATACATAGCAACAGAAGAAGCGAGATATTATAGATCCGATTTCAAATAGCTACAATATACACATAGCCAATATATGTTAGAGCTATTGCAGTGACTTTGAATTGCACAAATGGTGGAAAGCATGCGAGACGTCACAACGTAGTTAAATAAGTTAAATGTCATAATACATATAAATAAGTTAAGTGAAAATATTATAATTCGCGTTTTAAACCGCTAATAGAGTTTTATTAACTACACCCGTTATAACTCACATCCAAAGTATAGGTTTTTATGTTATGTTTGGTTCACCTCGATTACCTCTAAAAACAGAGTTTGATTTTAAGGAATTTCCCGGCTAACCCCCCCCACCCCAACTGCAAAAAACAATAAAATGCACGCGCTTTACAACATACTTAACTACATTATACATTTTTCTTTAAGGGATCGCAGTACATAAAACAGATGATTACCTATATAATAAAGCATAAATAAAAATTCAATTTATATATATTGTTACAGAGCTCGCAAAATCGTCTTTTGATCAAAAATGGTCGTGTTGTCAACGACGATGGAATGGAAGATGCTGATGTCTATATTGAAGATGGAATCATCAAGTGAGTATTTTTAATCCATTAATGTTATTTTTATCTTTATTGCATAATTGTGTCTTGGAACCGAAAAATAAAATCGAATGGCAACCTTTTGAAAATTTTCTTCAACTGTTTTAACCATTTCGTAATTTTTTTGTCGGGTTTTTGTTTTTAAGAACATTAATATAAAAAAAATGTGTTTAAAGCCCATATTTCCTGTATATTATTATCACATAATTGATTTCAAAGAGGCTTACCAACTAAATGCAGAATGAAAGCTCATAATAAAATACAATTTAATATAAACTATGCTATGGGGCAAACTGGGAGTACAACCTCACTTTACAAAACCTTTTAGGATAAAATATAAGTTATTTAGTTAGAACAGGATAAACATATCGTTCGTGTCAGCCTGTGAAAGAAAATTGAAAATAAGTAAAAAACTTCTGCGGTCCCATTTATGTATTAATACGAGATACATTTATAGAAAGTCATAGTTTATATGTAATTTTATTCATTAAAATAAGTTAAATAACATTTATGAACGGGGAAGACTGACAACAGACGAGTTCATTCGTGAAGATGCACTGTGGACCTATTTTACGATTAAAGCCGGAATTTAATTAGTTTTTTTCGTTTGTGAACGGTTCGCAAATGGACGTTCCTACCATTAATTGTCCAGATTTTAAAGAAAACGTCTAACATGTTACATTTTCACATACATAACTTGGATGAACTGATGAAAGCAACATTTGAGATATGTATATAAATTTGAGTTACGTTTTCCTCTTTCAAATTTTACCGCAATAGGATTATCCAAATAAAGTTTCATAAATAAATGTTTCATGATACTTTTAGAAACAAACTGGTATCTAACCCATAACCTATTGACTATTGCTATAGACCAGGGAGCCCGTCAAACTTCCTTCTGTCATCACGGTCAAGTATAAACGGATTGGCCCTAATCGTAGCGCAGTTGCATATTTCAATGTCATTATATTCAGGTCGTAGTCAATATATCCGGTGGGTGACCGACCTATTATGCTAACAGTGACAATTGCATCTGCCGAGTTGCATATACTTTGTAGTATAAATTAAGAAATAAAACTCAAAATTTAATGAACACTATAAAGCAATATTTTTGATAAAAAATTCGAATTACCCTCAATTAATTTAAATTTATAACTAAAACTAGACTATCAAACAAAGCGTAAATTGACGCGAATACAAAATTTCAATGGTTTATTAATGTTCAATTAAGATGCGAAATATATTTTCTAACATACTTATTTTGCGTTAAATACCTGTCCCAAAATGTATATATTCTTTTTTGCATATAATACTAACGTAAGCATGTAATAATAACTACAGACTATGTGAAGGTAGTATACAATACCTTATAAAAAAAAATTCTTCAACTTTATGTATTACAAAAAATCTCTTTAGTAAAGCCTAAATCCGATTACATCTTCAATTTCCTCTTACAATTTCCTTTACAACTAGACTGTAAGATATTGTCTATAGTTTACGCGAGTAGTAGGGGAGTCTCCCCGTGACCACGGTTGCCAAACCACCCAAAACTTGCCCCCCCCATAAAAAATCTCAAAAATTTTTTTTTTTTTTTTTTTTTTTTTTTTTTTTTTTTTTTTTTTTTTTTTTTTTTTTTTTTTCCACAAAAAAGTTGTTGTGGGCCTTCCTTTAAAAAAAAAAAAAAAAAAAACCAAAAAAAAAAAAAATAAAATTTTTTTTTTTTTTTTTTTTAAAAAAAACCCCCCCCCCTGACCTTCCTTCCCTTGCCCGGGCCCCCCCCCCCCCCCCCCCCCCCCCCTTTCAAAAAAAAAAAAACAACCCCCCCCCCCCCCCCCCCCCCCCTTTTTTTTTTTTTTTTTTTTTTTTTTTTTTTTTTTTTTTAATTTTAAAAAATATTTGATTTTTTTTTTTTTTTTTTTCCCCTTTTTCAATTTTGGGTTTTTTTTTTTTTTTTTTTTTTTTTTTTTTATTTTTTTTTTGGGGGGGGTGGGGTTTTTTTTTTTTTTTTTTATTTTAATTTTTTTTTTTTGGTTTGGGGTTTGGGGCGGGGGGGGCCCTCCCGCCCCCCCCCCTTCCTTTTTTTTTTTTTTTTTTTTGGGTTTTTTGTCTCAAATAAAAAAAAAAGAGGGAAAGTTTTAATTTTTTTTTTTTTTTTTTTTTTTTTGGGTTTTTTTTTTTTTTTTTTTTTTTTTTTTTTTTTTTTTTTTTTATTTTTTTTATTTGTTTATTTGATTGGTTTTTTTTGTTAGTTGTTTTGTTTATTTTTGTAAATTATTTAATATTTTTTTTTTTTTTTTTTTTTTTTTTTTTTTTTTTTTTTTTTTTTTTTTTTTTTTTTTATTATAATAATATTAATATAAATATATATATTAAAAAAAAAAGTGGGGTTGGACACATTTAAATATAACACTTTAACGGTTTAAAACGCGATATATTAGTTAAACTTATTTGAAAATTTTTTCACTTTTTCCTTTTAGCTGTTTCGGGGGGCCCCCGCCCCCCTCTTTCTGGGGGGGTTTTTTAAATCTTCCATCATACATATTTTTTGGGTTAAACCGTTTTCGCAGCATACGCAACGAAAGCCGAGAGGGGGCCCGACGTTTCCCCGTGACCACGGCTGCTGCATAGCATCCGAAACGTCGGGCCGAAGTTAAAAATCATTTTCAAATTATTGTTTAAACCGTTAAAGTGTTTTATTTAAATAGACTGTAAGATGTCTATAGTAAACAAACGTTTATAGTAAAAGTACAACGGCGTTTCTTGCACTTTCATTACATTTTTTTTATAACTAATTAATTATGTATGCTACACACGCAACTGAACGGTTGTTTCGCCGTTATTACTTGTTGATGTAATTGTTACGTTTTCATTGTCTTTGCCATGTGAATTTCCGATTACAATCCGATTTAATTAAAAACTTCTTTAAGTGGGAATCGTTGTAGATTTTCTTTGATAAATTGTAACATCCGATGTTAGGAAAGCGATTAACTAGACCTGAGTTAATAATGGCGGATGTGTCAGCGTACTCTAAATATGCCTGGTGTCTTGATCTATTTGACTTGTCTGGTGATATGTGGACTGGGTCCAGCTCATGAGGTTAGGAGTTCGTTCTTCTTTGTGTACATTCGGTATCTCGCTCTGTTATCATGCTTTTCATCAAGGAGGTAGAATAAAGCCATGAACTACTGGTGAGAATTGAAATGTTTCTTTTCTCATGTGGGATCTTTTAGCGTGGAAGGCTTAAACCGTTCTATAGGTTTAGGCCTTCCTCACGCATCTATCGGGCTGCGACAAACAGGAGAAACGAAACAGTCGGGATTTGGTGGAAACGCAAAATTATTAATCTTGAAGGCGTACTAGTTCAAGAAATTAAAAAAATATCTATGAAAGAATTACACAACACATTTAAATAAAACACTTTAACGGTTTAAAACGCGATTATTTAGTATATCTATAGTAGATAGTTAGTATTTCTTTGAATTTTCTTTATTTCTTTAAATATTCTAAAAAATGTCCACGACACTGTATGTTTGACGTCGTAAGTAAGAACTATAATGTATAAAGCTGAGGAGAATTGTCTATTTCACGTGGCCAAAGTTGCGGGTACAGCTTGCTTTTTGGCGTAAAATTTGAAAATTTGACATTAACAACGTCTTTTATACGAAGATTTCAATAATCTGAAATCACGGAATTTAACTCATCCAAATAAATAATTATCCAAAAAACACTAACGGTTTAAAATGCGAAATATATATTTGTTACTTATTTTTCCACGGGTCCGGCAAGTTGTTTTTCACACTACTTCGTCTTTCAAACCGTGTGTAAAACTCGCGTATATTACAAACACTTAAATCTCTCTCTAAATATTCTCGTGTTTCGAAGTTGCGGGCGAACGCAAGCGCATATTAAGAATAATTCTTCATTATTTAAAACTAGAACAAAAAATCACATTGCGTATTTTATTTAAGGTTACGTTACACTGCCACGGATTATAATGCATTAGTACAAAATAGTAGATAAGTACTGTTTATAGTTTACGCAAATAGTACCTATACAATGAAATAAAACAATTTTTATAATTTAAAATGCGAAATATATGAAAATTATTTTCTATTTACTAAGAGCCGTGGTCACGGGGGGACTGAAAGTAGAGGGTAGCACTGATGTCAAACGCTAGTCTACCGTAGGTAATTTTTAAAGCATAGTCTTAACGGTTTAAAAGACTTCCCGTAACCACGGCTGCTGCAAAGCATTTGAAACGTCGAGCCATAGTGAGCAAATTAAAAAATAAGTTATGTAATATATCGTTTTAAACTGTTAAAATTGTTTTTATTTACAAAAATTGTAGTTTCTTTAAATATCGTTGAATCAGTTTTCGCGGACTAAATTCACACGCTAATAACGTAGCACTGTGAATAATTGGATTTGACCTCGACCGACAATAGGGTCACCACGCCTTTGGTCTATTTAGCCCACTTAGCCACTCCCAACACGAATGAGTGAATTAATTTTTTGACATTAAAAATGCGAAACTAAGTATTGTCTGTAGTTCATGCGGTTAGTACACCTTTCAGTAAAACATCGGAAACGTCGGGCTGTAATTAAAATTATTGTTAATTAATATTTCGCGATTTGAACCGTTAAAAGCTGTTTATTTAAATAGCTATTTCGTCCAAATCTCGTAACGTCGTCTACACAATACAGAACGGGTAAACAATACTGACTGTAGAACAATTCTGTAATGTCTACCCTTCCTACCGACGGTATAATATTTAGATTTTCCAGACTAGATATCGTCCGAAAAATCTAAAACGCTTCTGGAATACAATTAAGATCCAAGTGTCTCCCCGTGACCACGGCTGCTGCAAATCATCCGAAATGTCGGGCCGTAGTTAACTTTCAAATAAGTTTAACTAATATCGCGTTTTAAACCGTTTAAGTGTCTTATTTAAATTATATCCATGTTTCAAAAAACATACAATGTTATTATGGAGACACGTCAGTCCCAGGAATAGTACCCACTGTTCGTTGGCTACAAGCCATGGATTGCACTGGACCAACGAGCACGCAAACATATATTATTATAGTAACGTACAATAAGTATTTTAATATAAAACAATCCAAGAATATCCCGAGTTTACAAGAAACATAGTCACACTCTGGATATAGTTCATCTGCCTAGATCACTAGCATGCGTCACAAGCGCGGTCTTCTAGTGTATGCATTAAATCTTGTCTTATACCTGCAGTTGATATTAAGAGCTACAATTTTGTTTATATATTAGCTTATATCGTATATTGGGCTGCCAAAAACATAATTGCAAGATAGTCGGTCAATGAAACGTGGACAAAAATGTTTTTGTCTTATGCCCCACAGGGTAAAATGAGATTCGTAATGTATAGCTGCGGATTTTAACCAATGTAAAAAAAATTCTTTCAAAAAGATACGCTTACTAATTTCTAATACATTATTACATACAGTATTTATCTTAAACTGCGACCCGACGTCTCGGACACCTTGTTGTAGACATGGCCATAGGAACCTCCCAAATTTAAACCGTTTAATTTGTTTTATTTAAACAGCCAACTAAATGCTCTCTCAGCGTTTTGCACATTCATTCTATTTGAAGTAAGTTGTTTTGCTTGCATGCCATAAGTAGGTACTTCTGCCAAGATTACAATGCAATACCGAGGCGCCACATTATAATATTCTATTAACTCATTCCTAGGGCTTCAATTTGTATATTTGTAATTGAGAAAAAACGGCTTCAATGCAAGGATTTACCATGCAGAGACATTTACTATCGGTTCGACTATTTACTTTATTACAGGGAACTACAGACAAGCACAAAAAACGTTAAAAAAGGTCAAATGCCCACTTTTGTAATATTTAAGATGTGTTGTCGACCCATTTTAGCTTTGGACATTCGAACATCATACTTCACAGTATCATTTGTGAAAGTCGTCTTGTAAATATTAACATTTGTAATTTTCTTTAGGCAAATGATAAAATGGTTAACACACATTGTAGACCCGGTGATATAAACACAAATACACGACCACTGGACCGTCATAAATAAATTTTTAAAGATTCAACCTTTTTAGGCCGCTTTCGCATAGGGTTTTAAGAGCTAAATCCCACCATATCATTGTGCTGGTAAATTTCAGCCTTATTAACCTTCTTCGAGACAAATAAAACTCACGGCATTGGCCGGGCAACGGTCGACAATAGCTCTCGTATTTACCAGCCAAATAAATTATGTAAAATCATATTTGTCGTGTAATTTTGATAATGGAACGATCTTCTACTCCGCAATATGGCGACCAAAGAGGTAACTTATCAGAGGTTAAATTTAAATATTAAACTGGCTTTCACATAAAAAGTTGTTCAGTGAAAAAACAAATACTTTGGCGCGTTAAAAAACTGTTGTTAGTTGTTCGTCAACTTCGTCATTGGTTTTAACGTTCTGTTGTGTACTTAGTTTTAATTTTCGCGCATTATTTGAGAATCTCTACTAATATAAAGCTGAAGTGTTTGTGTGTTTCTTTGTTCGAACGCGATAATCTCAACTACTGGTTCAAATTGAAAAATTCTTTTTGCTTTGCTTAAAGTATTTATCGAAAAACGTCGTCGTGGGTAGCAGCTTTAATTTAAGAGGATTTTGACGCCCCAAATAACGACTCTACGCGGACGAATTCGCTGTCACAGCACACAGGCACTTAGAAGCCTTGACCACAAGTAAGCATTAATGGACTTACGTGTTCACACGTTCGTCCATCAATGCGTCTCTCACCGGCCTCTGCAGTAATGTACTATAGCTGAACCTACAAATAAATAATAATTTACTTCGCAGTTAATCTTTGTTCAGGTACAAACACTGTATATAAAAATAATCTACCTTGAAGTTAGCAACTGGAGTATAAAAACAGAATGCAACAATACAGCAAAAATTGCCCGCTTATTGCATATAATGGTTCAACGTATAGAAACAGTTGATTTTCTCCATTTTCCAAACAATGGGAGGTCACTTACCCGCTCCAATTAGAGAAGTGACGTTCCTAGGGTTGGGCGAAGCGAGAAAGTTAATTGTACTATTTTTTGCAAGATGCTACCAGTGTGCGCAGATGAAAAGTCGCGAAGTTTAATTGCCTCTCGGTATTAGTCTGTTGATTTCCAAATATACAAAACCTAAATAAGTTACCAGTGCATCTTGTTTAGATAGTTATATAGCTTGAGGTGAGGTGACATGCTAGTCTGTCTCTTTCTTCTAGTCAACCTTTGAATACAGAATAAAAGAACAACGCTGTAGTATTTTAATATCATATGTGCTTTGAGTTAATTATACAAAAGTACCATCAACAGAAGGAGAACAAGGGTAATTTACCTGACACAAACCGTTTGCTGTGCGTGATAAATTACTTTGTTAACTATTGTGTAGTGACAGTGACAACAGCATAATACATAAGGTTGCAGCTTTGCTATAATAATTATTAAATGCCCAAAGTTAGCTGTAATTCGATGCTTAGCTTAGCTTAGATAAATAACTTTCTATCAAGACACTCCCTTTCCGTCTGTATAGCTATTAAAATACGAACAAATACATATGAGACCGCCTTTGTAGTCAAATGGTTAAACGTGTTATTTAGCAAAGCGTTAAGTGCAAGAGATCTTAAGTTCGAATCTTGGGGAAACGTTAGATGTTTCGGTCGGACAGGGCACAGAAGTCTGATCAACTACTTTTCTGTAAAAAAAGAACAGATTAAATACTGTCTATAGTTTACATTTAAATAAAACACTTTAACGGTTTAAAACGCGATATATTAGTTAAACTTATTTAAAAATGTCAAACGTCGGGCCTTCGGAACGTCGGGCCGAAGTTTGTTAAAGTTGAAAATATTCTAATGTTTGTTAAAGTTATAAATAGACGAAGTTAAAAATAATTTTCAAATACGTTTAACTAATATATCGCGTTTTAAACCGTTAAAGTGTTTAGTTAAAAGAACAGATTAGTAAAACGGACACAGAAACGTGTTCGCCCCCACGAGGGTAAAGGAGATTTAAGATTTCTGGTCCGTGGTTGATATCCGAATATCCAAACCGAAAAAAGGTCGACGGCACATTTTATACAGATGTTATATGGCTGGCGTATTTCTCCAACTATTAAGGAAACCTCGTGCTTGTCTATCGTTCTATCATAGAAATGGTACGGAACACTTCTGTGCTATTTCGACTCGCACTTGGCCTCACAACGTCCGTATTCCGTCGTTTCTTTACAACGTATTAGCAGTTACTTTCCAAAGAAAATCAACCGTTCCGTGATAAATAAAATCGATTTCCCTTTTATTGGCTATTTATAAACGAGCGCGTTCCACAAACGGTTCTTTCTCATGATAACGCACTCTCCATTGCGTAACTGTCAGCGGTTTTAGAACTGCTCCGATTTTACTGAACTGCTTCGCATAAAATTTATGACCAATCAAATCAAAATCCGATGTGCCCAATAATGAGAGACGTGTTAGTTTGGTACGTGCACCCGACTTCCGTTTGTGAGGTCGGGAGTTCGAACAGTTTCACATAACGCTGTACTCAATTAAGGAGAGCAATACCGCTGTTTGTGAGTTCGACACCCAGTTATCAAGCTTTAAGGAAAACCGGTCCTCAGTTTGCGCGAGTAGTACACATTTAAATAAAACACTTTAACGGTTTAAAACGGGATATATTAATACAACTTATTTGTAAATTATTTTTAACTCTACTTTAGGTTAACATTTTCAAATAAGTTTAACTAATATATCGCGTTTTAAACCGTTAAAGTGTTTTACTTAAACGCGTCCTCATTCAGCATTTGACAACATCACACTTTATCTAACTCTGGGTAGAAAATAAGACTGCTGTGAGAATTCCCGTTTTGGGGCATGGGGCGTCTGCAGACAAGTTTTCTATTATGTTAGAGACAAGACAGACCAACATCTAAACATGACGGGGTGGTTCGTGACCCGGATGAAATTTCGATATTAATACCATTTATTTAATACCCAGATCCAGACGCAGTCTAACGTTAGTGTTTCAGATTCATTACTTAATACAGTTGCTTAACAGGTAGAAAACTATAATGTCAACAAATGTCGCGTGTTTACAATCACTGATTACGAATTTACGAGTTAGAATTTTTAAGATTACGTCAGCCTTGTTAATGTAACCTAGCATGTTGAGAAAAGATTTGTAAAGAAATTCAATATTTTAATAACAAATATATTACGAAATTGCTACGCTTAATGTATTTAAAACTAAACATCTTTTTTTGTACTAACGCAAAAAAATACAATATTGACAGTTATAAATATTTAAATAAAACCCTTTTACGGTTTTAAAACCCGATATTTTTTTTTTATTTTTTTTTTAAATTTTTTTTTTTTCCCCCCCCGGGTTGGTTTTTTTTGGGGCCCCCCCCGGGGGGGGGGGGTTTTTTTTTTTTTTTTTTTTCCCCCCCCCCCCTCTCCCTTTTTTTTTTTTTTTTTAAAAAAACACCCCTTTTTTTTTCCCCTTTTTTTTTTTTTTTTTTTTTTTTTTTTTTTTTTTTTTTTTTCGGGGGGGGGGGGGGGGGGGGGGGGGGGGGGGGGGGGGGGGGGGGGGGCCCCCCCCCCCCCCGCCCCCCCCCCCCCCCCCACCCAACTATAAAATATAATTTTTTAATTTTTTTTTTTTTTTTTTTTTTTTTTTTTTTTTTTTTTTTTTTTTTTTTTTTTTTTTTAGTTATAAATATATTAATCCATTAAAAGTACTTAATATCACTATAACAATAATTTAAAACGTGATGTAATCTTATTAAAATTTGTAACCATTTTTACCTTCACTTAAAATTATCAATTTAGTGCAAGTAGGTAAAGCCCGTCTACACGCACCGAAGCAGCATAGTGGGTCACAACCCCTTTCTACAAAGGGAAAATACCAGTGCTGTCTTAGATTGAAGCGACCAACTAATAATTAAGATATTGACATAACATATATGATTTGAGTTGCCTTTTATTTGGCAATTCGATGATTATTTTTAAAAATATTAACATCGATTCCCAATCCTTTCTTCCCAGTCCCGGGTTTCTTATACCCACAACACACTCGCCTATGGGTGTAAAATTCCACGTTTTTGATAATATTAAACGCAGCGTGATGTTATAGCCTAAAGGCTTCCTCGATAAATGATTTAAGAAACACAAAAATAATTATTAAATTCGAACTATTCGTTCCTGAGATTACTGCGTTTAAACTAACAAACTCCTAGTTTTATAATAGATGCTGAGGATTTTCACTTTCAATAAAGTGAAGTGCTTACCTTTCCCCTGTCATTAGAAAATAAAATTATATATTTTTAATAAAGGACGTCTGGTAGGCACTCTACGGGATCGAGTTGAAACGAAATCTTTTTTGTCTGGATGTAAATTTGTACGCATGCGCGCGACGAACGTAAAATCAATAATCCACAGCTGAGATGCTGCGTCCCACGGACCGGGGAAATTGATGTACGCTTACGTTGTAGTAACGTAAATTATGGGAGCGTTTCCTTTGAAGGATAGGATTAAGCTTGGATACTTTCTGAATTTAAATGGATAATTTAAATTCTTTATTTATTTATTTTTTATATCAATACTTATTATTAAACTCAACTTATCAACACGCCTTTGAATGACATACGAACACATAATGAGGTGGATATGATAATGAACTTTTACTTTCTCACTATTAGGCACAGATCCCCTCTTATGAGTGACAAGGTTTTAGGAACCCATCACTTAGCTCCAGTGCGGGTCGGTGGGCTTTAAGTACCGCTATGTTTGTGTATTGGGGCTGAAAGTTTCACGTGCTCTTCGAGGAACCAATTGCGATATTGTTCTTGCCTATTTTATGAGCATATTTTTCAGATGGTTTCAATAGGTTTAAACAACATTTTATATTAAAAAAATATGGTAAGTTAGAATATAATGATGAAATAATCAGGCGGAAATAGAACCGAATCGAGTCATATACAAACGGGGCGTGGCCCGTTGGCATACGACACATTCATTTCTACTGCTAGACCAATACGACGTCGTCCGCATCACGTCGTTCTTGCAAATTAATCTTAAAAGATAGACATACACTGTCGCATATGTTATAGAATAAATTTCCCCGTTCCTGGGATTAGTGCCTTTTAACAAACTCTTCAGTTTTATAAGATTAGTATAGATTACTCCTCAATTAATTCTACAAAACCCTAGACTTGACTAAGGAGTTATCTCCCATTTTGTCCCCTTCAGTTCTGAATAAGTTGATATTAGAAAGAATAACATCAGAAATGGATCTAAAGAAAACTTTACATATCGTGCGTGAAAAACAACGAAAGTACAGTCACATGGAAAGTTACTATATTTCCCGTTTGGTTCATTCTTACTCTACATAACACGTAAATATTCTAATCAAATACACGTCTGTCTGGATATAACATTATGTTTACATTGTCGCATTAATAAGGAAGCGTGGCAATAACAATTTCAAATTAAGAACGCAGACGCGATTCGTTGTTCGCTGCGCACGCGCATTGCCGGAAGTCGCTAATGCGGTAACAAGCTGACATCCGCACCATGGGTGCCATATATGGGCGTCGATTTTGACATAGACTGGCGAAGTGGAAGTTGACAGTTCTCTAAACCAAATTTATATAACTGACTAAAATAATACGGTTAGATTATGCTGTCTGGTTTAGATAAGATATGTTGCTTCAACTAAAACGGTGTATTTGTCCGAGTCGTACATATTAACGAATATAATTCCGTTTAACACTTAGAAGAGTCAATTTAAATAGTTCTACATTTACTGGTATGTTACAAACTATATTGAAGATACACTTACCAAACTAACTTACTAACAATATTTCGTGGTTTATATGTACTGCTCAGCTAGAACAACGACATGAAACTATGGTAGTAGTACTTCTTTTAAATGCGAAATGCTTTTTGGGAATAGGTTTTTTAGTGGGAGTGGGAGTTAGAAGTAGGAGTTGATGTGAGGTGAGAGTTTTGCGGCAAAGTAGCGCTTACAACATAGATTGGCTGCGATAAATGCGCAATTTCATAAATTAATAACCAGCCTTATAATTAAAAATTCTACCCCACATCACTATTCCACGCGAACGAAGTCGCCGGCACAGCTAGTTACTAATAAAAATACACTACTTTTTCTATTCTTAAATTAATATATATATTGTGTTTGGGTATACTTGTTATGTTTTGCTAGTCTACACATCGCATCTCAAAATCTGTATTTTTAACTATCCAAGTGAAATTTATTTTTAACTTTGATTAACGTGCCACATCAATGTTAAGACGCTTTCCCCATGCATCCATCATCAACGTATTTTCTATCACAATTTACAGCTTTCAACATAGCCGATGGCGTACGAGAAATGTGTGTGTAAACTATTATTAGATTATATAGCGATTATACTTATATTAGTATAAATATAGGATATATCGTAATAAAACATATTTGAATAAAACACTTTAAGGGTTTAAAACGCGATACATATATATTTTTACTTAAACTTATTTGAAAATTCACATATTTTTCCATTAGATAAGTGTACTAATACATATCGCGTTTTAAACCGTTAAACTGTTTTATTCAAATATATCCTACTCGCGTAAACTTAAGACAGTATTTAGTTATAAATTATTCTCATTAATTCTAGTGTCTATAGATATAATCCGAGGTTTTCTGCTAATACAAAAAATGATTTCTTCGCCTAGAACTACTCGACCGATTTTAATGAAATTATGTTAATATGCCCAGAAACTTCCTAGTCGCCTCATTTTGATAATAAATATTATAAGACTGGCGGCACAGGTTTAGGTAATTATTTAGAATGTTTTTGTCGATTACCTGTGTTGCCTAGCATTACAGTAAGCGTTAGGAGTCCTACACTCGAATCCCGGGGAAACATTAGACTGTTTAGGTCGGGCAGGGCACAAAAGGCTGATGGTGTCCGAAACTAAAACCGCTCAGTGAAACGGACCTTTTTGACGATTTTGTTTTCCATTTTTTATATAATAAAAAACAGGTATTCATAACTATTTCTTTAAGCAAAAGTTAGCTATATTTAAGACCTACGTTTTAGTAAGTGGATGCAATACCAGGCTCTAATTTACAAGGGTTAAGAATTAATTTCATATCAAAGTGATTTTCATTTTCATATTAACAATTTTAATGTTACATAGAAGACCGTATACCGTTATAACTATTTTCATTTCTCCACTTTATAAATATACACGTCTATAAACATTCAAATGCATGACTGTCATATTCTTAATAGCCCTTAAAAATAAGTGACAATCATTAATCATTGTGTCCCATCTTTAATGATTTAAACTGGACTGGCTTTTTACGGCAATAGGAAATAATATTTAACATAAATATAACAATATTCAATTGTTATAATAAATCACGACATTTAATGAGTTTTTAATATTTTTATGCGTATTATAATATTTTTACTGACTTTTTTATTCTTCAAACACCATTCTGTATATCTATACTATACTAATATATAAAGCTGAAGAGTTGTTTGTTTGGACCCGCTAATTTTAGGAAATACTGGTGGGAATTAAAAAATATACCGGGGAAGGTTTATAGGCTATAAAATATCGCGGTGCGACTTATGGGGCAGCGGGAAATGTGGAGGAAACGGTAAAAAATATTCATCTTTGTGGGTTTTCGTTGCGTACGTTGCGAAAACGGTTCAAGAAACCTAGAAATTATCTAAGAACGAATGGTGCCCTTTTAAACAAAAGGTCCGCGACCCTATATGTCTATCTTTTAAGGTAAACTTGCAAGAACGACGGGTCGCGACCGTTGTCGTAACAGTTAAAATTTATCAAGTTGAAAAGGACGTTTGTAAAAACAAATTTTGGTGACCGAAAGCGGACGAAGTCGCTGACACAGCTAGTGTGTATATAAATATCGTAATATCATATTATGTATATAATGGAAACTTTTTAACTAAACGTATGTGTCATAAATCACGTGTTTAATTTCAATACCATAAAAATAATACTCAACAAATTTTTATCTCCCAATAAATTAAATGGCCCTACGAAAAAATGACGTCCCGCATTATTTCGTAGGGTCAGATTCTATTAACCTTATTAATAATATTTTCTCGGCAATTGGTTAAATTATATCGCTTTGTTTGGTAAATAAATCACTTCTAATGGTCTGTGAGTCAGCAAATATGTTAGCTGGAATAAAAAATGGGTCGGTATGGACTTGGTTAATGGTTAAAATTGCTCGCATTGTGTAGCTGGCGAAAATATGAAGACTATTTTGATTAATTGCTCGTGTATACCAACGAATTAACTAATACATATTCGCGACTTTGCGTATTAGGTTTGGGGGTTTAATTTTTGCACGTATTTTTAGAAAATAATTAACGACACGAGCGGGACTTGAACCGACACTTATAGTAACTGCTTCAACCAATTGAGGTAAACGGCAGCTTAACATGAGTATCCTTTTTTATATAAATAGATTCAAAATTTATTTAATGCAAACATGTTTGCTGATAGAGTCTATTTATGATTTACCCGGCATTCGAACCCAGAGCGTCTCTCACTAAACGTGATATGGCAAGATGTAAAAGTGGTCCGGTTTCCCCCTCGCCCCCCCTGGGGCGACCACATTTTTGTGCTCGTTTCATTGCTCCGTTTTTTTAACAGGCAAGTAGTTGATCAGACTTCTGTGCCCTGCCCGACCGAAACAATTTTTTGTTTTCCTGGTATTCAAACCCAGAACGCGCTTAACGCAATGCAAGGCAATACCTCTAACTATTTGGCTACAGAGGCGGTCAATGGCAAGATGTACATTAGTAATATTTTTTAAACTTACAACATTTATATAAAACAGTTATTTTAAATAATAAGTTTTACCTTAACCAACAATTAGTAAAAAAATATTAATAAAATGGTGACCTTTGTATGAATCCGTGTTCACTAATTAACTATCAAGTGTTTACTTATAAATTTTTATTTCAGACAAATCGGGCGTAACCTAATCATCCCTGGTGGTACCAGAACGATAGATGCCACTGGCAAGCTGGTGATGCCTGGCGGTATCGACCCCCACACCCACTTCGAGCTGGAGATGATGGGCGCGAAAACAGCTGACGACTTCTATAAGGGAACTAAAGCAGCTGTTGCTGGTGGTACAACCACAGTCAGTGAGTATTCATCGCTGGATTTAAAAAAAAGAATAATTTTGTATCGTTTAAAAAAGGTGTGCATGCTAATGTTATAAAGCTGAGGAGTTTGTTTGTTTGGACGCGGATATCTCAGCAACTACTGGTTAGAATTTAAAGTGTATTTTTGCGTATTGGACCATTTAGGAAGGCTATAGGGTATAAAACATAAGGCTGGGACATCAACATAAGAACGAACAAACAAATATGAAAAAAAAAACAGGAAAAAATGTTAAACTTTGAGGGATTCTGAGCGATTCAATTTGCCGAAAAAATAAGTATTAAAATTTAATCTCATTTAGATAATCTAAGAAAATGTTCGCCACAATATATATCTATCTTTTAAGATAAACTTACCAGAATCGTTGTATGGTAAATTCAAAAAGAAAATTTTCCGAACTAAAAGGTCTATTTATTTATATAATATTCTCTTTTTAGTCGACTTCGTCTTGCCAAACAAGGGTCAGTCTTTGCTGGAGGCCTTCGGTAATTGGAGACAGAAGGCTGATAACAAGGTAAGAATACTTATTTCATAGATATCTATAAGTACTGAAAATATACTCCTGAAAAAATACAGTTGTACAGTTCGTACAATTAGTCTTGTATAATTAAAGTTTTACATAAAGAACGCCCACAGTGAACTAGGTCAATTTGGGCATCTTTAGTCGATGCATCGTCGGGTCAAAACTGCCAATAAAAAAGAATATGACTTTGAAATTTTCATTAAATAAAATTTACTTCCTTTTTTACAATGAATAAATCCAACAATGAAGGTTTTATTTTAATGCAATACTGTCTGTAGTTTACGTGAATAGTACATATTAAAATAAAACACTTAAACGGTTTAAAACGCGTTCAGCAAAAAGTAAAGAATCCGAAACGTCGGGCCGTAGTTAAAATAATTTTAAAATAAGTTTAACTAATATATGTTGCGTTTAAAACAAAGTTGTTTACATTCTTTGACTATTAGTGGCTAGAAATGGCCATTGTAATAAGTTACAAATAATAACCAACGTGTTTTGATTCCAGGTGTGTTGCGACTACGCCCTGCACGTAGGAATAACGTGGTGGTCTCCAGCTGTCAAGAAAGAGATGGAACAGCTGGTCGCCGAGCATGGAGTCAACTCCTTCAAAATGTTCATGGCTTACAAGGACGTGTGGATGCTTGATGACTACAACCTCATGGTTGCCATGGAAACATGTTCTGAATTGAGGGCACTGGCTCAGGTAATCTTTCAAAATGTTACCACTTTCCTAAAGATATTTTATAAGGGTGCTCTACAGTCTCACGTGTAATATCATGTGAAAAATATTTAAGTTTTTTAGACCCACCATGTTATTTCAATGTGGCAATTGAATATTAAATTTAATTTAGTTTAGTATTTAAGTTTAATATAAAAATTTAAAATTTTATTTAATTTTATTCAATGATTTTTTATTTAAAAAATACCATAATGACGTAAACAAAGGACAGCTTTTAAACAATTTGATATACGTTGTTTATAGGTAAAAATAATACACTAACTTTATGAAACGCGACATATATAAGTTAAACGTCAAATACGATTAACTATTATAACTCGCGTTTTAAAGTAGTGTTTTATTTAAATGTTTGTAGGAAGTTCATTAAATAATTTTAATAGGTACATGCAGAGAATGGTGACATCATAGCTCGGAACACTGAGAAACTTTTGGGGTCCGGAGTCACAGGACCAGAGGGTCACCAGCTATCTCGTGATGAAGAAGTTGAAGCTGAAGCTGTCAACAGAGCTTGTGTTATTGCTAACCAGGTATATAATTATTTACATATTTATGTAGGGTAGTTGTTTTTTTTTAAATGCAATACTATCGAAATCACAAAAGTGTATAGGCGCCTTTATATATTATGATTAAATATAAACCCTGGATTTTTTAATGATACAGGAGAACAGACAAGTATGAGCCTCGTACCACAAGATGTTCTGTTAACCTATTTTGGTTTTGGATATTCGGAAATCCACAGACTGTTACCGAAACGCGATTTGACTTTACGGCTTTTTCATCCTTGGACGGTGGTTCGTGACCCGGACGGATTTTTCGATATCCTACCACCAGATCCAACGAAGTGTAACAGAAAAATTATAAATTGAAAAATTAGAAACATGTTAGTCCCGGTGGCGATCGAACTCATGCCCCGTTGATTATTAACCAAAATGGCTGCTTTTATGAAAACTGTATGTAATGTAATAAATATTATTTACATTTAAGTTTTCATAAAAGCTGTCCACTTTATTTAAAAACAAACAACACTCAAACAGACAAACATCCGCTTTTTTTAATAAAACCAATATATAAATATTATACCCACTTGTTTGTCCAGCGGTAGCAAAGGCCAAATATTTGATAGCCAAAAGGTCCAATCTAGAAATAAGTCTGTAAAAATCTGGATGCTAAATGGGTGGTAAGAATATCAAACTTTCGCCCGGGTCACGAACCACAGTCCACTGATTGTAACCCCTTTCGGATATAGTCTGTGGATTTACGAATGTCTAAAGCTAAAGATCGACAGCATTTTAGATGTTATAAGACTCAGTTATATTACACTTCTCTTAAGAGACATAACCCTTTTCTCTGACATAACTTGATGTAAGTTTTTTTTTTAATTTCAGGCAAACGCCCCTTTGTACATCGTCCATATGATGTCAAAAAGTGCTGTAAAAGCTTTAAGGATCGCGCGCAGCCGGCAGCGGCCACCGGTCTACGGGGAAACTCTTGCGGCTACAGTTGGTACTGATGGTAAGCATTGATTGTCTCGAGAGACTCTTAGTTCAAATCCTGGCGATAACAAATTCTTTTGCTCGGGTTAGAGAAGCCTACTTTGCTTTTGATCGATCAGCGAGACGGACATAAAAATGTGCTCGTTTATTATGACTATAGGGGCGAAATTGAGAATGAGTAAAGACCGACTGTGATCGTCACTTAGTCATGGAACGCACAAAATTTAATTATGACATCCACTAGTAATGTTCAATCGTCAAAAACATTTCTCAATTACGATGCCTAAACTCTAAAACCCAACTACCTTCAATACTGTTCGTAGTTTACGCGAGTAAAACACATTTTGACAGTTTAAAGCGATATACATTAGTTAAACTTATTTGAAAATTATTTTAACTACGACCCGACGTTTACGAAACGAATGAATATCGCGTTTTAAACCGTTAAAGTGTTTTATTCAAATCCAATCTACCTTTACAAAATGGCCGTGATGATACCTTTTAGAGTTTTTGTAATATCTTTTAATATAACATCGCGCTCAATCCCATTTCAGGTACACACTACAAGAACGCGTGCTTCAGGCACGCTGCTGCCCATGTCCTGTCCCCCCCATTGCGACCTGATCCCTCCACGCCAGAAGCTATGGTGCAGGCTTTAGCTGAGTATGAATCCTTTATTAACACATCCTAAATTTAGCACAGAAGTTTTACGATTCAAGCTGTTATTTATCTATTAAATGTAAAAGACCGAAAAGATTTATGAAAAAAAGGCTCTTGTTTTACAGGACTTAAGTCGGGATTCAGAAATCTACACTACTTTACCACTATAATTAGTACACCACACATTAGATTAGTACACCACGTTTATTCGTTACAAAACTTACTTTTCAGCAGTGGAACTTTTAATGACTTAAAGGGGAAGACTAACATGTACAATTTTTATCTCTCTTCATATATATTAATGTATATTTTCAGCGATGACCTTCAACTGATCGGAAGTGACAACTGCACCTTCAATGAAAGGGAAAAGGAATTGGGCAAGAACAACTTCACCAAAATCCCCAACGGAGTGAACGGCGTCGAGGATCGCATGGCTATACTGTGGCAGAAGGCTGTAAACACAGGTATCTATTCATTTCATATTATATGAGTGACTTGAATTCTATTTCATCGTGTCGTTTATGTTATTTTTTTTATTTCACTCTAAACATAATCAGAATTGACCATACCTTACTTAAGACATTGAACAGTAAATTTATTTAATACTAGTTGTGTCAGCGACTTCGCCCGCGTAGAATAGTTATTTTGGACATTAAATACTGTCTTAGTTTACGCGAGTAGTACACATTTTAAATAAAACACTTTAACGGTTAAAAACGCGATATATTAGTTAAACTTATTTGGAAATGATTTTTAACTTCGGCACGACGTTTCGGATGCTTTGCAGCAGCCGTGGTCACGGGGAGACTCGGATGCTTTGCAGCAGACGTGACCACGGCTGCTGCAAAGAACAAGAAGTGACTATGTCCTTTCTCAGGCTCTAGAATATCTATGTGCCAAATTTCATTTAAATCAGTTCAGTAGTTTCGGAGTTAAAGCCGGACAGACAGACATAGTTACTTTCTCATTTATAATGTTAGTATAGATTTGACAGATTTTTCTATACAATTTTAAAACAACGGTTGCCCCAACTGGTCACGTTATACATTGCTGGCTATGACGTCATATTTCCCACAATAGACTATTTAATGCAGTTTAGTTTGATGAAAGGTTTATAGAAAGAATACAAAATAAGCATTGGAACTAATTCTGTGATGGGTTCGAATTCTGCCTGTGTCAATTTTTCAATGCGAAATTTGCTTAAACGCTCTCAGAACTATAACAGCTTAAATGTCTTACAGGTATCATGGACCCATGCCGCTTTGTAGCAGTT
This sequence comes from Leptosia nina, assembly GCA_963661955.1. NCBI lineage: Eukaryota > Metazoa > Arthropoda > Insecta > Lepidoptera > Pieridae > Leptosia > Leptosia nina. Next base: position 6,029,586 of record CAVLEF010000008.1, read on the forward strand.
ACAAGTGCGAACGCCGCGAAAATCTTCAACTTGTGGCCCCAGAAGGGACGTATCGCGGTCAACAGTGATGCTGATGTGGTGGTGTGGGACCCGCGTCTCGAGAGAACTATTTCTGCGGCCACGCATAGTCATACTGTCGATTTTAATATTTTTGAGGTAAGTTCAAATTCAGCGTTCAAATCCTGGGGAGACAGGGTTTTTAGTCAGGTAAGGTTCTTGCTCAAGGCTCTTGACTTACCTGTATATAGAATTGTTTAATGAACGCAGTAATGTGTCTACGCCACGTCCCACATGGGGCATATGGGACTTTATCTTTGACAAATTTTAATTACATAAATATAATTCTTAAATAAGTAAAAGATATTTCGTGTAAAAATGATAAATAGTCCAGAATGATTATATTTTTTTAACAAATCAAATCTTTTGTTGGTAATTTTTAAAGAAATAAAAAATACAAGTATGTATTTGTGAAGTTCTGATAACCAAAGAATGATGTAACTAATGAACTATAGAGAAACAGGTACTTATAATATTTTATGTATGGTACTATAATTTTAAAATTCTTAAGACTTTCACTTAATCACTTTTAAACATTTGTACACTTTACAATACGTAATTCACTAGTAGCTGTCAGTTTGAGAGTTGCAACAACTGTTATGTAGTTTAAAAAGGACTTTTAACGTCGGTAAATGAAAATTTTAAATGTCGTAATCGATTACCGGCCGTTTACGACAACTTCCGCCACGTTCGACATTGATTGATCCTTCCAATAAGCTAACAATATCTCATGTATTGTAAGGGAATGATGTAATCTTTCTTTTTATATTCACAGGGTCAGCACGTCGTCGGTAGCCCACAGTACGTCATAGTCAACGGTCGAGTGTGTTTGGACGATGGAAATCTTCGAGTAGTTGAAGGTAATTTCACTAATTATCTTATTCATTTATATTAATTTCTAAAATTTTAACATTACAAACATCTTAAGAGAAAAATATTATCTGTTGTTTCATGTGAATAGTCCACTTTTTAAAATTGTAATAAAACACTTAAGAATTTTAAACTTTTATTCCTTTATTTTAACTTTCACCCGGTTGGACATTAAATATACAACATGCTTTTAATTGCATGTCGAAAACTTATCTTTGCAAGGAATAAAATAAATAGAATCTCATTTCTTATTATGTCTTTTCTTGTTTAAAAAAAAACGTATCGTTTCCAGGTCTGGGTAAATTCCTGAAGACTCCAGCCAACTGCCCCTACATTTACGGCGAAGAGAGATCCCGCTCGCCGCAGACTGAAAATTTGGATGTGCCAATCACACCTTCCAAGATCACTAACGGCACACCAACACACGGTATTTTCATTGAGTTATTAATTATACAAGCATTACGTTATGAAATCGGTTCATTTAACAAAAAAAAATGGTATACATTTTTTTCGAATTCAACGGCTTAAGTAAAACTAACAAGTTCGTCTCCTTCAAATATTTCTGTAATAACTCTTGTCGAATTGCCTTTAGTAGTATAATGAAACATCGGGATATAGTTCAAATAAATTCTAAATAAGTTAATTAATATATCCCGCGTTTTAAACTGTTCAAAGAGTTATTCAATATTGGGTATTATATATTATATGACTTTGCAATATATTATATTTACTTCTACTCAATGCACTGAACAGAACTGAGCGTGGCGCACAAGCAGCTGGAGGCGATGTCTATGACATCATCGGGTTGCAGCACACCCACCGGCCGCAAAATGCGGGAACCAGGCCAAAGAAACCTCCAGAACTCCACTTTCTCCATAAGTAGTAAGTCGTTATTGCATATTGATGTACAGCTCAGTGTACTTACTCTAAATATACAATGGAATGTCCCATGCCCCAAATAAGGCAAATGGTGCCATATTTGGGGATATGGGCAATGTTTACTAGATTTCACAGATCGATTTTTATAGGCATTTGTCCGAAGCCTACGCGACCGGTGACAACCATAAGTACAATCACTTTTAACGGTTTAAAATACATACTAAAACATTATCTTTATTTTTGTCTTAAAGCGACGTTTCAGATGTGTTTTCAGCAGCTGTAGTCACATCGATCAAAATATTTCGTGTTACATGATCGTTTTGAAAATTACCTTTTTCTTTGACTTTTAAATCACTTTTATATATATTTGTACACTTTACAATACGTAGTTCTCTTCTGCGTGTCATTGGCGAATTGTTGTTCCCCTCCCTTTATATTCTCCCTTTATTTTACTATTTTTTTGAGCTTGATTGTGTTGGTACGCAAGATGTAGTCAATAGAAGAACTTTTTAACATCGATAAAAGAATATTTAAAATGTTGTAATTGACTACCGACCGTTTACGACAACTTCCGCCACACAGTTCGACATTTGATATATTTTGTCATAAGTTTACCTAGTCTGTGATAATTAAAGAACACTAACAATTGTATATAATTAATTAAACATATTTGAATTCTCAGAGGAAATGGAAGGCGTCGATACGAAGACATCGGTGCGCGTCCGAAACCCACCGGGCGGAAAGTCGTCGGGACTCTGGTAAAAACCGGCTGTTGCTCGCTATTACCGATGATAACCGGTTAAAACCGGTTCGGACGCTTCGCGGGACGACGCTTTTGCTTGTGAAAACATAACGTTGGGTCTCAAATGTTGTAACATTATTTATTTTCTTTAATATTACGTTCGTATTAAAGCCTAGTTGTAAAATATGTTAAGCTGCACTGCATTGCGCGTTCACATGCAATAGCTTCGGAAAAACATTTTTTTTTTCATATAAATAATAATTTTTAGCCACAGAACGCGAGGCTTACCATTCACATTTCACATAGAATGCATTTCTTTAGAACACGTTACGATTAGCTTTACCAGCTCTAAACCGCTCCATGTGGTCGTAGCTTATAATAATATTGTTTAAACTAGAATAAAGCAAGTCTTGAATTTCAGTCTGCCCGGCGGCCTATGTGGAGAATAAGTTTGGAGAAATCTATATTGATTCCAAATATCGGCTTTTATTGTCTTTGCTTTAACTTCAACTACAAACGCCATCTTGTGGATGATTTTTGTAATTCTATTAGTATGGAGGTTTGATATTCAATGTTATAATATGCTTATATGTATTTAAAGTATATTTTCACAAGCATAAGCAATGAATTGATTTAGTTGACGAAAAATCGTGATATACAATTATTTTGTACCACCACTGTTTATGTGAATTTTTCATATACAAACCTTATATGTTTAGCCTAACCCACAAGTTTCTTATACACATTTTGAGCACGGAACCCTTAAATAATTTTCAAAAAGCTAAAATTACTAGGAAAGTAAACAGTAACATTAATCGCCATGGTTTAAGGACTAAATACAAAATATTGTTTGTAACATAGACTGATTTTGTAGAAAAATGTGTTAACATAATTCGTATTATATGTTGTATTCATCATAGCTTAATATGTTGTATTGTGTATGTTGTAACTTAACGATATCCAATTTATTAAATGCTCAACAAAATTGTACTGGACCTTAAATAATTAACTGTATAATTGCAAAAATTTAACGGTTTAAATAGTGAAATATATTGGTATATTTTCACTTCAAACCGTTATTTTTGAAGCTGATTTATAATGTACTTTGATGTGAAAATTAAAAGACTTTGTTGTTATCTGAAGTTGTTTTATTGAGCATTTAAATCAATTAAAGGAAATTTCTTTATTGCATTTAGACTGCAATTATTATTATATCGGTTGAATCTTTGTATCAAAAGAGTTTGTACTTTTTATACTAAACATATTAGCTTTCAATATATTTAAACATTTTGCTTAAATATAATTTGAACTCTATCCTACTGTTGCCTATATTTAGCTAATTAAACGGTTTTATTATTGAATCTTACATTACTGTAATCTTGCTTAGTTTCATATAACACAAATCCTTATATGTTACTAGTACTATGACCAAAGTAGGACATACTATGTTTTAAGATAGGAATAAGAATTGTTTTGTTTTGTGATCCTTTAAAACTTTCAATGACAATTTCAATTCATCTATATTTAAAGGCGTTTAAGTTTCACTTAATCGCCGTTAGATGGCTTTGTATTCAATATGTATTATGACTCAAGTTGTAACATCGACCGATAGATGGCGTTGTTCTCAACCCACTATACCATGACTTAAAATAGACTTTTAGGCAAAATTAAGTTGATTTTAGTACAAACTATAACACTGTACCACCCCTTTAACTAGTCTCTTTGATGTCCTTACATTTTTATAATAGCGTATACAAATTTTTCTAATTGTCTGTTCTTTATTATGCATTGTGGAAATAAACAATGTACTCGTAGCCTTTTATTTATTTTTTCTTTAAAATGAGATTAAATCCACTCTTAGAGCAAATTGGCTCGTATTATATTTTTCTATTATATATGAAAATATAATACGGACCTCTAATAAGCACTTACAAATAAAATTAGCACTTGAATTAAGTTTGTAAAGATAAATCCTAAAACATCTGCAAATACCAGTCAAAGTCATTTTAGTAGAAAAGATGAGTTTGTTATTTTTTAAGCAATATACATAATTTTAAACAAAGAAATGATTTACCTTAACAAAACAAAATAATAAGTAATACACTGAATACAGTTTTATATTGTTTATTAAAATAATATTCGTTCAACTGAACACAAGACATAGGTCCAGAGCTAATAATTGAGTTTGCTAATTTGACAGTTCTTCCCTACAAAAAATAATAATCCTCGGCTCGACGCCGTCTGTCTTTACCATCTTAACAATAAAAACAACCTATAAAATCTATCAACATAAAGGGCTTTAAGAGGTATCGGGAGAAGATCCCACAATTATGTTCAATTTGGCACAGATTATATAAATTCACTGTCCATTTAGTTGTCTTATGTTTTGGCACACTCCGCACCACGTTAAAACGAAAATAAATTCCTTCTTGAACATAAAATTTTATAAATTTTCATTTAAAAAAAAAACTTAAAACGTACTTTTACGAAAAAAGCTACATTACATTAAAATATACAGTACCCATAATAATTCCAGTATTGCACAACATGATATTCATGCAAAATCATTCTGAACATTGTATCGTCGATATTCTATAGTGGAATTCGTCATTGAATAAATGTATCTCGTATAGTCTATGGTAAATTTTCTAATCGAATGTACGCGTCCCGCTCTAATCTGTTCGACTTCGCCGTCAACAACGTTAAAATTCTTAATTAATAATAACAATAAAAAAATTAATTAACAAAAATTCGCTGGACTTAACGAACATGCGTGGGCACAATTTCCTCGTATCAGTAGTAAATGCAGTTTCACCGAAGTCTAATTCAATTACAAATTTATTTACATGCGTCTTTAACGTAAGTTATACACAGGATATGTAGGTGACGTATTGAGTAGGTATTCAACTAATATTTTTTAATTTCCTTTGTTTACATAGCGATAGTAATATGAATAATATAAGTAGAATAGTACACTTATCTCTAATATGACACAGTTAATTATCCTAAACTTTATACAGTAACGCCCCGTTACACATATACAATTCTGTGACGAACGCTCTTACATCCAACCGTTAGGATATTAATAAAATTTTAATTACGAAACTCATAATTACTGGAGTCGTAAATTGGAAAAAAATAATTAAAATCGTGTATTAAATTGAGGTTTGCGAAAGAGCGTTACGTACAAAATATCACGAACCACACATACAACGTGTCTAATCTAGCCTAAGACAGTCTAACCATTCCGCACAACGGAAAAAACAGGCGCCCTCCGCGTTGCCTTAAAATATCTTTATACAATGCACGCGAAGGACAAACTAAACATATTCTAGAACTATATGGAACCTTCTGGTGCAGGCCGTTGGGGTTGGCTTTTTAATCTGTGAGAGAGCAAAATGGCGGGAAACGCCAACTGTCCACAGATAATGTGTCATAACGGTAAACAAGTCTACTCCTTAAAAAATAAAATAAGAAATCTACCTACAAAAAAAGCATTTCACTTATATATCCAATGAAAACAATAGTTATGTAAATGCCAATTTTGACCTAACAAAAACTTTGTAAAGCGAGTCTAAGAAACTACAATAGCACAGTAAACATAGAAGAAACATCCACATCGGTAACAAAACTAATAAAGTTAACACATTGTCTATGAACAGCAAATAACGATCCGACTTGTGACGATTTTTCAATATTTAGACATTAATCTGTCCACATTGAAAAATCGGCACGATTTGTGCGAAAATTTCACCTTTAGAGTTTCAAAGATAGATCCGTACTTATGAGTCCAAATTTTTTCGGCGAATTATCGCCAATGTCAAACGGATAATGGCACGAAGAGGCGTGACTAGTCAATGACACCTTAGATTTAGGTTGCCAACCGAGAAAAAAAAATTTAAAGAAGAGAAATCTTTTTTTTTTTAATAAAAGCGGTTTACATCCTAACCTCAAATGTTAAAGTAGAAACATCTATAACTCAGCAACCTTATTTGGACTCTAAAAGTTTGGAAAGGTAAAGAAAATTACGTCACAAGTGCTTACAAACCTGAGATCAGTAGAAATGACTGTTATCGGGACTAAATATGGTAAGATTGTTCAGATAAACTTTACAATTTCAAATATAAGATTATTAATAATGTACATATTTTGCTTACAGAACGGAATGCCCTTCAGAAATACCACACATCCGGTAGGGTTGTCAGTTAGGCCTGTAGCTTACAAATCTTTACTGTGTTTAACCAAGAAATTTGCGTATCGATTTACAAGCTGAAGTGAAAAATTAAAATAAGTGCACACATATGGGTATTTCTAGAGACCATTGAACCGTTTAGATTAGCACCCGATTATAACCTTTGTATACCACTGAAAGCAGTTCTTAGTTTTCTTGGTACTTTTATCACAACCAACACGACCTAGTTCCAGACCGAACTAAAAGATGGCGTTGAACACAACACTTCACGACTGATCACAGTAACATCAAATCCGAACGTAACTTCGTGTACTCAGCTATAACTTTGATACGGTGTTTACAAGAGCAGTTTTATATATATCATCCACGCAGCGTGAGTGTCATTCTGTATGTAATAGATATTTATCCTCATGTAAAATTAAGTTAGATATCTAGTAAACACGACGCGGTGACTCCAGTTACGTGAACAACAGGTGCACACGACTCAAAGTTATCACAGAGTATACAAGGAAAATCTCAGTCGTTTAACAATAGTCTATGCCGGTCCGCGGTCTGTCGCGTTTGCGCGTCGGCAACCGATTGTCCACTATGACACAGATATCACCTCGTGACCCGGCCTCGCTTGCGCCGCCCGCGGCCACGTCTGAGAGGTGAGCTGGTTAACGGAGAGGGGATTGTTCGCATCCCGCGGGTTCGTCCCCACGGGATTCCTGGCTGGCGGTGGGGGGTCTGACGCCGGCGACGCGAGAGACGATAACGCACTCAACCCCCCCGGACTGGACGCTGAATTGAGTGGAGTATCCGCCTCGTCACTAGACGCGTCAGACAGTTCCTCCAGTTTCACATCCTCTTCAGAACATGGTGATTGCGGGGTCTGCATGGGCATTGGGACCATCCCCCCGGCTGCCGCGAGAGCTTCCATGTACCGCACGCACTTTTTCTTCCGCCTGAAACGTTGTTATGCTATGTTTAGTGGGAATAAATAACCTCACTTAAGTTAAATTAAAAATCGATTACAATTGAAAAAAAATTCGATACCGACAACCGGAATCCACAGCCTTCCGTGCTGTTGTTCTAACCATCGCGTCACGGTAGCTCAATTCGTTAGGTAGCACAGAATGCTGTGGACGCCAGTTCAAATCCTGCCCCCGTCTTATTGTTTTTCAATATATCGATTTTTAATTCATATAGTGCCTTCATGTGCGACAACATGTGTAAAATATTAAAGTTTTAATTTCGCTTAAGTTTCCTTTCTTGCCTTATCGATGTAGAAAAATAATGTTACCAATATTGGTATCTCGTGTTATATTATTTGGTGGTATTTTCTTTATTTGATATGTAGATATAATTTTGGGATAGTTTAATGAAGCAAATAGATCATACGTCGTAAAGAAGTAAAAAAAGACATCGATTAGACAAGTAATAAGGATTACAATGATACACATTCACTAAGAATTATTTTATAAAATTTATCGGATAATAAAAGCAATAACATTACAAGAAACAAAACCATATATCGGTAAAATGAAAATAAACTTTTGAATGGCAATTACTTGCGCAAAGAATGCCTACAACAACAGCAAACGGATTTGTTAACTTAAAAATCATGCTAAAGAAATTGTTAAAACACACGAGAACTAAATGACGCTCATGCCGCATTAGATAAAACAAAAAGACATCGAAACTACAAAACACAACGTCGACACATTCAATAATCACTACACTCGAAAAAAAAAAGCAAAAAAAAAATTACATTCAGTTAAAATCTTAACGACGAATAAATATCTTCAATTCTTACAAATGTTTCTTAAAAAAGGTTATAAATGTGAAGTTACCTCCATATCAATAATCTAGGAATCGAGAAAATACAAAAAGACTAAAAATCCATGCCACAGAAGCAATGTCCAAAATCTCGCGAACTACGAACTGACCGTGTGTCCAGCGGCGGTGGTTGGCCGGCACTAGAGGTTTACATACGTCGGTTCCTGTGGGGGGCTCCCGACCAGGCTGGCAGGGGGGAGGGGGGTAGCCGGCTCTGGTCGGAGGAGCCCTAGCCCACCAGACACCATTACGCTACTTGACTCGGGACTATTAGAAATTAAGAGAGAAAGTGCGAGAAAAGGAGAAAAGGTATTGGTAAAAGGGGGATAGAAAATTAATTAAACAAAATAAAGTGTTGTATTAATAAAGCAAGAATAAGATCGAATGAGACGAAATTGTAAAGGAAGAAGATTAAGAAGAGTAAGACGAGAGTCAAGTGGCGTTAGGTAAATGTAAAATAATCGTTAAGAATGTAAAAACGTCACCAATAGTGCCAGCGGAATCCAGCATCGATCCGTGAGAAGCGGCAATCATGAGTGGAAAAAACATTTCGATAAGTAACAGTTTCGGTAACACTTAACTTATTGCTACATAGTTTTCGATGACCCTTAAAGCGAGCGATATTCAGAAAATGTGTCAAGATTTTTTTGAAAGCTTTTGTTGACAAATGATTGCCCCATCTCTGATCCGGTGCACGGCCATCGCCTCTAAGACCTACAACTACGTCGTCCACACTTTGTCTACTTTCAAAAAAATCTATTTCGGTTCATTCTACTTTCGACTTTATTTCTTTGTGAAAAGACACATTTTCTGAATCATTGACGGCTGCGCTTTAACTCAGCTCCCTCCACTGCTAAGAGCGGGGCGTAACGAGATGTTTAACATAACAAATATCTCTTGGAATAAATACGTCATCTACTAAATATTCAGTCGCATTCAGTCGATATCGTTAAAAATAAATGTTACGACCGGGCTCGTGTCGGCCAAAAGGAGTTAGCCGGATAAAATAAACACAAACAAGCCAAGTCTTTCCACATAGAAACAATATAAATTGAAATAATAACCGAGAGACGCGGAGTATTGAAAATATTGCACGTTTTTGAAAGCAAATAAAAAGAAAATATCCAACTACCCACCTGCAAGGTTTGCACCATTGGTTCTGTTGATCGAGACCGTACCTCGCTCGACATTTTTTCAAATTGTTTCCTGCGAATATTGCAAAGATTATGTTAATATATGTTTGAGATTGTCTAAATGCCACACGGCACTAAAACTCACTAGCATATTAGGCAAATGAAAAATATCTGTGAGCAAATTAAAGGGACTGAATCACTGCTGTTACTTTAAAGATATGATTTTGCAAATGTACAAAAATTAAAGGCCAAGACGCCATCACGGCAAAAGTAAACATTGAAAATTATAATCTAAGCACCTTATAACGCTAAAATAACTAGAAAGCCACATGCACCAAACACCAGCATACAATCGTTAGTCTCATGCAAGGAGTGGAATGGAGAATTGAAATAAAAAGGAAAACGGAAAAAACATTGGTTTTAAAATAGCTCACTACTCGCATCGAAACAAAAACGCTAACTACTAATACTAATCGAAATAAAAAAATGACAAAAAAAGTTGACGCTCATAAGCAAATTGAAGCAGAATAGGTTCTCCGGAATCAAAATAAATGTATATTCTTTGGCCAATATCATTGTATAGAACACCGCAGACACAGAAGCGCATCGGCAGCTTTCGTTCGGGTCGGACCCGGCGCCCCTTGTACCACCGCTGATCGCCCGCGTGGCATAGCGGGACCTCCTCATGCATACGTACTCCACACTACTCCGTTGCATTCCCGAAATACTTCAAGAAGGCTGTCCCAGCCGTTACATTGAGCACATCTAAACTCCCAGAAGCGTTCGCTCAAGATCACATTGACTGTTGAATGAAGCATGCACGCTCCCCGAATCGTAGGCGCGGAGCAGGAAAGCCAAAAACCGGGACAACCTTCGACGGAGTGCCACTTACATCAGGGTAGTTCTCATAAAGTAGCATTGTAATTACAAAGGAACAAAATAAATAAATGCCATAAATATTAAATAAAAATGCTCATTAACTACAACCTGTACCCCTGCAACCATAGACATTCGGCAAAAGTTCTACATCGCTCCGTCGATTTGGAGCGAAGTTCAAAGCAATTGAACTCGCGTTGCGGCCGGGAATGGAGGGGAGAGAGGGGTGAGGGGAGGGGAGGGCAACCGACGTCTCTGGCTAATCCTTCATTAATTGACCTCATTACTGCGACAGAGCATCGACTCATCGCGTACGAGACGTCCGTTGCTGACCGTGTGAGGACGGCGGGGATCGGAACCGAGTCGCGTCGCATTATAACAACGTCATGGCCGACTGTCATTAAAGGATTTGGAGGAAAGGGGGAGGATGGCTGCGTTCGTTGAAAGGCAATACCTCCATCGGTTGTCTCCTGCTTTCGTTTCCTCTTCTTGCCCCTTTGCGTATTAGCCCTAGACGACCAATCGGGATAGAGCTGCATGTGCAGTTGGCGTTCACGCCGCGCCAGCTCGTAATACTTGGCTTGTTCCTCGCGGCCAAGGGCATGCCACTGTACGAACGCCGCAATATGGAAAGAAAAGAGAATTCACATCGACGGTGTTTCGCGACCGCGCCCTAAGCTGGTGCTAGAAAAACAGCCCGCAGAGAGCCCCGTTAATTTTGATCCTACGCCCCAGTAATGAGAATGGCCAATTGTTCCTCACAGAACCTATTCTGCGGTCGGTCGTCGCGCTTCGACACAGATCAAACCAATATAGTTTCCGATCGATCGGGGATTTAGGAGTACGAGTACACGATCACTCGACGACTACATTACACAGAACACGCAACAACTAGCGCGCGGGGCGGCGCGGGCGGCGCAGGGCGGCATTGCCCCACTGGTTCCTACTTGGCCCACCGCTCGGGGCCGCCCGACGTGGCCCCGCGCGTCCGTCTCGGTGAACAACGGTTCCGGCCGCTTTTCTAGCACATACACCACCGGCCGCCGTACTAACACATCAGAGTAACACCACACACACACTCACATACAGGACGGGTGACGGGTGAACGAGCCGGTTAGTTCGTGTTAGGAGCCCTGGACGGCAAGCGACCCCGGGGCGTGTTAGTGGGAGAGCGCGCGGCTCTGGAGGGGAGGGGTAAAGCGAGTGTACACAAGCGTCGACGTGACAACCCATCCCGCGTGTCGGGTCCACGACCAAGGGTCCAATACCTCCCAGTTCGGCGGGACCGCGGTCCTTTTTCCGCTTTTTCTTTTTGGAACCGTAACCGTAGTTGTCCCTGGCGCTCCACCCGGGATACAGCTGCATATGGAGCTGTCTCTCTTGTCTCGCTTTCTCATAGTACTTTGCTTGCTCCTCGCGACTCAACGAGTGCCACTGCGTTCAACGTTATTCATAGTTAACCCGATCGATGTACGTCGATTGTCGACGGGCGATTTGTGGCATTGCGTGTCTTGTTAGGAATATGATTGGTTAGGCCAAGATAGAATCAGCTTCTTTGACGAAATAAGCTCAAAAACAGTCGAATTGCAAAACTGTCGATATTAATTTTGTTAAAATGCTAAGAACATAATTTGCATTGAGCTAAAAGTATCATGGTCTATTTGCTGAGTCTATCTTGGGTATGTTTCTTTTCTCGGAAGGGTAACGGCGTAGTTCCGAGAAGCCTGCTGTGGTAAGCCACAGTTTACATATTGCACAGTTGGGATTCTTAAAACGCGCCAAATTTTATAATGGTTTTTAACATTACTAATCACATATTATGGTGATGAAAGTATTACAAATGTTATTTGATAACGGTTTTGCCTGCGTTGATTTTTGTTCACACAATTTAAAGGTCTGTCGGTCACATTTAATATTTTACTTGATCGAGCCGCTAACGTAATCGATTGTCCCAACTGCCAAAGTAATTAATCTGTGCGAAGCTTACTTATTATTCAATACATCTATAGTAGATCGCAGATATGACCACGGCGGCCGAGTCATTGTCTTGCGAAGCGAGTCCGCTGTTTACACGATCAGTGTCGGCTGATTAGGGCTGCCAACAATTTTCGAATAGGGCTGTCAATGTTGTTTTTTAATGACTTCGAAAACTTCATTTTCTCGTTTAAATAACTTCTTTGTGGTAATTGCTATATTTCCTCAACAAGTATTTTTACTAAAGTATATAACGTTACAGTAAGTAAAGTATTTTTTACAAATATTTTGTTAGACCGAGTTGACAACCCTAACGTCTAATCACGAACCATATTCCTAACAAGATTCACAATGAACACATCATCAAAACAGAATCATTCTCTGTAACGCTTCTAGGAACATCACAATGTGTGTACAGGTGTGAAAAATAATCAAATGCAAATTCAAAGGAATAATTTTTAACAGAAAGGCTTAGACTAGCGGATTGTTGATTTTTGCCACGAAATATATCGTATGTTTGATGTGAATTTATAGTACGTAGTGATCTTTAAACTTAAGTGCTTTATGGACAAACGCAATCAAAGTGATCCGTCCATTTCAGGCCACAAACGGACACTGGTATTGAAATTGCTTTTTGAAAATTTCGCGACAGAAATATGCCTATATATTTTCAAATTGTATTTTAAATGGAATTTATAAATCTCACGAGCACTTTTGCTCTGACGTTCAATAGTGGGTACACTTGCACTACAGTGTAAAACTACCTCCATAAAGTTGGAAATGTACCAATTTGTCTTAACTTTTGTTCAGTAGCAAAAACCATCAATCAACATAACATACAAAACTTACCCGTCTACCCAGGATCTGGTTGATGGCTGCTGATTCCTTCAGCGTGCACTCAGCGACTACCTTGGCTCTCATCTCCTTCATGTACAGCATAAAGGCGTTCAGGGGTTTCTTTATGTGTGGCTTTTTATTCTGCTCCTTACTGTTATTGCTACTGGGCTCTGACGTTTTGTCACTTGAACTACTGCTCTTTTCCTGTGACCTGGAACGTTAGGGCAAGGATATATTAGACATATTGAAAGTCATAAGTTCACAGTTTATTATTGAACCAATTGGAACAGATTCTAAACAAGCTAATCTATACTAATATATAAAGCTGAAGAGTTTGTTTGTTTGTTTGAACGCGCTAATCTCACTACTGGTTCGAATTGGAAATTTTTCTTTTGGTGTTGGTTAGAACACTTATCGATAAAGGCTATAAAACATCGCGCTTTGATTAATAGAAGCGAAGATACAGCGGGAAATGTGTAGACAAAACGGGGGAATTATTTCATCTCTGTTTTCAGATGCGTACGCTGCGAAAACAGTTCAAGATACCCAAAAAATATGTATGAAAGAATGATTTCTATTTAAATTATCCGAAAAAAAGTCTAGGGCGCTATATGTCTATCTTTTAAGATTAACTTGCAAGAACGACGGGAAGGGACGCTGTCAACGTCGTGGCTAACAGCTTAAGTTTATAAAGATGACGGGGTTTGCAAAAACTAATTTGGATGCCCAAAATAACGGCTCAGCAGTTACATATACAGACAATCTTTTTTATGTATGCAAACTTCTAATTATATTTAAACAAACATTAGTATGTAAAATTAAACTAACTGGTACAGCTTCTAAGCTGGACTTCCAGCTCACAAAGATACTGAACTTTTTTAAGTTACCTAATGTTTTTTTGAGTGGTTGTATTTTCTGTAAAGGATGTAGAGTTTGTTCTTGAAAAAATAGTTCTAATTCAGGATCTAAATAACACTATATATACCTACAACATTATAGAATTTTTAGTCATCGCCCATTTTTGATGGCTTAGACCTGATACGAACTCAACCCAAAAACCTTTTTTGTCACACATTTGATCGACGACAAACGGAAGTCGCATCAATTATCGAATAGATAAAACTGAAGCAGATCTATGTAATCTATAATCGAATGTCAAAACTCCCACATCGATGGTTAATCGATTAACATAACTCGTTAGGTGTTAACGACACACAGACGGACGACAAAGCATCGCGCGTCCGGTTAGAAATAGACGCACTTCCGGTGTATGTGTGTGTCTTTATATTGAATCTGACCAACGTCGACAATGCGTGTGATGTTTTCAACCCTGTTTAAGTTATTGAAACTTAATTAAATGACTTTACATAAAACTTTTTTAATGATAGTAGGAGAGACAAGCACAGGATTAACTTGATGGGAGGTGTTGGATACTTTAAACGGTTTGAAACGCGAAAGGTATAAATTAGTTTCGAAAGCTCTACCCCGTGACCATGCCTGCTGCAAAGAATGCAAAATGAGCGGCCGTAGTTAAAATAATTTATTAATAAGTTTTACTAATACATTTCGCGTTTTAAACCGTCGAAAGTGGCATCCACAGCATACCGTGCGGTTACTCTAACTAGGAATCAGTAGTTCAATTGGTTAGAGCAGCAACACGGAACGCTGTGTATGCCGGTTCAAACCCCGCCTATGTCGTAGATTTTTTCACATCTCTATACCTTTGTTATAGTAACGATTTTGTTATATTGTATGTGTTTTACGATAGTAAACAGTCACTTAAGCAAGAAGTAGACATAAGTCTGATCACTAAAGACTTTAAAAAGTGATCAGAACAACTATGATGAACGCAGGTGATTAAAACGGTCTTCATCTAAGAAGTGGAACTTTAGCGGTTCGTTTTTACTCAATAGAAAAAGAGCTAAAATTGCTAAATTAATCACGAGTGAAACAAGAATCCAGAATAACGGCTTCCGGTCTCGGTGTTCTTGCAAGAATAGAATCGATAAAATATATTATTGTCACTGGACTTAGGCGGGTTACACGCGAAGTTGGGGCCACTGAAAATCAGTGTTGCAACGTAAGTGTGTTTGCATTATGCTGAGTGGCTCTTTTTAGAAGTTGCCATAGTCATTTTTTTTGTTAAGGCTTCTATATTTTGTATAATATATATAAGTTTACTTATTAAGTTAATATTAGTTCATAGTTTTTATTTTTGTGAGCATCTTTTAAATAAATGATTTTTATTATTATTATTAAGATAAAACACAAAATTTAAGTGTGAATTCCATACTTTTATTTCTGCAATAAACATATTAACCGAATGAATTCTATCTGTAGTTTTAAATAAAACCTTAAACGGTTTAAAATGCGATATATATTGGTTTAACTTATTTAACAGTTTTATTCAAATGAAGACATTCAATTTAGCGAAGATCAATTTTACTTAAAAAGCTTTTTGTATTTTTGAAATAAAACACTTTAACGGATTAAATCCGAGCCCCTTAAGCCGTAGTTAAAATAATTTCTAAATAATTTTAACTAACATATATTTTATTTATAACACATATATAAACATAGAACGTTTTAAACCGTTATATGTTTTATTCATATATGTACTACACTACTAACTACAGACAGCTTTCTGTATCTACTCAGTAAAGTTCGATTGAATAATTGAGCCGTGTGTAGAAACCCTAAGAATTACTGGAACAAGTCAAATATAGACTTTTCATTAAATTACTTCTGAGAATACACAAAATGAATGCGCGACTTCCTTTATGAAGAAGCTTAAAAATGAGTGAAAGTTAGAAAAAGAAGTAAGACACGCTGGACACTGAAATAGCTTAGAGATAAATTTATAGCTTCCGTTTATATTGATTTGGCTACAATGGTCGTTTTTCATCACGACGAAGTGATTTCTGCACGCATGCGTTGCTCACACGCAAATGAACAACGCGAAAAAGGATGATAGAAAAAAAGTACAATTCCGTTGACAAGTGTTCATATATTTATATTAAACTTTTTAGGATTACTGTGTTATTGTCGTAACCGTATATACAACATAAACTGTATTGATTGTATATTGTGACGTCGATCAATATAATAAAGAAAAAATGCTTGGGTATGAAGGAAACCGCTGTAACAAGAAAAAAATATGTAGTTTAACGATAAGATTTGAGAACTGGTAGGAGATGTACATTTTAGAGTAGATAGTAGTGTAGTGAGTAGAGTAAGTGATTGGTGTGACGTGTAGGTACCTACCTAGTTGAGATTTTTGACTTTGTGTTTTAACATTTTTGTCTAAAAATTAGTTTTATATTTAATACGTTAGACTACAATGTAATAATATCGATATTGCAAAGGTAAGTTACATTGTTTAATAACTTAAAAACAATTAATTTCTAAGAATCAAAAATCATCAATCGCTTATCGCAACGTTAAAAATGTAATCTTGGTCGGTCAGGTGTTATCGGTGTGATCTCGCGACTGTACCCAGCCCGTTAGTCTGCGTCTCATATATCATCTTAATTAAATTTCTCCGCCAGCAGCTTATTTACATGATTGTACCTGGGCCTTTTATGTATATGCTAGGGGCGAAGTTATAGCGATTTCACAAGCAGAGCGTCTACAATGAAAATATTGTTTATTTATGGTCTCTAAATCAGGCACAACTAAATCAGTTACTAACTTTACGTCTTTCAGTTACTAGTACTTTCGGTAGTTACGTGAATAATACACATTTAACGGTTTAAAACGCGAAATGCTATATTCAAACGTTTCGAATGCTTTGGAACAGCCGTACCCGGTTTAAAACACGAAACGTCACGCCGTAGTGGAAATCATTCGTAAATAAGCTAAACTAATACTTTTCGAGTTTTAAGCCGTTAGGAGTGTTTTATTTAATTACTATTAAGTACTTTAGTGTCCAAATTTCAATTAAAAACTACGACGCAAGCGGAACTTCACTCATGACTTAGTCAAAATAATGATTATTTGTTACTCCCTTGCATAATGATGATCTTGTAATTCTCAATATGTATTAATCGTTAAGAGAAATAGGATTATGTCTTCTTTGTATGTTTTCTAGATCTATAACAGTTACTGAAACTTGACGCGTGATAAGCTGTAAAATCGCTTACACTGCCACCGCACATAACCACCGGCGGTGATTATGTATGTTTGAGCGACACAGCTTGTATTAAACGAGTGACGCGTTGAAAGGTGTAAGATTACGAATAACATGCCATCGGCTCAAATGAAATATTCGTTTTGATTATTTCTTTGTTGCTTTGACAAACAAGAACTTCTGTGGTACCTACAACGTGATATTTAATTAAAAACACGGTAGACGAAGAATACCACCATTCACATAATAATTACAAATCATTTAAATAAAACACTTTAACGGTTTAAAACGCGATATATTAGTTAAACTTATTTGGAAATGATTTTTAACTTCGGCCCGACGTTTCGGATGCTTTTTTTTTTTTTTGCAGCAGCCGTGGTCATGGGAAGTCTCCTCGAAACCCCAAGTAATTTTAATATAATATATCGCGTTTAAAATAAAGTGTTTTATTTAATTGTATTTAAGTTATTGTTAAATTACATTTGAGACATGGCGAACACAATTATATCTTTCACTGATCGTTTTTATGTATAAGAGTACTACATTTCTGTACCCTTATAGTATTATACACCCTGAAATTATTTGTTGTTTTTTCCAGGATTCAAACTTAGGACCTCTCATGCGTAACGCTGTGTTACCAACACGTTTATATAAACATTAAATGAATTATATTTAATATGTTGTATCTTTACTAAACATGATCTTCGACGTAATTTCTACTTAATTATACCTGTTATATATGATACCTACTTAATTGTGAGAACATTCGCACGATTAGATCCTGCGCAAGACTTTCTTTGATAACATTTAATTTATCGCATTAAAAAATCATAATTCAAGACTGAAAAACATATAGCTGTTAACGAGGAAGGGAGTTCAACGTGTTTCAGAAAAATAATAAATGATTAACCCGACCCATTGATACATTCCTATTAGACTAACATGCAAAAAAAAGTTAAAAAAATATCAATAGTTTGAAATATTAAAAATATTGATATTTTGTTAGACCCGATGGGGATCGAGTCCGCGACCCGCTGATTATTAGCCATAACGTTGCTATAATAGACCAACAGCCAATCAAAGCGAGAATTAGATTTTTTTTCTTTTATTCAAAATATTTCAAATATTGGAATATTTTTATATTATACAGTGTGGTGTGAATTTATCGCGATATCTATGAATTTCATTACAATTTTTGTTCTGTCAAATATCTATTATTTCATCCATTAGGCTTTGAGCCGTTCTAAGGGGTGATTTTATCGGCCGCTATTACATGTCGACCCTGCAGATATCTTGATGAGATAAGCCGACAGATGCTAGGGCGAATGCTTTACATGTTTATCGCTTTTACACTTTAATGAAACAATTATAACGGGTTCAAAACGCGAAATTTTTATTTTATAGGGCATCTCCAAATTGTGTCACTGTTAACACTAACCAAGTGACTAAATCTTTTTTATTTTTAATTAATTTATTTATTTATTGTTTTCATATTATAGTTATGTTAAATCAAATTAATTATGTGAAATATATTAATACTCAAATCATTTTAACATACTAAATTATAACACCGTTAAAATCATTTAAAGATTACTTTGGTTTTTACTCTTATGAACATTAGAATAAAAGACACAAACAAACTGTTAAAAACGCTATAGATATTAGTACTTACTTACAAATATCCCCGTGACCACGGCTTCTGCTAAGCATCCGAAACGTTGGGGCGTAAAATAAATTATATAAAAGTTTACTAAAATATTTTGCGTTTTAAACCGTTAAGTGTTTGACTTAAATGTGTACTACTCGCGTAAACTATAGACAGTACTTAAGTTACATATTATATTTCGCGTTTTAGCCGTTAAAAGTGCTTTACTTAAATATTATGTACCTACTACTTGCATAAACTATAGAGGATACTTAAGTTAACTAATACATTTTTCGTTTTAAACATTTAGAAGTTTTTTACTAAAATGCGTACTACTTATTAACTACTGTACTCAATTGATAAGTTAAATTCGTTAAAATTAAATTTAAAAACTTTTTAAATTATATATCTTATTAATAAATGTGAAAAATATTATGTTTTCAAAACGTTAAATTTCGTTTTCAATTCGTCAAAAAATACTCTCTATCTCCACCCTTTTAACTTTATCTCGAAACGATCACCCCTCTATCCTTAACAATGGCAAAAAGCTAATAATTTGTAATCCACACGACAAACGACCAATTCGCTCTTTATTATTTCGGACGCGTGACGCTTATAATATAAAACTAGGAGGCGTGCCCGGTTTTGCTTGCGTACAATTGATTTTATCGATCACAATGATTATTGACTTTGAACAGAAATCATGCATTGTTAGGTGAAAAAAATCTAGTTTAAAGTTTTAAAAAAATCTTATTAGTCTTCGTATTATATTAGGAATTGATTCTCGACATGGGCAGGACTTGAACTTCCATCCAAAGCGTTCCGTGCTTCTTCATGAAAATTGAAAATATATTTCTGAGTTTAGACATTAAAAGGGAAGGAAATGGAACGTGGCAAAAGAGTATCTTCGCTGCGAACCGGTAACATCCAAAAATACGTATGGACGTGATCTGTTGAGAACGATTTTAATATTAAATTGCAAGAACGACGGGGCGGACGACGTCGTGGCTAAAACTCATAAAAATGAATTTTATGCCTAAAATTTATTGTTACGGACAAAACCGCGGCCGAAGCTATTCAGGATAATAATATTTTAACAACGTATTAAGGTTATTTCACGAGACGATAGAAAATAAAGGAACTGGTTACAATCAATTTTCTTCGTATAGCTTAAAACACGATTTGAAATCCAAGCAACGTACAGACATTGCAATATTATGAACACGTGACCTGGGTCGCCCGAGATATATAAAATTGCTGCACACGTTCTCAATTTATTGCTCTATTAGCTAATCTTATAGTTCTAAGAACTGGACGTCTCTTCATACTTATTGGTTGCGCTTTGAAGACATTGAAATAAAATAAATCTTACTGATATCAAAGCTGACGAGTTTAGTTTGAACGCGCTAATCTCAGGAACTATTGGTTCGAATTGAATTTTTTTTTGTGTTGTTAGATGTAAAGGAGGCTTTAAAACATTACAAACAAATTTTGATGCCCAGAATAACTTTTCAACGCGGACGAACTAGCGAGCACAGCTAATCATAACCTAAATCGACGGTTTTAAACGCGCGTTATATTTAAGTAAATTATAATAAAAACAAATAACGACCTGAAGTTTAGGGTGCTACCCAGCAGCTATGGTTAGTTGCTGTGAATATCTTATTTCTTACCTCGAATGATGCGTAAATAGGTCAGTCTTAGAGGGAGGTGGAGGCACTAACGCGGGCCCCAAACCGAGCCCTAGGCCTCCGCCGAGTGTCGGCGAAAACCGGTACAATTCACTGGAATAATACATGCTATGAATCACTTACTATCTATTCAAAATTACATTTATTGACATAATATATGAAATATTTCTGAAACACAAAGAGATAATACCGCATGAATCCTGTGAAATCTCGTTTCGCCTTATGGGACATAGGGCGAACACATTATTGTGGCCGTCCCGTAGTTGTGACTTTTGTGCAATGAGATTCAAACCCATTGGTGAGGACATTGCTGAGCCAAACATCTAATAATATTCTACGGAGGCGGTCAAGAAGAACTAGTAATTTTAAAATGTATGTACAAACAAAAAAATTTAATCTGTTGACAGAGGAAATCAACAGATAAAAGTAATAAATTAAAAATTAAGATATAATGAACATAATGTCAAATTATATAAGTTGTTAAATTAAAAAGTCGTGTAAATTTCGTAATTAGCTGGATATCGAATAGATAAAATCGATTCCAAGAAATACTTGTATAAATGATGAATGAGAACGAAATAAAAATTATCGGAATGGCAATAATGAGTAGTGACGGTAGGTAGAAAAAATTCTTTGATAAAAGTACTTCGAGTTGTATGCACCAAATACAAAAACGGGTTCTTATTAGTTTTAATACAGTTTAGAGATGAGGTGGAAACCGGGTTCCGAACCCGCTACATTCAATATATCTTATGAAGGTTTAAAGAGCATAAGACAATATCGGGGCTGACTCTGGTTGGACCGTCAAAGATGGATGAGGATAGTCCTCAGATCAAGTTGGAACATACATATGGCAATAAAGGTTTTGAATTTGAAATTTGAAAAAAAAAATTGCCTATGGCCTCAAGTTCAGAAAAAGATATACCTTGATAGACTAGAGGTGCTTATCGGCAAAGAGGTAGGGTAAGGACTCCGGAACCCACTTGCTGCCGAAGATATGGGGTACATGCTTGGAGTATGCCTGGAAACATAACACTATAATAAAAACACGTGGTATTCCACCTTACAACCATAATCCAAAAAGAATCTCTTCAGAATAAAACACTTCAAACTGTTTAAAAG
Organism: Leptosia nina; assembly: GCA_963661955.1. Taxonomy (NCBI): domain Eukaryota; kingdom Metazoa; phylum Arthropoda; class Insecta; order Lepidoptera; family Pieridae; genus Leptosia; species Leptosia nina. The sequence continues at coordinate 6,051,554 of CAVLEF010000008.1, forward strand.
GCGAAATGCATTAATTGTTAATTTATGTACAATATTAAACGTGGTCCCACTGTGACCACAGCTGCTGAAAGGCATCCGAAACGTCGAGACGTAGTTAAAATATATTGAGAACAATTAAACGAATATATTTCGCGTTTTCAACAGTTAAGTGTTTTATTTAAATGTGACCTACTCGCGTAAACTACACAGTATACAGATAATAAATATACATAGAATGACGATAGTGTTTTTTTCTTTGATATTTAGTTTGATTCTTATATCAATACAACTATATATGTCATAGAGTTTCAGAAATCATAATTCTGACAGATAGAATGTTGAGAAAGATTTCGTTATCTTACCACGAAGCAGCAACCTGTGACATTTCCGGGCTAAGCATGGGGTAGGGGTATGTACCCCCCGGAAAGGGGTACATTGGCGTTCGCGCTAATCCCGCTGCTGGAAAAAACAATGATATTAAAAAAATGACAAATACAAAATGATCTCGTATGAAAATATAAAAAATCCTTTGATGACGATTTCCGCCTTACTTAACATCGATAGAAATCTTCTAATACTTACCCAGTTTAGAATCTATTTGATAAGGGGGTGGAATGCCCATATGCGCTGGGGGTGGCTGACCCAACTCCCCGCCCGGACAAAATAAAGAAAGACTGCTCCCCGCCGGTAAGCCCATTTTGCTGGCCTGAAACAAAAACAAACACATGTTAATATACAGATTAGCAGACAGACAAACTATTTAAAAACTGTGTAACATAAAGGAATAAATAATACGTCTATTTTAATTTATTTGACCTTGGCAAACTTGCGTACAAAAATACGTGGTCTCCCGTGCGAAGCCATTTTTTATTTTTTTAACTGACAGACGTCAACAATCGGCTTTCTTTAACGTGTTCCATAAACAAAAAGTTACTTTTGAAAATTGCTAGTTATTTAAAACCTTTTTGTACTATAGAAATCGCCTTAGGTTAACTTTAAAACATTTTACGGCGTTAGGTATGTCATCAAGGTGCTTCACGCAAAAAAAAAAGTTTTTATCACGAAACCGTGAACTCCAATTAATATTGTACCTCAATTTTACTATAAGACCGCGTAATATCAAAAGACTAAAGTTCAATATAAACCGAGCTTAAACACGACGAGGTATAATAGTGAATAGGGAACAAAACCGAATAGGGGGCATAGCAAGACGCGTCATTAGCAAGTAAATTGGCGCCCGGCGTATAAATTTCGTTCTACCCTCCAACGCCCAATTATGCAAAATGGCGCCCAACGAGCATCATCCAGACGCGTTGCAAGTACCTCACCTCTAATTAAACTGGGTCTTCTTTTCAGCACTTTATTATGCGAAATAAACGACAGTATCGCGGCTGACACTAAGGCTTAAATTAATTATGGTTCTCATTGGGTTCTGTATGCGTTTTGTTAAACTGTTTCGAATGGAAACTGATTATAATTGCGCGATAGAATTCTCGAGTGAGAGGGTGAGAAACGACACTCGTAATATCCATCACTCAAACACATACTTATAAGAACCGCAATTGAAAAATTTAATTAGACGCAGAAAACGCTCGCTCCATTCAAACATTCCTCTGTTTGCTATAAAAGATACGCCAAGATTCCTTCGTCATATAATACGATGTGTCAGTCTATGGTCTATTCATACTTAGTCATAAATAAATCATGTAAACAGGAATCGTGAACCCGTTTTAAATAAAATTGTATTGGATTAAAATCTCCGCATTGACGATTCCTTTAGCGTTCCTTCGCATTCGAGCAGGAACTGCTTATTAAGACAATAATTACCACGAACAAAGACTCCACTAATTAATAATAAAACACGCACAAACAAAGCCCTCCATTCACGCTCGGGACAGCGGATAAAAAAACGAAAAGAAAAATAACCGAAACGGTGGTCGAAAAGCCTCGACATGCGAGGACGAACAAAAAGAGCCCATAGACAATGATGACAGTCGAGACGCATAATGCGGGAGCAGAGCGCGTTCTTAATTTGAAAATATTTCCATAATAAGATTTGTCTATGGCGCGACCGTTAACAAAAGGCCGAGCTGCTTTGTTCAAATGACAGCGTTGCGATAATTAAATACAAAAACATTATACCACGCGATCGCTATAGCTACGATTTCGTAGTCTTATAAGTTGCCTAGTTATTAGCTAAACAACTTTACTCGTTAAAACTTGCGTTTTTGAAATTAGTAGGTAGCCTGGCGTCTTTTCAGTTCTCAGTGTGTATTGAGAAGGTCCCTAATGAAGGCCAGGTGGAGTGGCCGGCTATTGAAGGTACGTCGAGAGGGTAGTTATTGAAGGAATGAAAGCCGCGTGACGTCACCGCCACTCAAGCGACAAGCTCCAGTCGCTAATTGGAACTCGTGGCGATAGGACGCGAGAAATGTTACCTCAATTGACTAATACTTCAAATTTGAATAGGTTTGTTAACGACCGGCCGGTTGAATGTTACGAATGGAGTCGAGGGCTCGCTTACCGTTCGCTAACTAGGCACGTCATACGTACTTATTCTTATTGCCTATTTCCGAGTTTGAATTTCAAATTCTCAATAATCTTGGTAGCCGTCGATGTCACGAAATTTCCTTTCAAAATGGAATTTCACGAGAGCGCCGGTTAGAGGGGCCCACGCGAGCGTGCAGCGTACACCCCTTTAGTTCGCCAATGCGGACGAAGTAGGGCGTAATATCTTGAGAGTTCGCCCCCGGGGTAGTGGGCGTGGAAGTAGGATGCTGCGTTACCATGGCGACCATGTATAGGGGTGAGAGTTGAGACACGTGGCGGCGATGGTGTGGGTGTAGGGGCTTGTGTTAGTATGGGTTAGTCTAGCTGTCAGACGACCTTGGAAGTTTTGGTCTACTTGCACTTCCCTTTTTATTTTCCTCTGTGACTGAAGATCTGACCTTGAAAAACGTGTCAGTATAATTACGCCGTTAGACCTCTTCCGTTCACTTCGTTTAGAACGTCGTTTTAGAATTACGTCTTTACTGGCTGCTCACTTCAGTCTGGTATTATTACAAGGCATATTTGTAGACTATTGACATCATTATTGAGTCAAAAATGTATTAAAAACAGATAACAAAACATATTAACTTTTCAATACCATCTAATTCACGGTAAACCGGATGTCTGATTCGAAATTTTTAAATAAAAAAGCTGTTTTCAGCTATTTAGGGTAAACGCACAATTTCCGTATCATAACAATACATTTAAGTACACTTTAACGGTTTAAAACGCGATATATATTAGTTATTCTTATGTAATATTATTTTAACTGCTGCTCGACGTTTCGGATGCTTTGCAACAGCCATGGTGACGGGGAGACACAATATATTTTTGTAATTTATTTGTTAAACTTTTATAGGATATAAAATGTCTATGCCTTTAATATTATAATTAGCTTCATATTAGCTGATCAAGGAAAACTTTTATATTCGCTCTCGACATAATTAGTACTCACATGAATTTGCATGCTAAACTAGAAGGTACTCAGGGCATGTTCATAGGTTTATATATGATAAAATCCTTATTTATTGTATGAAAACAGGATTGCATTATATAAATAGTATATTTTAGATTAAGAAATTTGACTACACGGGCGGGAGTTGGACCGGCATCCACACCGTTCCGTGCTCTTACCAATTGAACTATGGTGTCCGGTAAGAGCACGTAAGATTGTCCATGCCAGTTCAAGTCTAGCCATTGTCCTTATTTTTTTTCAATTCAAGTAGATTTTAAATTTTAAAAATTCCATCGTGTAAAATGTTAGTTTTCAGCCCACGCTGTTAAACTTTTTTTATTTAAAAGTTCTACAGAACTAAGCAATAATTATTACAGACACGGCTTAAATAGTGCATAATAAGTGTTCAGTTCGAGCTTTTAAATAAAACACTTTAACGGTTTAAAACGCGATATATTAGTTAAACTTATTTGAAAATGATTTTTAACTTCGACCCGATGTTTCGGATGTTTTGCATCACGGGGAGGCGTAATCATTTTCAAATAAGTTTAACTAATATACAGCGTTTTAAACCGTTAAAGTGTTTTCTTTAAATGTGTACAACTCGCGTAAATTATAGACAGTATTTAAGTTCAAGCTTATAAATATGCCGATATTATATCAAATATAAAAACAATATCCAATCTCAATTTTTAACTTATATGATATATCACATTGGGATTTTAGACATATTTTTATACAGGGACAGACGAGGGCGCTTTAGGGCATTGAATATTCAAACTTAAGGGTACAAAAGGGTGGGGTTGGTGACCTTCTCCCGTAGGCCCTATAGGTACTTACAATAAAAGTGGAACGGAATTAATTTTAGGTTCGGTCAGCTGAATTTGAAATTACAGTGGGGAAATTGAAGTCGGAAAATTACTTTTTTGTTATATAAAATCAGACAAAAGGAAATATAAGAAACTAGACAAAGTACACAATTACTATTACAAATGTCTAAATATATAAGTGAATGATACTTATAGAACTTGATGATATGAACGTTTAAGCCCTATTATGATAACAAAGTGAGTTAACGTGTCTAAGTGGGGCATGGGGCACACACATTCTGAGTCTGTTTTACTAAACATTTTTATTCACTAGTACAGTTCATCAAACTTCTGAATCTTATTATTATTTATTACACACAATAAAATTAAAAATACAAAAGAGAGATACACTAACGATAGAAAGTGCAAAGGGCGGCCTTATGCCTAACAAGCGATCTCTTCCAGGCAACCCATGATGACAGATGAAAGTTTTGGAAAATCGAGGTACTACAGTGGCCGAACCAAAATATACAATTTTAAAAATTTCAAAATAAAAGCTACAATTACTAAGTTGATTAATTTTCCCCGTGATTCGAACTCAATGCCTCGTTGATGCGTATACGAAAGCCACCGGTGCGTATTACAGACGTGTAAAAATGCTCTTAATAAAATCCTATAGAAACATTTATCCATTTAAAACAAAATGTACGAAGAACGAAAATTTTAAACAAACCTTTTGTAAAGCAACGTTATGCTTAAAGTGAGTTAAATACACATAATAACCTTTTATGCACACATTCAAACGAATGAAAAAACAGTTTTCCATTTTCAGTTCTTTCTGTGAATCGTTGAAGAGCCAATTATTTCACGAAATGGGGGTCAGTCCAGTTTTTCAGAATGGAAAAATTGTATCCGTTGGCTGCGAATTTTCCGAATTAACCTTTAGCCGTTAGCGTGTAATTTTTGCGTTACTATATTTGAAAACTTTAATATTATATTTTTTACATGTGGCATTCGCATGATGGCATTGGCATTATGAATTAAATATTGAATACTGTCTATAGTTTACGCGAGTAGTACACATTTAAATAAAACACTTTAACGGTTTAAAACGCGATATATTAGTTAAACTTATTTGGAAATGATTTTCAACTTCGGCCCGACGTTTCGGATGGGAGACAGTCTCCCGTAATCGTTAGTGTTTTTTTTTTAAATTGAATATTGATTATAAAATTTAAATAGGTGTAATATTTGATTTAACAATCAAATATACACAAACCTGAAAACCTTTAAACCGCGTTTCACGAATCTTTATTTTGTGTTAAGTACTGTCTATAGTTTGCGCCAGTAGTACACATTTAACTTAACTGTCTCCCATGACCACAGAGGAAAACATCAGAAGCTAGTTAGAATAATTTGTAAAAAAGTGTAACTAACACATTTCGCGTTTGAGACCGTTAAAAGTGTTGTACTCAAATATTTTTTGTTGCGAATAAAAAAAGCCTCGTTAGTCTGTGGTAAGCACTCGACTGCAGACGGCCCTAGGTTCGAATCATGGGTCGTCAAAAAAAATTTTCAGTAATATTTTTTATCAGCAAAGCACACTCCTTTATTTTTATAGTCTATGATCAAATTGAGAAAAGATCAATATTGTTTGTCAAACAAAATTTCCAATATACATATACTTGATTATTTTTTTACAATGCGAGTAGAATGTTAAGCACTATTTTACAATTAGATATGCAAACATTCGTCAAGCTTTGCAAAGTGTCAAAATAAAATAAACCAAGGACTAATACGGGTGCGCAAGCGCCTACAGCAAACAAAACAACACTTAACGCAATAATCCTTGTACCAATTTATATCTTTCAGAAGGGATGTATCAAGGGCAGAGTTACAATGTCGGGAATGGTACCGAATGAGCCGGCCATCAATCTCAATCTGCTAACGCTTAACCATTGAGTCATTTGTGTACGGACAGCAGAAAATGTCGCAACTTTTTGAAAAAGCCAATACATAACAAACTTACACATTGCTACATCTGCTTTTTCAATGCAATAGAGCACAACAGGTCGTGGGTTCGATGCCCAGCAGGTCTAAAACATGTTTGACAACGTCTGAAACTCTGGATATAGGAATATCGAAATTCCGAAGTTTCGATTTTAGTTTGTGGATTCCCGAATATCTAAAGCCAGAATCTACCTACAATCATTAATGTAAACACTTAACGGTGTAGAAAGCGACATATGTATAGTTTTAAATTTATTTTAACTTGTACCAGTATTAAGTGAGTAAAGCATCCAAACCGTCGCAATTAAAAATAAATTGACAGGTATATTTCGCGTTTTAAACCGTAAAACATGCATCATTTAATATATCTCTAGTAAACATACGACGATATTTGTATACCTTATACTTTTCAACATAATATTTTTCCCAAATTGTATGTAGTACCTTATAAAATTCCGCCCCAAGGGTGGGATTTATTAACTTGTAGCGCAGTGAAATATTTAAGTAAAAATCGCACTTAAAACCGGAATGCAATCAAAATAACGCTGCCTTTGTTCCCCGAACAAGGTAACGTCCGAAAATGGCATTTATTTATTGAATTTCTCTGCCGACTGTACAAGAGAATCGTTTATTTGCACACAAATTGTTTATTTATTTTGTCAGTGCGGTTTAAGTTTTATTGAAAACTAGCTGCGTCAGCGACTTCGTCCGCCTAGTATGTAATCCAAATTTGAATTTGCCTCCTGCGTCTATTAACCACGATGTTTTTTGCAAGTATTAAAGATAGACATATGTGTCGCGGACGTTTTTATTTATTTTTAATCTTTAAAGAGGAATAATTCTTTTATAAATATTTTTTGGGTATCTTAAACCGTTTTCGCAGGGTTCGATTGGATTCCCTCTAGATGAATAATTTTCCCTGTTTTTTTTCATATTTCCCGCTGTTTCTTGTGTGTTATAGTCTATAGTCTTCCTCGATAAATGCTCTGACCAACACAAAAATATAATTGTTTATTTCGAACCAGTAGTTCCCGAGATTACCGCGAAACAAACAAACTCTGTAGCTTTATATATTAGTATAGATTGCATGTTAAGTATTTTGTACTTGCGCACTTCGAATTTCTTCACCATATTTTCACCAAGGAATCACAAGAATTCTCCAGAAATAATTTCGTGTGGACAAAAAACGTTCGTATTACAGCGCATTTCGGCTTATATTCGTATGTGGTTTAAAAATAAATCTGTGTGAGCGATTGTCTCCTCGGCTAATCGTAAAAATTCTCTCCGGCTTCAATTACTGACGCGTCTTCGTGTCACAAACAGCTTATCCGTTTCAATAAGATAGCTGCTTAAAGAAAGGAAATTACGTGAGTTATATGATCTGCAAATCTACTTGAAACTCACTGAATAAAACAATATTTAACAGCTTGAAACACGAACTGAAGGGGGTATCATTCATGAAGGATTTAAGATTATAGGTCTAACATAATTCTGCAGAGCGTCCAATGTGCTTCTAGATTTACTAATGTGTTTGTATTAGTATATTAAAAAAAACTAATATAGAGTTTGTACCCAACCGGGATTAGAACTCTGACTTTGATCTGATGTCGAGTGTACAAACCAAGGACCAAGGAAAACTTTTATTAATAGATTCATTTAAAGATGATTTTTTTTTAATGATCTAAAAAAATGTTCACTTTTTTTAATGATCTAAAAAAATGTTCACTATTAGCCTTTTAAGCTGAGGAGTAGGTTTGCAAATACGAATAGTAATTCTACGCGGACAATGTCGCTGGCAAAGCTAGTAGACAATAAATTAATAGATGGGACATCACAATAATAGCGTAATTGTCATGGACTATGATCAAGGGGCATTTAATAGGTAAGTGGAAGAGGTTAATTTCACTTCCAGTAATAGGTATGTCCGCTAAAACGCTTTTCATAATTAAATTGTTAAGATACAAAGGAAATTATCCTTTCAATAATACGAAAACATCTCACTCCAAAAAATGCTATCCAAAAAACTTAAGTATTTTCTACGAAATTGTATACGAGTAGTACACATTTAAATAAAACACTTTTAACGGTTTCAAACGCGAAATGTATTAATTAACGCATGTGAATTTTATTTTTACAACTTCCTGATGTTTCGGATGCTTTGCAAACATCAACTAGAAATAGATGGCGCTGATGCAACAGATCTGACTTTAACATTAGGGATACCCTTCATCTTCAGTCCTCCCCATTACCACGGCGGCTGCAAAGCATCCGAAAGATCAGGTGATAGTTAGAATAAATTGTAAATAAGTTAACTAATACATTTTACGTTTTTAACGTTAACAACCGTGGTCACTGAAGCATTTTTACACTGCGTGTTTTAAACCTCAATTGTTTTTTTTGGGAGGGGATGAACAAACGAATTTTATTTCCGCTGAACGATTTTAAAAGTGAGCAACAAATTGTCAACAGTTAAGACTGTTTTTTAATTTTTAACTCGACGTAAATATGGCGTGAGAAAGCTGTACTGTGACAAACGACAAGTGTCTAAGGACGTTTAATATAAATGGACAATTAAACCCCGACACGTCAAAGGGTTAATACCTGGTTGTCTACTAGTAATGAGGTCCAATCGACCCGTCTAATTGATGGTTAGGTTTTTATACACTAATTGAAGTGTTTTTATTGGGCTCGTGGGTAGATCCCCACCGTGTTCATAAATTTTCCGAAACATTTTGGTATTCTGGAAATCTGGAATGGTAATTCACTGAATTCGAATAGCATTAAAGTTACCCTATATATTAATAACTTAATCTAGTAACCAGGATCTTCTCGTGTTGTTTAAAAGTAACGAATTTTATTACAGACTTATGTGGCAACACTTCCCCAAGCTTAAATATTAAAAAGAAATATTGTGAAACTAAATATTTTTTTCTAATCTAAATTTTAGGTTGCCTGGAAGAGATCACTTGTTAGCGAGAAGGCCGCCCATTAAAATAAACAAAAAATAATAATAAAATTTCTACAAAAAAAAAAAACTATATTTTTAAAATTAAAATATCTATTTTATTAAAAAGGTGGTTATTTTCCAATTTTACATAGAATAATAATGGCGCTCAATTTCGAACGTGTAATGAACAGGTGGAGGGTTAACCCTGCATTTGACGCGGAGCCCGCGGCGCGACTTCAAAGGAATATAAATGTATGAATTGTTTAGCGAAAATCCACCCGCGGGCGGTGGGTCCTACCGACCTTCACTGTATGTGACGGCGTTTAGAAAATGTTTAGCTATCGTAACGAGGCACGACATTCTTGTTATCGATGGTATTTTATGACAAGCATGAGGTTCAATTGACAGATGCGCTGTCGGCCTATTTTAGCTTTCGAAACCCAAACGCGATTTTCTGTGAACGGCTGCCCGGATAGAATTTCGAAATTCCTACCACCAATTTCATATTCAGATCCATATACGTGGATGCCAATACGCATACATTGCTACCATTACATCAACGAGCCCTTTTGGTCTATAGACCAAGGGAACGTCCACCACGACCGAAACGTCGAGCAGTAGTTAAATAAGTCTACTAAATATTTCGCATTTTAAACCGCTACAAGTGTGTAATTTAAACTAAATTTACTTGCTAACACCGTACTTCTTATCTTATTGCATTTAAAAGTTGCAGTTGTGTTAAATAATTTTAGTAGAAATTACCATCTCAAACATTTGAGCAGCGGAGGGTGACGTTACGTTATTAGAAAAAGGGATCAATTCTTTATTTTAATGGAAACACAAAACGATATTGCTCGCTGACATGAGCGAACATCAAAAGGAAAAACTAATGCGACGGTAGACGTCACTTCCCCGTGAAATATTAACGGGGGTCGAAGCGACCGCGCCCCGCCATTTCAGGGTTAACACTGGGTAGAGCTGGTATTCTTCGCTAGGAGGATTTTCATTATCCCCCTTAGCCTTTTTTGATCTTCCAAGAGGGTTTGGACAATGTTAATAAGCTGAAAGTATACACAAAACATGTATGCATCTATTTTTTATTTAGAGGGACTGTTTAATTACGGTATTGAAGGTATTTTTTAACGTCAAGCTAATTTTTTAAATTATGGTTTTTAAAAATATAAAAAAAAATGGATTATATTATTCTATGTTCAAACTAAATATCACTAAAAAATACTGTTTGTCCTATAGGACAAACAGTTATTTTTTTGTCACAGTTATTAGATATCTCTAGAATAAAAAAGGGCTAAATAGAATTTTAAATAAAACATTTCTTACGGTTTTAAACTCGAAATATACGAACACGTACGAGCCGTAGTGAATTGAAACAGAAGTTGACAAATATATTTGTATATATGAATTCTTACCCGTTACGATTGAAATACGTGGACGGTCAGATAAAATTACTCGCAGTAACTTTACTTTTAGGAATATCAATATGTAGAGCTGCTTTGGTTTTGAATGCGCGCCGGAATCTCAAACTAGAATTGAAGAATCGATTTATGTAGCGAGACAATTTATAAAAAAGGCTTTAGGAGCCTCAAATAGGATGCAAGGAACAATTTCTCTATATTAAGTGACCTGTAAAAGATCTTAACCCAACAGATATTAAAGAATCGTGCTTCTTTAAACATTCT